>JAPDOI010000108.1:1237500-1831996 GCA_029168955.1 Aplectana chamaeleonis
GGGGGCCACTTAATCAATATAGCGAATGATCCCAAAATTGAAGATTATCGTGAACACTGCCTTTAAAGGCACAGTACACCCTCAGATATGAATTTTGAGATTTTCGTGTAATTGTGTAGAAGACCCTCCCGTATGACACGTGCCAAGTGCGAGATCTCAATTCCTTCAAATAAGCGAGATATAAGCGACCACCACAGGCCCGACCCCCTTCGCTCACCACCACAGGCCCGGCCCCCTGCCAGATTTTCGAACTCAATAGCGGCTTGATAGATGAATGAATTCCAACAAGTCGTCGTTCTTCAGTCCATTTCCGGTCTACCTCCTCATCCTGTTTTGCACGCGTGCAGCGATTGCGAATGAAGAGAAATACAGGTCTGAGACAACTCGTCCGCCAAATTTTCGCACTCAAAATTCAGGCATTTTCAAGGAGCCATATCTCCGTTCGTTGAGGGTCTTGGACGATTTCAGAGATATCATTGTGATCAGAGAGTGGCTCTCTCCAAGATAAGCATGGAATCTGAAAAATAGTTTTTTGGGCGTCCTATGCCTTTAAGGTAGGATGGCTAGGCAGCCGGCTATTCAAACGCCAAAAAAAATGGTCAGCTGTCTGACATTTTTCCCTGTCAGTATTGTCCCTGAAAATTTATACATATTTCCAACAATCTGCTGTAGTCCGACGATAAACCTGCTGAGTATGTCTGACGCTTCAGAGTCAAACCCTATAGAAACCGTGGATCGTTAGTTGAGATATACTCTGCCTCAAACGAAATGGCAGGCTAAGAATGCAAAGGAGCTGCGCTCACTCTGCATCTCTGTTTTTCAATTACGGTAAGACGTCGGGTATGAAAATCGTGTGCGCGACACAGCATCAGTCTTAACGCAATGCAAAACAGAATTAACGAGTTTTTTCTTGTCGCAAAAAAAGGACAGGGAAACTAGTTATTCAGTCAACTGATGGGCCCGATTACGTTCAGTTCCACACTGCAATGGAGACTGCCTCGAGGAAAATGGTCTATGAAATGGGAAAAATATGGCGCTCTGGTGCGGAAGAAGCAGAGAAGTCGCCTGCATCATGCGTGAAGTGTCGAGCATGGGGAGTCGGACTTACCAGGAAGGACATTCACCTGTGCAACCATGGGCTGAGACGAGGGACAAGGAGATGCCTCACCCTTAAGACCACAAAAATGAGGCTTCTGACTATGAGAAGATGACGCTGGTAAAATGTTACAATTGTGGTTCAGTCGGGCATTTTGCACGGGATTGAGAGACACCCGAAAACTCTAGTACAAAACAGCAAGACAACGTCGAACTATGAAACCGTAGCCCGCCCAGAATTTCACAGTTACGTTAGAGATATGAGCATACAGATCAACTGCAACGTCAGCACCACAGAAGAAACTGGTGGGCACTCAGTTGACGTCAAACGTGCAACTATTGGGGTTATCTAAAAAAAGCTTTACTGGACACAGGACAAGTTAGCATAATACCTTTGAATATGCTTACTGCGGCTCTGAAGTCGGGATTCGACCTCAATGCAGACAAGGAGATTCAACTGAAGGAACCTGCACCAGTTTATGACGCATCAGGAAACCCGATGATTTTCAAAAGAGCTGTAGAACATGCTTTTCATGAAAGGAGGAGACGGAAAGCTAGATCTCGGCACTAACGCTCTAGTCGAACTGGAGTTCCGCCTGAGAGGATTGACGAAAGCGACAATCTCGCCCAGAAATTACAAAACCGTTGATGCAAACCGCCGTCGGAGGCAGCCGAAAAGTGAGAGAGAATCAACCGTGCGGTGTGCTGACGCAAACGTTATATGTAAGCAACCGACTTTTATGAACAAGATTTCGGTCACAAGCATATCTGCAGGAGCGAAAGTCTTCACACGAGGAATCAGCACACCAAATACCAGCACTCATCGTCGCAAACGGTGAGTCGCTTGCCAAGTTTGAGCTCCGGAAAGAGAAGCGGAAGCTCTGAGGAACCTATTGCGTAGCCACAGAACCCGGACGACGAGCTTATGATTTCAATGCTCACGACCATTTCGCTACACGAAAGATTCAGCGACCATGCAGAACCGTCATCTTGGAGCAACCGCGAGACAGAAGCTCATGTAAGCTTGCATCTAAGAAGCTCCAAGGGTCAGTGGGCCAGAACAGTTTTTAATGGACGCAACGACACTAGAGAAGAAATAGCAAGTTCTGGCTCTTACGAAACAGAGAACGCACTGTGAAAACACCATTTTCATCGGGAAACCGGACCCGGACATGCCACTTGCGATGGTGTTCACAAGGCAGGAGAGAATCAAGCAAAGCGGTCACGACATGATCAGCTTGGGTCTTCTTCTTCCCAAATTCATTCCACATAGAGAACGAGCGCAGGGAACGAGTCAGTGTGAATCGAACCGACCGCCTAGAGAAACGAGAGTCACGGCCGTCGGAACGTCTGCTAGAGGAGGGGCATCTGAGATGTGGATGGAAGAATGATAATAGACGGGCGTAGATGTAGTTGTTATTGAGAGTTATTAGAGCTATTGATTATTGTTCTAATAGGTGATTGGTAGCCTATAAAAGGGCTGTTTTGTAGAGCAGGCCGCATTTCACATTAAGCTCAGTTTTGTGTTCCGGTTGAAAATCTCAATAACGATTTCCAAGAAGACGTCTGCGCAGAAGAAGAGGTCAGAGGATCTACACCGATCACCAGGATCGTTAATCACGACTAATAACACTTGAGAACAAATTTCTAAATGAAAATTTTTATTTGAATTTTCACAATTTGGGGTCAAAAATGAAAAAAAATTGAAAATTGAAACAAAGGCGAATCCAAGCTCGAACACTCAAAAAGAAACATGGGGAACAGAGCTTCCTTCTGAGTAGAGCATATAATGATTCTTACTCGCACACGACCCAATTCTGCGCCCCCCCCCCCTCGCTGCGAGGTCTGCCAAACTGCGGCCCCCTCTGATCCCACACTGGGATCATCCCAGTGTAGGTTTGACTCCGGTTTCAACTTAGGATGCTTTCACTCTATTTTTATGAGATCTATCAGGTTGTCCGATAAGTTCTTGCCGTTTGCCGTTCTCCGCACCCAAGCTCCGAGTTTTTGAACCTTTCCCATTGAGTGGAGATGTTCTGCTACTGTTGATTTATTGGATCCTATACGCTCTGCCAATTCTCTGGTTGTTTGACGCGCGTCTTCGTGCAGAAGTTGATCCAAACGCTCTTCATGAAACTCACTTGGTCGCCCGGAACGAGATGCGTCCTTGAGGTCGAAATTGCAACTTTTGAATTTCGCAAACCAATATCGAGCAGTTCTTTCAGCTATGGCACCCTCTCCGTATACGGCACAAATCTCTCTAGCAGCTTCCGTGGCTTTGGCACCTCGGTTAAACGCAAAAAGTAGATGGTGTCGAAAATGCTCGTTTTTGTCGACTTGACACTCCATTTAAATGCTCTAAAAATTAACAAAAACTAATCGAAACAAAAAAACCAAATAGACTTTCTTGTAGAGCAAAAAATTCTCTTTCGAATAACACAAAACATTGTACCAAAAAATTTCATTTCGATCGCTAATTTTTTAATTAAAAAAAACGGCAAGAACTTATCGGACAACCTAATAATACTTATCACACATTTTCTTTCTTATGCTGTAACTACTGCACACAGAAACAGAACAGAACCTCTCCGCTTTCTTCTCCCCAACAGTGCCGTGATTCAATACATTTTCTCTGTAACACGTCTACTCTATTTTTAGTTTAGTGAACAGAACCGATTAAATAGTTATGTGGACATGATGAACACTGAACCTCTTGACGGAGCACAGCAGTTACTATCAACAGGCAAGGTATGAGGAGAAAAATTTGCTATGCAAAAATTATGAGAACAATTTTGGAGAGCAGCTATTTAATGTGATCACAACTATAGTAGTGCTCTTCGATTGCTGGAAAATCAGCAGTGGTCGAATGATGGCTCTTCGGACTGGTCTGTTGAAGGCCGCAAGGATTATGCTGAAACGAAGATGGAGAGTGCATTATCGAAAAACAGGAAAAGCAAAATTAACCCGTCCACGATGCAAGCCATGCAGCAGACCAACGTGGTACTTAGAAATATTTCCATTCTTGAGGTTGCGAAAGTGGATAGTACATGAAAACTGATAACCGCAAACATTAGCACACCGGCAGTCGCAGCTCCCTGAATATAACAAAATGGAGCACTCTGTTCATTTCAAGCAACTGTCTGCCTCGTCCGAGCAAGTACTGAGACACCGAACGAAATTGATAGTGTGAGGCAACGAATTTAGATTGAAACAAATAATTTCGGTTGACTTCTTGCCTGAAGGTAAAAGCGGATACTCGTCTCCAAATCCTCCCTCGTGTTTTCATTGTTGCTTGTAAGAAACTGTTGCTGTAAAAATACCAGCTGATAAATTCAATTTCTACCACATTCCAACGCTTTGCACATTTCTCATCTTACCCCATTTCTCTTACTCTTATCATATTTTTTTGTTTTTGAATTCATGGAGTTTTGGGGATGTAGAAGTGACCTAAGTGCTCACATAAGTGCTGTTAGGGATATAGTGTGGACCGAGAAGTCGACCATAGCATTCAACCATTCATCGAACGCTACCCCTGAGTTGGAATGAATTTTAGGTCCCCATCAAGAACAGCCAAACAGACACCCTTGCATTCAATTCAGTCACTTCTTTAGTTAAGATAAAACCCTCCTCCACTGATGTCGGATCAACTTGTTGTATTTGAAAATGGAAATGGATCCATCTCTCAGAACCAGGGTCAAGCAACCCGTTGGAAGAAGTGCGATCATGGTTGTGACCCCCCCTCCAGCGATGCCGAAAGGAGCGACCCCCCCTCCACAATGACCACCCTGATTCCGCTATTTTGCCCCGCCCACTTCCTTTTTCCTTAGATATGAGGATTCGTTTCGATAATTATTATGATTTTGATTATTCGTCTTCTTTATTTTTGAAATTTTTTTTCCAAAATAGGTCAGTGATATTTCTAGAGGTTTCAACCTCAGTGCATAAATAATGAGCAGGAGAATAATTTATTCAACAACACAATGTTTATTCTGCAGAAGCCGGCTTGAACACTAAAGGCTCACGGCGCCGCGGGGTGGAGACTGTTCATCGGCAGAATCTCAAGTTTCCGACCTCGGCTACGATCTGCCACGCGTATGCGGGGATTCATGCGCTGAAAATTGACTTTTAATGTAGCGACTACCAGGCTGTCGTAGGGAAAGTACTCACCATACATACTTTGTATGCAAAATACAATAAAATAGAAAGTAGGATGGTCGCGCACACCATCCCCACTACTATCACCGCTCCTTCGGTCACACCCATTCTATTCAAGAAGTAGGATTTCATGCCTGAAACAATATTTATGAAGCAGGGTTACATAAAAAAATAATCAGATGGGGTGAGGAGGAAGACGGACTTGAAGAAAATTTTACAGGATTTGATGATTCTTTGCATGGTCCCTCTCCATGAATGGAACACATTCTGACAAAAACAAAAAGAATAGGACGAAGGATTCAGTGGAAACAATCTGAACAGAAGTTGATGAAACAGTGCATACTGGATATGCGTATCTTCGAGTGCGCTCACTGCGCGCCAAATTTCGCAACAATCCGCCCCATGTCATATTTGAAATTAAGCGTTTTTTTTTTTAATTTTGTCATCGCCTTCAGAAGGTGGCAGCAAGGGGCACCTACGAATTGAAACAATTGAATAACGACCATTGTGCTTCGATTTTAAGAGGACGATTGCCTGTAGGCCGCCTGTATGAAACAGCAGAAATGGCCCAAAAATGATTTTTTCACTTCGGCCCAGTTTTGATTGGAATCAACTCGGAATCACTTGAAACGGTTTTTCACACAGTTTCAGCCGGATCAGAACGGTTTTTTAGCCTCTAGCGACCTTATTGCGCGTCAAAATCGGAAATATCAGAAAAGCGAAAAAATGGTTTTTCCGGACCTTCCAGTGTCTTGGGTATTGCCCTGAGGCGCCGTAACTCAGCGGTTCGGTAAACTGGACCGACAGAGCTGAAAAATATCAAAGCCGCTCTTGTAGAGGGAGAAACAGAAAAATTTGCCCGTTGGAATAAGTGGTGTAAAAAGGCCGTTTATTCCAAATGGCCTTTTCAGCCTTACTTTTTGATTCTAGAAGGCGGCAGTCGGGCAGAAGGTGCGTCTCCTGAATGGTTATCGAAAACTACACTAACTGGATTCTTTTCAAAATTTTTTTTTTGAGATTTTTCACCTCACCATGTGCTCCCCCCTTTGGCAACAGCAGAAATGGCCCAAAATGATTTTTTCACTTCGGCCCAGTTTCGATTGGAATCAACTCGGAATCACTTTTTTTCACACAGTTTCAGCTCTGTTTTTTCATATGCTGGTCCTTCGTGCTGAGTTTAAGCATTTCATAGTGCAAGTGCACCAAACTCACGCTCTTGCAATTTCTAACTGCAGTCAGCGATCGATTGTGCCGCCACATCTGCTTCTACACAATCGCTCATCTAGAAATGAGAACCATTTTTCTCTGTTTTCTTCCGTTCCTATTATGTCTGCCACCTGAGGAGAACTGCCATCCGAAGTTTAATGAGCTGAATACTTTTGGTTATCGCACAACCTCTGACACTCTATTCGTTGAGCTAGCTCCCAGTCATGTGAAATACGACATGCTGAGATAAATTATCAACAACAATCTTCCTATATCTCTCTTAGCTGACGGAACGTCGAAAAATGGCATAAAGTGGGTTGCATTTCTGCTCCGCACAGTCTCCCCACAAAATCGGCCAATTACATTTCACTTCGCACTCACAGAAGTTGAGAGTGAATCAGCTGCCAACATCGTGGAGGCTCTGACTAACTATCTAAACAAGTTGGGATCGTGGGAACAAAAACCTGGACTCGCTATTTCACCGCACAATTTCATCCTGCGTCGCATGGTGTCTTTATCCAGTTACGGAGCATCGGTAATGACTGGAATAACTAAAGGAGTTCACAAAAAAATAAAGAATCTTATCAAGAAGGCTACCGGTGCTGAAAGCGATCCAATAAGCGATTTCCTCTTGACAGTATGTGCGGCTCATAAATTGAATCTAGTGACGACAGCGTTGAAGGGGTATGCCATGAATATCACCCTAGCCAGTATTATGGAGATGCACTATTTGTTCGGCTCATTCAGAAGTCATGGGCCTAAGATCTACAGAAGAGTTTCGGAAGAGATGAGCTTCCGATTTCTACAGATGACTATGCTGCATTCCGTTCGGTGGGCAGCTAGTTTGCAACTGGCTCTTCAAAACCTACTCAGCAATTATCCAGTTTTGTTGGAAAGTCTCAGTCAACTCAAAAAAGATTCAAAGGCTTCTTCTGGTATGCAGGAGAGAGCAGCGGTTGCCCACTGGGTGTTGAGTGATGGTCGCACATTCTTAATTATGGAACATGTGAACGCAACACTTCATCATTTTGCGACCATTCCTGGAGCTTTGCAGAACGAGGAAAGCCTTATGACCGATTTTCTCCCACGTTGGAGGCGTCTCCAACATAATTACGATACTGATCATGTCAGAGGAAAAGTGAATGAATATCTCGTTACAAGTGGAATTCTGAAGTTGAAGCGCGAAGGCGCTAATAAGTGGATCGCTGTCAACGCCGACTTTATAAGTCGCTATTATACTCCAACAGTTTTGGAAACGGGAGCCTTCAATTACAAACTTGCCTACAATCCGAAACAGTTCAAGGGAAGAGCCAGGAATTTCGCATCAATAACAGAAGAAGTCGACACTCAACAAAGCGCACCGATTGATAATTTGAAAGATCCAACAACCTTCCGAGATATTACTGCTTCACAAACTATGCCCCTTCAACGGGTGGACCCTGATACCGCGTACACTTTTGAAGATGCTCCAGACTTCGACACAAACCTGCTCAACACTCGATACTTTGGAAAGGTTCATCGCGATTCCTCTCACGTATCGCTCCTAGAGGTACATATCAACGAGTTCTACAATGACGTCAAAAAGGAAATCAAGAACTACATGATAGACGGGAGGAAACACACCGAAGCAAGCGACGATTTTGGGTATGCACTTGATAGGCATATTCTGCTTGACATGATCGAATGCAACGAAAATTTCGAAAAATTCGAAGAATGCGAACCGAAAGACGCCAGTTTTCAGAACAGAGGATACCCTGATTATATGGACAAAAGCGGGACTATTGATAAGAAGAAGAGACAGCAACTGATCAAGAAATCCATTCTTTTGATGGAAAAGTACTGCAGCATCAAAGGAGCATACGCAGAAATCAAAGCGTTTTATGATAGGCTTCCCACAGCAATACTCATTTTCGCTGCCTGGCCTACAAACTTCCGCGATGACAGATCAAGTGTTCGCTTCTACCAAACGATCCTGAATGGCGCTCGCGCTCTAAATGTCCCCAACGCTGTCGCTGAGGTGAGTAGTCGTTCTTTCTCTTCGTTTGTGTGGGCTCAGTAAATCTTCGTAATCTGTTGTAGGCCATCGGATGCGTTTTGGTGATTCCTGCTAGCAACGCGGACCCAGAAAGATCCTTCTCAGCTGCCAACCGCCTTAGCCGTTACGAACGAAGCAATATCAACACCAATGTACACGACTATTTAATGACGTATGTTATTTTATGAAGTTTTTCCCACTTTATTCGATTTTGGTATACGCAGGATTGAGCATGATGGACCGTCTGTGACGACCGTCAATACAACAGTATTAGCGAAACAATGGCTTAAAGGCAGTGTTCACGATGAAAATCGTTTTTCTGTTTTCCAGCCTATCTTGAAAATGGCCCCATGCTGATTCCAATGATGTTTCTGAAATCGTACACGACCTTCTGGGAATCAAGTTATGGTCCCTCAAAGATTGAGCTATGGAAACATGGTGGACGAGTTGTCCGAGGCTTGTAACTTCCGTCTTTTGCAGCCGATCTATGCGAGCTGACCTGAGTAAAGAGAGAAGCTGAGAATGAAAGGAATAACGGGGCTAATGATTGAAAATCATCGCTCATCTCACGATCTCGAGCATTCATTTGTTCACGTCGGTGGGCGTGTGATGCGCTTTTGGGGTTTTCAATGCGCTCGAAGTTGCAACTTCGGACTCTTTCGTAGCTCTTCCTGGCTCGTTTTCATGCGTCCTTTCGACGTTAACGTTACAGAGTGTCCCTCCGCTATCCAATTCTAATGCAATTTCGAAAACTTTTTTCATCGTGAACACTGCCTTTAAGCCACGCGACGGACTCGATCTAGCGCATGGTACTGATTCCGCAGTAGGAAAATAGAACAGCCTTATGAAGAAGGCTAGCACCGCCTATACACGAAGTTTGTCTCCTATTTCAAGGTTTTCAACCGATTTTCATTCAGGGAAACATATTGCAGGAGACAAAATGGGCATGATTGAAGTTCAAGTTTCACAGCAGATGATCGTTCATGGGGAAAACCACCGAAAGGATAAAGATTCCATACGGAGAAAGCGCATGGATCTTCATACTTCAACAGCCTCAGTTTTTTCTATTGGCTTTCTTTATGAACCATGATGAAATGAGAACATAAAATGATTCACTGCACAATCGACTGTACACAGCACTGAAAAATTCTTTATTCTGTACTGATGACATGGAATTACAAATTTGTTTATTGCAAAGCCAAACTGTGCTCAGCATATTGACGGAATCTTCAGTTTCTAACTTGAGTGATTCATCCATAGTAGTCACCTGAAACAGTTGCTCAAACAATTTTACGTGCTTCTAAACATCTGCAAATTAGTCTCGAGGTGTCCAGTTTAAAAACGTTCAAAATCTCGAAAGAGACAAAAAACAAGATAAGATAATAAGAAATGAAATGTTGGCTGCAGACCGGTGCGACCCCCCCTCGGCTCGGGATAAGTTGCGACCCCCTCCCTTGGAATAATTCCAACGTTGCTTGACCCTGCTCATAACTGATTTCTTCGAAGGTCGCGATCAAATATTATTGCCTTCTTTTCCTCTCTAAACCCTCTTCTGGGTTTAGAGAAGTAAGACCTATAAAAAATTGCGAAAAAAAAACGCTTTTTTTCGGGCCAAATTTCAACCCTGAAATTTTCTTGTCTTTTGATGGTGGACGAGCCCAATCCACGTCATAGGCATCGATGACCTCTAGTATCAAGAACACAAGCTGGCTTGAAATTGAATTTCAATATATTTATGTACTCATCTAGTCAAAAGCATTAACTGCTTTCTTTGTTTAACTGTTTTTATTTGGTAAATTTGCAATTATTTCTTGCTCTGAATGTCGATGATTTTCGACTGCTCGGCATGGACCTGCGATCTTTTTGGGAAGAGCTGTGCACGTGTGCACGAACTGGCATCTCTGGGCCTTAGAAACTCTAATCCTGAACCGTTTTTCACCATCATAGTTTTTAGCTGTTTTCCACGTATGCTAATTTTTGTAGTATCAAGAACACAAGCTGGCTTCTTGAAATTGAATTTCAATATATTTATGCACTCATCTAGTCAAAAGCATTAACTGCTTTCTTTGTTTAACTGTTTTTATTTGGTAAATTTGCAATTATTTCTTGCTCTGAATGTCGATGATTTTCGACTGCTCGGCATGGACCTGCGATCTTTTTGGGAAGAGCTGTGCACGTGTGCACGAACTGGCATCTCTGGGCCTTAGAAACTCTAATCCTGAACCGTTTTTCACCATCATAGTTTTTAGCTGTTTTCCACGTAAGCTAATTTTTGTAGTTTTTTCGACAACGTTTTTCATCGTGACCCTGTCTTTAATCTATGGGATGCACAAGCTTAGTAGTAAGTGGGGAAGATACTATCTTTCCCGTAGCCAAATCCCGACCCGCAACTACGCACTGCGGCTGTTGCATCATGCGACACGAGATAATCGTGCTGGGAGAAAAGTGAATCGTAGACCGTGAGCAAATAGAAAAGAAAATGGAAAAATGGAGGTGCGGGAGAAAAAAGGTGTTGTGGACAGAATCGCGCACTATTGCCAATTTGTACGCGCGCGGTCGCGTCGAAATGAAATTTCTGGAAGGAGGGTGGCGAGAGCAGATTTTTTTGCTGCTGATTCATTCTTCTCTTTTCGACGCTCTTTTTTGTTGGAGCCCTCCTCTTCGTTTGTGATTTGATTTCCAGTCCAGGCTGCCGGATTGTCGTCCGTGTAGCAGAAAGTGCCCCGGACAATCCGCAGTCTTCGAATCCGACCCAGGTTTGACACTCGGGATTCCTCGGAAGAGGGTTGTCCGCGAGGAGTCCATGTCTTCACCCAAGTGAAAAGCGTGAGAAACGATTTTGTCTTATCGATGTTTTTCAGCAGTCGTATCGATTTTTTTGTTGTGTCGTCAGTTTTGTTTGGGTAGGCTGTAGTGATCGCTCTTTTATTGGCTGCTAGAACTGATCGATAAAAGGAAATTCATTGTTCTTCAACATCTCGAAGGAATCGCCCCGATCAAAGGTGCCCATTAGTTCCTTTCATCCTTTTTCAATTATTTCCTCGTGTTTGTTAGCCTACACTGAACCACCGCTAGGGTTTCTGGGTGCCTCCCGTTATCGATTCCCCGGGTCAACAAATCACAAAAAAACAGCTAGCCCTCGAGCACAGGTTCCGACTACTTTTCACTTAAGAGATAAACATTTAAAGGCAGTGTTCACGATGATTTTCTTCTTTGAGTTTTTCACATAAAACGATCCGTTGGCTCCCAAGTGTTACCAAATTTACGAAGAAACGACGAAAAAAGCATTAAAACATTGTATTTCAGTGACATGATTCTATAACATGGACTAGTTGTCCGGTTGCGTGAACATGTTCATGGTGGTTGTCACCGGCGGAAAATCGTCACAATCGAAAATAAAAGAATATTTCATGCAAAGCAGGATTAGTTAGGGCCCTAAGGAAAGAACGGAGCGATAGAGAGTAGAGAATTGCTAAGGACTGGTCCTTGAAAAATTTCATCGTCACAACAAACACTTCCTGTGATATTTACACAAGGTGTTGAGTTGATCGCAAAACGCTTGGCTCCGGGCGAGATTGAACCAGCATACTCCCTTTCCGGGGGAGCGCCTTATCGCACTGCACCACCGAAGCCCCAGCGCCGCTCTCACTCAACTGCTCCTTAAATCTTCACCGAAGCAATCATCCTTTCACCCGCAGAATACGATAACGTGCACTGCGACGTTAAACTGCAGTTACGGCAAAAAAAAAAACTCCAAAAACCGTGTAAGACTTAACTAGGGCATCATCTTGACAGGTCTACGACTGTTAGATAGTCTCTGACGGTATACCTGTTTCATCCCGTTCTGCGGGTGAAAGGATGATTGCTTCGGTGAAGATTTACCGAGCAGTTGAGTGAGAGCGGCGCTGGGGCTTTGGTGGTGCAGTGCGATATGGCGCTCCCCCGGAAAGGGAGTATGCTGGTTCAATCTCGCCCGGAGCCAAGCGTTTTGCTATCAACTCAACACCTTGTGTAAACATACCATAACGTGCACTGCGACGTTAAACTGCAGTTACGGCAAAAAACCTCCAAAAAATCGTGTAAGACTTCCTGTGATACTCAAGACGCGGGGTGATACTTAAGGTTTTCGTGTACATCGAATGCATTTTTCTAAATTTTTTCGTCATTTTAGTTCTACCCAGGGGTCACTTAGCCAATATAGCGAATAATCTCAAAATTGAAGATTATCGTGAACACTGCCTTTAAGAAGCCTCTAACACTCAACGCTTGCGAGCTAGTTTTGAGTCTTTCATTATTCCACAATGAGATTAGCATTTGTTGAGACAGTACACTTCGTATGCATCAAACAGAAGAGTGCGCACAAGCTGTGCATGCTCAAAAATTGCTGAGAACGATTGCACACAATGTCGTGAATAGTGCTGCATGACATAGCCCTTCGAGAAAAACTTGCTGCGTATCAAGGTAACTTTTAGAGGTGGTTGGGCTCCTTACACAACGCGGAATCGATAGAAAATAAAGCATTTTTGGGGCCTTAGCAAAAACGGATGAAATGGAGAAGTACTCATCAAGGCGAGTTGGTAATGGATCAGTCATACTCCTCTCTAGGATTTTGACGCTTATTTGGCTCCGCTGGGGCCTTGTGATGAGTGCGGTGAGACGAGTGATCAGATTCTGAGTGGAATGGAAGAGAAAAAGGAATTGTGGTTTTGATCCTCAAAGATAGAGACGCTCGGCTGAGTCTGAAACTTTGCCAAATCCTTAAATTACAAGCAATTCTACCTTCCTTTTTTTCCTAATGAAATATAGAGTCGCCGAATTGAACAGAAGTATTATAACACAAAGAATAACGTTATGGAGAAAGTCGTTAATGAATGCTACAGATTCACACTCTGACCCAAAGAAAGTCAAGGCGAGCAGTGCTGCATCAAAAACGACGCTGCATTGAACTGAAATGTTTGCAAATGGAGTGACTTTACGGGACCTTGCACATGCAAAAAGTTATAGTCTCTGTATCAAATATAAACTCACTCCAAAAATACGGCATAGCTTGAAGGACGGATACAATCCAGAATCCTCCGATGATGCACAAAACCGTATTTTCCTTGAACGTGACACTGAATGAAATTTTAAGGAATATCTACTCCTAATTATGAGTTTATACTTATCATCCGTTGTCAGCAAAATGTATAAAGCTTTTCATTTACTTGCCCTCACCTGTACTGGAAAGGAAATGCGATAGCAACGAATCGATTGATAGCAATGTGTAAGTGACAGTACATAATGTTGTACCAAAATATCACCATAAGCTGGCCAGCTAGGAAACCTCCAATTGAGGCGGTTATGGTAATATTAAAACGGCTGCAAAAATCGTATGCTGAAGAAGAAAAGCTAGATCACTCCGGTACACTGGAGTAGTGCACTTACAAAAGTATAGCAGGCGCCACCCAAAAAACGAAAACGCATAACGTTCCTGCGTTAGCCGTCAACAAAGATATGCAAATATATCCAAACGAATTATGGAACATTGAGGTTTTCAGAAAGAGCACAATCAGTAGGACGTTGAACCCAGTAGCGAAAGCACCTACCTAGAAGAAAATGTGTAGATTACGAAAATGCTGCCGTCTGCCATCGCGGTTTTAACAGGTGACGCTTCGTTGCGGGACACCACAATAATTGATTGTATCCATAGCTGCGGAGCGTGCTATTACATCCATTAATGCTAATGCCCATTCCATGCCGAGTTTGTCGTTAAGTTTGAACAGTTGGAATGTCTTTTCTCTTACAATAAGGTCTACGTATTATGCAGTGCACTTCGAAAGTATTGTTCTCCACATACAGTACCGTGCAAAAGTCTATTCGCGTGGCATTTTCGCGAATAATATTTTTATACATATCTTGGGTTGTCCATAGCGAAACTTGATGAAACTTCAGTATGTTATGGGCCATCACAACCCCTGCTTTACACATACACAAAATTGGTTTTTGAGCGTGCAGTTTTTAAATATGGAATTTATTTATCATTTTGCGGTATAATCTCAAGTTAGGACTATTCCTTCAAAACATGGCTATTACAAATCCAAACCTGTAGCAGTTGTTCGCCATTCCAAGGTCTTCGGAATTGTTGTATAGCTTTGTAAGAAACTCGACTCTATCAGAATTTTCTGAAGACCGAAAATTGAACAGGTTGGAATTAAATTTTGGAAATTCACCACTAGAAAAATATTCACCCCAGAACCATTCCAAAATATGTGCTAGTTGTGCTTTGACAAAGTACAACTAGAACATAATTTTCGCTCTTTTTCGATAACGTCAAAAAGAGATACTTGATAGATGCAATATCGCATGATTTTCTTCCGAATTTATTTCTAAAAAACTTTCGATGGAGATAAATTTTTTACAAGCTTATACAACGGTTCCAAAGACCTTCGAGTGGCGAAAAATTGCTACGGGTTTGGAATTGTAATAGACATGCTTTAAAGGATAAGTCCTAATTTGAGATAATACCAGAAAATGATAAATAAACTTCATATTTGAAAAATTCCAGGCTCAAAAACCAGTTTTGTGTATGTGTAATGCAAGGGTTGTGATGTCCCATAACATACTAAAGTTTCATCAAGTTTCGCTAAGGGGAAGCCAAGATATGTATAAAAACATTATTCGCGGAAATGCCACGCCAATAGACTTTTGCACGGTACTGTATATCTCGATATCCGGCCTGATTCATAGTTGCACAAAGAGTAATTACCACTAAAGTCCTCGTGCTCGAATACCCCGGTTTTCACCATCTCAGCAAAAAAAGTGAAATCATAAGTCGCCACCAAATCCTAAAATAACCAACACTTTCACAATTAAATTGTTTTTGTATGAATCCTCTAGCTCAGGTGTGATTTGGAAAGAGTGTATCAAAATGGACTAGGGAGAAATATACGTATTATCTTTTGGCGGGGTTTTCCATGCTAGTTCCCCAGTGAGCAGTTTACTTGATGCGACTTAAAAAAACGCACGATAATCATTAGGGACCCAATGATTATATCTTCTGTTTGCTCAGCAGGTGGCCGACCAGTCTCGTTCATGCTCATTTGATTGTTGCAATTTTCCCTGAAAACTTATACTAAGCCTCAACAAGCCCGTTGCAGCAAAAACGAAATCACAATGCTGAAACAGGCGAATATGCGGAGAAATAGCGAAAAAATAAAGCGAAACTAAGCTGCGTGGAGAGCTCATAGAACAATGCATTGAACAGGGCCAGGTCATTGTATGGAAGATGGAAAAAAGGATTACAGGAAAGCCAATCTGTAGGACGTACGCGAATGCTCATGAAATCTGGTTCGTCTATCAATTGACGGGTACGGTAACTGCGAATATCAAACAAAGCCGTTAACTACACTAGAGAAATCATCACTGAGATTATTGAGAGCATGGGCGCCGCATTCATACGGTTCAAGTACAAGCCCATCCCGATTTTATTGAAAATCTCTCACAGGACCAACGATTCATAAGAATTAGCAGAACGACAAATTAATTTGCATTCATCGCTCAATAGCGTCCATTGTTCAATAACGATCAATGCGACATCTTGCCTTATACAAGTAGAAACATTGGACGGATCTGGCAAAGGATCATCGCATAAACGGCACGATGTATCCAGCAAAGACAGTTCTGCACAGCTCGCTCTTTGGAGAGACAATTTTGCTCTCTTTTCCGTTGCGATTTATGCCACCTCATTCTCTGAGATTACTTCGGTAAATCCCCAGACCTCTGCTATCTCTCTGAGCTGATATATCTCTTACAGTCCTCTCCATCTTTCAAGATGGACCTCATTTTCTCTCCTTCTCTTGTCTATTCTATATTAACAGCTGGGCAATGGTTCTACCTCAGAGTATCATCGAGGGTTAATAATAGTGTTTCTCTGAACTCGTCTTTGTTGATGAAAGTTTTTGTTCAGCGTACACACACACTCCCGCGAAATATCCAAAAAAGGATTCGTTCCTTGAATATCGGGCTGGCCACTTTCTAAGTCTCGAACGCGGTCATGAATGTCGCTGGCCAGGGTACTTACTAGGGCTTACCTTACATTTCCCATGAGCTTTATAAAACCATGTGTTGACAGTTGTAGGGTTGGGACATTGATAATCCGTTTCCCAAACCCCTAAGGCATCTTTCGTAGTCCTCACCGCAAGCGCGGCACGCGCGTGACGCGTGGGAAGGGCGGTGAACTATGAAAGTTCTCACCGCGCGGGACGCGCGGTAAGAACTTTCATAGTCCATCAGCACCGCCATAGCGGCGCCGCCCAAAAACCGCCGTGGTGGTTTC
The DNA here is from genome assembly GCA_029168955.1 of Aplectana chamaeleonis. NCBI lineage: Eukaryota > Metazoa > Nematoda > Chromadorea > Rhabditida > Cosmocercidae > Aplectana > Aplectana chamaeleonis. The sequence continues at coordinate 1,254,306 of JAPDOI010000108.1, forward strand.
ACCGTTCCAATCAATCATTGCTTCTCGATTTGAGTCCACTCCAACATAAATAATTTTGGGTCTATCCTGCGCCACCGCATACGCAAATGCAAGCCAGGAATTTCTGTACAAGTCACAGTTGAGGCCCCACTTTTACCCGCACTGCCATGGCGGTGCCGCTGGAGATTTCATAGTGGCTTCCCGCGCGTGCCACGCGGTAAAAAGTTTCGTAGTTCGCCGCTCTTCCCGCGCGTCACGCGCGTGCCGCGCTTGTGGTGAGGACTATGAAAGATGCCTAAATGCATCAAAGGTTTACGTACAGAAGATTCACAAATGTGGACATTTTCATAGCTTTGCGTAGATAAAAGGGGTACACGAATGGCGATATTCAGAATGTTCAAAAAAATTTCCTCGGATTGTGCTGAAAAGATTTTTCGAGGGGTTGTTCTAGGTGCTGATTACGAGTATGAGGCCCCTTTGTAAATATTTGAAAAGTTCCCTCTGATTTGGTCTAAAGCTGCAGAATGGGGAAATTTCGCTGGCCAAACGCGACTCTTGACGATTTTGAGAATGCTTCGATGGAATCGTCTCACAACTTTTACATAGGGGTTATTTGGGCGATCTAACACAAATATGTGGTCGGTTTATCGATTTCCTTGGATCACAGTATGTAACGGTGGGTCTGGTCTGAACTCGGTCAAAGTCTCAGATTTGACTCAGAATCACACTTTGCGTGTTATTTGGAACACTTAACACAAATTTGAAGTCCATTTTTCAATTTTCAAAGTTCTAAGGTGAGTAACGCCAGTTGAAAGGGATTATGCCTACCGTTACGTATAGTAACCCTAACAAGGGAGGCTTGTCACTTTCCGGTGGCGAATTGGAGAACCATCTTGTCGTTCCTGTAGGTCTGTGACAGTACATAAATGACCCGTGCTTGAAATTCCCTAAACGACTGCGGAGATTCCCAAAAATGCCTTTTTTATTGCTTCTCAAAAAGGCAAGGGTACTTCAGGGAATTTTCGAGGCATTCAGAATTTTTTTTTGCTTAGAACATTCAACGGAGGGTTATTCAGGTCTCTGAACATGTCGGAATCTGGGGTCTATTCCCCGCCAGACCTAGGGTTACTGTAGGTTACGGTAGGCATAATGCCTTTTACTGGCGTTTCTCACTTTAAAAATTCGAAAATCCGAAAAATGGACCTCAAAGTCGTGTTCAGCGTCCCAAATAACACCCTCAGTGTAATTTTGAGTTAAATGTGAGATTTTGACCGAGCTACCGCATACCCACCGCAACCTACCGTGATTTATCGAAAATTGATAAACGGGTGGCAGCTTCGTGCTAGGCAGCCGGAATACCCCTTATGTACAGGTTTTGAAGCGATTCGATCGCAGCCATCTCGAAATCGTCAAAAGTCGCGTTCGGGCAGCAAAATTTTTCCCATTTTGAAGCTTCGGACCATGACTTACTTGACTTGACTTGATCGGTTGGCTTTCGCCTGACGCGGTCATTCCGCATCTTCACCGAGGTGTGCCGTCCTAGTAGTCAGACGTGTCCATTTGTCACGGTCCTCAGCCACAATTTGAACACAATCCATCCATTGATCACTATTCCACTTCCTGCGAAGTAAAACATCGCGCCTGAGTTGCCTTTCAATGCCGAGTGATTTCAAATCCTCCTTCACCACATCCGTCCTCGCTTCCTCTTATAGTGAAGTTCAACAGAACTGTACGGTGATCCGAATCGAATGCGACATCCCACACAGCTCTAGATCTTCGAATGTCCGATACTGGAATATTCCTTGTTAAAACATAATCGAGCTGTAGTTTCAAAGTTGTCATCCTCCGCTTCCGCTGCTCTTCCAGAGATAGCTGGGTTGGTCCCTGCCACGTAAGCTGATGGCGACGATGATTCCTCTTGAATGTCGATGCAATAATCAGCCCACTGCGTTCACACAAGTCGACAAGGCGGTAGCCATTGTCCGATGTTTGCTCCACTGGGAAGAATCATTTACCGAGTACTTCGGATTCCTGATCAAGTCCTATCTTCGCGTTTGCGTCGATTCCCACCACAACAGCATGTTGACAAGGTATCCTGGCTAGCAACGCATTGAGTTCCTCGTAGAAGGCATCCTTGGAATCGTTTTCGGCGGTTTCGGTGGGCGCATGAGCACCCACTATCCACAGATTGAATCCTCTGTGATCCCGCAGTCGCACAAATGCATTCCTACACGACGTTGAGTCGAATTCCTCGATCATACCATTGTAGTCCTTTCTTACAGCTATCGCACAGCCTCCCACTCTCCTGTCATCAGCGTCACCACAGTAGATGACGTATGTACTCTCCGACGTTGATGACTGGTCTATCCGAGTTTCCTGCAAAGCAGCAAACGGTGCATGGAAATAGCTCAGAAGATTGGACAACGCATATTGTTGGATATCACTCGACAGCGATCGACAGTTCAGGGTGGCGAAACTGTGGCTTGTGGCCAATTTCGGACCATATCAGATGGAATTTTTCAAATATTGAAAATTGGGCCTCAGATTCGTAATCCCTTCTACAAACAAGTTTTAAGCTCAGTTCGAGAGAATTTTTCGAACGCCCTAAAAACTGCCATTCATGATCCCTTTTTTCTTAGCAAAGCTATGGAAATGCCCACTTTTGGGATTCTCCTGTAGATCTCTGAGGCATTTCGCCGATTCTGAGTAGGGAATATTGGAGCACTGTCCTCTCCCTAGAACATATTAAACTTGCATCTCGAAACTCCATTCTTATGTGTGCAACCCTCCCTCGTAAGTCTGGCGAGGAATAGACCCCAGATTCACTGCCCTGAATAACCCGAGTTGAAAGTTTGGCGCCGAATCCGAAAAATTTTTCCTGAACACCCCAGAGATTCCCTGATGGGAACACTATCCTTTTTGTGAAAATTACATTTTTTGGAATCTCTGCAGCCATTTAAAGGCAGTGGTCACGATGAAAAACGTCATCGAAAAAACTACAAAAATCAGCTTAGATCAAAAACAGCTGAAAAACTATGAAGGTAGCGCGGTGAAAAACGGTCTACAAATAGAGTTTCTAGGGCCCAAAGAAGCTAGTTCGTGCACACGTGCACAGCGATGACGAAACAGATCGCAGTCTCATGCCGAGCAGTCAAAAATCATCGACATTCAGAGGACGAAATAAATGCAAATTTAACGAAAAAAAAACAGTTGAATAATGAAAGCATCACTTCAGTCAATGTTTTTGACTAGATGTGTACATAAATTCGAAGGTTCATTGATTGACATTCAATTTCAAGCTAGCTGACGTTCTTGATATAAGAGGTCATCGATGCCGATGATGTGGAGAGGGCTCGTCCACCATCAAAAGACAAGAAAGTTCAGGTTCCAAATTCGGCCCAAAACAGTGGTTTTTTCGCGATTTTTTCTTATAGGTCCTACTACTCGAGACCCAGCAAGGGATTTGGAGAGAAAAAGACGACAAGCATATTTGATCGCGACCACTGCCTTTAAGGAATTTCAAACTCGGATCAATTATGTACTGTCACAAACCTACAGCAACGACAACACGGGAAGTTTAAAGCAGTCCCTAGTTAGATGCATCTCCCGGTTGAGAGTCCCGTGAACTGGATGAGAGGATCTCTTCAGGACATGCATCCTTGGAGCATCTTAATCCTCCCATTATTTTCGGAAGAGCTCTCGTGTGCTGTGAAAATTTTGTAAGCGCTAAATAGTGGAAAGTCACACAGCTTGCATGGAAATATTGAGGGTTATACACAATAAGACGTTGAATATATTGTGGAAGTTTTTTTTTATTCAATCTTTCCCCTCCTCCGAGGATAGTAAACTTTTCTCGCGAGCCTACTTAAAGGCAGTGTTCACGATGAAAAACGTTATCGAAAAACTACAAAATTCAGCTCAGACCAAAAACAGCTCAAAAACTATGAAGTTAGCGCGCTGAAAAACGGGCTAGAATTGGAGTTATTAAGACCCTAATCTTCCAGTTCGTGCACACGTGCACAGAAAGATCACAGTCTCATGCTAAGCAGTGGAAAATCATCGAGGAAGAAATAAATGCAAATTTACCTAATGAAACAGTTGAACAATGAAAGCAAGCACTTCAATGACTAGATGTGTACATAAATCCAAAGGTTCATTGATTGAAATTCAATCTCAAGCCAGCTGATGTTCTTGATTCTAGAGATCATCGATGCCGATGATGTGGGGTGGGCTCTTCTACCATCAAAATACAAGGAAGTTCATGCTTCGAATTTGGCCCAGAACAGCTATTTTTTCGCGATTTTTTCTTATAGGTTTTACTACTCTATACCCAAGAAAGGGTTTAGTGAGGAAAAGAAGACGAGCATATTTGAGCGCGACCACTGTCTTTAATGCCGGCTCCATTTGCTGTTGCCCGCCCTCAAACCTCTCGTTGTTTATATGGAGCATGCCTTCGCATTTTCAAACCCTTCCCATAGCAAATTTAACCAAGTTCGTCTATGTTGCAGAATCACAAGTGTCTTTCTGATCAAACTGCAGAACAGTGGAGAAGACTCAGGCAAGCACGCTAATTGAAGGAGCACTCAGCATGGGAATATCAGAGTAGGAGGAACTAGCCTTAACTTGAACACATCTTGACTGCCCTGAAACACCTTGGCAGAAAGAAACACAGCAGCTTCACATGACAGAAACATCTAAGCTGGTGTCCGTAATCCTCCGTGGTTGTAAAACGGCTCACAATGGAAGCCGCGGGAAGGAAAAAAACCAACTTGTTCAGGAGAGGAATCTGTGCGAAGGACACTTTTCTTAGATACGTATTCCTTTGTTTTCTTTGCTCATCGCAGATCTCCTATCCGTCGCCCCACTCTACTACGCCGTTTGCTAATGAGGCACAATGCCTCTCTTCTTCATGATATGGAAGAAATGTAGCTTACATTGACTTTGATAGTCTTTGAAACAACCTAAAGAAAAGTGATTATGAAACAAAAGCGAACATCGGATTCGTTTTTCCTTCATCCTTTTCTTACATAATCTTCTTCCTTTCATTGGCTCTCAACTTTCTAACTAATCACCTTCTTTTTTTTTCCTTCCATTTTGCTGTCCTTCTCTTTTATCGTAACGCTGAACACCTATCCAAGCCGAATCTTTTACTAAACTCCACGCTGTGTTTGTTCTATATGTATCTGTAGAAGGAAATCGGAACAATCACAATACAGTAGAAGGCTCCAGAAGATTGGTGAGATGCTTTTGCTTTGCCGTGTTCAATGGTGTTTCAGTTACAACTACAGCAGCTTTTCTTATCTACTCGAATCGACCATAGGGAAGCCCTCTTGTCCCGTTTAGGGAATGATGTGACCAGTTTTGAAGATTAGTAGTGTGACAAATACTACTCATACTACATATTAGGGAGAGCTTCTAGGAAAGCGACAGCAATCGCGATGGACCAAGAAGTGACTCTCATTCTGTACACTAATGTTCATGTTGATGTTAATATTTGTTCGCATTAATGTTTATGATCACTTCTCCCTCTAACAAATACGATCGTTCGACTCCGACTCCAACAGCACCACTTACTTCTTCTGGGCGGAGGTCTACCACAACTATGACCTCGATCGACAAAATCTTCAAATTGTACCGGCTGACCTTCGCGAGTGCCACCAACATCTTCTACTAACTCTACCAGAACTTGTTTTCAAATTCAATTGACGTCTTCTTAAAAATCTACCTAAACATTTCATGGATTCTAGCGATATTTTGCTTTCCCTGTTGAAGGTTGGCGCAAAGTCTCTGCCCCTTTGTAATAACATATGGCACCAAGTTTGCGCCAACTGACAATTGGGAACGCAAAGTATCGCTAGGATCCATGCCGACTGTACATTTATTCGCAAATGCTATCAAGAGATTCTACAAACTCTAAGAGAACCTACTCGCCAATTCTATCGACGACCTCTTAAATTTCTACCACCTGCCAATTGCGAATGCCACCACCAACTTCGTCGAACTCTACCAGCTTAACTAACAACTTAAAGTCACAGAACAATCAGAAAATTATTATTCTGTTCCTATGATGATTTTGGATAGTGTCACCTATTGATCACTGTGGCATCTCTGAAATCGTCCAAGACCCCCCAGGGATTTACGGCTCTTCAAGAATGCATATCGTCAGTCACTGGATGAGGGATCGCCGCGACGTTGCTTGGCGAGGAAAATTGCACGATCAATAGCCACTCTCCCTTCGTTTTCCCGCGCGCAAATTTTCCCGCCAAGCAGCGTCGCTGCGATCCCTCATCCAATGATGGAGGATATATTCTTAGGATGGAAATTTGGTGGACGAGTTGTCTCAGGTCTTTATTTCTCTTCATTCGCAATCGTTGCGCAAGAGCGAGCCAGGATAGGGAGACAGCCAGGCAATGGACTGAAGCACGGCGACTTGTTGAAAATTCATCCATCCATCTAGCCGCTATCGATTTCGTAAATCCGGTAGGGGTGTGGCCCGTGATTGTGAGCGAAGGAGGTCGGACCTGTGGTGGTCGCTTACATCTCGCTTATTTGGAGGAATTGAGATCTCGTACTTGGCACATGTTATACATGATAGGTCTACATACTACACAATCAAATGAAGATCACAAAATTCATGTCTGAGCGTTTACTGTGCCTTTAATCGCAAATTTACTTGACGACTTCTTTAAATATCTACAGTTATTCGCAAATGCTACCAGCATTTTTACACAATCTAGAAGCATTTTTTCGCAAACAACATCTCCTAATGGTAGCAGCACTTATTGGTGAGCAAAATTGTATCTAAATTCAGCAGCAAAGACGAATACACAACGGAACTTCAGAGACCTACAGATGAAACAGAATTTCTCACACCGAAATTTAAATGGGCGCATGTGTGTGATTACTTCTCTCTCTTTTCAAATAAAATCGAATCACATTATAATTATATTCACACGCGAAAGCCATCACTGCCCTTTATGAATAAGTGTTTTTGAATATAGCTTGTATTTCTTCTCTTCATTTACAGCTCTCATCATGACCTTTGTTGATTGTATCTTTTTTTGGAGCTACTTCATGTGTCTGCCAACTAGGCTTGTTAGGTCGACTTGCTTTTTTTCGGTCAACGTCTCCTCATCATGCCTCAGGTTAGAGAGTTAAAAGAGCTAGTTCGGGCCAGAAAGATGACAGAGGTCTGTGGAGTTATAGAAGCAATGCCCCAGAGGGAGGCGGCATGATCCGCAACGGAAAAATGAGAGGAAAACATGTGTTTTCAAAGAACAAGCTATGGAGAACTGTCTTTGCTGAATCCTTCGTTCCTTTCATGCGATGGTTCTTTACCATATCCCTTCAGCGATTATACTTGAACAAGGGAAAATGTCATACTGATTGTGTGTAAACAATGGAACATGTCGAGCCATGGATGGAAAGTAATTTTTCTCAAGCACCTTTCCCTCACGTAACTCCTCTATCTCTTTTCAACATTGAAATTTCGCCTACAGTTCACCTCCGCACTGCCGTTCAGTCCGCAAAGTGCACCCTGATTGCGAAATCTTGCTGCGGCGCGGTTGCGAACATCCTCAGACAAGGATGTGGTATCACCCGGGCGCTTTTGGTCTTTGGTGCCCGGGTGATCCCACCCGCCCGGATGATCCCATATCCCTGTCTGAGGATACTCGCAACCGCGCCGCAGCACGATTTTGCAATCAAGCACACTTTGCGGACTGAACGGCAGCGCGGAAGTGAAGAATACCACTTCTTGCCCTTCATTTTGAATGCCTATCGCACTTCTGAAGCAACTCAATAACTGCTCTCTCTTAGCCTAGGTTGTCCTCGCAGGCGACTTTATTGGTCACTCCTTCTCCTCGTACCTACGGAGTTGGATGCTAGAGGAGAAGAAGTCAACGTAGGTGAAGATGAGGGTGAGTTGGTCATGTTGAACGATGAGCAGCCCTTTCATACTCCTGCCAATGGCCAATCTTCCAGCTCAGATATACCTCTTGTCTGGTACAACCTTTCTATCTTTTGTTCATGGTCTACCTCTATAGCTTTGTTCAGTAATCACAACCCCTGGCAAACTGACTCCTGTTCACTGGGGTTGTATGTACTTCGCCTGGCGGCTGATGATGCGTAGAATGGAGGTGTGCATGGGAAGATGATTTACTCATAAAATGCGATACGCGAGGCCTTGAAGCAACCATTCCTGTAGGCCGTATCAAAACTTTATCCTTGAGTCATCAGGGAAATTCTCCATAAAACCGAGATAAGAAAAGACAGGAGAGCTGTCAACCTTCCGGATACTGTCGTCACCCGTCTCGATAATGAGGTCAAGAAAGACATCAACAGACACCAGAAAGACGAGTGGGAGAACCAGCAGAAAAGCTCGGTTTGAGACTGACTGTGCTACTGCACAAGAGATTTACGGGAGCTCTCAAGAAAGAGTTCACACGCATGCCACCGTCTGGGTTTTAGATTGCGATAACCATGTCTACAAGTCACGAAAAGGAGCCGCGTATGCTTTGCGGAAGAGCTTTCGCATGAGGAGTTAAAAACTCACAATCAAGCTCAACGAAAGGAGGTGTGACGCCTTCCGCTCATAAACACGGCCGAGGCATAACTTCAGCGCAGATATAGAAGATTTCTTAGATTTCTTCAGAGCTCCAAAGCTGTTGGCCCTGAGGGAATCTGTCCTGCAGTTTTGAAGAAGCTCTCGACCATAATTTTCCCGTTTCTTAAAGACCCAATGAAGACCTCTTTATGAGCTCGCACATTTTCGCAAAATTGGAGGACGCCGAATTTCATACCTCTGCCGGATCTCATGAGACCCCAACTTCAAGTAGACTCATATCGTCCTTTCAGTCTGTCGTTACCGTTGACCGAGGAAAATTTTAAAAAAAGGAAAAAAGCGAACTCGCAATCGTGGTACGATTCACGTCAGGAGCACAGTCAGCACGTTGAGTGTAATCTAGGAAAAACGGCAACTAATATCTATAAAGGGCGGAAAAAAAGCATTTTTTGGAAGTAACGCCCCACCCAGGTCCGCTCTCATTCTGCACGGGCGAGCCCTAACTCAGAAGGATGAGGCAGATCCACCCCCCAAGCTGTGGTCACTCAACTATGCTTATGGTCTCCGTTTGCAAGATCGACAGCAGCAAATCCAATGGATGCCGGGACTACGTTTGCCTCGGCCATGATACCTATTCAACTATCTGAAGAGATCTATCACACCAACCATAATGGACCTATAGACGAGTCCTAGACTGCTCGCTCAGTTCCGAAATATATGATAATGCCCTCTGTGTGGCTATAAAGAGGGAGAAGACGACAGCAGCTCACAGTAAAATCTAAATCAGTGTGAAGACGAAAACTCGCACTCTACGGCTCGTGATATCGCACGATTCGTCAGGTATGGTATGGGTTTCACTGGAAACTCGCTACAAAAATCCGGCTTTTGGTGTCTAAGAAAATGGAGAACACCCAGTTCTTTGAGGGCAAGAATGAGGTGTTTACTTCACCCACACATTTTCTCAGACGGCCAAAGCCATATCTTTGTAGCGAGTTTTCAGTGAAAGCCTTCCGTACCTGGCAAAGAATGCCCTTTCAGAATAAAAGCCGTTCAGAATACGATCGGGGTTGTATTTTACCTTCGTATCAGGGATTCTAAACCCGAAAACTTTAGCCGGATCAGCGACCTTCAGAGTTTTTTTCCCCCGTCACAGATCACCGATCGGCCATGGCCAGCCCTGTCGATAAACATCTATATCATGCAAATAGGGTGTGGAGAGTTAATGGACGGCCTGGGGGGGACTATGTCGGACTAGCGTCCAACTATGACAGGGGCCTTGTCAGCGCGCTCTGCCGGAAGTTCCAGATCCCCTAGCCCTCATCCGATTTTTCCTTCTGCGAATTGAGCGAGGGTAGCCTTTCTTCGTCCATGGTAGAAAGAACATCTTATAAGAAATTTAGAGTAGACGAGTTTAATATTCATCTCGTCTTGTGAGACTCTCAGTTTATGCTAAGATGTACTAAAGCACTGACAAATTCAGCAAGAAAACTGTAATGTAATGTTTTCGAACAGAGCTAATTGCATTTACTTGCCTAAGATAGTCGTATAGACATCCATAGGGTAGCTAGATTTACGGGGATGGCTCTTTGAACCCTGGCGGGACTGAAACTCAGATGCTCCAGAAAGCAATGCGAATTCTTCGAGAGCAATCGAAACGACAGAGGGGGAAATGTTTCTTAATAGCGTGAAAAAGTCACATATTGTTGCCCGACTGCACTTAATGCTAACGGCAAAAAAAACCAAAGAACGATTTAGAGGACGGAGTAGCTCCAGTTGAAATATGTTTGCACAGTTAGGTTAACAAAGTCATTAACAAGTAGAAAAGCTAGGAATATTTACTTTGCCATGATCCAGAGCATGACCATACCTCAATTTCGTGTGATGGCTAATAGGAAAGCACCTGTCGTTAAAGTAGTTTCAAGAAGAACGGTAGAACATTAGTGGCGTACTAGGAAAATTACATAACAAGTAAAGCTCAGAAGTAAACAAAAATTCAGCCACGCCTTGCATGATTTTTTCAGTGGTTAAAAAGTAACACCTGGTAAGGGTAATGACTATTGGTAATTGCCCTGCCGACCTAAATCTTGTTAGTAATCTGTCTCTGAATTTTTCATGAAGACTCTTGCTATTTGGGTTACAGCAATTTGCTCACTAACGAGCCATTTGAAAAGCGCTTGATGTTTGCCTAACTGTACTCAGGGGAAATATATGCATAGAATTCATTGTTTTTTACATGATTTAATGTGTAGTGGTTGTGCTGTTTTACTGAAACTTAACATAAAATCTGATCCTCAATAAAGATGTCGTTAGTTCGCAGCTTAGTTGTGGCTAATTCGTGGTCAACCAATGGTCGGGAGAATGTGGTCAGTGTGGTTAAAAAAATCTACCAACTTGGTTTTGAAAACGACTTTTGGTTCTTTTACGACTGGCTTCGTTAAAAGCACAGCCCATCCTAAGTGACTGCTCAGTTTTTTTTTTGCTCAGCTCGGAGACAACTTTACGCTGATCACAATGATGTCTCCAGGATCGCTAGAACATGCTAATAACCAAGGTATGGCCCTTCAAACGTTGCGAACTTGAGCAGCGGGACTTGTCTGGACGGGTTATCACGTAAGGTTCGTTGGGGTGGAGACAACGGTCCGAGAGGTGAAGGTTGTTTGGGATCTCTAAGTGGGGAATGGTGAGGATTCCTTATAGACTTGCAACTTCAAAACTTGACGTTTTCTTAATCCTCTTTTTCTTGCATTCAATATATTTTTATTTTTAACCATTAATTTTGAATTTTTTTTCGTTAGACCACCTCCTTTTTAAACTCGCTATTCCTAATGAAATGATCTGAATAGGTCATGAAAAATTTCCTTTGAGCTGTCTTGGAATCAAGATTTTTCGAAAAATTTCTCCAGGCGATTTTTGAAAAAGTACCTGTTATTCGCTCATAACATTTTTGCCCTTTCACGATAGATCTTTAAACGAAGCTGTTTCCGAAATCTCCATAAAATTTTGCGTCGAATAATGTTTTCAATTTGAGAAAAATACGTTTCTAATCTCTCAGTCGTTTTTAATTTATGAATTAACGTTTCTTTCACCAAAATCGATCAGTTCTTCATCCATAACTTTTTTACCCTAAAAAATAGACTTGAGTGAAGGTTGTTTTCGGAATCCTCGTAAAGTTCTGCATCGATCAGCGTTTCCAGCTTAATAAAATACGTTCCCCTTCGTCCAGCCAATTTCGGTTTAGGAAAAGCATTTTTTTTTCGCCTGAAATTATCGTTTTTTCGGTCAAAACTTTTTCGCGCTCGGAGACAGACTTTTGGTAAGGTTGTTTCCGAAATAACAACGATTTTCTACGTTGCCTAGTGTTTCCATTTTGAAAAAAAAGAAAAGAATTCTCGAACCTTCAGCCTAATTCATTTCACGAAACACCAGTTTTTCGCCTATAACCCTCTAACCGTTGAAGATAGGGTTCTGAAGAAAATTTTTTTTAATCTACGTAAAAAAATGCGTTCAATGATGTGTCGGGTTCCTAACATTGCTTGGTCCATAAGCCAGCCAGTTCGGTGCAGCCGAGCTCCATAGTTATCTCCTTAGGGTGCTCTTGCCTCTATGGGTTAAATGAGAGACGCTGAGTTCTGCTCGAGCCGACAACGGGTCGCGGCTCCACCGACCTGGCTGGGTTATGGACCAAGCAATGTTAGGAACCCGACATATCATTCGACGCAGAATTTTACGTAGATTTCAGTAACAGTTTTTTTTTTCAGAACCCTATCAACGTTTAAAGAGTTATAGGCGAAAAACCGGGGGTGGTAGTAAATGGGTTGTTAACCGCGAATAAACCGCCACCTCCAAGCCGCCAACATACCACGAAATAAATGCAGTAGAGCCGCCAAATTAACGCGAACAAACCGCCACCTCCTGGCCGGCAACGAACCGCGAAATAGGTTCCACGGTTTATTGCCGGTTTAACGAAAGCTGCCCTCTGCTTACACATCAGGGATGAGCGGAATAAAAATATAACATTTCGGAAATCGGTTTTCGGATTTCGGAACAAAAAAAATTTTCTCGGGTTTCGAAAATCGGGTGCGAAACGCCTGAAAATGCGCGGAAATGCGGTTTTCGGAACGCGAAACGCGGAAAAATTCAAAAATCACCTAGTGTTCTCTTACGTCCCGGATGACCCGATATTTTCGCATTCCGCGGCGTTTTCTGCGGTTTTCGGAACGCGGTGCGCGGAATGCCAAAATCGCGCAAAATTGCTGGTTTCGGAACGCAAAACGCGGAACTCCGCCCATCCCTGTTACACATACATTGTGCGTGACCTTCGTCTGCTTAAGTATTTTCTACACTTGGGCACGAACGACGTTCACGGTGGAAAGACGAGGGGTCGAAAAGATTATACAAGTAATGCTATATATTTTATTCATTAGGAAGAGCATTCAAAGGGAACTTCGTAATATTTCGCTTGTTCGAAACACGATCAGAACGCAATTTTTTAAATTTTCCTTGGAAATCCTAATTCTCGTATTTTTTTATGAGCTCCGTGAGTTTTCAGGACCACTCTCGAAAAGACATGTTAGGTTAATCATTAGCCTCAATCAATCAAATGCGTGTGATCTGACAAAAGTTTGTATTTGTAGTAACTTTGTTAACTTTTTTTAAAAAATTTTTTCAAACAAAAGTTTTTTTGAAAAACAAAAAATTTTTCCAAAGGAAATTTCGAGCGAACGAAAATTTGAAAATTTCTGGATGAATTATTTACAACGTGTTCTTGGGAAGGTAACGCTAGGTGAGAAAAAGACATTCCGAAACTCGTCGAGTAATGCATAAATCCAAAGAATGTCCTGCATTCAACTGAAATGGATAGTTAGAAACTTATAAGAATGATGATAAACTAGATAGTCTATTTTCGTTCTTGAAAAAGATTTGAAGTGTTTTTTGGAGTCGTGCAACTGAAGCCTGGCGTCTGAGATTGGGGTAGTGGTGTGGTTTCGGTCATTGATGCAGTTGAATCTGTGAAGTGTTTGCCGTCTTCTCAAAATGAAACTAATCCCCGCCCGCAGTTAGTGCTGAAAATATGTAGAAACACTGTTACACACTCATATGCTCATCATGCAAGGAAAAGATTTTGTACACATATTTCAAGGTAAAAAATGGACCCTCAAAAAAATAAGAGGCCACGATGGCACTGATCTGGCAATGAAAGAGGAGTATTCGAATTTTGCAGAAAAAGGAGAACAAATGCAGTTGGTTTTAGAAATAAGTTCGCATTTCTTTCCCACAAAACTCGCCCGATACGCCCCGACTAATGCTGATTAAACATTACTAAAGCATCAAATCACTTGAAAATCAGTGGCTTGGGAAATTTTCACTTTTTTGCACTAAAAAAGTTGTGGAAACCTGTTTGAAACGCGAGCAAGCAAATAATTTACTGCATACTCCTGATAGCCTGTGCTATGCAATGAATTATGAAAATGAAACTAACCTGATAATAGCAAAGCGGAAGAATTTTCAGAAGGAAAATAGCAAAAAGGATAGAAGTGTCGGCGCTCGTCGAAAAATTAACAGCTGATTGGGAGGGATTGATTAGTGCCACCAAAGAAGACGGCCAACGTGTTTCATCAATGATCCCTGCTTTGTTTTTGATCCCTCATCGCCCGTTTCCCTGGCGGAAGCCGTTAAAAGACTATCCCTTGAAACACCTTTCAGTTTTAAAGATAGGCTGACGTCCTGAATCAAAATGGCTAACAGTGCTATTAAACTTCCTTAACCCTCTACAGTAATTAAACTCGTACTTGCCCTCGGTATAGATGGTCAAAACTGTTCCTACTGTATCTTGCTAACCGCATCCAAAAACTCCTCGGGAGGAGTTTTTCGTTGACCGCCGGTTTCTCTCGCGTTTCAGCACTATTGCCGTGCTGTCTGCGAGAGTATGTTAAACGCGAACTTACCGCGAGGATGCCACATGGCGGAATTTTAGAGAAAAAACAGTCCTGAAAACGTTTTGAAAAGGCTATTTTCCGTAACAAAGGTTACAATTGTCGCTTTTTCGAGGCGTTTTCATTGAAAGTGTATAAGGGGCCTACCACTGGGGGATGTTAGGGTGAAACTAGAGCGAGTTCTCTCTCAACTATCAAGATTTATCATTACAATCTGGTGTGGTTAAACTCGCGTTTAACGCGAATTTAACTTCTGTTAACTCGCGTTTAACACCCCAATTGCTACCACCCCGGTGTTTCGTGAAATGAATTAGGCTGAAGTTCGAAAAGATAAACTTCCAAACTGGAAACACTAGCCGACGCAGAATACCATCGAGATTCCTAGAACTACTTTTAACAGAGGTTAATACCCGCGAAAAAGTTATGGACGAAAATCCGATAATTTTAGGCAAAAAAAATGCTTTTCATAAGCTTAAATCGGCTGGAAGAAGGGCAACGTATTTTTTCGAAACTGATAACGCTATTTGATGCAGAATTTTATGGGAACTTCGTGAACGACCTTTATCAAAGGACCATCTCCAAGCACAAAAAAGTTATGGGCGAAAAACTTGCAGTGACACCCACCTAATTTTGAAAATGACTTGCATGAGTGTTGGGTCACTTTCTTTTTCGGAACGTTTCACCGGTTGTTACCGGGCTTACCAATGGTGAAGGTTCCCCCCTTCACCTGCCCAGAGGTGAAGGTTGGTGGAGTAAATGGCTCCACCCAACGAAGCTATGGTTGTCGCTGACCTCTTTTTTTTCTGTAATTCGTCGCCATCGCTCCGGAACAGATCACATCGCAACCATCGTTCCGGAGCAGATCACAATATAAAGCTAGACCAAAGACAGATGAAAGAACATAAAGTTTGAATAGAATCCACGGCGCGTCTCGTTTTGATTAGGTCGAGAACTTCTCCGAGAGCGTTCCCCACTTTTCTTTTCTGGGGGCGTTGTCGACTTTTTCCGCGCTTTTCATCGCTTATTTGAGCGATTTGAGATTTCACGCTCGGCAGAGCTGCCATATGTACACGGAGGACGGACTCTATTATCAATAATTATCCTTGAGGTTGGACTGTGCTTTGAAGGCCTCTTACAGTGTTCGATCGCTGTGCGAATGAAAACCCCGCGTGTCGATATGTTCTCGTCGCGCTATTACGTCGCAGGCCTTTCAGACAAGGGGAGTACTTGGTGAGGTAGAAAATCACGGAAAAAAAAATTATAAAAAAATCGAGCTAATGTAGTTTTCGATAACCATTCAGTAGATGCAACTTTTGCTCTATTGCCTCCTTCTAAAAGTGAAAACTGAGGCTGAAAAGGCCATTAGAAGAAAAAACGCCTTTTTTAAACAACTTTTTTACAACGAGCAGTTTTTTTCTATTTCTCACTCTACATGAGCGGCAACGGAAGCTCTTTGGGGCGCTGAGTGCAGGGCGAAAGGGCAGGGATAGCAATGAACGAGTTAAATGCAGTTTTCACGGTGATCTTCAATTTTGAGATTATTTGCTATATTGATTAAGTTATCTCCTGGGTAGAACTAAAATGACGTAGAAGTTGAGAAAAATGCACCAGAAGTACAGGAAATCCTCAAGTGTCACCCCTCCTCTTAAGTATCACAGGAAGTGCTTGTTGTGGCAATGAAATCACTTGTGGACCAGTCCTACTCTACTGCTCCGTGGCCCTAACTAATCCTGCTCTGCCTAAGATATTCTTCTATTTTCGATTGACCCAATTTTCCACCTGTGACAACCATCATGAACATGTTCGTCCAGCCGGACAGCTAGTCCATGTTATAGAATAATGTCACTGAAATACAACGTTTTAATGTGTTTCTCGCCGTTTTTTCGTAAATTTCGTAACACTTGGAGACCAACGCATTGTTCTATGTGAAAAACTCCGGGACGAAAATCATTGTAAACACTGCCTTTGAGCCAACTTGCGGCTAGGGTACGGCAGGAGTTGTGAGGGGTTCCGATAGTGATCAGACCCTCCCCCCAGCAAGGTCTCCCTCAGCCACCCCCTCCACAGCTATTCTGGGCATGGTGACCGGGATGGGACGAGAAATAAAAGTCGTTTTCCCACCTATACAGGAATGATTTTTAGAACATTTGCAACATTTTGGGACCTACCTTAGACTTAAAAAGTACCTTAGACTGCTACCCCTGACCTATAACTTACCCAGTCACAGTTTCACAGGGAAATCTCGTTTACAAGGAAAGTTATAATAATTTTAGTAAAGACAGTTTTGTGAAAAAAAAAATTTGTTACCAAAAAAGTAGGTCACAAAATGTTGCAAATCTTCTAGAAATCATTTCTGTATAGGTGCGAAATTATCTTTTTTTGACTTCCACCTCCACCACCAGAATCGGACCACCTGAGAAAAAATTGTTTTTTTCTGGTACCAAAAAAAGTAGGTCCCAAAATGTTGCAAATTTGCTAAATATCATTTCTGTATAGGTGGGAAATTGACTTTTTTTACTGATACCACCTCGGGACTTACTTTTTTCAACCTCATCCGCATACTGTCGGGCCTCTCCGCATCAACCGTTCGGCATAAAAATTTCGGTGTTGTGGCACAGGTGTATAATTCACCGTCTAGGCCTGATAACAGCTCTCATTGAATCGGTTCCAGTTAATTACTCCATTTTTTCCTTCGAAGAAATGTAGTGCAATTACATCATACGTAATTTACCCGCCGCCGAATAACTCTCTCGCTTCCCTTTCATCAATTGAACCTCTTCCATTTTCACGTCATCCGTACGTTCGAGCCACCTGTTTTTTTTTTCTTTTGTTTAAATTAGGCTCCGTAGTTCTCTCATAATCCAACTGGTTGTAAATGTTCACCAAGTTTCTCTACTGGTTTTTCCCTTCACTGTCAACTTTGAGTTTAAACATCTCTGCTCTGGTTTCACTTAATATGCCATCATTTACAAACATTTATTTACCAATATTATCTATTACAAGAAACGAAGAGAACACTTATCCATGAACATATATCAGATAATTACAAAAACCCCAGTTTAATGAACATGACGCGCTTGTTCATTTTCACCTCCTCCTTTATGTGATTAACTTCTGAAACATTTTTCAAATTTCAGCCTCAGAATAATTATCAATTTTTTCATAACATCTCCTTCCATTGCGAAACAAACGACGACGAAGGGGGGTGCCGGCTAAATTAGCAGTGTCAATTTTCCGATTTTCAACCTATCTGCCCCCCCCCCTCCGCAGATCACCAGAGCTCGGCCCCCCCCCCCCACTGTGAGGCCTCACACCTCGCGCCGTGTAACCACTGACTCGTGGTCTTCCCTCTGCGGGGCTGCGCCAGCCACATCCGATAATCTGAGACGGATTCTGTGTGAATGATCGATTTAAATCTGTGAAATGAAGATCCATATGAGAAAAACCCCTAGAACTTCGCTTTGCTAGATTGACTGTCCCGATCCGACCAACACTGTAGGCTCACTACCGGTCCGCCCCTCGTTCTTTGTAGTGCACCTCAGTGGCAAATCGGGCAAGGAGGCATTTGATATTATCTTAACGTTCCCAAATCTAGAACTCTTCAATCGTAGAACTACTCAAAGTGCGCTGTCGTTCCAAAGAGTTCACAACCGTGCACTACCGCTCTGTGAATTCTCCTCCTTATGATGATGAATCGCAGGCTCCGGACCATCGTCCGATTTCGTGCTCTGCTCTCAATTATATTCATATCCTCAGCAGTCATTTATTACCATCTTTTGTACGCGGATATGTGGACCCTGAGAAGATGGTTTGGAATATCTAATGGTAAGTCATCACGAGGTCCTCGTTTCTGGAGGTCTGGTAGTGCTCGATGCTTACTAGTTGGGTTTGACATCGTGCATTTTGAACTTAAGGATTTATACCATAGTAAGGAGCAGAACTCTGTATACATGACCAGTTTTATCTGATCTTGAAATGGGCCAAATCATCCTCAACTCCTTCTTCTTGTTAAGTATTCTTTAAGTCAGGCGCATTTCTAAATGGCTTTATACTTGAAGTTCGCCTATAACAAGTGGTCGAATCCCGTCGAAACACCCTGATCAGTGGCATGCTCCTGATAGAATTCAGAATCCGTAGATCTTTAAGAGCGTTACAGAGACCACGTTGCAGTTCAAAGGCATGGTTCGCGATAAAAACGGTTGTTGTCCTATTCTCATGATAAAGTATTACAGATCTGACGATCCTAAAGACGGAAATAGGTAAGTGAAAGTCCGGAAAAAAGGAACAAGATAGAGCTGGATGTCCGCAAGCTACAATTGACGAGATTTTCAAAAATGTGTCTTGGCGACTTTTTTCACTCTCGGAGCAGTTGTTGACTGATTTGAGAGACTACTAAATGCTTCAAAAGCAAATTAAAAGACGTCAAAATAAGCCATCATAGAAAATTGGTCGATTGGAAGTGGGCGGACGCCCGCCTATTGAGCGCTTTAATTCGTTTTGGGCATTTTTTCTGCGGCTTTTCACCTATTTTCACTTTTGCGATGGCCGGATCTGTCTTCTCGTGAAAAGAACTCGTCGTTACGTGATGTGTAAAAAAACTTCACAGACGCTATTTTCCCCACTAAGGATTGAAATTGGCGCTTTCTGAGGCTTTTTCTTACATATTGCATGAAATGCCTAATACTGAGAGATAATTGAAGCGAATTCTCTCTTCTCACTTAGGAGTTCTTCCTGTTCTCATAGAAGCACAATTTCTAGTGAGAGACTCGCTTGCCAATCAACAGCTCATCTTCAAACTTGAAGGCATCGTACACGATGAAAACCGTTTTCCAGTTTTTGCGTTTAGTCGGACTAGTGAATCTTCACAAAGTCATTAAAAAACTTTAGACTTCTAAAATTGCCTCCGAATGAAGATGTATCCACCTCAAAACTGCTTCCTGCGTTTGGAGGCCGGCCTTTGGGTCGATCCCTTGTTACAAGGAAGAAAGGAAAACGACCGGTTATCAGAAGAATTTATCACGTTTATCAAGTTTATTACATTGAACAGTTCACTACTCCGAACCGATCAATTCTTCTAATGCCAGAAATGTAACGTCACTAAGCGATCCTGTTTTGGTAGAGAAAAGCGGTTTTCGGGCATTTTTCGCTGCTCTTTCTGGCACGATTGTCTCAGTAGGCCTCTGACCTCCCATATTTAACGGAAAACTCGACAACCATATTTCATCGTGGACGGTGCCTTTAAGGATGACTCTGATTGGGAACATCAGTGAGGCACAACACTGATGCTGGGTCGCACGAGGGGTTAGAGCGCGATAAACAGTGCGGCTGCGAGGGGACATAGAGTTCACGCAAACATTTTAGTCTGATTCATCGACGAGGCTGCGATGGTAGATCACTCCGCGCGAATCAAAACCCCATTCTCCAATGAGGCTGCCAACCCCGCAAGGCCACCCGCCTTGTCCATGCGTCAGACTAGAGCGAAAACGGAAACCATATGTATAGATTTCCACTGAACCCGAGCAAATTGTACTCCTAAGATATTTAAAACTCCGCCTAAATTCAAAGTCAGAGGTCAACCAAGACATGAAATAAAATAGTCTCCTAGTAAAGTATGTAGGTCTAGTTTGTCAGCTTTCGATTGCAATACCCGAGCTATCGTTCGTAAAAACGGAGGCAATTTAAAAGAAAATATTCGAAGTAGGTTTGGTTCTTATATTCTTGTTGCACAAATACTTTTCTCTTCAATTTTCAAGACGTAGACGTAGACGTAGACTTGCTTCTTAGACATACATGTGGCTTGCGAACAATTTTCCGCGAAATCGCTCACTTTTTAAAGTGCACTCCGTTGGCAATAAATTCGCTGAATCGTCTCAAGCGCCGCACTTGCGGCTACGAGCGTCGCTCGCTTCAGACTTGCTATGAAACGTTTCGTAGGAACCAATCAAGCAATCGAGAACCATTTTCTCTACTTTCTTTCTAAGATGAGGCATATGGAGCAAACTCTAGCAGACATGAGCTTCTAGACAACTTCTAAATCTTTCAGCTGATGAGCTAGGAAACCATTGTTACAAGAAGACCTTTGATTTCAAGAAGCAACAGGTACCTTCACATTGCCCTACCTGTCCTTAATTCCTCGAGGGGGCATACGTATATATACGTATTGCTTCCGTGACGCACCAATAGTTACAACTGATATTTTGGCCATGGTGTCGCCTACTTGAAACTCTTAGAAGCACAGGGCTTCTGTACACTGCCGATAGCTTCGTTTTCTCAATGGTTCATCACTGCACCTACCCTCTGGTTCCGGGCCTGATTTAGTGTGTGCAATTGCGGACTTGCGTCGTGAGTGGCGACGCATCGCTTTCGTACAAGCTTCCGCACCCGCCCCTCATCAGCTAATCATGCTGGATTTTCCATGCTTTTTTCTTGATTCTCACTTCTTTCTCAGCTCGTACGAAAGCTATGCGCCGCGCCCCCACGACGCAAGTCCGCAATTGCACACACTAAATCAGGCCCGGAACCAGAGGGTATTCACTGCTAGAAACACAGTGCTTTATGGCTGATGCGCGTGCAAAGACTCCTAATATTCACATAAAAACGGACAACTTTCAGGCAACCTCGCAAATGCTGCTTACATTGATGTTGGGAACATTTCTTTTAACATTTCGATGTTCGACAAATGCAATCTGGTCGTGTACGATCCCGTCGCCCCTGAAATGCTTCGATTTCATCATCCAGGATATAATCCGAAAGCGGTGGGTAGTTGTCGATTTGTTTGTTCCTGTTGCGTTGAAATTTTGAAATGAGATTGAATAATTGGAATGAAAATCCCGATAGATCAAGCTGCTGTATCTCATCGGCCAACACAGAAGGTTCATGGTAGCGGCGAGAAGTCCATGCTGAGCCTAAGTTCGTGCGGCGTTGATCTGTTTCTCTAGCTGTAATGGGCTGGGGTGAAAAAAAATCCAATCGGTTCTTTGTCTAATGTAACATGCGATGGCTACGATAAACGTAGAGTACAGCGTTTCTACAACATCCCGTGAAGGTCGATGTAATCAGCGGAGTGACCGCTTATTTTTGATTTGAGGCTGGGCACACGCAAAGTAATGACGATTCTGAATATACGCTGTCCAACGTGTCTCAACCAACGCAACCTTTTCTTTCCAATTTGTGCTTTGACCGTTGGTTAATTATCGCAGAGGTCGCGAAAAACTTCAGGGCGTATGCAATCCCTTAACATTGTTCCAAGACTTAGACCATAATCCCGCATAGGAAGACCTCCAGCTTGTCGAGATCCGACTCCAGCAACTTTCACGAGTCCTTTGCTCCACCGTGAGGATTTCCTCATCTGGGAAGACAATGGTGCGGTGCGAGACTCCTGTGAAACGACGCGAAGGCTTCAACTCTTTGCAGCTTGTTGTCTGCAGAGAGCAGACGAGGTTTTCCAAACGATACTAGGGAATGACCATCACCTTGCAATGTTTCTCAACATGCTTGCCGACATAAAATTCATACCTTTACCAAATTTCTTCGTTGATTGTCGCGATCCCAATCGAGTCGGTTTCGAATTTTCTTAACATTCCCAGAGGCGGAAACACTGACCTTTCTACCTCTATCCGCTTTTTCCTAGAGAGCGTGTCCTTCATTGCGCATTGCGATGACGACACTGTGCATCAGATGAACTTCCATATTCCAAGAGACAGGAAACTGGCAGCTGAAAAAATTCCGTTGAAGGTGAAGTGAAGCAGCGCGCCCATAATTTCGGAACACCCTGTATGTGCCCATTACGTTTAATCTATTCCAATACTCGTTCTTTTCATGGCTGCACCCCATACGTGCCGTTAACATACGTTTCAAACTTCAGCGTACTTACGACAGAAAGAGCGAAGGAATACAAATGTGTTGCAAGGTATCATGCTAGAGTAGTTCGCTATGAGAGAGACTGTAAATATTCTGAATAATTATCTTTTAGATGCCTTCTACCTATAAACGACATGACTTACCAACCTACGAGATGGATTACCTTGCCAGCACGGCGGACTTTTCCCTGTGACGTGATAGAGACTCACTGTAGCTCAGGAATTTTCAAACAAGAGGCGTTTTTACACACACAGATATACGAGAAGAATCAAAGGCAAGAATTTTTAAATCAAACCACTCAGCCTACCTCCACAGCTAAAAATTTCGTCTAAACATTTTGAAAAGCAGGGAATGAACTCGAAACTCGAAAAAAAGTTCGTATCTAGAACTTTAGGTGAGGGTTTTTCTAACACTAAATTGACAGTGCCGTGGTTTCGAGCGGTAATCAAAACGTTTTCTTTGAAATAATTGTGGAATTTTATTCACAGGGAGACCACCGTGCGTGACGTTGAAACACAAAAACAACTTTGCTCAAAGATTGAGAGTAATAAGCCCAACTCGGCAGACAATTTACATAGGTTGACAGCGTTTCGAACAAATAAGCTCCACTTGATAAAAGCCAATTCTCAGTAGAGTTTGAGGATTTTTTGAAACTTTTTTCCACATTTGACGTCGCCTCCCGACTTTTTCACAAAAAGTAGTATCAATATTGAAGCAGCTCACACTATTTGCGTAACTCGAAATTTCAGTGTTCCATCGCCAAATCCACAAACTTCAGAGCGCCCGGACGTTTACATAATCGTTCTTGACTCGGTATCGTCGTCTATGGCGAAACGGTCAGTGATGTCTTTGCCTAGATTTCTTCATGTATTTTCAAATTATGATAATTCTGTACCGTGCATCTCGGGTAGCGTTCACTTTAGAGGGGTAAGGGTTTCATGCATATTGTTCTCAAGTCAATCGCCTCAACTTTGTGTGTTGAACTTATAGCGGTTTAGACTATACTATACAAATTCGAAAAAACGGCTAGATCAATATTTTCACGACTGTGGGGAAGAATGCAGAGCTGGAACAATTGGTCCATCGGAGACAGCAGAATATCAGTTAGTTGCAGTGCAGTTGTGGCGTCGTCATCTGCCCAGAGACTAGTAGTTGTGTTCCGCCAGACCGCTGCCGTATTATGGCCGCATAGGTCAACCCGAAACGTCGGCCGTTTACCCCGAGACATCTCTCTTCGTCTCAATCTTCGAAGCCTGGTTTTCTCCGAAACGTCTGGCGTTTGCCCCGAGACAGGCAGGCGAGTGCTGGAACGAGTAATCGAGTCGGAATGGAATCTAAAACAGTGGGACGGCAGGGGTTCATATTGCAAGCTGGATTGTCTGTGATTGACGTATTTGACGCGCTTAGGTCGTAGGCTCCGCGGGCTCGATGATCGGTCGATTGCGAAACCAGTGCGTTATTTCATCACAAGGCCTCTTTCTTGAGAGGTTTAAGACGGTACAGGCGAAACAATTTGTAATCAGCTGACTAAAGATCATAACGCTTTGGCTTGCGGTGGTGTCGGGTTGACTTACGTAACGTTGCCGGAGGAAAACCAGCTGTTCGGGCCTTGGATATTCTTTCTACACTCCATGCATGAGTCGCCTAACTCGCGCACGGCGCATCGATTTGAGTCGCTCCGGAGGTATTATAACAGTCTCATGCTCTTAACTCGGAACATCTTAACTTTGTTGGTCTAGCGCACTTTCAGTGTTAATAGGATCAGTACTGAACAAGCTTGACCAAGAAATCAGTTCTCGCGGGTATGTCTTATCACACTCACGGCTCAGAATGCTGCCCCACATCTGGTTAGCGTACTCACGAACTCTTTTCCCTCCATCCTCCTCGTACAGAAGTCTTTCTAAACGTCACCACTTTCTCCTGTGTCAATCTGAAAATCGATGCTCCATGGTATCCTTTACCTAGGACTGCGTGTTCGTAAGGAAAATCTTGTTGATCAACGATTGAAACAACCTTCAGTCTTTTCCGATGATCAGCGACTGGAATACATTTTGGCTCATACCAGTGTTTTGCTGGAGATACAAAAAAACGTGCTCAATTCTGAAATCTAGCTGATACGAAGTTTTTGAAAATGACTAGGAGCTACTGGCCGCTTTTCGATACTGCATGTTCTCATTTTTCAGATCCCTTCCATTGACCTTAGAATTCCTCAAACGTAATATGAGTGGCGTTCAAATGGAATTTCTCAATAGAGTCGGGCACAACAGCAAAATCAACGGTTTTGCTTTCACATTCGGTTGGTTTATTAGAGCATTACCTGCCACAACAGTTTTTCTTATTCGACAACGCAAGGTGCGGGCGATTCCTGATGAGCTCTCGGTATTGATTATCACTAGCATCAAACAGTGATTTTTGTCGACACTCCTAATCACCAATTAGGTCAATGGTATACTTTCGCGACATGGGGTCACGTCTCTCTGAACAGCGACAGCGACCCCCTGTCGCGGAGCTCCCGCCCTTTTAATCTGCCGCTCTCACAATGTGTTGCACAGCGACTGCAACAGGGGAAACGACAGGCACCGGCGCATTTGCAGTATGTCAGGACACGCGACGATGGATTAAAACCGTCTGAGGGGTTTCACTCAAAAAAATGAAATGATTCATCCATGAAACTCCTACGACGACCAGTGCCGCTGCTCCTATGCTGGTCCAGCCACGATTTGTGCTAATTGCCACGACTGTCGCTCATGACAGCGATAAAGTATACCATTGGCCTTATATGTATCCCACCATTAAGAATGGCGTTGGAATCACAGTTCATGACGAATTCGCGAGTGGAGACCCTTCTTCTTAAAGGCACAATACACCCAGAGAATTATTTTTTCGGTCTTATCCTTGTTTTGGGGAGGGTCATACTCTGATCACAATGGTATTTCTACAATCGTCCCCGCTTGAAAATGCTTGTATTTTATGAGCAAACATTTGGTGGACGAGTTGTCTCAGGCCTGTATTTCTCTTGATTCGCAGTCGCGGCACGAGAGCAAGACAGGATGAGGAGATAGAGAGGAAAGGGAGTGAAGAACGACGAGTCGGTTGAAAATCATTAATCTAGCCGCTATTAAGATCGAAAATCGGTAAGGGGGCCGGGCCTGTGGTGGCGGCTGTAGGGGTCCGGCCCGTGGTGGCTTATTTGGAAGATATGGGATCTCGCATTTAGCACGTGTTATACAGGAGGGGTCTCCTGCACAATTACACGAAAATCTCAAAACTTATATCTGAGGTTGTACTGTGCCTTTAAACACATGAGTGTCTGCTACAGTAGAATTCAATATCTTCTGAGCAAAGCACAAGTGACGGTTTTGTTTTGCTTCAGGGAAGGCAATATTAGAATTCGGCAGGGCCATATTGGGTCTTCCTCCATTCAGAGCTGACTGGGACCCGGAAATGATATGCCGTGAATACCTGGACAAATACGACTATCACTTGCATCAGTACAGTGCTGAGGGATACAAGGTGAGCTGTGCAAACCTGTATGTTCAATAGTATTATTAGCCAAATTCTCTAGGGCTTGATATACATTAATAATAAAGCCCAAGGGCATCGTTAGAGCGAAGAAGCCGCAATCTATTTTTCCCTGTTTTCAAAGAAATGCTCTACTCTCGTAGTGAACGTAGATGGTATAAGAGTGTTTTAAAGACTTGAATTTGTAAATGTATACAAAATTATTTTAACCCGGTTCGCAAGGCGTTCAATCTAACACCAAAACCCTCCTTCAATTCTATTGCTGGACTTGTTGATGCTTCAACATAAGGATACATAAGGTACCGAATCCACATTTCCGGAACAGTCTCCACTACGATTGGCACTAGGCATTGGTAGAATCGGCCCTTCGATTAAAAAGAAGAAAAGAGTGGAATGATCAAAGATTTTCTAGGTCTCCAAGCCGTCTGCAACGAAATATGCTCTAACTAGGTGTACTTCTAGGGGTATTTCCAAATCCAAGTTTGTGGCTGCTACGTAGATCTACGACCCTGGTTATGGAGGGTTTTCTCAGTTGGCCGAAAAGGTAAGCGTATCCCATCAGGCGATTTTTAAGATGTTCAGAAAACTGTTCTTCAGATTTGACTAAGATTTTTTACGAGGCTATTTTGGTGCTCTGAGTGAGATTCTGGGGTCAGCTTCTTGATAATCTCAGGTTTACTGTAGAGTGCCATTTGCCGGACGTTTTCCAAAATCGTTAAACAGACCTCAAGTTAGTGATCGATACCCCAATCGACCCACAAGGAGGAGTTTTCAGGTGGATTTGAGACGTCGATCTAACTAACGCATTGTGATCAATCGGGAATCGGTGAACACATCTCAGATTCGTGTTCAGCACCCCCAAATTTACCGCTACATTTCTCAGCGTTAGAAACCATCGGAAATCTCTTCTCACCCCGAAATTTTGCCCGGGTGGTGGTCTCTCGAAGTTTTGGAGAAGCGATGAAGAAGCCTCCGCCTGGTATTTAGGACCCTTAATAACTCTTCCGTAGCCCGGCTCAAAAATCTCAGTAGCAGCTAGAATCTCAGATCCACAAACATTTTAAGACGTACCCCTAGAGTATATATATTTTGTGAATGCGGCTAGACCGCCCAATACTGCTTCACCTGTGAGACCGGCCGTCATGCTACTCCACATATGAATTGCTGGCGTTGGGATTTAGGGTCGTATTGGTCTCTGCAGTGTCGAGTATACGGTCTCTCTACACACCAAGAGAAGAATTGTCTAGCCTTTTGTGTCTCTCATTCCACTGCAGACCAGTTTGCTTGGATTGAGTAGGGTGACGTTTCAACCTGCAGAAACGAGGCAACTTCTCCCTCAGTGTGTAGAGAGCCCCTATCATATGTAAAGAAGTCGTTCGGCGACAAATTTCAGTCAGGGCGGTGCTAGTAAACAGAGACGCCACGCATTAGGCGGCGGCGGAGACGTGTTGCGGGGTAACGGCGACGCGTTGACCCTGAAGAATGTCTACGTCGTCGTGACAGTAGCGACTTTCTGATCGAAACCGCCTGAGAGTGGCAGCAAAGAATGGGCTCTACCATTCCCTGGCTGGCGTCGGGGTCCGCCGTCGGTTTGTGCTGTTCGTAGGCATTTTCTGACGCCAAATTAATTAAAAGTAGCCACTAAGTTGGCAATGCAAGCACACCATCGGCTCGCCATCCTAAATGTCAGGTGCTTGCCAGTTGTTTTTTTAAGACCACGTTGATGAACCTTTTGCAGACCATGGTAGCGCAGGACGGCGGACCCGGTATTGCATATTATCCCAACTGTAAGGGCTTCAAAGGTCTAGAGGCTGACCACATCTGGAGGTGAGATTAAATTCGGAAGAGCAGAAAAGATTAGTTTTGAATAAACGTAGCATTGCACATTCTTACGACAAGGTTGGGTCAGCACACACACAAACTTCCCAGAAGAATGGCTTACAGAGACTGAACGGAAATTTCAGACCTTTCCAACTGCGACTTACCGATTCAAAACTTCTTCGAGATAGTCTTCAAAGATCATGTTACGAACGTCATCTCGATATGTTGAGTTACCTCGAAAATTTTATGAGCTCCTATGAAGGTACATATGTGAGGCTCCATCTACAAATAGCACGAAAATCTTGAAAGTCTAACTCTTTTTTCTCCAGGTTTTCCCAAGATCGCCCAGATATGGCCGACATGGCTGGCACATGACACACTGAAGGATCTCTATCACAGTGACAAGCATTTCCTGGAGTTCTTTCAGAAAAACGTTAACAAGCTCGAAGGCGCTTTCGTATTTTTCATGGGCGATCATGGTCCGAGAGGAACAGATGGTGTTAGTTTTACTGACACATTTCATCCTATAAGTTCTATTAGTTCCCACTTGGTATACATATTCAGATTGGAGAAGTCGAGCAGGGAAAACGCGAAGCGAACAATCCACTCCTGGTGGTTACGGTGCCGAAGAGATATCGAAACACGAAAATCCATGAACAGCTCAAAAGAAAGACTCACGAGCTGACCACCCATTATGATATTCATGCTACATTTATTGACATACTCCAGGTTTGTCGCAGTAAATCCTTATTGGCTGTCAGGCACCAGTCACCTTGTGAATTTTCCAACTTACAGTAGTGGACGAAAATCTATTGACATCGTCTTTTTCCGAAATACATATCTCTGTTCACCTTTGTACTATCAATTTCACCTTTCCACGTGACATTATTGGTCATAATGTCGATATAATAAAATGTGCTACGAGACTGTAGCGCAAAGATTCATCGATTAAGGAGAAAATTTTCAACGTTTGAATTTTGAAACTTTTTTGTCTCTTCTTCAACTCGATCGATTTTTCGACATTTTCGGGACTCTTTTGATGTATTTTGTAGGATTGGTCGTTTATTTAGAAATAAAAATTTGTTGCATACTGATCGAAGATCTATCATCCGAGGTTTTAAATTGGGTCCACCAGGAGCCGTTTCTGGAAGTCTGCCCGGGATCACAATACAAACAATTCAAGAAATTCTGGTGGTTGGCGTTAGACGTCTATTGAGACTGAATTGTGTCATGACACGCACCTTACGCGACATTCCGAGACTCAACAGCATTGTTAAAAAGACGTTTTCTCAGCTTGATCTAGTGCTCCAAACGAGCGAGACGTGAATTCTGCTGAAGAGACAACTTTTACACATTGCTGTTGACTCTACTGATGATGCTCCGTCGCCCACGCTAGCCTTGTCTTCTAATGCCTTACTCTCATCAAAAGCTATTTGTTGGAACGACGTCCGAGAATTCACAGCCACAGTGACGACGTTTCGCAGCATTGACAGATACTTGAAATCCTTTATATAATTTTAACACAGAAACAAAACTGCTAGATCGCCTGCGGTTCATGAAATTCCTGAAGTTTTCATCTGATGCCCTTATCATTAAGCCTCGGAATGTCGCGTATGATACGTGTCATGATACCCTCCAGTATTGCTCTTATCTCACGATGTCTTCCCCGAGCTTCCGGACTCAATAGATGTCTAACGCCAACCTCCAAAATTTCTTGAGTTGCTTGTATTGTGATTCCGAGCAGACTTCCGGGAACGGCTCCTGATGGACCCACTTTAAAACTTCGGATGATAGGTCTTCTATTACTATGCAACAAAGTTTTTTTTTCTAAATGAACGGCCAATCCTACAAAATACAAAGTACATCAAGAGAATATCGAAAGCGACCAATAATTCGATTGAGTTGAAGAAGAGACAAAAAGTCTCAAATTGCAAATGTTGAAAATTTCTCCTTAATCGATGAATATTTGCGCTACAGTCTCGTAGCACGTTCAATTATATCGACATTATGACCAAAAATGTCGTGTCGAAAGATGAAATCGATAGCCCAAAGGGGAGCAGAGATATTCCGAAAAAAGACCACGTCAATAGATTTTTGTCCACTACTGTATATCTCCAATAAAGTCCGTGCAGCGCTCTCGCTGTATTACTAGTCTATCTTAGTCTACCACGCACGTTATCACCATCCCCTTCCCATTTGATGCCGATGGTGCTTTTTGTAGCGTTCAATCATTCGCTTATTACGTAGAAATCCGGACGTAAAGATCGCTAGGCCGCCACGTAAATCATGTCAACAGACACACCCATTCGTTCCCTATATATGTTATCTTCTCAAAATTGGAGCCTATGCACAGCAATGTTGCAACCTTTGCATCTGTGTCGCCCCCATCTTTTTTATAGTTTTAGGGAGGCTCCCTGGCGTTCTCATACGATTGAGCATATTTATACTTTCTGGGTACATTTCAGCTCCAACCCGGAGCCAGATTCACCGACGTGGCGTCCCGAGATATGCAGCCTCTCAGCAGGGGATCATCCCTTTTTCGAAGATGGAAGGATGTCAGGAACTGTCGTACACTCCCTATACCACCCAATTTCTGCTTATGCCACTACGATTCAGTATTGGAGAGGTGAGTATCCGGGCAATAAGGCCCACATGACTTAATTATTTTTGACTAATCGGCTTGCTTCCGCCTGACGCGGTCATTTAGCATCTTCCACGAGGTGTGCCGTCCTAGATGTCAGCCCAACACATTTGTCCAAGTCTTCAGCCACAATTTGAATACAATGCATCCATCTGTCACTATTCCACATCCAAAAAAAGACTTCAAATATTCTTCTGCCGCATCCGCTCAGAGTTTTCGAATACTGTTTCATACAAGGTTTCGAAAAATACCCACACATTTGTAATTCATATTCAACGAGGTTAAAAAAAACGACAATGGTTCCGAGGAAACTATCACAGATTTAACTAGTCATCACAATGACTGATGCCATATCAGCGCACATTCTGCTAACTTTTAGTGCTCCTGCATTACATAGTTTTCTTTTATCAATTTGACAGGTTGATTCATTCCTCATTGACCATATAGTTGAATCAACAAACATAAACAAATTACGTTGACCAGGAGTTGGATTAGCGAACTATGTATGGTCTCAATTTCAAATTTAGTTTAGTGGATAAAGCCACGCGAGTTGAGAGGCACAGATGAGGTCATTGTGCGATCTGAAGTTGTACTTTACATGTAATATTCGAATACCGATTAATGGCAGTGTTCGCGATGAAAAAAGTTGTTAAGAAAACCATAAGAATCAGATTGATTCCTAAACTGCAGAAAGGATCATGAAGGTTATGGGACAAGAAACCGGCTATGATTAGAGTTATTAAGTTTCTAAGTAAATGATTCGTGCACACGTACACAGCTCCGCCGAAGAAGGCCCGAGTCCCCTGTGTGTATAGTCAAAATTCATTGACAATCACAGGCCGAAATAACTGCCAATTTAGCTAACAAAACAGCTGAACAATATAAAAAATCGCACCATTAAGGTTTTGACTAGGTGAGGGCAGGAATAGTCGAGCAGACCAGTCTGAAAGCCATTGTTCATTGTTTAAATCTAATTGCAAGCCAGCTGATGCTCTTGGTACAATAGATCATCGATTTCAATGATGTGGAGTGGGCTCGTCCACCATAAAAAACTGGAAACTTGGAGCTCATAATTTGACACGAAATAGGGGTTTTTCAATTTTTCAATTCTTTCGTTTGGGCCCTACTGCTCTGAATCTAAAAAAGGGTTCAGAAAAGAAAAGTAGATAAGGATATTATATCGCGAATACTGCCTTTAAACTAGAGGAGCATTCCAAACGCATCATTACCGAACATTGTTGAAGAATGGTTTGTTCATTTGTGAACATATACTGAAACTAGAGGAGCATTATCGTCCAAGTTGCGAGGGAGTTGGATTCTATTGAGTTAGTACAGAGTGAATGCCCTGAACTGCTGGACAGGGCAATGACGTGAGGGGGGGGACTCGTTGATGAGGAGGACCGTATTTTGAACACTCATAAAAGCGCAGAAAACATGCTTTAAAGCTGTTTGTTAAAGCACGGTCTGAGAGTGTGATTCTTCCGTGCACAGAAATGGCTGAAACCATTGCTTGAGAACATGTTTATCCATCCATACACAAGAAACACGATATATAAACACGAGACCCGCTCCTATTGAAATGATGGGACGCCGCTACTAGCGCCACGTGCTTATATAATAGGACGACGACCTTATTTGCCTTTGTAAATCTAATCTAGCATGGTCGAAACCTGCAAACGGCAGTGAATCGCCGGATGTCGCGGGCGGAACCGAACATGATCGAAACCTGCAAACGGCAGTGAATCGCCGGATATAGCGGGGCAATCGGCGGATATGGGGCACCCGCTTTGCCCATTTTTTCGTTTCTAACGAGAGCGGTTCAGATTATGACCCGCGTTTGCTGCGCGTTACAAACCCCACAGTGTCTGAGTATCTGGGCCAGATTCCGGTCCGCAATTACGTCTCGACACGCTTTGCGGCCGCACGCGCTCGATTCAGTCGAGTTTCCAGCGCCAAAGCCGACTCGATATGGCTTTTTTATACGATTTTCTCCATTTTTCTTTACTTTCCAGTTTCTAAAACTGACCTAGAGTCAGCAGATCGGCGACTGCGGCGCTGGAAACTCATCCGACTCGAATGCGCGCATCCGCAAGGCGTGTCGAGACGCAAATGCGGACCGGAGTTTGGCTCAGAGAGGCACAGTAGCACCGATTTTCGATCGATATGCACATAACTACACCAGCGTCAACCGATCGCGGGAAATCGTGCCCCATAAACATTGCCGCAGTCATGAATGTCTGCAGTATTGCGTACAGTTAACACTGAATCGTAGCGCACCCCAATGGACGTCCTCTGACTACCAAAATTTTAGAAAAAAAACTTTACATTTAGTGAAGAAAAATTACGAGAAACGTTTTAAAAATGAGCAGGAATAAATGAACCCGAAATTCAGATATTCACATCAGTATACACTAGAGGTTGCTCGGATGAGTCCGGGCGGAGTAGGTCGGTCATGGCAAAATACAACAGTGTTAAGGAGATTTTGACATGATAAGCCCGATAAGCCTCACTTCGACCGGCTCAAAATGAGCGACCTAGGCTATAATTTACAAAACAACAATTTTTAGGCCATCGAGAATTGGGAAATCGCCTGGTGACGGGTCCCGCGACGACCGGTACACGGTGCCGCACTAAATCTTACAGATCGACAGTTTTTCGCAGATATCTCTGAACAAATGCTCGACAGGCCTAGTGCATACTTCCCACTGCAGAATAACAAATTGCCATCTATTGTCCCTTTGTCGACCAGCCATATCGATTTCCTATCTACACATGGCCCACGTCATTCGATCAAGAGGGCGCACTCGGCTAGTGGGCGCAAAATCAGACGATCGATAATCCATCCCTCCACTCTCCCAGGAAGCAAGTTTCCCGCCAAGCAGCGTCAAGACCTCCTAATTGATTGATATTGACCACATATTGATCAAAAATCGATACGACAGTCACGGACCACCGTGTGACGCGACACGGGAAATACGAACCGTGTCGTAAAGGCAATCTCTCGACATATGGATTCACCATTGCGCTAAACCTGTTTAACTTCTTTGGAAAGAGCTCCAGATTTTCTCAAAGGATCCAGGAAATAAATCAGAGGGTAGATCAGAAACGCCATAAAGGAATTACACACCATTCCCACAAGGTTGACGAAAAATGTTATAGTCAAACGAGAGGCGTTATCTCGGCTCAAAATCGAAAATGCCTTTAAAAATGCCTTTATTGGACGTTTTTGAAGTGATCACAGGGCGCTTCGAAGCAGGAACAAAAGAAGAAATCGATACGTTTTGTCACGATGTCAGAAAGAAAATCAGAGGCTAGCGGTGGTGGAGCGGCATGGTGATCCAGAAAGAAAGAGCCCACATTCAGCATTATTTTCAACTACGTATTGCATCACAGAGTCGCACTGTGCACCTTAACTGCGTTGCCTAGAATTTTAGAATGGGAAAATTAATTGGCGAATACAAAAAACCAGAGTTAATGCTTGTGCTAAATTTCCAATTCGTTAAACCCGTGGCTTGCGCTGTCTCTCCCCTTGAAATCGATCATGCCGCATTGTGACTATTCATTTGATAGTAAGGTCAAGATATTTTTCAACGCACACTGCGGGAAGGTTTTTTCAGAAACACTACACGCCTGACCGAGCTGGGCACGTTTCTCTCCGACAAACTCAATGAGATTTTGCGAGTGAATCATCTTTTGAATGCATGTGCCGAACAAACACTCGGATCTGTAAGTTTGTCTTGTTTAAAACACCAAGAATGCTCAGATGATATGCTATATGTGCTGTCACAGGCGTATGTTAATGGTGGAGGCTTCACCAACTTTATATCTGAGACGGTGGAAACAACCGTATACCAATAAAAAAACCGAAAAAAGAAACTGAGCGAAGCACCGGCATGCGGGACAAGGGAGAAAGCGGGCTTGGAATGTTGTTTGCGAGACCACACAAGCCTTTGTTCAGCAAGCATTGCAGTTGTCGGCACTAAATTCTTAATGGATTTATTGTTCAAAAGCAATCTAACTTTTCCTGTGCAAACCGACCATTGTTCAGGCGATACAAACGCGTTACATGGCGGACGGTGATGAAATCATCTATATTGTTGACGCATATCTGAACCCATCTAAAGGACATTTTTCGGTGATTTTCACTTTTCAGATCCGTGAAGAAAATTTACAAATAGTTTGGACGCTTTTGGTCCGGTTATATGGAAACATAACATTGCTTAAAATTTCATTGTTAAGGCGTATGTTCGACCTACAGACGACGGATATGAGTTGTGCTCTGGTATTTCGAGACTAGATCAGTATGGAGATCAAGGAAAATGTAAATTCGGTACTCCTTTTGAACCCTTCTGTCACTGTCGCAACTGAGGAAATAGTATTGTCAAAATGCAGTATTTAGGCCAAGTTTCTCATTATTTTACAAGCTCGTATGTGCCATGATTGGGGTTATAGGCCCGGTACACGAAAATTGAGTCGACCCGTCTTTTGCAGTTCAAATTCTGCTCGGGACCGCGTCGCTTGAATGCATTAATCATCCTTTGTAATTGTAAACATCGAGATAGTTCCTTCGGCGGCCCCTAACGATTTTCGAAATGCAAAAGAGGGTTTCTTCCTCCATTTTTGTGTGCTTGGCCTACAACCCCTACATTTCGTCGATCACTGGATGGGAGGAAGCCACGACGTTGCTATGATTGATGTATCATGGAAGTAGAGTGGTTGTATCCGAGAAAAGACAATGTTAGAAATGGAGGAACAACCGCTCCGCTCTCAATGTAGCGAGATAATAGCTATAACGCGGCTACCTGGGGCCGTATTCGCCATCAACCCGCCGGGTAGTCGAAGGGTAGATGAGGTAAAATTTCAATACAAAACGCGCGCTCCTCGGCCAACTCTCGCCTCCCTTGGCTTCCCCCGCGACCGCCGGAATTTTTCGAATAGCATAACTGAAGAATGGCCGCTTCGCGATGGAATCTTTATCTTTTCGCAGTGATATCTATACGGAACACAGTTTGCATTTTAATCCTACATAGCGTAATATGGGTTGATCGGCTCCTCTGCCGCGCGCGGTATCATCCCTTCCGCTTCCCTTCGCATTCCCTCGGCGGGTTGTTGGCGAATATGACCCCTGGAGATGAGATACAAACCACATGTATTATATTGTTCTCAATGAGTTACGAATGTGATAACAGAATCACTCCGGCATAAATTGTGATCACCATCTCTGCACCTCTGTAACCATTCTGGTTTCGAAGCTCTCTTCTGCCACTCGTTCTCCATTGTAAAGAAAACTGCCTTTGCAGAATTTCTCACAATTACGGTGCACATACGAATATACACTTGCTCGTTCTTTGTTGCCTCCTCTCTCTTTTTCTCTTGTCTTAGATACATATTCAGAACACACCGTCAGTGTCAGTTGGCATGGTGCTTAAAATTTGTTTCGTTTGAAACGTCATATATGCACCATTTGAATATTTCGGCCATCGGAAGCTTAGCATATGTCAGAAACCGTGGCCTGTGGCCACAACAGAACAGCCACCATGCTCGGTTGTCAGGTTACCTGGCATCTTGTACATATGTTCATCTGTTGTTATGGTAAAATGTTTATTAATCTAAAGTTCCGAAGTTGTCTTAGTAATCGAAGACCTGGTCTGGTAGTTAACCCCCCATTGTCGTGACGACAATTGTCATGACATATCACGACATGTCGCGACCAAAAGCGCGAGCTCTGGGTTTGCATCGTATCCTACATCACATGACTCGTGACTGTCACGAGCTTGTTGTCACGACAATTATTGTCACGAGCTGTCACAAGTGTCGCGTGGACATAACAACACGACAACGCGACAGACAGCGTGACACAAAGCATTTTTGTACACAAGTGCACGACACTTGCAGCAATCTGCGCACTCCGGTTGACGGAATGCGCAGATTGCTGCGTCGTGCACTTGTGTACAAAAATGCTATAACAATTTTCGGGGTAGAATGTAGAGCAGGATGTGCGGCGCCTGCCAATACATTGCAAATTACGCACCTTTGGCTATGTTTTATTTGCCCTGTGTGTGGCAATGATAACAAAGCAACATAGCATTGTTCGATATCGATCGAACTCCACCGGAATACACATGGCATCCCCCAGCCTTCCACTGACAAATGAAAAAACAAAATACAAACAAACCAAGACACTTTGAAACGTTAAAGAAGGAGAAACAAGCTTCTCCAAAACGGGTTCAACCTTTTCCATGGCTACCAACTCTCACAAGTGATATTTGAAAAAAAAACATTTTCTTGAAAAGATAAATACTTTATCACGCAGGAAGGGAATAATACAGATGAATGTAGCGAATAAATACAGTTACAGTCAGCGGTTTCCGTCTACCGAAACTCTCAAGTTGAAAAGCGCTTCCAAAATTCTGTGAGAAAATTTATCTCAGAAAATGAATTCAAAATCAAACTGAAAAAGGGAATTAAGAAAATCCATATTGAAAACACAATTTCGAAACTAGAAGTCAATGTTTCAGGCTACATCAAAATGTTACTAACCCACATGAGTTTACTGGGATGATTAAAACCTCAATAAGTGATTGCACTATAGTACTTACCAGTATGAACCTAGAGAAGACAATTGTAATAAACAAGCCCTCGGAGAAGCGGAAGAGTGATTCGATAAAGATAAAAGACTGCGGAAAAGCGCTCATGCTACTCTAAGAGTTTTAGCCTAGGAATAGCGGCGAAATAGGCGAGAGATAATGCTCTTCAGGTAAGTATACAACGCATTCCAGAGACTCTCTAGATGTCAACACCTTCGACGGTTCAGTTACCCAAGGTTGAAGTACTTAGACCCCGCTCAGCCTCTGGAGGCTCCGCCCAAGTGCAGGCGGCTGGGCGAGCCGCCGACGGCTGCATCTTGACTACTTTGGTTCCTTCTTGTTATTTCTCGGGTATGCTCGGCTTTTTCCTGCCCGTTTCGTGAAAAGCCGAAAAACAGCCGCGAAGTAGCCCACCAGGAACCGCTGCGGATCCTACACTCTCAAAGTGAAGAATAAAACCTACGAAATCTCGGGTGGTACAATAACATCAACAACCCTTGGAACGATACATCATCATATACAGTGACTTACCGTCAACGTACAATACAATTTAAAACAATTTGATAATTGCGCCAGATGTTCAAACCCCTTTAAAGTGGATTTCGGGTGAGGAAGTTCCGATACCTTGGGGTGGGGAAGACAGCGTCCAACCCATTTTCTGGGGTTCAGAGAGTCAAGCTTTTCGCTCCCGTTTTTCATCCAGTGGGGTTACTTGAAACGCCGGACATGGACATGATTTCTGGTCTCTCGAAGTAAAAACGTCGTTGCACTACTGTGGCCTACCGTTTCGTGGTTAAAGGTTTTTCTAAAGAGGTTTTTCGCAACTGCTAGCAATGGCTACCTCAATAGATAGGTTTTTTTTTAATTGCGGGCTACGTTCGAGTGATTCTCCTTGTTATCACTTTTGACAAATGGAAATTACACAAATCCCTCTCAAAAAGCCAAACAGATTCTCATGAATTATTGTATCAACGAGTCAGGAGAGCGTCCGTCGCAAAGGCGTTCTTTGGATGACACTCATCACGGCTCCATGCAGCTGACTGGTAAATTATTCAGTATTCGTCGAACCTTCCTGCTAACTGACTTACAGGTTCAAAAAATACCTTCGCCACTGCCACTCGACACGCCCGCCAAACGCGTGAGCAGACAGTCTCAGACAGACAGACTGTTCCTCAGCTGGGGATTTGTGGCCTACTACCATTCAGGTAGACTTCTTCCATCCATTGAGTTTTGTGAGCCAGAAGCCTAGAGGTCGCCTGACGAGCTTCTGTTGGTATAATTGTCTGACCAGATGTGTGGCAGGGTGTCTCGGGTCTGAATCAGGTCTCTGTTCAACAGTCAGAAGGCTCTGGCGCAAGTTTCAGCACCACTGTAGATCGATCATCTTGCGTAAGCACGAAGGGGTAACGGTTCCTCTCGTAGCAGATCAGGACACCATCGAGTTTTAAGTAAATATGACTGGTCGGCTATGATCAGATGCAACGATTGAGCTCCTTAGGTACAATGGAGTTGAAACTTTTCCATTGTTGATTTATTGCAGTATTGACATTGAGATCAATGAGCATACTCACTCGCATAACAGTTTCCCAATATCAATTGTGTAGGTTAGTCCGTGCGATAAGGGTTGTAAAACGCATTCAATCATGACTAATGAACCCTTGAAGTATGTAATCGTTCTTAGTACACTCCAAACTGTCACGCAAAGTGCATTGACGCAGCTTTGATAAAATCACTTCTGTGTCCTGACACGTAAATTTTTGGCTGAACCGCGGCAGGTTCTTTCTTACAACTGCTGGGAAATATACTTGAATGCCTCAAGTAACCTGCATTTATATTACAT
Source organism: Aplectana chamaeleonis (assembly GCA_029168955.1). Lineage (NCBI taxonomy): Eukaryota > Metazoa > Nematoda > Chromadorea > Rhabditida > Cosmocercidae > Aplectana > Aplectana chamaeleonis. The sequence continues at coordinate 1,293,052 of JAPDOI010000108.1, forward strand.
GGAACTTACATAGCCGAAAACATACAATCAAGGTATCAACACTTAAAAACTTCTCGGCATATCTACGTAGCGGACTGATGCTCTCCGCGGTTAATCGTTCCCATAGGCGACATGTGTGAAGACGCGGTCCACTGAGGATCTCTTCTTTCCGAGCAGGCTTCCTTATGCGTCAGCCTGCCTAATTTGAATGCATGCACCTACTCTCGCACGCAAAACCTCTATTGCATCAAATTTAGGAGGATCAGCATCAGATTCGGGATCATGACCCCAAATACCACCCTGTGCGCAGGATCAGTCGTGTTTGAAGCCAGTAAGGAACAGTCACTTGTCTGGCTAGCTTGAGCCCAATTCCATACCACTTGAGAGTGTATCGTTCCGCAGAATAGTTGAAAGGCGATGGTGGAGCAATGATAATTTATTCTCTTACGAATCTGCAGTGTGTCGATTTTGGCAGGTATGTTGAAGTCGTAGCAAGACCTGAAACTTTTTCCAACTGCTAATGCACTGCTGCAGCTGATGAAATTACTTCAAACCCCTGAAAATGAACACCAGTTTGTTGTTAAGCGTCTTAGACAACCCCTGGAGCGAAGTTCCTGGAGAATCTTGAGCTCTGACACGGCTTACCTTCACCCCCACCTACCCCCCCCCCAGGTGACCCCTCGACCCGGCTAATTTTTGCAAAATTCTGAAAAAAATGACCTGGGGCTAATCTACTGCGGCCAACAAAGGTTTGACAGGATTTCGCAAAATAAAGATCATATCATTGTTAAGCCCACCCAGATATATAGTTGGTGTCGCCACGAAATAGATAGTTCCGGATCACTCAGCAGCCAGCACGCCTGTCGCGTGCGCCGATCGGTTTTCGCATTTGTCGTGGGGGCACACGTCGCAGCGCAAGCTGCTGAGGTCTCCGCACCCATCCGTTTCGTGATTACCACAACTATACCCCGTATCGAAGTTTCAGCAAAAATCTTGAGAACCGAACTGCGGGAGGGTTTTGGCTCCCCCCCCCCTCCAAGCGGCCCCCTATTTCCACATAGACCGTTGGCTAACTTACCGCAGTCGACGGAAATCACATAGTAATGTGCAATGTGAACACCAGGTACTTTTGCAGCAACTCGAATGACCTTCGGGGTTAAGGCAGCAGAATTTGAAACGTTAACCTACTACAGTTATCTCAAATACAATAACTGACGCTGCTATTTCATCAACAGGTGGGGATCAGATCCGTGAAAATTATGGTTTGTATCTCTTCAGCGAAGTTGATTACAATACCCTCCTGGCAACAGAAGGTTGATAATTTTAATACAGTCGAAACACTTACCCGCAACACTAGCCTTCTTTGACCAAATCAGTTCTGCAAAACTCAGCAGCAACTGTGGAATGGAATCCTTTGATGTTACAGCTCTACACCGACGTAAGCCGTTCCTCGATACGCAGCCTAATGCTTTTTCTTAAAGAGTGTCTCTGCTGTAATGTCTTCAAATTGGGCAGGTAAATACTTAGCGCAGCTGCGGGGGCTAGCACCAAACTGCCCATCACCTCCATGTCCAAAACCGAAGCAACTGGGCTCGAATCCCTACCCTTGTTCTACCGCCGATACATTAATGACTGTCTCGTATTTTGCTAAACGCAAGGATAGATGGACAAATGTTTGGTACAAATGAACAGTCATTATCCACACATGAAACTAACCTAAGAAAACTGTTGGGAGACTGGTTGCCCTTTCTGGGGCGGCATTCACTTACGCGATGGGTTGGAAAGAGATTGGGACAAGGTTTGGGGAGTCGGCGCGTTTGATGATAACAGTGCGAAGGCTAGAGGTCGTTTCCTTGCTAACTCTACCTAGAAGAGTGAGGCAGCCGAAATCCCGCTGATACATCAATTATTGGTTATCTCTAGCACTCGCAGGACAACCATCAAATGCGCCAACGCCCGAAACCCTGCCCCAACCCCTTCCTAACCCGCGGCGTAGTGAATGCCACCCCTGAGTGTTTAGACTCGGCTGGCAGAGGGCAGAGAATGGACAAAACGGTGGCTCACACTTCCGAACAAGAACATTCTGGTCGCACCCCATTCGGACAAAACCTGCTGTTGCCAGAAACATGTGTCACACTGCTATAGATGTTTGTTCTGGAGAGGAAGAGCATGCTGTTCAAAAAGCCTGGTTGGCAAATAGCGGTTCTCAATGGCTTGGATTGGAGAATAGCTTTGGTGGTCATGCAGCCAAAAAATTTAAGACGGCAATCGATCGGAAATTTCCAATATGAGCGCGCATGGGTCACTTCACAATGCGTCATTAACTCAACAGGGCGGAGATGGAGGCTGTATTGGTACTGCGGTTCTTTTACTTCATTACACGTTACAGCTGTGGACAGCGAATCAAAGCGCACTTTGATGGGATAGAAATGTCGGGACTCAGTACTGCGCTCAGTTGCCACGGGAATAATTACCAAGGCGGGGAAGATTTTGAGTGAGAGCGGAGATACTACCGCAAGAGGTCAGAAAAAAGACTCGAAAAGCGTTCGAGGCATCATGGATCAATGCCAAGGACTCCAAGGTAGACCGGAAAGACGAGGGTATAAGTATAAGGCGGGAACTGCAGCCATACATCAGATTACCCTTCGGATTAAAGGCAGTGTTCACTATAATATTCAATTTTGAGATTATTCGCAAAATCGATTAATTGACCCCAGGGCAGTTCTAAAATGACGGAGAAACTGAGAAAAACAAGGTCAGAGAATAATGTCCTTGAAATACGACGTTTTGATGCGTTTCTCGCCGTTTCTTCGTAATTTTGGTAACACCTGGACGCCAACGGATTGTTTTATGTGAAAAATTCGAAAAATGAAAACGATCGTGAACACTGCCTTTAAGGTACAACCCTCCGATAAAACGGTACACCACCGAAACTTTAGCCTCCATACTACCTCGTGTCTGCTACAGGTAAACTACCAACTATTATTCTGGCGCCGAGGCTCATCAAGAGTCAAAAGTGGATATATCTGAATAGTGTCCATTCCGGGGATGCTGGTATAACAACTAGGAAGGCCCGAAATTCTCGATCAGTGCGAGTGTAAATAGGCTACTCAGACAGTAGGTGCGGGCGGATCGCTGGCTTTTGGCGGGCGGATCGACATCCCCCCCGCCATCCGCCCGCCAGTACCCAGCGATTCGCCCGCCAGTAGCCAGCGATCCACCCGACAGTAGCCAGCGATCCGCCCGCCAGTAACCAGCGATCCGCCAGCCAGTAGCCAGCGATCCGCCCGTCAGTAGCCAGCGATCCGCCCGCCAGTAACCAGCGATCCGCCAGCCAGTAGCCAGCGATCCGCCCGCCAAAACGCAGCGATCCGCCCGCAAAGGCTTTGATAGCCAGCGATCCGCCCGCCGAGGCCACGATGAGCAGCGATCCGCCCGCAACTTGCCGGCGTACCGCCCGGAGAGGAATTGATTGCCAGCGGTCAGTCCGCACCTGTTGTCTGAGTACATTATGAAGAACATATTTGTAATCAAAGAGGATCCCAACTCTCGGAGCTTTGTGTAACATAAGAATTAACTTATAATTCCCCTAATCACGCCGGGTCCAGCACCTCAAACTTGGGCAATTGAACCGATAACAACGCCTAGCCTCGAGAGTGGCTTGTGTACTTCTCTCGGATACGCTCGTTCTTGAAGCCTCTAACGGCGTGTAAGTTTCAGTGAAGGCCGTATCAGTCCATTATCGTAGTTATCCCGACCAATTTGTCCCTAGCATCGCTCTTCCGGCCTCTGAGGTGTAACTCGTCCATTCCTGGACCAGTATGCTAAAAACCGTTCTTTCTCTCTTTCATTTGATTTTTTTTTGGTTTTTTTTTTTCGACATTCCTCAGTACTGGCAACTCCAGGCCTTCGATTTGTTTCATAATTTTGATATCACTTTCAAGCGTAGCCGCTGCAAGAGTGGATATGGAGCACATAGTTACGAACTTTTTTTCGGATCTTTTTAGTTCAACTACTGTGGTTCCATGTAATTATTTTCCTACGGTAGATTAAGTACCTCCTATTCTCTCAACTGAAGTCAAGAATGTTTTGCGGTCGCTCAAGAGAGGAACAGCGTATGGTCTTGATGACAACTTCGCAGACATGCTGAGAGCAGGAGGTCAAACAACGTGCGAATTACTTGCTTGACACTTTAACTCTTATTTCGGAACTTGGCCCACACCAGATTAACGGAAACGCTCCAGAACAATGTTGATTTTCAAGAAAGGAGACAAAGAGGATATCGGAAATTATCGTACCATTGCTCTACTGTCGATTCCATACAAGGTCATTACCAAGATCATACTCAATTGTTTGCAGGTCAGTATGGATGCGCACCAACCAGGAGAACAGGCCGGATTAGTATAAGGTTTCTGTTGTTTGGTTCACCACCACACCATATCTCAATTGATCGAGCGATGTTGGGAATAGATAATGTCATTGCGCCTTTTTTGTCGATTACGAGATACCATTCCTTTCGGTGGAGACATATGCCGTACTCAACCCTTTGTTACACGTCGGAGTAGAGCCTTTTCATGTAAATGTACTGGAGCAGTGTCACTCGGGAACATCCACAACCATTCAGTTGTTCATAAGGAAGCTGCAAGTTCGAACGCAAGCTGCTTCCAATTGAGAAGGGTGTCCGGTTAGGTGACACACTTTCACCGAAGCTCTTCATGACTGCCCTCAAATATGTGACGCCTCGACTCGCCTGGGGCGACAAAGGCTCGAATATCGATGGAAAGAAGCTCTCGAATTTGCGGTTCGCAGACACTGTGTTGATCATCGACAACACGACGAAGACGACTGAGATGCCGAGGGAGTTAGATGGCGCAGGCATTACGATTGGTCTAGTGATGACCATGAAGAAAATTCAGACTATGGCTAACCTGTGGTGCGATGATGGGCTAGTTTACCTCAGCGAAAATCAACCAGACAAGTTCAACAACTACTTGTACCTGGGTCGAGAAGTCGGCATGGCAAACGACTTGACGAACGGAATCGGTCGACGAAGAAGAAGATTAGCCTGGGCAGCAATGGGCACAATTGAAGTGGTGACCAATGATATTCAGGATGTTAAACTGCGGGCTCACCTCTTCGACTCCACTGTGCTGCCAACTCTTTGCTATGGTACCGAAACATGGCCTCCAATAAGGGCACCTCCGTCGCTATGAGGACGGCAAACAGAGCATTGGAGAGACGTCTTCAGAATACAAATTGACGGAGGCAATGACAGAAGGGGCAGAGCAGTCTGGAGCTCTGGAAAGAGTCTGGCATCCGAGACGCGCTGTCCCATATCGAGTCCGCGAAACACAGGTGCGCCGGGCGCGTGGTACGCCAAAACGACGATAGATGGAGCACCAGGTTCACATACTGGCGCCCACCAGGCGTTAAAAGAACTCTAGGGCGAATGTAGTCTACATCGAAAAGACCACCAATGAAGATGGACCGTCAAGGTATCAAGGTAAGGTATGCTGCGTTTAAAGACTGTGCCCACCGAAATTTTCTAGTTTCCCACTCAAGGCACTGCGTTGGCTATACCAATGGCTCCAAAAATCACGAAGAAAAGGCGAAAAATGCACTAAAACGTCTCATTTCAGTGAAAGAATTCTTAGGCCTGAACTAGTTGTCCGGTAGGAGGAACGAGCTTTAGATGGTTGCGACCTGTGAATGATGCCGCAAAAAAACGATGATGGAAGAAGTTTTGATGCAAAACATCACTGGTTAGTGTCCGTAGCCAAAGTTCGGGGCAACGAGATTTGAAAGTCTTGAAATACGGGCAATCAGAAAATTTCTTATCGAACGACAGAACTTATTGAACAACCTGTTACTCTCAGAGTTCCACTGAGAGTAACAGGTTGTTCAATAAGTTTTGTCGTTCGATAAGAAAAACACAATTTTATGATTCAAAATACACTTTATTGTTCAGTATAATCTCCCTGAAGATCAATACACTTGAAAAAAAAAAACCAAAAAAAATTAATCCAAAAAATGCAAGTCTAATCCATAATGATGAATTGACGCACAAAATTCACTTTATCCTTTTTCAAACGCTCCAAGTGTTGCTGAGAGGGTCCATTCGAATGTGTTTCTGTTCAATTGTTAGCGAATGAGGCACCCATTGTGCACACAGCTTTCTTAAACCCAACATTTCACTCAAAATAAGGCTCACACTGCCTAATGAGATGTGTAGAGCCCCTACTCAATCTCTCTCAATCAATCGAAGATCTTAAAAACCATATCCTGTGTTTTGGCTATAATTTCTGGTGTTGATGCGCTTTTTGGACGTCCTTCACGAGCATCTTCTTCAAGGCTTGTGTCGCGACATCTCCCCACTTTTTCAAATACTGCAGTTTTGCGCCTCGTTGAAAGGTCCGTGGTGATGACAAATGACTCCGCTGAGTAGCTGTTTTGAGCCACTGGATGGACATCGATACAACTGCGCCTACACCTGCTCCTACGACCCCCACACCTTGCCCCTCGACTGGTTCCTGTTCCAAGGAGTCCCTTAAGCCTAGTTTTGACTGCATAGCTGCTGCTTTTCTTCGCAGCGATTTCACACCCGCTGCTGCAGCGATGTAGCAGCGGCAGCGATTCTGTTCATAGTGCATAGCCTCATGGATGATCGAAGAAATTCAATCAATCAGTAAAATTAATGGCTGGTAGTTATCAATAACACCTTTCGACCCGCAAACACTGATCTTGTCATGTGAAAGTGTCAACGTTCACTAGACGAAACGTGTCTTTCGCTGGCAATCGCTCCATCGCTGCCGTTTTGGCCGCGATGGAGCGACGGTCAGCGACCATTGAGAATGGCTCTTCAAGTAGCGATGCAGTAAAACATAGGATTTCGTCGCCGCGAACCAGCGATGTAGGACGTTTGCCACGAAGCGATCATAATTGGAGCGGCTTTCCATTACGCGCGATGAAAAAGGAACAGTTGTCCCTCGCATGGCCGCAGCGACCACCTGCAGTCAAAACTAGGTTTAGACCGAGCCCCTTTTTTATTACAATAATAAACAATTATCATTTCATTCTCATCCATTCCCATCCTACCACCTCACCGGCGCAACAACTTATACGACCACGTTTAAAATCAGCAACCCATCTTTCTACTGTTGTAATTGCAGGTGAACAATCGTTATAGACTTTTAAGATTCGTTCGTAATTTTCTTATGGTGCTACACCTTCCAACAATAAGAATTTTATCACTGCAGGATATTCAATTTTTCCATTGCTGCGACACGCACTAAATGGCTTGTAAACAAAGAATGAATTGACAGATTGAAATGAAACTTCGCATACGTTCGTATGAAGAGCGTACCAACAATACAAAAATTTTTTGGGCTATTAGTAACGCCCACTCATATCGAACGACAAAACTTATTGAGCAACCTGGTACAGAGGTGCAGTGAAAGTACAACACTCCGTGAATTTCTGCGTACTTCTGGTGCGCTTACCTAGTCATCCCAGTCCGGCAGCTTCTTAAACGTTATTGTTCTTCAGTGTGCGTCGATTCGGAGCACTAATTTACTGTCATGCGACGAGGTTATCATGTCACTGATATGAAAGTACACAGTATAAAGGAATCTCAAAATTGTTCAGAAGCCAATTAAGGTTTGGAAAGATGTTAAAGGCAATGTTCGCGATAAATTTCGTAACAGAGTTTTCTTTGTTTTCAGAGTTTTTCCTATTTTATTCTCATCTCCATTTGCTGAGAAGAAGTGCTGATAAAAATCGAAGGGCCTCTTCATTTGACCGAAGCAAAAGTATACAGAATAGGATGAGAGAAGGCAGACAGCAGTCAGAGCTTCCGGGTTAACAGGCAGGTTATTTGGAGCAATATCCGGATCTTCTCTCGGTTGGCAGTATCAAGTGTTTCATGAGGTGACATTATGCATAGCCTTGATTTGACTGCATCGCTGCTGGAGCGCAGCTAAGCAGGGAACGTCAGTTCCCTTCAGAAAAGCCAAGGTTACTTTAAGAATCGGATGAAGCCTAACCTGACAAGAGTAGTTTTTATGCAGGAATCTGAGCGTTTTCTAAGCCGTGGTTTTTGTATCATCACAAAAATAGTGCAGCTTGGAAGCGTGGCGAAATTACAAATGACGGGCGTGGTCCTGCAGGGTCCAGATGGTGTGGCTTTCTGGTCGAAGTTTCAGGACGCACGTTTGCAACTGATAGTTATGAGAGCATCACATGTACTCCTATCAGCACCCATGTAAATCAACTGTTACAGAAAACATTCCTCTTCCTTATTGCCTAATATTTATTGTCGTTTACGTGTTGCATCTTTCAACTGTCTTCAATGTGAAGCCCTAGGAGGAAATTCTCCCACAAGCTTCTTGCATAGATGTGACCTCCTTCCTGAATGTTCAACGTATTCGATTTAGTGTGACGCATGGACTAAGCTGCCGGCCGTGTTGTATTGGCGGCATCCCTGGCCAACGTAGTTTCAATTCGCACTCTACCGTTGCGGCCCGTCCATTCATCAGACTAAATTTATTACGTCAACTCTATGTGCGGTGGAACTATCAGAAAACATGTCAAACATGTAGGTTTGGTCAAACCTGAAGAAATGCCTCTGGTTTGCAACTCTACTATTCTTGGAAACTCATACTTCGATAAGGTGGACCATTCTATGCCATTGTTTGAGATCGTACAATTTAAAACCAATCCCTTAGTCACTGAGTGGACATGAGAGTATCTTGACGACCGCAGCTTTACTAAGTTACAGTTGGCAACTGTTTTTCATCCTTGCCTGCTATCTACTCTGCTGAACTTTCGATGATTCCGGAGAGTTGCGGAGTGGTCTGTAAATAATTCGCAGATGATATCAAAGTTTATAGAGAAGTTGAAGACCCCGAAGGCATTGCTATTATCCGAACAGCTGTGAAAAAAATCTGGAATGATCCAAATTTAGGAGTTCACCTATGTCACCATAAAATACGCTTCATAGGAGGATAGGGATATCTAGTCTACCTCGTTATTACACGCTCGGGGACCAAACTTTGGTATTAGTGTCTCACGCAAGGGGCATACGAGAATATCTCCAATACTTTTTTCGAGAAATCAGGCAAGTAGACTGCAAAATTTAGAACCGCGAGGAGAGGTAAATGAAGCTAGTTTGGTGTTCAAAATTCTCGGCGAAGTAGTTGAAACTGATGTTAAGAAATTTTTCAGTAGTCAGGCTTCTAGGAGTAGTACTAATTCAGAGAAAAGCTACTATAACACACCAACAACTGGGCACAGCCTACCAGCTTTTACGTGCAGGGCTGGCTTAGTTTTAGTTTCGTTGAATTCGAATACTTCTTTCATTCCCCCTGCTTTCGTTTTTTTAAGCGACTATCGAGGCGGAAGCTGCCAAGTTTGTGAAAACTGTTTGCTTTTCTTATAATGCGTTTTCCACTTTTTATGTGAGTTAGCCGCAGTATGTTCTCGTTATGTATACCACTGCGTATCAAAAAGATAGGACATCCCCTACGTTTGTCGGTTTCGTGTTTGTTGTGCATGATAGGTCTATTTCATCAATACTACTGTGATCAGGATGTAAAATAACCCCCGCATACCTCTTTCGAGTACGATCAAAAGTTTTTGCACTTTTTAGAATAAATTTTTGTTTTAGGGCGCGTATCAAAAAGATAGGACACCCCTGGGTCAAATCGGAGTTCTCGTTCGATAAAATTGTGTGATCACAAATCCAATGACTAATAGGGCCTCCACGCACTGTTACTGCAACAAATACGCGATTTGGTATACTTTCGACCAAGCTGATCTGTCTATGCAAGACCATCTTGCTCCATTGTTCAGTTATTTCCTGTTGTAGCGTAGAAATCAAGAGATATCGCCGGTCATTGGCTTAGACCCGACAAACTGAATTACCACAGAGGTTCTTCATTCTGTTGGAATCAGAACTGTAGACTAGCCACTCTGAACAAGATAGTAATTGATGAGCCAAGAAGCCGACCTCGGACCTGCTCACGTCAACTTTCTCGTTGTCTTGCTAAAAATTGCAACTTTGTCGCCCGAAAACCCCTGAGAATCAAACTGCAACTTTGTCACCCATTGCCTGTACACAAATAGTGAAAGTCGCCGTCCACTCGAGCCGTCGGAACTGTTGACGTGGAAACTATTGTCGTAGATCTTCTATTTTCTGTCAGAGCATTGCCCGTCAACGACGTCTACAGCTTGCATTCGCCAGCAGTCGGACGATCACCAGTGAGTACCAGAAGACATCAGAGTAACACCTACTTCTAATCCCCAATGTTTTCAGGCGACAAACTTGCGATTTCTAGAAAGACAACGAGAAAGTTGACGTGAGGAGGTCCGAGGTCGGCTTCTTCGCTCGGCAATAACTATATTGTACAGAGTAGCTAGTCCATAGTCCTGAGTTGGACAAAATGACGAATACCTGGGGTACTTTAGTTCCTCGGGTCTAAGCCAAATGCTGGCGATATCTCTCGATTTCTGAGCTACAACAGGCCAAAACCAAGAATTGGAGCGAGATTGGCTCGCAAAGGCTGGTTACTCAGACAGTATTTGCGAGCGGATCGCTGGCTTTTGGCGGGCGGATCGAGATCCCCCCCGCCACCCGCCCGCCAGTAGCCAGCGATCCTACCGCGGAGACAACGAGAGGCAGCCATCCGCCCGCCGAGGCCACGATGGGCAGCGATCCGCCCGGAACTTGCCGGCGTACCGCCCGCAGAGGCCTTGATTGCCAGCAGTCAGTCCGCACCTACTGTCTGAGTAGCTTGGTCGGTAGTATACCAAATCGAGTGTTTGATGCGATGAAGGAGCAACGATGGTCAATCGACCATTAGGTTTGCGATCACACAATTTTATCGAACGAGGATTCCGAATTAACCCAGGGGTGTCCTATCTTTTTGATACGCGCCCTAAATCAAAAAATTTATTCTCAAAAAATGCACAAACATTTAATCATACTCAAAAGAAGTATACGGGGGTTGTTCTACAACCTTGTCACAGAAGTATTGATGAAATAGACCTATCCTGCACAACAAACACGAAACCGACAAATTTATGGGGTGTCCTATCTCCTTGATACGCAGTGTATTTAGTTGACAGATGAGTGTGCGAATTTTTTGTAATTTCTACCTTATGCAGCGCATTCAATAAATAAAAGACTGAAAACTCATCTATACAATACCGCGCGTATCTTTTGGTCATTCGGCGCGCTAGTGCGCCGGAGCGCGCCGTTTGGCGTCGTTCCTCCATAACACGGTCCAAAGTTGTTGATTTCAAAAATAGAAGTCAGATTTGAAATCAGCATGGAAAATGCGACCTAGTGAACGTGCAACTGTTTTGAAAAATCCCATAAGAGAGATTTTGGGTTACGGTAGCTATCTAATGTTTCTTGTGTTCAGAAGGATTGTCGATTGAGAGTAGTAGTAAATGGTTTTTCAACAATTCCTTGTATTTCTCACATTCGTATATTCAACAATTCCTTGTATCTCTCACATTCGTACATTGTTTTTAAACCTCTCAGTACCTTCCGGAGCGTTCTGTCACCAACCTACCAAGAATTTTTTAATACAAAAATCATTATGGCTTACCTTATAGAGATGTGAAAGTTATCGAACTACGAATTTTCTCTATATTGGTGAGTATGTTTGGAATAAGCCGCAACAATTTCCTTGAGAATTTAGGTTAGAGGTCAGTCCGAAATCGCGTCTTTAAGATTAATTGATTTTTTGTTTTCGGATATGAAGGTGGCAGACTCCATGGCAAATTTTACCAGGAATGTGAAAGTCACAGCAATACAGTTCTTGCCCTTTCTAATTGCGGGACGAAATCAGATTCAAAATCAGGTATTTCATAGATTTCTTTCAATAAACAATCGGGAATATTTAAATTTTTTTAAAAGTTGAAATTCCATTCAAGTTCCCAAATTTCATTTTCATACCAAAAACTTCCTAGGACTCCACGCATTTTTTTAACAGCGCACAGCGCATGAATAGGCTTGGTAATGGTTTTAACACTGTGGAAGTTGCTAAAACATTCTGAATTTTTCAAAAAAAAAGAAATTTCGAAATTTAGTTTTCATGAAAATTCCTTACATAGTTTGGGCTCCATCCCAAACGCCTCTTGAAACAACTCATTTTTCAAACTCCACTCATAAAATTCTGATATGACGAGGGAAGGCTTCTAGAAGGCTTCTGCTCCAAATCACAATCTTCAGAGCTGCTTCCTACATTTAGAAGTGGGATTCGGCGAGGAGGTCACAATTAGGGGACCATGCATACATACAGTCGGGAAGGATCCTACACATAGTTGGCACTCCTTGTTGTGCGTTGGTGCAAATTCGGTGCACGTATGTTTCAGCCCATGGCACCGAGTTTGCGAAAATTTACAATATGGAACGCATACTATTATTAGGATCCATCCCAACCGTAAGTGTCTCGTCGGCTAGAAGAGCTTATCTCTTCCATGTTAGGAGAGCGTCAACATTTCAGATGAAGGTGCTGCTCTGGATTTATTCACTAGCAGTATTTGTTGCCTCAGCCCCTAGCCTTGACGTGTGAGTTTCCAACTTGCTTTGTATTTTATCTAAGCGGCAGAACGCTGACTCCTTAGCGTGCATCATCGGCAATCTCGGCTGTCGACAACAGACTGACAAATGATCAATTCGTAAACCGCGGCCTGTTGAGAACAGAAGCAAATCGTGTTTCCTGTGGAACACCCGCCTGTCGCATCGAAACCTCTGTCTGCAGTTAGCCTGCTGACGTAAAAATTGGCGGGCCATAGCGTCCTATTATCCGAAACAGTCATCCAACCCTCTCTTCTTCAGAAGAAGGTGAATTGGTGCCATACTGGTTTTTTATGCACGCTTAAACACAGGTGTGGCAAGAGCGTGGTGTTCCGCTACCAACTTGGTGAGCTGCGATACACGAGCTCCCACAACGGTTGAAGCACTGCCCGAGTAGGATCTGTTCTAGCAGCGGCATCATTCGTCACTTCCACCATGGGTACGGTCGCTCATCCTTTTCCTCCGTCGAGATGAATTCCATTGCTATACATAGTACAGCTCATCGTTTCGGGGCGCTTGGCTTTGAGAACACCACTTTTCTGACGTTATTCGACGGGCTCGCCATGAGCCTGCTTCATGAACAGGCCATTCACAGGTCTCCCAGGAATTCAATATCCTACTATCTACATTCGCCTTAATCTGTGTGAACTTCTGCGTGTTTGTGTGTCAGTGTGTGTGTGAGTATGAACGGAAATTCGGTCGGCTTGTTGTTTACAGTTGACACCCGGCTGTCAAACTCACTGCCCACATATGCCAGTGGTGATTGAGTTCGCTTTGGGGTAAAGGGTTAAATGCCTGTGGGACTTAAGGAACGGTGGAAGGGCGTGTAAAAAAGGGGGTATAGAGGCTCAGGGTCACCGATGTAGAGGTCATAAAAGTGGGAGGGATTCTAGAGTTAGTGAGTGAAAGCGAGTCAGAATGGGGGGGGGACTTCATTTCAATGCGTAAATTGCTAAGGGCCCTCAGAAACAGTGCACCAGAAACCGTGCAAAGCAGGTGGGGTATTGTGTCAACGCTTAAAGGCAGTGTTCACGAAAAAAAATGTGTTTTAGGTTCCACTAGGAATGGGTACTGGATAGGCACACTGTAACGTTGACGTCGAAAGAACGCATGAAAACGAGCCAAGAAGAGCCTCAAAAGAGCTCGAAGTTGCCACTTTGAGCGCAAGGCAAACCCCAAAAGCGCAACACACGCCCACCGACGTGAACAAATGAATGCTCAAGATCGTGCGACGAGCGATGATTTCCAATCATTAGCCCCGTTCTTCCCTTCATTCTCAGCTTCTCTCTTTACTCAGGTCATCTCGCATAGACCGGCTGCAAAAGGCGGAAGTTACAAGTCTCGGACAACTCGTCTACCATGTTTGCTTAGCTCAATGTTTGAGGGATCCTAACTCCGTTCCCAGAAGGTCTTGTACTATTTCAGAGACATCATTTAAATCAGCATGAGGCCGTTTTCAAGGTAGGCGGAGAAACAGAAAAACGATTTTCATCGTGAACACTGCCTTTAAGAGCAGTGTTCACGATGATCACCCTCGGTAACCTTGAACAGTAAAATGGTAGGCGAGAGGGATCCTAGGCTCCCAGTCTCGAAAGAACGGTAGAATACGAGCCACGATTGGCAAAATAACGGCTGCAAACAAGCGTTTAGGAGTTCCTGAACCACCCGTTTTCATTTCCGACCCTTGATGTGAACCAAGGAACACTCAGGTTACAGGAACGATTAGGTCAAGGAAGTACCGATAAGTGAGCTGACCGCTTGATTGCACTGATAGGCATCATCCCTCATAGCTGTCGATTCCTCCACCCTCAAGAATCAACGTAAACAAGGGAGGTACTATTTTGACACAAAAACGCGTCTTTCGCGTCCTTTGTAAGCATGCCTTGTTATGTAGAGCGCCATTCCTTCCGTGAACCATGGAGATATCGGGAGTGAAATTTATCGTGAACACTGCCTTTGAGTTAGTTATCTCAACAACATTTTCGAGCGTGTCTACACACTTTAAGAAGACAAGTAAAAGGTGACAAAATAAGGATTTATAAAAATCTCGTTCACCGGCCGGGGGGGGGGGTTGGACAGTTGGTGATTGGCAGGCCCAACTTGTTCCTGCTCGCTTTTTTCTGCCTTTCCATCTAATTTCACTTTTTCAGATCCACCTTCTCATGATTTTAGAGATACAACCGTTTCTATCGCAAACCCTACCTTTAAGATCTCACATATAGCCATTAGTGCAGGTTGTGGTAACTAGGTTGAGATGGGTCCGGTGGATAGCTTCTCGCTGAATTGACATAAATATGTATAACTTCGGACCTGCGGGAGGTTACCACCGATTTACCACATCTGGCTTGAGAGCAGGCTGATCCCCACACGTCTCTTCATACACAAGAAACGCATTCAAGCCCTAACTTATAGAGGTAGAATGCGTAGCAAAGATTCGAGACGCAGAGTCTTCTGCTTGATCTTATGCATCCAAACTTCGAAACCGAGACTGGCCGATTGGGCTGTACAATTCGAGACGCAGAGTGTTGCATTGTGTGCTTTGCCAATTCGCATATGGGGAGGGAAATAGAGAGAGAGAAACAGAGAAAAGTGCTGGAATTCCGCCGCAGAGCAAGCTTCCTTGTGCAGTATCAAGGTGGGGAGCGCCTAAAGTGTCAACTGTGTTGAAGGCAGTTGTTTGTATTATTGATGCAGTGCATGTGGGCTAGAAAGTACTAATCATAAACGGATTGACCTGCTGTCGACAGCCTACTTTGCCTGATTAGCTTAAGCGTTTCTGGATTCGGAAGCCTCATGGTTCTTCGTCCCAGCTAACTCTATGTATGTAACTCTCTTTCAATCATCAGAGACTATTTTCTAGCTTACTCCAGAATGCCCAAGCACCTCCAAATGGTGAACTCTACGTACTGCTAGTGGCCGGGTCTGATGGTTGGTATAACTACCGTCATCAGGTAAGGATTTTGGATATGCTTATCAATTAAAGTCACTTCCATGGGCAACCATAGAAGGGAAATTACTAAATGGAAGTAAAATATAAGGATCTCAAACAGCGAGTATTTAGGCTGATGTTGCGCACGCATATCAAGTGATGAGGAGATTTGGAGTGCCTGAGAACAACATAATAGTAATGATGAAGGACGACATTGCTCGCAATGAGAGGTCTTCGCTTTTAATCTGAAGTCTTCTCTGTGGTGCACGGTATAGTTGTACACCAACGAAATTTTCAAAAAATTTTCGAGATTTTTCTTCGAAATTTCGCCGAACGAATTTTTTTTTCAAATTTCGTTCGTCAATTTTCGTTGGTTCGAAATCCAAATCTCGCAAATTTTTTCCGGAATTCCTTCGTTCGGAATTTTTTTGAAAAAATTTCGAGAAAAATTTCGAAATTTCCCACTAATTTCGAACAAAATTTCGAAATTCCCGACACGAAAAAAATACGGAATTTCGAAAAAAATCAAAATTTCGATTAGTTTCGAATTTCGTTCGTTCGACCTCCGAAATTTCGGAAGTTGTTCGAAATTCGTCCGTCGACATTTTTTCGAACGAGATTTTTTGATTTCCGTTCGTTCAAAATTTTTTCGAACGAAATATTTTCATTTTTCGTTCGCTCGAAAAGATCTGAAACGAAAAAATTTAGATTTTCGTTCGTTCAAATTTTTTTTCGAAATCGTCCAACTATAGTGCACAGCGTATGTGGCACAGTTATATTAAGCTCCTTCGATTTGGATATGTTGACCTTCGTCTGAGGGAATGACTCATTGTCACGGATGCCGATGATTCTTGATGTTTTTCGCCTGCTCCACACTAAAAACTTTATCGTATGCACATGCAACATACCAGGAGAGACGCTTTCGGAAGATTTTCTTTAGCTTTCTGCGTTTTCAGAGTCGAATTCTATTTTTTGTACTAAGACTTCAGAAAAGAACAAAATTGAAATAGTGAGAAAGTTCTGTGTACGTGCCTCGGTATACTACTGTGCCATACTAGACACTCTGTAGTTCAACCCTTTTCCTTTTAGGAATCCTTATCCTGGCCGATTATACAACACACCAACTGGAGAAGACGTGTACAAGGGTCTAAAAATAGACTATGATGTGAGTGGAATCACTCAAAGGCGTTATCCCTGCTCGGCAAGAGATAATCGGTCTTATCCAATGACATCTCGCTGAAGGGTGTGGGAAGTCCGAGCCAGCAAGCACATACGGACAGAATATAATTGACGGCCTACGTGTTTTGTCCGCATTTTCATTTCCAGGGTGATTCAGTAACTCCCAACAACTTCCTCAATGTTCTCAAAGGCAATGCGAAAGGTATTAGAGGCGGAAACGGAAGGGTTATTAACAGGCAAGTTCTTCAATACCTCTTCTGTCAAACTTTCAACAGAACTAGAAAAATTTAGCAATGAGAACGATCGAATCTTCGTATTCTTTTCCGACCATGGCGGAGTAGGGGTTATCTGCTTCCCAAGAGAAGACGTACGTACATACGTATAACATTTTTGTACTTACGAACATGGCATTTTACCTGTATGGCAGAATGGTGTTCAGCAGACTTGTTCCATTGCAGTTGACTGTGAAATCGCTGAATGATGCTCTAAAGTGGATGCACGAGAATAAACGTTACCATCAACTAGTATTTTATTTGGAGACTTGCGAGAGCGGTTCAATGTTCAAGGATGTACTTCCAAACAACATAAATGGTAAACTTTCATGTTTTGTACAAATAAAAACACTGCGAAGGAATATGTCTATAAGGTGATTAAAAAAGTGTGTCAAACCGATCGCTAGTTTGTTCCTTCTATGAAAAAATGCCGCAGACCATCCAGCATAGGGATGTAACACCGTGGAGGAGTAATGGAGTTGTACAAGGGACGACACTCGTGACATCAGTTCCAAAGAGACTGAGTCAGCTAGCGCATGAGGATAAGAAGGCTAACGATTACCGTGATGATCGATAGCAACAACGCTCATCAAGCATTTTGATTTTGTTTACACAAGGTGCTGAGTTGATCGCAAAACGCTTGACTCCGGGCGAGATTGAACCAGCATATTCCTTTTCCGGGGGAGCGCCTTATCGCACTGCAAAAAAACATCCAAAAATCGTGTAAGACTTAACTAGCGCACCATCTTGACAGGTCTACGACTGTTAGATAGTCTCTAACGGTATACCTGTTTCATCCCGTTATGCGGGTGAAAGGATGATTGCCTCGGTGAAGATTTAGCGAGCAGTTGAGTGAGAGAGGCGGTGGGGCTTCGGTGGTGCAGTGCGATAAGGCGCTCCCCCGGAAAGGGAATATGATGCTGGTTCAATCTCGCCCGGAGCCAAGCGTTTTGCGATCAACTCAGCACCTTGTGTAAACATACCATAACGTGCACTGCGACGTTGAACTGCAGTTACGGCAAAAAACATTCAAAAATCGTGTAAGATTTTGATTTTGGTTCGTTTTGTGTGATATACATATATCACAGTGCTCATGATAATGCTAGGTCATTTTTTCCCTTTTCATGTTCAGTCCGCGGTTCCAACGATCGTCACTATTTTCAGGAAACCCAGACCTCAATTTCTTCCCGTATCATGAAGATAGGTCCAGTGCGGCAAATAATTAGCGTAAAGGTGTAAAGCTGTAACCAACGCATTCATCTTCTTTTTCTTAAAAGTCCCAGATCCTATTAGGTACGATGCGGTGGTGGTCGTTACTTGAACAGGCTGCAAAAAGGATTTGGAAACAGGGAGGAGGGAAGGATCATGATTGGCGGTCACACAGGTTAGTAGCAGCCCACTCTCTACGGCTCTACGGGTGTCTTTTCTTCCCCTGTGTGTAACATTTGTAACAGCCGACCACGGTCCTCCACTCCTCATCGTTTCCCCCTATATTCTCGCGGTTTGGTCATCTGCAATCAGAAACCGAACCGCTGCATTGTTGGCGCATAAAATTTAGTCTGATGAATGAACAAGGCGTGAAAATTTCATCTGGCCGTGCGGCGCTGGCGGCATCAACGGTCAAAGGGGTTACGATCGCACGCCGCGATCTACCGTCGCAGGTCCGTCCATTCGTCATACTCTACAACGAATGCATTGCATCACAAGTACATAAGGTGCGATAGACACAAACTCTCTTGGCAAATTTTCTCATAGGTTTACTTTAGAGTTCAGGTCGGAAAAGCACTCCCGTCAATTGAGCTGCAACAGAAGCCATGAATAAGTCATCCCTATAGTGAAACTGCTAACGCGAGAAAAGGCAGAACTGCGTAGTATTAGCGACTGCGACCTGCTATAGGCAGAACTAATTTTTCCTGGGTACATTCTGGTTGATGGCAAAGTTGATACGCACAGGAATGAATGCAAGGCTCAAGTTTCAACTCTTCTACCATGCTCCTCACATCACTGCAGAGGCGTTTGCGGGGTTACGGCAGCTGAAGAGGAAAAGGTTTTCGGTAGATTGGAACAATAATGAGGGCTCTTTCAAGCAGTCCAGGAGTTGAAAACCGAGAGAAGCTCAAATCGACCGTTTTGGACTAGTCTTTAGAACTGTTTCCACGATCGGACTGTGGACGTGTATCCTTATCTAACTGCCGTAGTAAAAGTGTCAGCATAAATGTCTTATATGGAGGTCATCATCCTTCTCCGGCCTGCTCTCGTTCTTCACGCCGCAATTTCGATGGCAACGGCAACAATTTTGTATGAACCCTGATGAGTCCTTCGTACAGTTTGAGTGCAAGCTGCAAATTTGATCCTAGTTCAGTCTGAAAGCTTTCCTGGGTGGTATACATAAAGAAAAATCCTCGCTGTTCCTTTCTCGACGCCACGGATTTTTTCGGTATCGTTGTGAGATCGGAATAAACTCAAAGCGATTCTGCTGATACTCTATTCCTTACAAAAATAGGCGAGAGCTCGAAATTTTCGACTTGGAGAGCATTGAAACAAGGGCATATTGATGGACGAGACGTAAGGAATACCGTTATAGGTTGGTCTATCGAGGATGATTTGGAGGTCTTGTAGCGTAGGCATGATCACAAAAACGAGCCAGTATATGGTACGGTTTCTTGCACATAAAATTGAAGGTAACGTGAATCGGGAAGTAACCGAGCGCCTCTTGTTCGGGATAATGGCCGGATAAGGGTTCCCCAATAGCTTACCCTGAAGCAAATAATCCTAGAGCCTGATTACTTTTGCATAGCTCGCGATAATGAATAATAGGTGAGTGTAAACATATCATTATGATACGCATTCTACGCTGCGTCGCCGGTCACGGAAAGCATGAACCTGGGCTTATGGATGCGAGCTGGTCATTTAGGTCCTTTTTCGAATCCGATTCGCTTTCCCAGTCTTTACTGAGCGGCTGTCAAATAAACAGTACGGACGAACGAGACGCAAAGACCTCATAATTTTTTAAAGTTGAATAGCAGTAAGCAAATAACTGACGGAATATTTAGATCTCGATATTTTAAGTTTATGCTATGACGGCGGCGAACGAGATGGAGTCTTCATGGGGCTGCTTCTGCGATAACGACATGAATCTTCCATGTTTGGGAGATGCCTTTTCAGTGAACTGGATTCAGGATTCTGAGCAGGTACCACTTTAACTTCCTTGCTTTGTGTGACGGTATGCCCTCTAATCTCTGCACATAAAGCATCTAGACCTTGAAACTAGTTCTTCTCTGAACTAGTTCTCATATTTGAAGATCACATGTTCAGGACGATCATGCCGTGGAGACTCTCAAGAGACAATACTCCATTGTTAGGCATCTGACAGTAAAGTCGAATGTGTGTGTCTACGGGGACCTCAACATTACGAAAGAGCCAGTTGGTTGGTTCCAAGGCTTAGGCAAGCCCAAGAAACAGGACAAGGGTGAAAATAGCAAGGTATAAGAAGAAATAACGCAAGGTAGCGAGAAGAACAGGTCCTGGATATTACACTTTCAACTGTTTAGGCAGCAAACAAAGGCGAGATGTGGTCTTCCAGAGATATTGAGCTCATGCATCTACAACGCATGAAAACACGGGATCCTAAGATGTCAGCTGAAGTCGAACCAAAAATCGTCAAAATACTGCAGGTATGAGCCCAGATGGTCGACAATATTCAAATTCACATTTTCCTCTGGCTGAATTCATTTGCAGGATCGTCAAAATATCGAGTCTGTCTTTATGGCGCTGATTGACCATATGGTGCAAGACCCAGCTGAAAGGTTATGTTTGTCTTTTTAGTAATGATTTAGTACAGATTAGCATCCACTGACAGCTCTCTCCGAAGAGAACGTGTGGGGCGGCTATCAATAACCCGCAGGAGCCAAATCGGGGTAATCTGAGGCACAGTCAAGGTCGGGCGATCGGCTTTAGGCGTACCTGTCGATAATCGTCTACGTCATGTGAATCCAGCTTGAGCACCCCAGAGCCGTCTGTGGCCATCCCGGTCTAGGTCGTCTACCAAACTGCATTTGTTCCTTAAAATATAGTGTGGAAATGTGGGTAGCAGGGTGGATAGCTTAGTTGGAAAACGAATGTTCCATTATCGGCTGAGTTACATCAGACTACGGCTGGCTTCGAACGACTCAGACCGGATCTCGGCCGACCATGACATGAGTCTAAGATGCGGCCACTAAGGTGCAGACATTCGGCTTGGAGGAACGTTTATTAACAGCAGTAGAGCAACGACATGGTTATCGCGATGGTGACCACCCTTGCTCACTTCTGAAACACCAAACATTCTGGCCTTTTTTCAGCGTTTCTTTCATGAAGTTTGAACAGTCCCCCACGCCTTCAGCTGGAAGCGAGTAAATCAGCTACGCTTCGAGCTAAGGACTGTACGGTTATTTGATAGTCATCCAGCACCGGAGTGTGTCAGTGTGAAAGCCATCGCACGGGCTGAGAAACAGTCACCGTTTTCGGATTTTGATCATTTGTTTGGGTCCATCTGTGAACGGAGGGAGAGTTTGTTGGATCACTAATGCACTATTTTGAAGATGTAGGAGGTCGAAAGTCTCAAATCTCGTCAAAAGAGGGCGGCCCTCCGTCAGGTGTCTAGCGCATTTTGATTCAACCTAGCATACAATGAAATGAAGGACAACCTTGCGATCCAGTTGAAAAACCGATTTGGCGCAAATTCAAAAACCGAAATGGCGCAAATTCAGAAACCTCTGTCGACTACTTTCAAGTTTGGTTTTTTACACAGTTGCGGTCTTCAAAGGCTGTTTTTTTTTTCATTTTAGTTTACTAGAGGGATACCTCCACTCAGAAATACGAAAAAGGATGTGGTTTTCTGCGCGTACTATGCCTTTAAGATTCATCATAGTTAAGGCGACAAGTTTTCGAAGAACGGTCCAGTGTGAGGAAGGTGGACTGTCATCATGAGGTCGTACATGCTTTCGACGAGACGTGTATCGACATCAACAAGGTGAGGTCCTACATGTTACTCGAACGGTACATTTACGCTATTCTCCTGACATGATGTGTTCTGCAGTTCTGGATGAGAACAGAAAGAAAAGCAATAGTTAGGGAAGGGAGAGATCGTGAACTGATTTCCTCCTCCTTATGAAGGCTTACTTCAACAAATACTGTTCGTTTCAGTATGACTACGCTCTCAAGTACATGAATGTCTTGAACAATCTTTGCACGAAATTCAACGATCCGGAGATAATTATCAAGTCTATTTCGATAACCTGCACGCCCACTTCCTTTAATCTTCTCATTTGACAGACGATGGTTGCATTCCAGTGCAATAAAACTTCAGCACTCATCTGATAAAAGTTGTGACATTGGTATAATAACTTCGGTTTGTATTTACACTCAATCGCGGTTTAGTTTAAACCAGTATGAATGCATGTTTCTCACCCTAGACGAGGCGGGACGAAATAGGGAGGTTAATGGGCAAGTGACTCTCATAAATTTGTAGAAGACAGAGGCCATAGTATCTCAGACTTTTTGGAAAATCCCTTAAAAGAACAAGTTGAGGGAACTTGAACCCAACTGTTCTGTCCATTCAGACAGCCCGTGACGTCGCGCAGGCATCCAAGCTCACTTCCTGCCCCCTCGGATTGTGAACTAGTTTGAGTATTTGGTCACAGTCGGAAACAAGGCAACGAATAGAGGTACTTTGCCTTAACCTCAATCTTGAGCTTGCTCAGGCTCCTCCTCGACTGTGGCATGCATATCTTTTTGTTTCTAAGATTACAATTTTCTCCCAAAATCATGATTTTTCTTCAATGACGTTATGATGTTTCTCTGAAGAGTCACAATGCGTGGAAGCAGCATCTCTGAGATGAGTGTGTCGAAGGTCTGGAACAAATGTCAAGTCCAACACCGCGATCGGCGACGTTCCGACCAGACCACTTCAATGGTTCCAACCGGTATACAAACGCGCTGGGAACGAAAATCTGCATCACGACTTTTTGCTTGACATCAATCGGATTTTCAAAAAAGGTTTATTTGACCTGAAACACTTATTCGGACAGTCGGGGCTTCGTACGTCGGCACAATACCGTTAATACGCCGGCACAAAGGGATCGGCAGCACCTGTGCTGTAGCTGCTGGTAACAGCAGGAAATGCTGGCAACGACCAGTAGCTCCTGCTGCTTGTGCTGGCAATTTATCGTGGCACGCTTGCTATTGCCAGCTCCTCTCTCCTAGTGTCTACTGACACTCTCCTCAATTGATTTGTCTGATACAAATGAACATTGCAGCATCCTCTTGCACGCCGGTGGCGGGTATACAAGGCGTCCAGTCCCGCTAAGGGGGCAGTTGACTGTTTGAGGCCATTCCGAGGAGGTGACCTCGTGTCACCTTCTGGACGTTAATTTTGAACAGTCAGGGGATCATCCTCATGGCCCATCGCGAGAGAAGCCACCTCGTTGTGGACCGTGGCGAAAATGATGCCCTCGTTGCGGGCCGCGGCGAGGATGGCCTCCTCGCTGCTGGCCGTGACAAGAATTATACCCAACACCGGTAAGGAGGGTGGCAGTCCAAATTCTGTCGATAATGGGCGTTAGTACGCCAGCATACGTTGGCAGGATATGCTGCCGCAACCAGCAGCTCCTGCACACAACGAGCGTTAATACGCCAGGTTTGCCCTGGCGTACTAACGGTATTGTGCCGACGTACTAAGCCCCGACTGTCCGAGTATAAGAATGGTGAATTGCGATACCGCTAGTCGAATTTGATCTGAAGGCACGGAGCACGCATTTCCGCGTCTGTAGCGTACTTTTTGAAATCCATTTGAATTGATTTTTATCACCTGTGAAACTCTTTGAGATCCTCGTGAGAAGGGCTAGCCATAAGCTTCACATGTATTACGGCCGATTGTGATCAATGAACTTTAACCAACGTTATAGAGAAAGTGAATGTAGTAACTACATTCTTGCAAATTCGCAAAAAACACATACCAATCAAAAAAATACCCGGATACGGATAACGAAAACTACTAAAAAAAATATGACACATTCGAAACATATGGGCAATCGTACTAGAAAAAACCGAGGCAACTTATGCAGTAGCAATCTTCAATAAATGAAATAGCATAGTGTATCTTACGGAACTGAAGGCCAAAAGGAATCAAAATTTCATGGTACAGTGACCCCAGCTGCGCCTCCTGCAACCAGATTTCGTTCGAAAAACCGCCTGATACTGATAAAAATATGATGTTGATAAAACTCGAATCGCCGCTAGAAGATACTGGGATGAATGACCATGGCTATGGTGAATTCGAAAATAGTGTAAGGAATTTGGTTTAGCTTCTCAATGGCTTGGGCTGTTAGCCCATGGACGTTTCATCCTTAGCTTCGGGATTATGACGTGCCTGTACAGTTTTGCTCTAGGAGGACGATTCGTTCGACGTGTTAATTCCATTTTCCCATTGAACTAGTAATGTTAACAAACTACGATATTAATACTTAGAATGAATCGAAGAAAAAACTGTTGGAATAGGGAAGACTGACTATTATAATGAGGAGAAACTTCAAGAAAAAAATCAAAATGCTTCAGGATAGATGCCAAAATTTGCTGAACTATAAGAAGAGGCGATAGGAAGAAGAATAGACTATGATACGATCAAACGAGAAACTGACTACTTCTAATACTAGGGACTGGAGCCCATCCGCTGTCCTCCAGGTTTAACTCGCCATCCATCTGGAGCCGTGTCGGCACCACAGGTGATGTCCTCTGTGGATGCCCGAGGTTACCAATGAGCCGAAGGAACATGGAGTGACCTGAAATTAGTCTTCACCCGTAACTACCCGTATTAGTCTAGGGCTCATGTTGTCGAAGAAATATAGATCTCTATATTGAAGGTTCACTACTGATCCTTCGCAGAATTTGACTTCAGCCGGAGCGTCTTCGGACTTGGGATTTTTTGTGGTACGACTAGCCACCGCCATGGACATTTTTACGAGAAGGTGGTGGCCCCGAAGAGCAGGAGCAACGGAGCCAGGGAGAACCTGAAATAGGAAAACACAAGAATGTGAAATTTCATCCAATCGCCTACCTGTGGTACTCAACCCTTAGGCAGCGTCCATAGCAGACGTCCTAGCGTCAAGTGGCCGTGAAAGAACGCTGGTTGTTCGCATCTTCAGCATTTGTTATTGATCTGACTTCCCAGCATCCACTGCAGCCGGCCAGCGCTGTCACTAAAATTATCTATACCATCGTTAACCCCGTACCTTCCTCGAGCGCGTTGAATGCGCCAGCCGTCAAGCGTCATGCGCCAGCGTTTGAGCGCTGGCGCTTGGTGCTCCGATGCCTTGACGCTTTGCCGCTGTTCGTCTGCTATGGACGGAGCCTTAGGAATGCCTTCGTCCAAGTCCGGGGAGAATAAGACGGGTGGTGAGCTAATTAACTGTACGAAAATAAAATAATTTGCCACGAGTTGAGAAAACTGAATAAGTCTGTCAAAACGGACAAGAAAATTGAATTTGGAGAGGCGTAAGCCAAGCTGGAATAAGCGCTGAGAAGCGCTCTGTAGTTAATTTCATTAAGCTAGAGGCAGTGCGAAGAACTATACCAAAGGCTGCAACAGGTACATACATAATACGATCGTCTTGAGTTTATAGCTTCTTTGAAGCAACAGCTCCGGTGGCATACCGAGCACTGTTACCACGGATGCCCAAGAGATACTGGCATTAGTTTTTAAAGATGCGTTCGACTCTCTAAGAACTTCCCATGATACTGACGAATCAGGTTGAGACAAGAATCTTTCCTATGACAGACAGAATGTGGACTTTTTAAAGTCTTTAGACTTTGCTTCGCTAGATCGAGTGTTCTGATCCGACCAACACTGACTCCTCACCACGGATCCGCCACTCAGTCTTTGTACTACAGCAATGAATAATCGGTGAAATTTGCGATTCCCTAACATCCTGAACAAGAGAAATATTTATAATGCGTTGACCTTTGCAGGTCTTCTCAACCCCCTATAAACGGACGAGTGTAGGGTAAATTGTTGGTTTGCATCCAGCGTTAAGTACGGTACAGTGTAATGTTTTCCATAATTTCATGTTCCCATGCACATCACTTTGAACTTTCTCTCCATCTTCACAGTTCTGGGAGTTTTTTTCCACAGCTGATTGCATATCACCCTATCCCGCTCAGGCAGGCAAAGCGCGCTATAGAGAAGCTGCCTGTGTACCATATAAATTTATTGAGTGGCTCTTTGATTGATTTTCTTCAAAACTTTTCACATCAAGCCAGTACTCTGTGCTCTGAGACTGTTGCTAACGTCTAGTGTTGCCCCCCACTCCCAGAAGGCGACATCTGTGTGCGGGTCTGCTCACAGCCGAACCAACACTTTCGCCATTTGATCAAATTTTATATCACGATATCCGGCGAGAAACTGCGACATATATCCGTCACTGCGGCTTTGAAGTCTAAGACTCTTGTTACGCCAAACGTTAGCGACAGGATCGGTCATCTGACACGAAATTGTTATGAGACCAGGCCTAAACAAAGGAGAATTGCTATTGCAAGCATACTTTGTATTTACCCGTTGCGACCAGTGGTTCAGAGAGGGCCTCTAAGCCTGGAACGTAAAAACCTTGCAGTAATCAGTTAATGTCGCGTCACGGGTGCCAGAGCCCGCGACTGAGCCCAGCTCACTATCATTCGGCGTGTGATTAGCCCTGAGCGACAGCGACTTAGCTGTCTTTAGGAACGCTACAGGTCTGTCGTGGGATATAACAACCGCCTGTGGCTACTATCCATGGCAAGGCTCTTTTCCGCTCTGGACAGTAGCAGTACACCGGGGCTGGCTTCACCTGCTCAAGTTAAAACTTATGTGATGCAGCGTATCCAACGAAATCTCACAGAATCACTACTCTGTGCAGTTAAAAAGTAGCTCTCCTATTGGCTTCTAATGTCTTTATCCGATTTTTCCCTCACCCTAGTATGTGACAATTTGTCCTCTCATTTCATGCCGGGCGGTGCCAGATGCGGGTCGGTCGATCACAGCGGCGAAAGCCAAATTCTAATTGGAGGACTTATATATCACCGACTGCTCCGCTGTGATGGTACTTTTGAGCGTTGTGTCTGCGCTTACAGCAGACAAAGCGAGCCCGCGGCTCAGCCCAAACAAGCCGCTCCGAGTGAATAGGTACAGATTGAGGGCGATGTATCCAAAAAGTTGGTCTGCAACACGCCAAGCAGACTTTTCAATGTGGTGCTGAGTCAGGACAATTCTCTAGACTATGAACATAAGTTTCTGGTGGTTTTCAACATGGAAACATTGACACAAAGAAGGTAGGATTGGGAATTTTCACGAAAACGTCAGCTATTTCGTATAATTTTGCAACGGCTAATCCCTACAATTTTCGGAATCAATTTCTGATAGCCGATCTACTATCCTGGAAAATTCAACTGACGGGTTTTCGGTACTGCATTGATAGACATTCACCGTTTGTCCGCGGCTCAAACTTATTATTGGGCTCCAACCTTTCCTTGCTCCGTATGCGAGCCAGGTCGGAGCTCCACAGTCATTTTTCTTCATGGAAAGCTCTCGCCCCTACGATGAACACGAGACAGCAGACAGTTGGTGGGGCTAATGTCTACATCGGAGTTAAATTCGGGTCCGCAGCTGCAGACAACGGCTCTAGTGCAAACAGGATCATGCTGGGACAACGAGGTCCTTGGGCGATTTACCTTAGTCCCAGCACGTTTATCTTCAAGCTGCAGGATGCAAAAGCGGTCGTCTGCAAGTGCAGACGGGAATTTCGCACCTATGTAGGCATTAAATATGTGGCTTGTCTTTAAAGGCCTGGCTAAATTATGGATCAAATAAAAGTTGTAACCCAATTTATACTCCGCTGCAGATTTCGTGGAGATTCCGAAAACAACTTTTCCAAAAGTTACAAGCAAAAATACTGGGGCGGTAGTAATTTGGCCTTAAGTCAGAACCAAGAGTGATGAGCATCTTCCATTAATGTGGAGGTAATGGCTGTCCAAATGAAGAACCATCGCAATGCAAATGAGCACGTGTCAAGTTATCGGAAAGATTATACAAGTAATGCTTTTTATTTTATTCATTAGGAAGAGCATTCAAAGGAAACTTCGTAATATTTCGCTGGTTCGAAACACGATCAGAACGCATTTTTTTAAATTTTCCTTGGAAATACTAATTCTCGTAATTTTTTATGAGCTCTGTGGGTTTTCAGGACCACTCTCGAAAAGACATGTTAGGTTGATCATTAGCCTCAATCAATCAAATGCGTGTGATCTTACAAAAGTTTACATTTGTAGTAACTTTGTTAACTTTTTTTTTAAATTTTTTCAAACAAAAGTTTTTTTGAAAAACAAGAAATTTCTCCAGAGGAAATTTCGAGCGAACGAAAAATTGAGAATTTTAGGATGAATTATTTACAAGGTGTTCTTGAAAAGGTAACGCTAAGTGCGAAAAAGACATTCCGAAACTCGTCGAGTAATGCATAAATTCAAAAAATGTCCTGCATTCAACTGAAATGGATAGTTAAAAACTTATAAGAATGATGATAAACTAGATATTTTCGTTCTTGAAAAAAATTCGAGTGTTTTTTTTTGGAAGCGTGCAACTGAAGTCTGGCTTCGAAATTGGGGTAATGGTGTGGTTTCGGGCATTGATGCAGTTGAATTTGTGAAGTATTTGCCGTCTTCTCAAAAGGAAACTAATCCTTCGCACGCAGTTAGTGCTGTAAAAAATAAAAAAACACTGTTACACACTCATATGCGCATCATGCAAGGAAAAGATTTTGTTTACATATTTCAAGGTAAGAATTTGAAACACTTCGAGTGGCTCTACCAATGCACCAAAGCAACTGCGTCGCGGACCCTCAAAAAAAAAATAAAAGGCCACGATGGCACTGATCTGGCAATGAAAGAGGAGTATTCGAATCTGGCAGAAAAAGGAGAACAAATACAGTTGGTTTTAGAAACACGTTCGCATTTCTTTCCCACAAAATTCGGCCGATACGCCCCGACTAACGCTGATTAAACATTACTAAAGCATCAAATCACTTGAAAATCAGTGGCTTGGAAAATTTTCACTTTTTTGCACTAAAAAAGTTGTGGACACCTTTTCGAAACGCGAGCAAGCAAATAATTTACTACATACTCCTCATAGCCTGTGCTATGCAATGAATTATGAAAAGGAAACTAACCTGATAATAGCAAAGCGGAAGAATTTCGGAAGGCAAATAGGAAAAAGGATAGAAGTGTTGGCGCTCGTCGAAAAATTAACAGCTGATTGGGAGGGATTGATTAGTGCCACCAAAGAAGACGCCCAACGTGTTTCAGCAATGATCCCTGCTTTGTTTTTGATCCCTCATCGCCCGTTTCCTTGGCGGAAGCCGTTAAAAGACTATCCCTTGCAACACATTTCAGTTTTAAAGGCAGCATACACGCTCGTAAACGTGGTTGGGATAACAATGTGGATGGAGCCGTATGGCTTACAACATAATGCCTACGCATTTTGAAGTGTCAAAAATGACCCACAACGCCGCTACATGAGTTAGAAGTTGGCCCCGCCCTGTATTTTCACGCCCCCTGTATTTGCTATTTTCCTCCAACGCAGGGTTTCTGGGCCATCATGGCCGTCAGTGACGTGTGGGGCTCACTTGTTAGGCAATCCATCAACAGTACCGACGAATAAGATGACCCAGAAACTTCGCGTTGCAGGAAAAGGGCAAATACAGGGGGCGTAAAAATACAGGGCGGGGCCAATTTCTAACTCATGTAGCGTCCTTGTGGGTCGTTTTCGACACTTCAAAATGCGTAGGCGTTGTAATCTGGGCCATACCATTCTATTTCCGTAATTATCTCAATCACGTTTACGAGCGTGTATGCTGCCTTTAAAGATAGGCTGACGTGCTGAATCAAAATGGCCAACAGTGCTATCAAACTTCCTTGACCCTCTACGTTGATTAAACTCGTACTTGCCCTCAGTATAGATGGTCAAAACTGTTCCTACTGTATCTTGCTAACCGCATCCAAAAACTCCTCGGGAGGAGTTTTTCGTTAACCGCCAGTTCCTCTCGCATTTCAGCACTATTTCCGTGCTGTCTGCGAGAGTATGTTAAACGCGAACTTACCGCGAGGATGCCACATGTCGGAATTTTAGAGAAAAAAACCGACCTGAGAATATTTTGAAAGGCTATTTTTCAAAACAAAGGTTACCATTGTCGCTTTTTCGAGGCGTTTTCATTGAAAGTGTATAAGAGGCCTACCACTGGGGGATGTTAGAGTGAAACTAGAGCGAGTTCTCTCTTAACTATCAAGAGTTATCATTACAATCTGGTGTGGTTAAACTCGCGTTTAACGCGAATTTAACTCCTGTTAACTCGCATTTAACACCCAAATTACTACCACCCCAGAGTTGAGAGCCTGCGAACCACGTCTATCCATTCGATGTTACGAGAGCAGCCCGACATTGCACTGCGCCTTTGCGCCCAACAGTCTCTCGCTGATAAAAGGGACGAGATTATTCGCCCATGAAGGCAATGCATGACAACTACACGGCCGGTGTTCGGTCCACTGTCTGTATTAGCGGAATGGGAGATCGCTCACCTAAAAAGAGCATTCGTAGATTTTGAATCACAAATTGTACAACCTCTAAGAATTTTCGGATAAACTGCTTCTCCGGATTTATTCTTTCCGGATATTTCCAGTGAATGATAGCTCAGAAAGAGTTTGCTGGATTTTTTTTTTGAATTGACGATTAAATTCGAAAACCAGACTTATGTTTAATTCCAAAGTGGCTGAAAGTTTTATCCGATTATTAAAGTCCGATTTCCGATTAATTTTTGAATAATAAAGAGATCCAATGGAACTTTTTCTTGCTTGCTTATCATTGGAATGTCGAAAATGTTCAATTTTAGAAAGTCAAATTACAGTAGCCACCTTTTGAAAAAAAGGGCAGCCTTTTGCTCGGGGCAAAAAAACAGTCCAATTCTCGTTAGTTTCTTGATTCGAATTTTTTCCCAAATTTTTTAAAATATAGTATTGTACAATATGTACGCTAATTTTAGGCCAACTTTGCTAGAGCAATTTTTATTATTGAAGCAGATTTCTTTCCCTGCAATAGATCTGCAAAAAGGACGACGGCGGCCCACCGATTCCAAACTTTGAGTTTTTTTAACGTTAATGCATTACGGTATCGATACGCATGCTCCTTCGATAAATTAAGTACATATAGGGCGATGTGAAGATACCTATTGGCACTAGAAATGTCTTCTTTCACAATGGGTTCCTAGCACGCTGAACGATTTAGAAAAAGTCCAGAAATTCTCGTCTGCTTAATTTCGCCCCGTAGCCGTTCAGTTCAGAGAAAAAAGTATAGAAAATGCTTCTCGATTACTTGTGCGATTGATACCAAACGCTTCATCGCAGGTATGGCGCGCGCGATGATTCTTGCCGCAGGTCCGGCGCGCGCGACGTTTCAGTGAATTCAATGCAAACGGAGTTCACCTCAAAAACAAAGCGATTCCGGGGAAAAAGTGGTCGCAAGCCCTATTCATTAATGGCGATTTCAACCTTGAATACGCCTAGGTTTTTAAAAATTGAAGAGAAAACGGAATGTGCAACAAAATTCCCTTTTTTCGAGAAATCGAACCCTTTTTCACCATTTTATTCAATTTCCTTCGTTTTAACAAACTCTAGCTCCGGCATTGCAATCGAAACCTGATAAACTAGGTTTAACTCAAAAGGAAATGGTCTTATTTCACCTCTAACTGTCTTGGTTTACCTCCGTATAAAAATTTGAACGGGAATTTCGAATGTACTCGGAGGACATTTTGCTCACGTCCAACTGAAATCTAACGTCGGCATGGATCGTGGAGAGACTTCGCGTTCACTGTTGAAGGTTGGCGCAAAGTCGGTGCCATATGCTATAGCATAGGTGCGCCGAGTTTGCGCTAACCTTCAACAGTGAACGCAAAGTCTCTTCCCAATCCACGCCGATGTTATGTGTCTCCCCAACCACCTCACTATTTGTTGTGATCTGGCCACCCTGCAATCAGCGTCAGCCACCTGTCGCTGATGTTTCCAGTCAGTGTCACCCATTAATTTGATGATGAAGTGTCGCTGATTTGGAACAGAGTTGCTCATTAAGTGTTGGCGCTTCTATGAGGGCACTCTCAGGTCACAACCAGCATGTTTGAGTTTGTGTAAGATTAAAGATAAGATGCAACTCAAATTAAAGATCTAAGTTGCATATTAGGCCAAATTACTACCGCCCCTGCTATTTCGCGAGTTGAAATCTGCTGAAGTATCGGGAAATATTTTGATTACCCGAAAACACTATTCTACAAGAAGTTTCAAGGGGATTTCCGTATAAAACTTTGATGCATGTCTATCTCCATAGGAAATAGAGCCACGAGAGAGAAGGTGGGGATTTCAAAAGTCACTTCGAATTATTTCAAATAACTATGGCTGTAGAGTCATATTCCTTTTCAAAGAGGTCATTAAATGTTTTTAAAATTAAGAATTTAAGAAATTTTTAATGCTCTGAATTCAGAGATTCGTAGGGGACCTGCATCTTATTGCATTTTAGAATCCTAAATAACCTTCACCTCTCAGGCCGCTGTCTACACCCCAACAAACTGACGTTCATAGGGAGGAACGCGTATAACTGCGTTCAGAGTAACGCTTCACAAGTCTGGTGAGCAGGAACGATTTCTGCGCCAAGAAGTGGTTTTGCAGATGCATATCCCTTCTGTAGTGGCCACCTTATTCAAGTATCCTCCCTTTGAATGGAAAGAGACTCTCGGACAGCAGATTGTCCTCTTCTAACAGGGTTACCTTGCTTGGCTTCCAATAAACTGTGTTTGGTGAAGCGAAAATTCTCTATGTTTTCGTATTAAAACGTTGGGCAAAACGTGGGGCAGGTTTGGTATTGAGTAAACTAAGAGTTTTCATATTGCCTATTAAATTCGTGTCTCACTCACGTATGTATACTGAGATCTCCCTTAAAGGCAGTGTTCAGAATAATCTTCAATTTTGAGATTACTCGCTATAGTGATTAGGTGGCCCCTGGTTAGAACTAAAGTACGCGAAATCCTTAAATATCACTCCGCCTCATAAGCATCACAGAAAGTGTTTGTTGTGACTATGAAGCCTTTTGTGGACCCGCCCTTTGCAATTCTCTATTCTCTATTGTTCCGTTCTTTCCTTTGGGTCCTAACTAATCCTGCTTTGTATAAAATGTTCTTCTATTTTCGAATGACCCAATTTTCCACCTGCGACAACCACCATGAACATGTTCATCCAAAACCGGACAGCTAGTCCATGTTATAGGATAATATCTTTGAAATACAACGTCTTAATGCGTTTCTCGCATTTTCTTCGTAATTTTGGTAACACTTGGAGGCCGACGCATTGTTTCATGTGAAAAACTCGGGGACGAAATTCATCGTGAATACTGCCTTTAAAGGCATCGTACACGATGAAAACCATACTTGGGTTTTTGATGTTTTCGTGTTTTAAATATCTATAAAGACTAATGGTTGCAAAAAGCTCCCTCAAAAACTTCAGCTTATCAAGAAAAACCCATTTCAAGAAAGCTCAAAACAAATTTGGAGTTCCCGCCGACATCCACTTGGGATAGTTGCGCGAAGAACGCAAGGAGCACTTTTACGATTCGTTCCTTGGCGCAGCGTTGGAAGCTATTCACCGATAACGCCATTCAGACGAGCGATCACTTTTTCTTGAAAGGATTTTATAAAGGGTTACTAACCTGCTGCGTCCATTGCTGTCTGCAGCTTTCGATCGATGTCGAACGTGAAATCGAGTGGCGTATGGATTGCGCAATGCGACGCGTCAACTTACGATCACCGGCAGCGACCTCGGAGTTTTGTTCCTTGTAACAAAGGATCGACCCCAAGGCCGGCCCCCCGAATCCAGGAATCTCTTTTGAGGTAAGGAAATCTTCATTCAGAGGCGATTTTGAAACTCCAAGCTTTCTGTGTGACATTGTTACGACCCACTGGTCTGACTGAACGCAAAAGCTAGAATTCGGTTTTCATCGTGTACGATGCCTTTAAGTACTGCTCAAAACAGTGTTATTTTGAAATCCAACCCCTCGATACATGAAACGCCTCATCAATGAAGTGCTAAGGGGTTTCCACATCGAACGAGGTTTGGGTTATGTGTGGGCTTATTACGTATTATCACTTACGAATTACGATTTGCGAATTAAGAGAAATTTGAAGAATTACGGTTAACGATTTACGAAATTTCGAAATTCAGTTACGCTCAGCCCTGATGGGTACCCTGTCCTTACCTCGCCGCGAGGCCAAAAAACGCTTAGAACTTTTTTCAGTGTGGTTTTCGGCAGCTGCGGAGAGCATACTAGAATTCTACGTTTAAAATTATTCTAGAAAAAAAAGCACTTCCTCCGGAATGGCCAAGCTGACTGAAAGTTGTTCCTTTGTAAAGTTTTTTTCTCAACAGGACAGGAATTTTTCCCAATACGAAAGAAAGAATAAGGATTCCTGGTTTCCAGCTAATACTCTGATTATGATTTTCAGGACTTCTCAGAATTTGTCTGAAGTTTACTACAGGAGAACACTTGGTGAAAAAATCACCGAAACTCACCGTACACCCTTCCTCAAAAGTGGACACTGGTTGAAATCATCTGATACGGGACCAAAAAGTGCACTACGTGCGTTCGGCCGCGTTCCACTTCGGGAGAGACGGAATAGGAAAAAAGTATCCGCTGACCAAAGCGCGGAATTGTATTTTGAAAAATGGTTGTCGACGAGGTGTGAAAGTCGCTCTGATCAAGGACAGATTGTCGTCTGGCCAAGCAGCGATCTCATCAACATGAGCCAAGTCCAGAATTCTCGACATCTCCTCGACAGATTCTCTACAAGTATCCGTTCTCAGATATTTGTGGGGAAGTTCCCGAGGACAATAGACCGGATTTGGTCGTTATCACTTGGTCGAGGGGAGAGGAGCGAGACGTCCCCCCGGAGGTTCGCTCGGGGGGGACGCAACTCGGGGGGAGAACAAGGGAAGTTCGCTTCGCGGTTGTTCCCATTGCCTCCCCCGAAAATGATGAACGCGAAAACAAAGCCGCAGCGTATACAGTGATGCAGACGGGCTAGTCGCGAGGTGGTCTCGCACTTCGCAAGTTGAGTGGGTAGATCTGCCACTCAAGGACTACGTAAGGCATCTCTACCTGGTTTTCAGAGGTGAATATGTTTGGACCGATCGCAGCTTTTCAGGAACAGGTAACTGTCAAAAACAGCGAGTTCTAGTAAGATGATTTTTGATCAATCATTGAACAAAGGGAACATTTGCAGTCAGAAGGTCGCGGGAAGACCTGCAGTCGGGAGAACAAGAGAACTCCTGCTGTGGGAACTTCCCCCATGACTCTGCTGTCGAGACGTCCCCTTCGCCTCCCCCCAATTCGGGGAAGTTCCCCAGTTGTTTCGAGGGAAGTTCTGCTGTCGTTCTCGGGAACTTCCCCACGAATATCTGAGTTATACATATTCTAGACAACTTCTTCCCTGATTCCTCCTCCAGAGATTCCGTCACATTTTTCTGGGAAATAATTCAAAATAAAAGCAAACATTAAAATTATAAGCAAATGTACCTCCTAAGAAACGGTATTTTTCCAAAAGGAATCTTTTCACTACATTTGTGAGACTAAAATGAAGCTTTCCTATTTCAAAGCTTCTAGATAACAACTGCTCCCGGATAAAGGGCATTGACTGAAAAGTGATCGGACTAACAAGCGAAGTATGAGGAGCTTAGCTCTGCCCTGGCATGGTAAAATACTGTAGGTGACCTGTGGCGGGTCATTGATCTAAAGGAGTTATACGCTCGGAAAGTTTGCCGGTCATTCCAACTTCTCCTAGTCGACCAAGGGCAAAGTGAGCAACTCAACAGAATGGGTGGCGCAGTAGGTGGGAGGGTCAGGGTTAGGCTGGCGAAGAGAATTTGAACTCACTCAAAGTTTCTCTTTCGCAAATTCACGAAGGTGTCATATTTTGATCCTGAATCCCAAACACCAATTTATCCATCACATGCTATTCAACCATTGCCAAGGCATGCCCATTATCACACAGTATTCGACTTTCTTCGCTCAAACTTTGCTACTTATATTTCCCTGTAAAAAGGATGCGTTTTTGAAATATCCGATTGGATGAATTTTTCCAATGATGCCTTTTCTTAATTTTCCGAATGAATGACTAAATTCGAATAAGACACCACAGCTTTTTCTTTCGGTTGAAGGAATGAATTTGTATACCACTAATGAATTAGGTGGGAATAAATGTTCGGGAAATCTATCCGAATATTCGAACACATCACAAATATTTATGAGCTTTTTTGATTGGCTGAATAAGCAGATGTAGTGACCCGTAATCGGCCTGAAGTTCGAAAAAATCTGTCTATCAGTTTTACTGATAAACACAGTTTTCGGAAAAAAGCAAAAAAAAAATAAAATCTTGATTCAATATAATAGTCTGGTAAACGATTAATTTAGTCACTCGAATGAATTTAATACATTAGAAACGGTGGAATTTAACTGCACAAGTGAATCCAATGTTTGGAAAAATCTTAACTAAAATCCCTAAATGAATAGAACGTTCAAAAAATAAATGAGCGATAGTTACGAAATTCAGCATAGAAGTGCATGTGAGGTTTGAAAAGGCAATTGTGAGCGGATTTTATACAGGTAGCGGACGCATCGTGAACAGTAATGAGTCATCAAAGCCCCAATGGGATATACCTGGTACCTGTTATTAGTGTGCGATGTACTGACTGGCCTCCCTCATTCGCCAACACAAGGCTCGTGTCACACCTACCCACCCAGGGTCTAGCAGCCCCTTGGCAAGGGCGCAAAATACTTACGGCCGCCCTCCCTCGGCGGTCAGTAAGCGCCCAAAAATTTCGAAAATTGTAACGACTCCCTCCCTAGAGACGCTCCCACTACAAGAACGTGCACAACTTTACCTCTTCTGAATTCTCGTACAGCAGTCGGGCTGGGAAGTGAAATTATGACAATTTGTGGGGAACTGGATGTGTAATTCAGCTTCATTTTTTAGAGTTGAAATTTTTATTTTTTATAGGTGGAGTCGTACGTCTCATAGCATACTTAAGGAGATATAGAGCGATTTTTCGTTCTTTAGAGGGGTTGAAAACAGTTGAATGAACTTAGTACTAATTCTTCTTATGTTCAAAACAGTTGAAATTTTGCTTTCAATTCGCAAAAACCTTTCTTCTACCACATTTTCAACGTTATTTCTCTTTTTTCCACGAATTCTTAACATTTTTGGTTCAAAAATTTTACGTTCCCCCTCCGACCTTTCGGTTTTCTACGATAATTTTAACGACACCCTCTCCACCCGTTGGCAACTGTATAGGATGCTGTACACCAATACGATGCCAAGGGATCATTGCAAATTTAAGAGGTTCATTTTTGGGTTGGAACTGAATCAATCAAAATCTGTTTGAATGAATATTCTTAATTCTCAACGTCATTTATAATGTCCATATCATTTTTTTGAATCATTCAAAATCCCAATATTCTAGTTACAGATCATCGAAAAGGAAGCTAAGTAATCGAAAATACGAAAACTGTTGAAATTTAGCTATGCGAAAATCCCATCTTCTATTAAGAGTGGAGTCCCACCTGTCAAAATCTCTGAACTAGATCGGCTGTTCTGATCCGACGTCTAACATCGGTGGCTTACCGTCGGTCCTCCCCCATTCTTTAAAGTGCACCCTAATGAGAAATCGGAGAACGAACACTAGAGATCATCTGAACATTCTCAAAGCACGACTACTCAGACTTCATTGTCGTACCAACGAGCTCACTGCTGTTCGCCACTGCTTCACGACACTGCGTAAAAATGCATATGCACTACTGGCTCCGATCATTAGTTCAATTTCGAGCTCTGTTCTCGGCTCTATTCATATTCTCAGCGGTTCTTTACTACAGCATGCTCTACACGGATGAGTGGATACTCAAAGAGTGGCTCGGCATATCCAGTGGTGAGTCAATGTGTTCTGAGTATGCTTAATGCCCCGACTCAGGACTCGATGTTGAACAACCACTTTTCGATCTCGACCTTGGCACGACTGGGTTTGCGTTCCGTAATATAGCAACAAACATTCTTCCCCCTCAGCTAAGAATCTTTTCAGAGCAGCGCGGATGCTTTTCCTCACGAGCAGATACACCGACCAGCACTATCGGTGAAGAATTTGGACCTAGGCTCGTAGTCAACTGCAATCAGCGAAAAGGAAGGCCGATAGACTGTTATGCTCTACTAGTCAAATAGATGTAGGCCAATCCATGGCAAAACGGCTGTTCGGAAAACGACCCACCTAAACAACGGGCCGCTGATGTGGTCCGTAGTCAAGTGGTGGTGACGAGCGATGCATACACCGAGTACTCAGGTTCGAGTGCCGTTAAGTGGATTGCTTTTGCAAAGCACAAAACTTTCGATGCCTTTATCAGAAAAGAATGTTCGGAGTGCGTAGATTAACGCAGTGTCATGCCACTGCAAGAACAGTTCAGCTTTGGCTCCTTTCCTACGCAATATTACGCATCATCACATCTATCATCGCAAGTCCTACGTTGCAATTTGCAACTTCTCACACACTCGCGGGGGTCGGTGGCCGGTTGAGAGGAGTTGAACAGGTAGCGTGCTCCCGCTCGAAATGAAAAAAGGGGCGGACAAGGCCCGAAAACTCCCCCATTCATGCCGAAAACTCCGCGTGTCAACCTCCCACCGACCCTACAATGCCACGTCATCCTTGACCCATTCACACCGAAAGCTCTGCCTTATCACCTCCCACCGACCACTCAGTGTGACGTCACACCCACGTGTTTACACCGAAAGTTTCGCCTAATCACCTCCCACCTCCCACCCTCTTCCACTCCTGCAGTCGCGGTTGTCGGTGGCAGGTTGAGAGGCAGCACAATTGATCTGTCAACCTGCCACCGACGCCCGCCAAAGCGTCGATATCCCGACCTGTCCACCGTGATACGCAAAAAACACGTTACAATCCAGTGTAGCGTATACATTGTGGGCTACCAATTCCGCGCTCTACACGAGAGAGTACCAGAGAAAAACAGTGCAGACACTGCAACACGTCGCCCCGAAAACTCCGCCACATATGAGACATCACCACGAAAACTTCGGCAGTTATGAGTCATGCCGAAACCTCCGCCGATCAGCCGCATCGGATCAATTTCATTCGGAAAGGGGCGTTTTAACCTGCCACCGACCCCCGCGATTGCCTGAGTTAAAGACTTTCAATGATAGGCCTACGATAGCGGTGCTATTTCGCAGCGCTCTAGATTCGGATGACTCGTGGTGTCCGTTTGATGTCATCCGAATTTATCGATCCCGTCAGGTACTGCGCTGACAATGGGTTTACTATGGGCCTCGTTTATGGTTTCCAAACTCGCGAAGGATATTTTCCCTTCCCCACCCCGCGTTCGGGAAGGAAGTACTCCGAAAGAAATGTGGAAAATGGGCACTTGACATCTCGTTGAGAATCGTGTGTACCAACACACGTGAAGGGAATGATCTTATTAAGGTATGCAACCCTATTCGGGACACATGGCGTTTTTACAAGTAATTCATTCTTCAGAGGGGTCGAATTCAATACGAGAGGTGAAGTATTCAATCACAAAATTTGGCTGCCGCGCACTTTCGTTTGGCGCGATTTCTCCACTTTTAGGGCTGGTATGGTGTATGTGAAAATGAGTGTATCAATGATAATTCTGAATTGCCCTGGGAATTTGAAGCAAGTATCACTGGTTACCTCAACCTTTAGGAGAGTGATCCCAATAGTATTTGTGCTTCTTGACGGTTGCCTAAATTATTTCCTCGATATCTGTTTCTTCATTTTTTCTTCGTTAGCTTCTTTCTTAAATTCATTCTTATTGTTCACATGCTTCGTTGCATGTAATAAAGTAGAGTAATACGGTACCGTAGAATTCGTGTGCGATCTCGACGAACCCGTTTCATTCGATTACACGCGTAAAGCTGAGGATGATTCCCGGAGCTCGCGATGCTATCAAGGGTTGTCAAGTGTTTCCAAGTGCCAGTTCCATTACGGTTGAGCTCACTGACGTTTAATAGCACATATATCGTTCATCCGTTTCGGAATTATCTGTTTTCAGTTAATCCTGCGATGGCAGCTTACATTGGTATTGCGAACACCTCCGTTAACATTTCAATGTTCGACAAATGCGATCTGGCCGTGCTCGACCCTCTTGCCCCTGAATTGCTCCGATTTCACCATCCAGGTTATGATCCGAAAGCTGTGAGTTATCGTCAACTAAGTATGGTGTATTCGTAAAGTTCAGCCTAGTGGGTGTACGAGGCTGCGGCGGTAAATCATCGCTCGCGATAGAAACCCCGCTGAGCGGTGGTGTCCGCCGCACTGCCCGCCGCAAAGATCGCGTCTCGCCGATTCGCGCGGCTTAATGTGGCGGAGAGCCTTAATGTATTAATGTGTTTGCGATTTCCAATTGAAGTAACGTGCTTACATTAAAATGGTGCACCTCAAAATTTAAATCAGGAAATATTAAAGGTGATAAAATCTTAAGACTTTTGCGGTTTTGCTCCTTAATTTCTAAAAGTCGTACAGATCAAATCCTAGCATTACATCAAGAAATGCGCTAAAATTTTAACTCAATATCATGAAGTCGAGTCTTTCAGTAACCCGAAGAGAGGGGAATTCAGCACACCCCTGATCCCATCAGTCAATACAGGAGAGCTACGGTAACGGCGCAAGAAGCAAAAAATTGCACCGCTCCCACCGCATCTTCGCGCGTTATTGCAGCAGTAAAGTGCCTTGTCTTGCAGATACTCTTCCCAGACTCTTTAGGCCCAAGTTATACACCGGCGGGACGCTGCGGAAATAGCAAGACAACTATCACTTACTTATGTGCGCCGTATAGTTATAAGTGTGCTCAGGCATGCCAAAAGGAACAGTTGTCGCAGATATAACGAGCCGGAAGCAGGGATGAGCGGAACACCGATTTCCGCACTTCCGCGGTCGCGGAAACAAGAAAAAAATCACTCTTGCTACAGGAACTAATTGCGGAAATAAGACATCTGATGTGAAATGGCGTATTTGTGCACACTGTTACGGTTTCCGCAATCAATCTGTTCTTGTTTCCGCACCTGCGAAAGGGCGAAAACCGGAATTCCGCCCATCCCTGGCCGGAAGCCCGTCACGAGCAGTTATACACGCCGCAGCACTGTATACTGTATCGTTGAGAGACCTACCCCTTTTGGAAATGTGCCAATTTCCACCAGCTGATCATTTTTCATATTTAAAATTGTTAAAACATTACTAAAAAGAAATAACGAGCACTGTTATGACAAGAGGAATTGGTTATCAGTGATATCCTGCAGTTAACAAGTAATACACGCGAAATAAACGATAAAATACGATCGAAAGGCCTGGAAAATTTTAGTCTGCAATATTGCGTCGAAGACGTCAAAGACGCAACATTGTAGACGAGTCCCTGATTCACGCAGCAAGCGGCGGCAATGTCATCGCGAGACGTTTTCATTTCGCTGGTTTATAACTAGGGCCTTACTTGTCGGTTTTAATAGAGGTGGTAATAACGGATTTGATGTAAAAGTTTTTGAGTATTGAAATCACGGCTCGGACAAATTTCGACGCAACCGCCGCTGATCAGGGTTCAGCACCAGTCGCGGTTATCGCAAAGAAGGGGTCGTAAACAGGGATGTGCATTCACAGTTTACCAAATTTCCCGTGTTTTTCGGTAAATTTTCATTTAGCGATTTGCAGACCTGAACTTGAAACTTAACGTAATTTCTAGAGATAAAACTTGAGTATTTTTATCTCTCAATCGACCCATTTCTCGCCTTCATTCCTTGAATAAATCCTAATACATACGACTAACAATGAACGCCTTTTTGTTCATTTCAACGCTACTGATTTCCGTGTTTTTTATTCGTGTGACTTTTTATGATTCCTTTGGTGTTCTTGCATTCCTCTCTGTAAAATTGGATCTTAATGCCCTCATTTGTGCTGTCATACCCCTCAAGGCTTATCGGGACGGTTAAGAGTATGTATGGAGCTAAATCAGTTCAAGCCAAAAATATGTACTCCTATGCACTACAGAAGCTGTAAAAATGTTAGACGCAACTACTTTACATGAGTGATAACCGAGTGCTACCCCTGTAATTGCCCGCCCCAGCTGTATTTGGCCTCCCCCAAGCAGGAACACATTGAATCACCGACCTCGATAATGCAAACGGTCAGCAAGAGAAATAGAACACCCAAATAGGAGGCGGCGCGAGAGATCGCCTGATTTGATTGAGAGATCATATTTTCACGTACTGGCCAATTCTTCCATTCTCTTGTGTCAGTTGCAATAACACTGGATCATTTCAGGCAGAGTAAACGGATTTCCAATCACTTTTCGCGACTTTTCTCAGCACAGATATTGTTTAGAGCTCCGGTCCTTCCCTAACCTGTGAAAAACACGGGAGCAAATTTTATCGTGTATGCTGCCTTTAATAATCGGCAAAATGGGCACCAAATTCGTATTCGCCACGCCGATAATCCCCGCTCTCACTAAGCAACTTTTCACTGTTCTTGAAAAGGATTCAGCAGGATTTCGAATCCTCCAAGATATTTTTCCGAAAATTGCCTAGGCTAAGGTCAGGGCCGGTATAAAAGTCGGACCATATATCAAAAAGATCCTGAAATGTGAGAATTTCGCAAAGCTGTTGAACAGGTGGGAGAGAGCGGCCTGGAGCAGTTTCGTTGCAGTTATTCAAGGCTTCCTTGGTAATCACAAAGCTGAAAACTATGTAGAGTTGGTGCAGACTCTCATGAAGAATTACGTCAAAATGGGAGGCAGAATGTCTCTGAAAGCAAAGTTTGTTCTTAAAGAAGTCATCTTTTCACATATTTAAAGGCAGTGTTCACGACGAAAATCGTTTTCCTATTATTCCGCCTATCTTGAAAACGGCCCAGTGCTGATTCCAATGATGTCTCTAAAATCGTTCAAGACCTTCTGGAAACGGAGTTATGATCCCTCAAAGATTGAGCTAAGGAAACATGGTGGACGAGTCGTCCGAGGCTTGTAACTACCGTCTTGTGCAGCCGATGTATGCGAGCTGACCTGTGTAAAGGGAGAAGTTGAGAATGAAAGGAAGAACGGGGCTAATGATTGGAAATCATCGCTCATCTCACGATCTCGAGCATTCATTTGTTCACGTCGGTGGGCGTATGTTGCGCTTTGGAGTTTGCCTTGCGCTCGAAGTGGTAAATCCGGGCTCTTTTGGAGCGTTCCCTGGCTCGTTTTCATGCGTTCTTTCAACGTCAACGTTACAGTGTGCCCCTTCACTACCCATTCCTAGTGGAAACTGTAACACAATTTTTACCGTGAACGCTGCCTTTGAGACATAAGCAATTGAAAAGCTAGGACCAAAAATTGCGTTACACAGTTTGATGGGCTCTGCCTTTAA
Source organism: Aplectana chamaeleonis (assembly GCA_029168955.1). Taxonomy (NCBI): domain Eukaryota; kingdom Metazoa; phylum Nematoda; class Chromadorea; order Rhabditida; family Cosmocercidae; genus Aplectana; species Aplectana chamaeleonis. Next base: position 1,336,543 of record JAPDOI010000108.1, read on the forward strand.
AATCACGATTCTCAGATGATTGTCCTTCTAACTATTGATTAACCGACGATGTACCTACGGAAGACAAATTTTTGCTTAAAGTATTTTACATATACAGTCTACACGGCTTGCACCGATACTTTGGGTTCCTAATAATTCTCGGACAGGGATGTGGGATCACCCGGGCGGTGGGATCACCCGGGGCGGCATGCACGTATACGGCGGGTTAGGATGGGGTTAGGCAGGGTTTGGGGCGTCGGCGCGTGCTGGAGATAATCAATAGTTGAGGTCTCAAAGGGGTTTCGGCTGCCCCACCCTCCTAGGTAGGGTTTGCGAGGGAAAGATTTTTCAGTGCTAGCCTAACCCCCTTTCAGCCCTCGCGCCGCTCTCATCAAACTCGCCGACGCTTCAAACCCTGCCTAATCACAACCCAACCCGCCGCGCACGTGCATGCCGCCCCCGGGCGCCAGAGGTAAATACCGCCCGGATGATCCCACATCCCTGCCTAAGGATAGCCGCAACCGCGCCGTAGCACGCTTTCGCAATCAGCGTGCACTTTGCAGACTGAACGGCATTGCCTAGATGAGTTGTACCCCAATAGAGATGATATCCCAGTCAGTTGTTGGCAGCCGCGGTAGAACCGGTTCTAACAAAGCCATTTCGATCAAGCGCTAGCGCGCCGTTCGTCCTATGCCGCAGCTTGCATTGGGGCGTCGTAGGAAGGATATACACTGTGCACAGAAGTAGCATTTTGGCTTGCCATTTCACAGAAAAACGCAATCGTAACTGTAGCAGTTGCACGTTAACCTCATATTAGAAGTCATAGAGAAAGGAAGGGAGGTATTGAGCTGTTGTTCCCGAAGAAGCACTCTATCGGTTGATTTTTGCAGTGAATTACCTAATATGAGGGTACATCCGTATTCTGTCGTCAACCACTGCCAAAATTGAAGCTGTACCACATGGAGAGCGAAAGTCCCTCGAATACCCCATTTTTCAAAGGAAGGGAAACATTCAAGGGTTCGGAACCACGAGGTAAGGAAGACTATCGGATTGATGCTTATTGTATTTGGGAAGCTCTAGCACCCAAGCCAAAATTTTCCACTGAAACTGGAACTCCTTAAATTTTACGTGAATGTGAAATGCTCCCTCAAATTTCTAAAATAGGTTAGAAGCCCAAGTTATCGATTTTTTGACGAGGGTGCGCAACTGTTCTTCGACCCTACAACCCCCTCCCACTCCTGCATTTAAGCCCTTTCATCATTATAAAGTGACATACTTGTAAGAAAGGTTCTGCTCTGAGATCGCTGGATTGGATTTCTCGCCAAGGAACAGCTTGCTTATCTGTGTTGACGTCAGAAAAAGGTTACTCGTTAAAACAGCTTGCTCTATGTGAAGGCCAATGAAGTTGGAACGTAAGTAGATTCCACACATCGACCTTGTAGAACCTATTAGTTTGCAGAAGGACAAAACTGAAAAACTCGAAAGATAGGCGAATTAGTTTCGAATTCAGTATCAGGATGAATTGAATCCCTTCGTATCAGGTTTACTCGAATTATGTTTCATGGGGGTGTGTATACAAGTCTGTTGGTACCTGCTCGTTGGTGCCCCTGCTTCTACTGAACCCAGCAGACGTTTGAGTGTACACAGGGAACGTTCGAGCGATATAGCGTGCAAAACTATATCGCGAAAGTATCCCGCACATTTCATAAAGGTGTCGCCGTCCGGCACACCAAGGTCTCTGGTCCATAACACCTTAGGATCCGTACCTAGGGAGTTCATGGAGGATTTGGTCACAAGCCACAGTTTCGCCACCCTGAACTATCGATCGCTGTCGAGTGATATCCAAAAAACTGCGCTGTCCAAACTTCTGAGCTATTTCCATGCACCATTCGCTGCTTTGCAGGAAACCCGCCTCAAGGATAGACCCGTCATCAACGTCGGAGAGTACACCATCTACTGCGGTAACGCTGACCATAGGAGAGTGGGAGGCTGTGCAATAGCTGTAAGGAAGGATTTCAATGGTATGGTCAAGGAGTTCGGCTCAACGTCGTGCCGGAATGCATTCGTACGACTGCGGGATCACAGAGGATTCAATCTGCGGATAGTGAGTGCTCATGCGCCCACTGAAACCGCCGAAGACAATTCGAAGGATGCGTTTTATGAGGAACTAAATACGTTGCTGGCCAGGATACCTTGTCAACATGCTGTTGTCGTGGGGATTGACGCAAATGCGAAGATGGGACTTGATCAGTTATCCGAAGTACTCGGTGAATGGTTCTACCCAGTGGAGCAAACATCGGACAATGGCTACCGCCTTGTCGACTTTTGTGAACGCAGTGTTCTGATTATTGCATCGACATTCAAGAGGAATCATCGCCGCCATCAGCTTACGGGGCAGGGACCAACCCAGCTATCTCCAGAAGAGCAGCGGAAGCGGAAGATGACAACTATGAAACTACAGCTCGACTATGTCCCGACGAGGAATATTCCAGTATCGGACATTCGAAGATCTAGAGCTGTGTGGGATGTCGCATTCGATTCGGATCACCGTCCTGTTCTGTTGAACTTCACTGCGAGGATTCATAAGAGGAAGCGAGGGGCTCAGCCTCTCCAGAGAATTGACATGACAAGTCTCATAGATGAAGAATGCAGAAGGAATTTTCGACAACGCGTTTCTATTTACATCGGAGTACGGACTAAGAAGAAACTTTGCGACGCAGATTCTTTTGTCAAGTGCATCCGGGACGCTTCGAAAGATTCACTCCCGGTTGTACAGCCTAATAAGAAGTTCGCCTACGTCTCAGAAGAAACAACACCTACCTACAACAGAGTATGTGCTCTCCGAACTGCAGGAAACTTCGTGGAGGAGAAGCATCTGAGGAGGAAGTTGCGTCTGTAGCTTTAAAGTGACCGCGAGCAGGAGTGGACGTGTAGAGCTAAGGAGTTCGAGAAGGCTTGGGAGGAGAAGAACCCGAAGAAAGCCTACACGTTGCTGCGACTGTATAGCGGGAAGATGAAGAGATGTTCTCCTGTCTTGAACACCACCAATGGAGTTGCAGTTGGTGATGAGACGCTGACAATATGGAAGGATTACTTCAGTTCACTACTGAATCGTCCAGCGCCATCAGTACCTGAGCTCCCGCATGTTCAGAGAGCACATTACGATGTCAGTGAGGAACCGCCGACTGAGTCTCAAGTTTTGGATTGTGTCGGGGAAATGAAGAATAGAAAGGCAGAATGAGATGACAACATCACTGCTGAAATGCTGAAAGCACTTCCTCCGTCTGGGATTCGTGAAATGACCAACACCATCCTTGTCATATGGATGAGCCAAAGGATACCCGATTTGAGGAGACATGCGATCATCGTACCTCTTCACAAGAAGCTATCCGTCACGGATCCTGAGAACTTCAGAGGAATCTCTCTACTTCGTGTCATGTGCAAGGTTTTAGAACGTATCATTCTCGAGCGACTTATCAAACATCGTGAAGGAACGACCAGAGATGAGCAAGCCGGTTTTCGACCTGGAAGATCAACCATCGACCAAGTGTTCCTCGTGAGAAGAGTAATTGAATCGTGGCAGCGGTATCCGAAGCCATTACAGCTTGTTTTTTTTTTGTACTTTGAAGCCGCGTTCGACTCTCCTCATCGTGATCATTTGCTCAATGCTCTGCAAGCAGATGGAGTACCGGAAAAGTATGTTCGGTTAATCGAGGACATGAACAAAGGAACAACAGCAGCAGTTCGTACACCTGTCGGATTTACGTCAGCTTTCGAGGTGAAAACAGGAGTAAGGCAAGGAGCCGTTGCATGGCCTTTTCCTTTCAACTTCGCCGTTGATGACATCATGCGTAGAGTTGCAGAACAGTTTCCTGCGGATGTGATCATAACACCATCAGGACGCTCCCTTGTAGACCTGGAGTACGCCGACGACATCGTGTTATTCGCTGAAAACAACGCAAAACTGCAAAGGATTGTAAACCTCGTTTCGAAGTACGCCGCAGCCTATGGACTTCGTCTTCGTCCCGACAAATGCAAGCAGATGTGGGTCTCTCAGAGGCCTTCAACGGTAGTTTGTGTGGACGGACAACGTATCGAACTGGTGGACGATTTCTGTTATTTGGGCTGTTTGCTGAAGAACGATGGTAGTTATGCAGCGGATATTCGACAACGATGTGCGAAAGCTACGTCTGCATTTAATTCTCTAACCAAGTGTTTGTGGTCTACCACCATCGCGAAGGAAGTCAAGTTGCGCGTCTACCTATCCGCTATTCGCCCTATCATGATGTACGGATCGGAGACGTGGGCAGCACCGAAGACGCAAATGGAAAGGTTGGATTGCACGAAGAGGAAGCTTTTGAGGCGTTTTCTTGGATATTTTTGGCCGCGTGTATGCCATAACAAAGACCTTTACAAGGAAAGCGACGCAGTACATCAACGCTTGACACTAGGGAGGTGTCAGCATCTCCTAACGCCATCTCAAGCAGCAATGAAAAGTCGACTTTGACTGCTCGGGCATATGCTAAAAAGAACGCCGGATCGTCTCGTACAACACGCTTCAAAAATGCTTCCTAATCCTGCCTGGAAACGGCCATCTGGGCGTAGGCGAAAGTTCTGGACGGATGTGGTTAAAGAGGATTCGAAGTCACTCGGCATCGAAAGACAGTTCAGGCGCGATGTTTCGTTCCGCAGGAAATGGGATAGTGACAGCTGGATGGAATGTGTTTAAATTGTGGCTGAAGACCGTGAAAAATGGACACGGCTGACTACTAGGACGGCACACCTCGGTGAAGATGCGGAATGACCGCGTCAGGCGAAAGCCAACCGATTAAGTCAAGTAAGTCAATGTTTCATGGGTTCACTGCTCACGACCAAAGCCTATATTTATGTATATTCTTTATTTGGGAGACATCGGACGCGGTGATAATACATTTTTCGCCATATATCGCACCGAAAAACCTTTTCGGTGCCCAGGTGGATATAGCTCTTACGACGCACCAATGTACGCTGCTCCATACGACGAACGGCGTGCTAGCGCTTGTCCTTTGCGACGGACGGATTCATTCGGGCAGACTTTGAAATACAGTCAATTTGGCTATTCTCAACGCATCAAACCACGTAAACGTTTTGACACAAGCCGTACAAGTGTGTTAACGTCGATATACTCTATCTCGATTGCCTCTGCGAGCTTGTTGTCTACTTCCACTTCAATACAGAACGAACCGTCATTTTTTTCATTTACATCTCTCTTTGTCTTGTCGAACTACAGTACATATCTCTTGGTCTGATGGTGGTTTCACATCAAAGGCAGCCTCCGCGCGAAAAAAAAACCATATTTGTTTTTTTTTCTCAATCCAATGTTTTTACATCATCTGTAAGTCTTAAGGCTCCTACTTGTAGCAATTACCATACATTTCCAAGAAGCTTCACTCATTGGTGGGACATACTGTCGTGAATGAGTCGAGAGTTCACTAAAAGAACTTGAATTTTATCCATTTCGAGTGTGCTTGAAGGTATTCAGAGTAAAGAATAGCGAGTGTATAAGTGCATACGAGAATGTAGCAGTCAGGTAAACCTCCCGCAGAAGTAGTTCAGAATGTGTTTCGATTTCTGCTAATCTGACTATGGTGAGGTTGAGCAGGCTCATCATGGAAAATAAGGGGTGGAATGTGTGGCGATATTTAATACGCAGAGGGCCGTGATTCCGCAGTGCAGTCAGCGCCGGTACACTCCATGCAACTTTCTCCAATCAGCTGTTGGATGGGTGATGTTCGAGGTTTTTCTGATGATAGTGCTGAGCTACTGTTTGCACTGGGAAAACTATGACGAATGGAATTCACGGGAATAATTTGAAGACAGGCTTCCATGGGCTGGTCAGATCCCGACGCTGTTCGCACTGTGCACTTTTGCTTCTGTTGCCGGCGTAGTTTGCGTTGGCGCAAACTTGGTGTACATATGTTAGATGGGAACCATAGTTACATCGCGCCACGAAACTCACGTGCAATATTATTTGCTTTGCGATATACATCGCGCCAACACATCGCATCGCGCTCAAGCAAAACCATACTTCGACGCCATTTTGCATCCTCACCAAAAAATGCAGAAATCGTAAGAAGCAGGTCTTCAGAAATTTTCATTTTCGCCGTTGTTTTGCTTCCATGGTGTTTATTTCTCTGATGTTGCCCGTTTATCTAATTCACTGAAGTTGGGTGCAACTAGATTTCTAGATTTCACTTTTTTGACAGCCAGATCTACCTTCTTATGGGTATACACGAAAACAGCTTATATCGCGAACCCTGCGTTTAATTTTTTCGCGAACCCTGTATTTTACTGCGACGCCCAACAATAGCCCAGCAAAAAATCAGAAGTCGTATAAGGATGTCCGTTCTTTTTTCGCTAAGTGTGGCTTCACGCTGTGAGTTTACCCTGACAAATAAGTGGAACTCATTTATCGATGTCTGACAACTAGAGATCGTCCTCGTGCATTACCCCTTTCTAAAACTATGGTCCTAACGCAATCTTAGCGCGATGCTATCGTGCGCAGCAGCTGCAACGCGAACGCCGCGTGCGACAGGTGACCTCACCGCGACTCCACGATTCCTTTGTCGTACGCGACGACCAGTGCTAGATCACCCTTCTGGATGCGATAGCATCACTCCATGCATGGTTCTTCACCGCTCAGAGCACATGCGCATCGATTTTGCGCCAACGCAAATTACACCGGCAAACAGGCCGTGCCAACTGTTTGTAGCTTTAGCAACCAGCAAGATGCAACAGCCTGGGAGTGCTCATTGCAATCATTTAATTTTACGTTGTTCAATGTGAACCACTACACATAAGTTTTCATGGAGAATGTGTTGATTCCGTTAAGGGTTTCCATTAAAAAAACCAGATTGAGTTTCTGTTCTGCCCGACTGAATATGATGGTAGCTGATTCAGCGAAGTCGAGCCTTATATTACCTAGTATATTAGGACATACGCTGGTTACTTCCTATCAGGGACGAGCGGAAATTTCTTTCTGAACTTCGGAAATCGGAAATCGGAACGCCAAAAACCATCGGAAATCGGAAATACATTCAGTGAAGTTCTTAACGCCCCCCCCCTGGTGACTGCGCATACCGAAAAAACTTGAACTCATCCTTCTTTACTGATAGTTTTCATGCAAACACAATTAACTCTGGCTTTGTGAAAAGTGAAAACGGACCTCGAATCCGAATTCAGCTCCTAAAATAACCCTCTGGGGATTTGTCCAGGGAGAGCGTAAAAATTTTTTATCTCGTGAATATTTCCGATTTCTTCCGCATTTTCAGACTTTTTTTCGGAAATCGGAATTCGGAAATCGGAAGGCCGAAACCCATCGGAAATCGGAATTCGGAAATCAGAATTCCGCTCATCCCTGCTTCCTATGCGTGTGCTCATGATGTATTTATTTGTTATTTCCAGGGCTGCATTCCATACGTGCCGTTGACATACGTTTCGAACTTTAGCGTTTATCAAACAGAAAGAGCGAAGGGATACAAATGCAATGCAAGGCATGAAACTAGACTACTCAGCAGTGTCACAGAACTCGAACACTTAGATGTACATTTCAGATGCCTTCGGCCAGTGAGCGACACAGTGTATATGACTGATAGATGGACTACTCTATCCGCACCCAGGAGTTTTACCTGCGATGTCATAGAGACTCATTGCAGTGCAGGCATGTTCAAGCAAGAGGCGTTCTTACACTCCCAGATATATGAGGAGAAGGAGAGGTTGGAACAAATTCTCTGGATTGTGCATAGCACTCATCTGCCGTTTACCGGCTATCAACTTTTCTCCACAAGCCCACAAGCCGAGCGATTAACAAGCGGTTTCAGTGCTTCATCGCCCCCATCTCGAATTTCAGAGCGGCCAGATGTGTACATAATCGTCATTGACTCTGTATCATCTTCGATGGCTAAAAGGTTAGTTGGTTTTATAACTGTATCCATAAATGTCACTTCACAAATCTTCATAGCACTCATGAATGTTGAGGCTTTGATTGTTCGTTTCCGCTACATGTTGTCGCAGTGTGGACTAAGGTGCGTCCGAATGAGAACGGCGGCCCGTGCGGCCGGAGATGCCTGGCAGGCGGCCGTCGCGTTCGCCGCTCTCGGACGAGCATGCGAAAAGTCCCCACCGCCATCGACTACGAATGGGTCCGGCACCGGCTGGCAGCAAGCACTGCGCCGATCAGTCAGCTCTGCAGACGATGGGAGAGGGGACGGCGGTCGTTGAAATCCAATACTCGTCCGAGGACGGCACATGCGAAAGCCGCCTGCCAAGCACGCCGGCCGCCATTCTCATTCGGACACACTTTACATACCTTTCGGCTCAATCCATATTGAAGGTGGCCGTTCAGTGATGGTAATTTACTGAAGGGTCTTGCTGGGAGCAAAAAAATTGGTTCAGCCGAGACATTCATGAGCCGGCCGTAGTTCTGCCTAGTCAATACGGTCTAGGGCAAGTGCGTTGCACCTGAGATTCAACAGAGTTTTGTCGCTCGTAACTCGTAGTTAGCTATGGACGGAGCCTGAGTGGAAGCACACGAGTGCCGTAGTCAGTGGCACTTGGTGGACAAGGAACTCGTGCGCCCCATTTCAAAACAATCTGCATGTTCTTCAGGTCTCTGCCCAAAACACTGGAATTCATGAAGACAAATATGGGTGGATTTCAAATGGAGTTCCTCAATAGAGTCGGGCACAACAGCAAAGTCAATGGTTTTGCTTTGGCATTCGGTGAGTTCATCTGAGAACTGCTATTTACGTTAGCTTCTCTAGTCTGAAGGCAAGGTTCGATCACATTTCTACTTTTCCAAAAGTAGGGCTAGACAGTAGAGTGTTGGTTCGAATAATATCGATTCTTTCATATAAATCTAATTTTCTTTTCATGATCGGAATAGTTTTAATGGCGTTCATTCTCATACGTTACGCTGAGTGGAAGGTTCTCTTATTTGATCAAAAAATTAGGATTCCATCCATTTATTAAAATTCTAATATTAATTAAGTGTTTTTTATTCGAATATTTGAATAATCGAATTAATTGTAATAGCGCTTCTGTGATCGAACAAAAAATTCACTTCTTCATCAACTATGGTAACCTTGCCACTCACGTAATGTTTGATACCAGGGACAGTTAAAACCATTACGGCTCTGAGGAAATATCAGAATTAATCGGAAAATCAAAATTATTCGCTCCAACACTACTAGACAGGTCTAGCTTTTCTCGGAAAATTAGTCGCGAACTCATTTCAGTCTTGCAGAGGTTATCAGTCAACTCGTGGAAGATCCTCACATTGTGAAGTGTTTAATGCTAACAATATATCCTTCGTATCCAACGCCCCATCCCAAATCCGGATGCATAACTGTTACAAAAGGAAAAGAAACGTTTTTTGCCAATGTCACGGAGCTTGAAGATGCAATACAAAATTTAGGTTGTGGCAGCAATGCGAATACCAGTTGAGGAAACACGGCACACGTCATTGTTCATTACGACATGACAAGTGTGAATCCCTCCTTTTCAATCACAGAGTTTTCGCCAACACAAGCTCCAATCAGTCCGGACCACAGTGATAGTGGTGTCTTCATATCTTATTTAGGTAAATCCATAGAACAGTTCGACAGGGCCATGCTGGGTCTTCCTCCTTCCGAGGCTGATTGGGACCCGGAAGCGATATGTCGCGAGTACCTGGACAAGTATGACTATCACTTGCGTCAGTACAGCGCTGAGGGATACAAGGTGAGCTGCAAAGGCATTTATGTCCACAATGTTTCACAACGATTTCGACAGCTAAGAATGTCGCGAGGAACTGTTGGTCCCACTACGTTAACTACAGTAAGCGCACCGCTCGTTGTCGGCTTGGTTCGTTGAGCAAGAGTGGACGCCCCACTCCAATTCCATTTACATATCCAGAAATTCTTTTTTTAGCGCAGTAGACTTTATGGAGCTAATAGCTGCAAATACTAGCAATAAGTTCGGAGATGTTTCACTTGCGATGAGCGTTCTCAATCAGCAGGCCATCAACCGTTACCACGAGCATTCGAAACTTTGCAGTTCAGTACTGTTAGAAAGTCAAGCCTTTTCCAATTCTGAGATAGTCTTTCTCTTTCCACTCACTCACTTTATGTATGAATTTTTGCCGCATATAATTTTCCTTAATCGGTCATGTCGTGTTGTGTGGGTAGCACGGTTCGACTTGGCATTGTTCACACTTCTACGGCTTGGGTGCATATTATTTGACAGAGATGCCAATGGTCCAAGGCAAGAGCTACCCTCACAGTCTATGTAGGGATTGTGGACCATGTTTATGTTTATGTTTATGTTTATTACGTTCGCTTAAGGCAATCGTTAGATAACAATGGTCGAATAAGGATAACGCAACAACCGAGATGATTAATACAGAAATACTTTGTGAACTCTACAAATTGATGAAACACAAAAAAAAGACAAGATATAAGAGAGAGGAAATAGGATCGGTTTCGAATTACTTTGACGTTTCACTAGTGAGTAATAATTTCCCAACATGCCGTTTGAACTGGCCTTGTGTCATCGATACTGACATGTTCTTTGTGAGCTTGAGGTAAGCACTTCCAGCCCGATAAGTGAAACATCTCGCGCGCAAACCTGTTCTCGGCCGTCCAAGTGAAATTTTCCAACGATTTCCCCTTGTTCGTGATAGAATGGTCTTGAAAACGTTGTTAATTCCGATAACTACGGAGTTATGTAGCAATTTGTGAACCATGCATGCGTCAAATACCCTGCGCCGAGATTCAAGGGTCGAAAGCCCAAGGTACCGGTTTCTAATCGATGCTCTTGGGATTTTCGAATATAAGAAACCTCCGACCCTTGCCAGCAGCCAGCGTGAAATTATTCTGAACTTTCTCTACAATGTAGATGTCTTTTTTCATGGTGGGGCAAAAAATTGTTGTGTTTGATTCCACAATCGGTCGGATGTAAGTTTTGTATGCTCGCAGTAGTAAAGCCTTATTCTTAACTGAGAGACACTTGAAAAGGTGGTAGGTTTTAGTAATAGCCATATGGGAGCGGATCTTTATATGACTGGAGAAATCCAGCCTATTGGTGTAATGGAAACCAAGATCCTTTACTGACTTGACAGAAGAAATGGGAGCCTGAGCAATCATATATGAAGGTGTCTGCAACACCTTTGGTGCACAGGAACTCAGTCGCATGAAAACGGTTTTATGTCGTCATTGCAGTATGTGCTTATAAATGTTAATAAGTAATAGTTGTGTATGCTAAATTGAATCTGCACCCAACAAGTTCCCGCAGGACTGACGCAGGCCGTCGGAACTATTTACAAAATGGCAACGCATGAGAAGCTTTCACTTTCGTTTCTGCTGCCACAATGAGCGCTATCCATGGAGATGCGAGCCGCGGATGAGCACAAGGTTTCTGGCGGCCTGCTGATAGACAACGGTAGATGGCAAATTAGGACACTGCCCGAGGTGTGAGGTCACACACAAAGGGCTCTGAGTTTCTTGGATCTGGGGAACAGGTGCCCGGAAGCTTAAGATGACAAGCTCATGTAATGCAGTATATAGAGAAATCAACGGAGCCGATTTCCTCCACATACTGCAATACGTGTAGTTGCGAGTTCGACACATCTGCAGCAATTCGACGTCATGTAAGTCTTGTGCCTAGTCCATCTCCCTGCAGGATGCAGACACTGGGTTTGTTTTTCTTCTGAAGACTTTTTGTTGTCTATTCCAGCACTACAACGAGAAAGTATGCAAACGCTTTTGAGTTTGTAGTAGCTGTGGGTGAAATTATCATTGGACAGTGAAAGATCTCCTACGGATTCAGCTATCATAGGGCTGTCACAAAAACTTTGCTGTCTCAGTGCGTCGCGATACAGTTCTTGAGCAGAGATGAGTTCATCAATGCTCTATTGAAACCTCCAACAGCCTCACAGTCCCTATGCAGTTGTGGCTGGTTTACCGCCAGTTTTCTTGATCCGCTGATTGCTAGCAGGTCCACAGATGTCGATAAGCTCCTAGACATTTTTTGAGGTCAGCGCAGTCGATTGCTTCCAAAAATGATGTCATTGAGTGAAATACTCCAGTGTTAGGTGCTCACCAACTTTACCTTGAGATCGCGCCAACAAACCAATTTCAGACGATGATAGCACAGGACGGTGGACCCGGTATCGCATACTACCCCAACTGCAAAGGTTTCAAAAGTCGCGAAGCCGATCACATCTGGAGGTGAGGTTTCATTTGAAAAAAATGCGTACGAAGTTTCATGAGTATTGCTCACCTATCTACATCCCTCTGAATAAATAGATCTGTAAACATGCATATTGTCCTACATATCGCACAACAGAGACCGGCTTTATATTTCAGACCTTTCCAGTTGCGACTTGAAGAATCGAAGCTTCTGCGAGACAGTTTCAAGAGATCATGTCATGAACGTCATCTCGATATGTTGGATTATCTGGAGAAGTTCATGGATTCCTATCCAGGTGTGTTCCATCAAGAATAAAGCAGACAGGTCCTTAATTCATTGCTATTAGCCCACCCCTATGTGCTTTGCACCTACATCTCGCCTTTAGATTTATCCTTTACCCCCAGACTCATAGTCTTTCGTTCATGAATCCAGTCCCTACAGTCTCAAATATTTTTCACTCTCTAGGTATCCCCAAGATAGCGCAGGTATGGCCGACTTGGCTGGCACATGATACACTAAATGATCTCTATCACAGTGACAAGCATTTCCTTGCATTCTTTCGGAAAAACGTTGAAAAACTCGATAACGCTTCTGTATTTTTTATGGGTGATCATGGCCCAAGAGGAACAGATGGCGTGAGTTTTTTTTAATGTTACAACAATAAGATTTCACCTCGGTCTTGATTGTTATAGATCGGAGAAGTAGAGCAGGGCAGACGCGAGGCGGACAATCCGCTCCTGCTAGTTACAATACCGAAGAGGTACCGAAACACGGAAATTCATAGTCGAATAAAAAACAAAACTCATCAGCTGATGTCTCATTTTGATATCCATGCTACGTTAATGGACATACTACAGGTTAGTCTCAGCACAAGGTTACTGTATCCTGCTTAAGTGGGCAGTGGGTAAGTATACGTCGTCGCGTCTAGGTACATACCACTTCATGTATATACATATAAGAAGGTGCTTGCGACAGACGTGGCCTATTCCGGTGCTTTCATGTTTCTTTGATCACTCAACTTTCTGCAATCCTTTAACAACGTCCTGGCTCTTCAATATAAAGGTTGAACACATTCCAGCTTCAACCTGAAATGAATTTCACTGATGTAACTTTCCGCGATATGCAGCCTCTTAGCAAAGGATCATCTCTCTTCCGAGAATGGAGGGGAGCCAGGAACTGCCGTACGCTCCCAATACCACCCTATTTCTGCTTATGCCGATACAATGCAGAACCTGTCAGGTGAGTGTTAAGACCGCGCGTAAAAAATGCAGTGCACGTATACAAAGAAACGCACTGTGCAGTGCGAACGTCAGTGAATGGTAATGATCTGCTGTCTCCCGTATTTAGATACCTTGGTGCTTGGCTCTTCCGAGAATACAGGTTGAGGATTACATTTCGTCTTTCACCCGCTTTAAACCCGTAAAATCGAAACCCATAGTGTTGAACTGCTTCTATAAGGGACCGTCTCGAATAAGTCTTCACCGCATCAATGGCAGTGAATGGCAGAACTATCTGTTCTGCATCTCTGAAGAAGTATCTGTTCTGCTTTTGTTAGTCTTCTACTGACATTACAGAGGAGCGCTTACAGGAACTCTACGCGTTTAACTGAACTGGGAACGTTTCTGGCTGACAAACTAAACGAAATTTTGGAAAAGAATGATCTTTTGGATATATGTGCCCAACAGAAACTCCGTTCGGTAAGTCTAGTTTCTTTATGGCATAACGAAAATCATTGTGGTGTGTTATTCATGAAGTACTATACCAGAATTGCTTGCACCTCTAACTTTTGAATCAGAGCCGTGTTGAAATTACGATCGCTTTCTAACTGTTTGAAGCTGTTGATATGTTGCAAACAAAATAGTTCCGGGAGTTACCGCAGCAAAGTAAACATAGCCTCAGTTCCATAAACAACAAAAATTGCTCTCCTGTTGCTGGGTCTGCCAAGGCAGTTTCTTGTCCGTGGTGGTTTTGCAATAAATGTATACTTTTACGCACGTAGTGCCCACTATTCAGGCGAAACAGACACGTTACATGAAAGATGGCAATGAAATTATCTATATTGTTGACGCATACCTGAACCCATCTAAAGGTCATTTCTCGGTGGGTTATTTCTCTTTCGTGTTTTGCGTAGGGATTTTAAAGGCATTTTCAACCTTTTTGATGCTCAACACGCAGATCTGCTGAGACTGATTCTGGTATTCTAGGCATACGTTCGACCGACCAACAACGGCTATGAGTTGTGCTCCGGAATTTCAAGGATAGATCAGTATGGGAGTCAAGGAAAGTGTAAATTTGGCACCCCTTTCGAACCGTTCTGTCAATGTCGAAGCTGAGAAGATGCTGTGAACTACTAGTTCGTGCTTCTAGATTTTCGGAAATGCCCAGTGTTGATTTCACTTGAGTTTGTATTTGCCCTACCTGCGCCCTTTCAGGGTGACTTTAGTGGCCGTCCAGGGAAATGTCGGGCCAGCTATATTCTGAAATCGCATCTCTTCAATATGATAACTTCGCGGTACCTCAACAGTCTCCTAGCTTTATTTCGTGCATGTCCTGAGGCTATGTTTCTTATTATCATAGAATATGCTAGCTCAGTAGGGTTAGACTCCTATAAAATGTGATGTTGTTTGTTATTGTTTTTTCGAATCAATCGGACTCAAAACTTCTGAGTTCAGTGCTCTCGACACTCATCCTCGAGAGCGTCGACACTCGCTAGCTGCGTCGTCTAGCTGCGTCGACTAGCTGCGTCGCTGCGTGTTTCTCCCTGAATATACTACACAAACCATAGCTTTTTCTCATGTGCAGTGACACAGAATGAGAAGAAACTCACAAACATCTTAAAGAATTTTCGCGATGTCTAACGCGTGGCACTTAGCTACCGAAATTATTCTAATCTTATGCTCTTTTCCATCGCGCTCACCAGTCTTGATGTTGAGCTGCTGCAGCACCATTGTCACAGGAACGGTGCTTCACAAATGCTGCGGTCGTTCGTTGTGCTGTTCCACTTCTTTGTTCTTTTTTTTCGCTTGCTCGCGCTCTTATCCCCGCGTCTCTGATATTCAACTTATGGGATAACTGTTTATTAGTATTGTATATAAGTATTTGAGTGGTTGAACTCGTCAGAGAACTCCCAGCAGATGGTGAAATGTTCGGTAAACAAAAACCGAACAGAGCGATTATTAGAAAGTCCGAAAATTCAATTCGGAAAACTGTAAAGGAGTTCTAAATCTAAATCGTAGGATGAATACAATATACGAATAATCATTCGATTCAGTCACGTCTAAAGCGAACATTTTTTGAGAAAGAAATGAGAAGACAGAGATCTTTTATCTCTGGATTCTCCGTCAAACACTTGAAAATTGAGCAACTTCTACAACCAATCCTTCCCTTCAGGTATTCTTAGGTACTGTCAGTATTCCTTTCAGGGAAATCGTTTTGCGTTAGCTCATAGCCTCGCCAGACTCGAGCTGGAGATAGAAGAGAGCGCAAGAAAAGGCAGAGCCAGCGAGAGGCTGGCTATTTGATGAGTCGATTTCGGAACGGCGGGGGCGAAATGCCCGGTAACTTCCTTGCTGTCGCCGTCCGAACAAGTCGCCATTTTTGTCCAATATCCCTAATATCCGAAAAGAAAACATTCCTACCCAGTTTTCGTAGACAGAAACCCTTCTAGTGTAGCGCTTTTCGACGTCAAGCTTCGTCCATGAAATTTTGGGTATGTTTTCAGATGCGGACGATCATAATTTGAATGTAGTTTGCGTGCCCGAGACTGCACCTACGTGCCCGCCGGGCATGAAAACGAGCTAACGCGATATATAGTGGAGTCCATCAAGAGTGTCTCATTTACTTATCAATGAGTAGCGGTCGATTGGAGATCAATGAACATGAAACTCGTTGCAGCACAACCGCTCTCGCTCGATCGGTATCGAGCGTGGTGGTATGGGATTCATGCACATTGATCCCCAACCGACCGCTTCTTATTGATAAGTGAATGAGACACTCTCGGTGGACTCCACTATATCTTCTATGCACGATACATTGACTCACTTGACTAAATCGGTTGGCTTTCGCCTGACGCGGTCATTCCGCATCTTAACCGACGTTTACTCTCCTAGTAGTCAGCCGTGTCCGTTTTTCACGGTCTTCAGCCACAATTTGAACACATTCCATCCAGCTGTCACTATTCCATTTCCTGCGAAATGAAACATCGCGCCTGAACTGTCTTTCGATGCCAAGTGACTTCAAATCCTCTTTAAAGGCAGTGTTCACGATAAGAATCGTTTTCCTGCTTTTCCGTCTATCTTGAAGACGGTCCCAAGCTGATTCCAATGATGTTTTTGGAATCGTACAAGACCTTCTGGGAACGGAGTTATGGTCCCTCAGAAATTGAGCTAAGGAAACATGGTGGACGAGTTTTCCGAAGGTTGTAACTCCCGTCTTTTGCCGCCGATGTATGCGAGCTGACCTGAGTAAAGAGAGAAGTTGAGAATGAAGGGAAGAACTGGGCTATAGATCGGAAATCATCGCTCATCTCACAATTTCGAGCATTCATTTGTTCACGTCGGTGGGCGTGGAAAGTGCATCTGTGGGTGACGAGCTGACGGGTGTCCAACATTGGGCCCGAAGGGGGCTGTTCCGATCTCATTTTTCTTAGTTTTTTCAACGTTAGGGTTGCGCTAGGCCCCGTAGCTGCCGATCTCCACCAAAAAAAACAGACATGGTTTTTATCGTGGACACTGCCTTTAACCACATCCGTCCAGAAATTCCGCCTACGCCCAGGTGGCCGTTTCCAGACAGGATTTGGAAGCATTCTTAAAGCGTGTTGTACGAGACGATCCGGCGTTCTTCTTAGTATATGCCCGAGCAGTCGAAGTCGACTTTCCATTGCTGCTTGAGATGGCGTTAGGAGATGCTGGCACCTCACTCGTGTCGAGCGTTGATGTACTGCGTCAATTTCCTTGTAAAGGTCTTCGTTATGGCATACACGCGGCCAGAAATATCCAAGCAAACGCCTAAAAAGCTTCCTCTCCGTGCAATCCAACCTTTCCATCTGCGTCTTCGGTGCTGCCCACGTATCCGATCCGTACATCATGGTAGGGCGAATAGCGGATAGGTAGACGCGAAACTTGACTTCCTTCGCAATGGTGGTAGACCACAAACACTTGGTTAGAGAATTAACGTCGTTGTCAAATATCCGCTGCATAACTACAATCGTTCTTCAGCAAACAGCCCAAATAACAGAAATCGTCCACCAGTTCGATACGTTGTCCGTCCACACAAACTCCCGTTGACGGCCTCTGAGAGACCCACATCTGCTTGCATTTGTCGGGACGAAGACGAAGTCCATAGGCTGCGGCATACTTCGAAACGAGGTTCACAATCCTTTGCAGTTTTGCGTTGTTTTCAGCGAATAACACAATGTCGTCGGCGTACTCCAGGTCGACAAGGGAGCGTCCCGATGGTGCTAGGATCACATTCGCAGGAAACTGTTCTGCAACTCTACGCATGATTTCATCAACGGCGAAGTTGAAAAGAAAAGGTCCTGCAACGGCTCCTTGCCTTACTTACTCCTGTTTTCACCTCGAAAGCTGACGTAAATCCGACGGGTGTACGAACTGCTGCTGTTATTCCTCTGTTCATGTCCTCGATTAACCGAACATACTTTTCAGGGACTCCATCTGCTCGCAGAGCATTGAGCAATCGATCACGATGAGGACAGTCGAACGCGGCTCCAAAATCCAAAAAGCAAGCTGTAATGGCTTCGAATACCGCACATGACACGAAGTAGAGAAATTCCTCTGTAGTTCTCAGGATCGGTGACGGATAGCTTCTTGTGAAGATGTACGATGATCGCATGTCTCCACGAACCGGGTATCCTTTCGTTCACCCATATAGCACAGATGGTGTTGGTCATTTCACGAATCCCAGACGGAAGAAGAGCTTTCAGCATTTCAGCAGTGATGTTGTCATCTCCACCAACCTTTCCATTCTTCATTTTCCGGACACAATCCAAAACTTCAGACTCAGTCGGCGGTTCCTCACTGACACCGTAATGTGCTCTCTGAACATGCGGGAGCTCAGGTACTGATGGCGCTGGACGAGTCAGTAGTGAACTGAAGTAATCCTTCCATATTGGCAGCGTCGCATCACTAACTGCAACTCCATTGGTAGTGTTCAAGACAGGAGAACATCTCTTCATCTTCCCGCTATACTGTCGCAGCAACGTGTAGGCTTTCTTCGGGTTCTTCTCCTCCCAAGCCTTCTCGAACTGCTTAGCTCTACACGTCACCTCTCGTTCGCGGTCACTCTGAAGCTGCCGACGCAACTTCCTCCTCAGACGCTTCTCCTCCACGAAGTTTCCTGCAGTTCAGAGAGCACAAACTCTGTCGTAGGTAGATGTTGTTTCTTCTGAGACGTAGCTTCTTCTTAGGCTGTACAACCGGGAGTGCCTCTTTCGAAGCGTCCTGGATGCACTTGACAAAAGAATCCGCGTCGCAAATCCTTTTCTTAGTCCGTACTCCGATGTGAATAGAAACGCGTTGTCGAAAGAGACTTGTTATGTCAATCCTCTGGAGAGGCTGAACCCCTCGCTTCCTCTTATGAATCCTCGCAGTGAAGTTCAACAGAACAGGAGGGTGATCCGAATCGAATGCGACATCCCACACAGCTCGAAATCTTCGAATGTCCGATACTGGAATATTCCTCGTCGGGACATAGTCGAGCTGTAGTTTCAAAGTTGTCATCTTCCGCTTCCGCTGCTCTTCTGGAGATAGCTGGGTTGGTCCCTGCCACGTAAGCTGATGGCGGCGATGATTCCTCTTGAATGTCGATGCAATAATCAGAACACTGCGTTCACAAAAGTCGGCAAGGCGGTAGCCATTGTCCGATATTTGCTCCACTGGGTAGAACCATTTAACGAGTACTTCGGATTCCTGATCGAGTCCCGTTTTCCCATTTGCGTCAATCCTCACGACAACAGCATGTTGTCAGGTGATCTGGCCAGCAACGTATTGAGTTCCTCATAAAACGCATCCTTCAAAATGTCCTCGGCGGTTTCAGTGGGCGCATGAGCACTCACTATCCACAGATTGACTCCTCTGTGATCCCGCAGTCGTACGAATGCATTCCGGCACGACTTTGAGCCGAACTCCTTGACCATACCATTGAAATCCTTCCTTACAGCTAATGCACAGCCTCCCACTCTCCTATCGTCAGCGTTACAGCAGTAGATGGTGTACTCTCCGACGTTGATGACGGGTCTATTCTTGAGGCCGGTTTCCAGCAAAGCTGCAAATGGTGCATGGAAATAGCTCAGAAGTCTGGATAGCGCAGTTTTTTGGACATCACTCGACAGCGATCGACAGTTCAGGGTGGCGAAATTGTGGCTTGCGGCCAAGGACTCCATAAACTCCTTAGGTACGGATCCTAAGGTGCTATGGACCAGAGGCCTTAGTGTGCCGGACGGCGACACCTTTATGCAATGTATGGGATACTTTCGCGATATAGCTGTGCACGCTATATCGCTCGAACGTTCCCTGTGTACACTCAAGAACGTTCCCTGTGTACACTCAAACGTCTGCTGGGTTCAGTAGAAGCAGAGGCACCAACGAGCAGGTACCAACAGACTTGTATACACACCCCCTGTACTTATACATTTGTCATATACAGTCGGAAAGAGAGTAGCACTCCTACCCCACTGACGAGCCTCGGGAAGTGTTAGTGATACAAAAGAGAAAGAGGCAAGCGTTAGTTCTTCCTGTTAAAAACGGTGCCGGGCACTTGCACCGAGTATCAACAGCACCGAGAACTTGCTCTATCATTAACAGTGCCCGATACTTGCCGTGGCATCAACGGTGCCGGGCACTTGCCGTGTCATCAACAGTGCAGGTTACTTGCCGTATCATTAACAGCGGCCGATACTTGCCGTGTCATTAGCACTGCCTGGCTTTTGCCGCGTCATCAGTAGTACAGGGTACTTGCCGTGTCATTAACCGTTGGCCATGGAAAGTACCCGGCACTGTTGATGACGCAGCAAATATTGGGCACTGTTGATGGCACGGCAAGTGCCCGGCACTGTTGATGACGCAGCAAATATTGGGCACTGTTGATGCCACGGCAAGTACCCGGCGCTGTTGATGCCACGGCAAGTGCATGGCACCTTTGATGCCACGGCAAGTACCCGGCACTGTTGATGCCACGGCAAGTGCCCGGCACCTTTGATGTCACGGCAAGTACCCGGCACTGTTGATGCCATGGCAAGTGCCCGGCACCTTTGATGCCACGGCAAGTGCCCGGCACTGTTGATGAGAGGGAAACTACCCGGCACTGTTGATGAGACGGCAAGTGCCCGGCAGCGTTGATGCTACGGCAAGTACCCGGCACTGTTGATGACGGGGAAATTACACGGCACTGTTGATGATAGGGAAAGTGCCCGGATCTGTTGATGACACGGCAGGTATCCGGCACTGTTGATGGCTCGGCAAGTGCCCGGCACCGTTGATGACACGGCAGGTACCCGGCACCGGTGATGACACGGCAAGTACCCGGCAGTGCTGACGACAGGGCAAATACACGACACTGCTGATGAAAGTACCCAGCACTGTTTATGACGGGGAAAGTACACGGCACTGTTGATGACACGGCAAGTACCCGGCAGTGCTGATGACAGGGCAAATGCACGGCACAGCTGATCACACGCCAAGCACCCGGCACTGTTGATGGTAGGGAAAGTGCCCGGATCTGTTGGTGACACGGCAGGTATCCGGCACTGTTGATGGCACGGCAAGTGCCCGGCACTGTTGATGACGGGGAAAGTACACGGCACTGTTGATGACGCGGCAAGTGCCCGGCACCGTTGATGCCACGGCGAGTACCCGGCACTGTTGATGACGGGGAAATTACACGGCACTGTTGATGATAGGTAAAGTGCCCGTATCTGTTGATAACACGGCAGGTATCCGGCACTGTTGATGGCACGGCAAGTGCCCGGCACTGTTGATGACGCGGCAAATATTGGGCACTGTTGATGCCACGGCAAGTGCCCGGCACTGTTGATGCCACGACAAGTAGCCGGCACTGTTGATGCCACGGCAAGTGCCCGGCACCTTTGATGCCACGGCAAGTACCCGGCACTGTTGATGCCACAGCAAGTGCCCGGCACCTTTGATGTCACGGCAAGTACCCGGCACTGTTGATGCCACGGAAAGTGCCCGGCACCTTTGATGCCACGGCGAGTACCTGGCACCTTTGATGCCACGGCAAGTGCCCGGCACTGTTGATGAGAAGGAAACTACCCGGCACTGTTGATGAGACGGCAAGTGCCCGGCACTATTGATGACGGAGAAATTACACAACACTGTTGATGATAGGGAAAGTGCCCGGATCTGTTGATGACACGGCAGGTATCCGGCACTGTTGATGGCACGGCAAGTACCCGGCACTGTTGATGCCAAGGCAAGTACCTGGCAGTGCTGATGACAGGGCAAATACACGGCACAGCTGATCACACGCCAAGTACCTGGCACTGTTGATGATAGGGAAAGTGCCCGGATCTGTTGGTGACACGGCAGGTATCCGGCACTGTTGGTGGCGCGGCAAGTGCCCGGCACTGTTGATGACGGGGAAAGTACACGGCACTGTTGATGATAGGGAAAGTGCCCGGATCTGTTGATGACACGGCAGGTATCCGGTACTGTTGATGACACGGCAAGTACCCGGCACCGTTGATGCCACGGCAAGTACCCGGCACCTTTGATGCCAAGGCGAGTAACCGGCACTGTTGATGACGCGGCAAGTGCCGATTCACCGTTGATATCATGGCAAGTACCCGGCACTCTTGATGACACAGCAAAAGCCACGCAGTGCTGATGCCACGGCAAGTACCCGGCACTTCTGATGACACGGGAAGTACCGGGATCAGTTGGTGCCAAGGCAAATATCGGGCACTGTTAATGAGACGGCAACTGCCCGGCGCCTTTGATGCCACGGCGAGTACCCGGCACTGTTGATGACACGGCAAGTACCCGGCAGTGCTGATGTCAGGGCAAATACACGGCACTGCTGATCACACGGGAAGTACCCGACACTGTTGATGACACGGCAAGTGCCCGGCACCGTCGATGCCACGGCAAGTACCCGGCTCTGTTGATGACGGGGAAATTACACGGCACTGTTGATGATAGGGAAAGTGCCCGGATCTGTTGATGACACGGCAGGTATCCGGCACTGTTGATGGCACGGCAAGTGCCCGGCACCGTTGATGACACGGCAAGTACCCGGCACTGTTGCTGCCACGGCAAGTGCCCGGCACCTTTGATGCCACGGCGAGTACCTGGCACCTTTGATGCCACGGCAAGTGCCCGGCACTGTTGATGAGAAGGCAAGTGCCCGACACCGTTGATGCTACGGCAAGTACCCGGCACTGTTGATGACGGGGAAATTACAAGACACTGTTGATGATAGGGAAAGTGCCCGGATCTGTTGATGACACGGCAGGTATCCGGCACTGTTGATGACACGGCAAGTACCCGGCAGGGCTGATGTCAGGGCAAATACACGGCTTTGCTGATCACACGGAAATTATCCGGCACTGTTGATGACACGGCAAGTGCCCGGCACCGTTGATGGCACGGCAAGTGCCCGGCACTGTTGATGACGGGGAAAGTACACGGCACTATTGATGAAACAGCAAGTGCCCGGCACCGTTGATGACACGGCAGGTATTCGGCACTGTTTATGACACGGCAAGTGCCCGGCACTGTTGATGACGGGGAAAGTGCACCGCACTGCTGATTACACGGCAAGTACCCGGCACTGCTGATGACACGGCAAGGGCCCGGCACCGTTGATGCCACGGCAAGTACCCGGCACTGTTGATGACACGGCAAGTACCCGGCACCTTTGATGCCACGGCGAGTACCCGGCACTGTTGATGACACGGCAAGTACCCGGCAGTGCTGATGACAGGGCAAATACACGACACTGCTGATGACAGTACCCAGCACTGTTTATGACGGGGAAACTACCCGCCACTGTTGATGCCACGGCAAGTACCCGGCACTGTTGATGCCACGGCAAGTGCCCGGCACTGTTGATGCCACGGCAAGTACCCGGCACTGTTGATGCCACGGCAAGTGCCCGGCACCTTTGATGTCACGGCAAGTACCCGGCACTGTTGCTGCCACGGCAAGTGCCCGGCACCTTTGATGCCACGGCGAGTACCTGGCACCTTTGATGCCACGGCAAGTGCCCGGCACTGTTGATGAGAAGGCAAGTGCCCGACACCGTTGATGCTACGGCAAGTACCCGGCACTGTTGATGACGGGGAAATTACAAGACACTGTTGATGATAGGGAAAGTGCCCGGATCTGTTGATGACACGGCAGGTATCCGGCACTGTTGATGACACGGCAAGTACCCGGCAGGGCTGATGTCAGGGCAAATACACGGCTTTGCTGATCACACGGAAATTATCCGGCACTGTTGATGACACGGCAAGTGCCCGGCACCGTTGATGGCACGGCAAGTGCCCGGCACTGTTGATGACGGGGAAAGTACACGGCACTATTGATGAAACAGCAAGTGCCCGGCACCGTTGATGACACGGCAGGTATTCGGCACTGTTTATGACACGGCAAGTGCCCGGCACTGTTGATGACGGGAAAGTGCACCGCACTGCTGATTACACGGCAAGTACCCGGCACTGCTGATGACACGGCAAGGGCCCGGCACCGTTGATGCCACGGCAAGTACCCGGCACTGTTGATGACACGGCAAGTACCCGGCACCTTTGATGCCACGGCGAGTACCCGGCACTGTTGATGACACGGCAAGTACCCGGCAGTGCTGATGACAGGGCGAATACACGACACTGCTGATGAAAGTACCCAGCACTGTTTATGACGGGGAAAGTACACGGCACTGTTGATGACACGGCAAGTACCCGGCAGTGCTGATGACAGGGCAAATAAACGACACTGCTGATGACAGTACCCAGCACTGTTTATGACGGGGAAAGTACCCGGCACTGTTGATGCCACGGCAAGTACCCGGTACTGTTGGTGACACTGCAAAAGCCAGGCACCTTTGATGCCACGGCGAGTACCTGGCACCTTTGATGCCACGGAAAGTGCCTGGCACTGTTGATGAGATGGAAACTACCCGGCTTTGTTGATGAGACGGCAAGTGCCCGACACCGTTGATGCTACGGCAAGTACCCGGCATTGTTGATGACGGGGAAAGTGCACCGCACTGCTGATTACACGGCAAGTACCCGGCACTGCTGATGACACGGCAAGGGCCCCGCACCGTTGATGCCACGGCAAGTACCCGGCACCTTTGATGCCACGGCGAGTACCCGGCACTGTTGATGACACGGCAAGTACCCGGCAGTGCTGATGACAGGGCAAATACACGACACTGCTGATGAAAGTACCCAGCACTGTTTATGACGGGGAAAGTACACGGCACTGTTGATGACACGGCAAGTACCCGGCAGTGCTGATGACAGGCAAATACACGACACTGCTGATGACAGTACCCAGCACTGTTTATGACGGTGAAAGTACCCGGCACTGTTGATGCCACGGCAAGTACCCGGTACTGTTGGTGACACTGCAAAAGCCAGGCAGTGCTGATGCCACGGCAAGTACCCGGCAGTGCTGATGACAGGGCAAATACACGGCACAGCTGATCACACGCCAAGTACCCGGCACTGGTAGTGATAGGGAAAGTGCCCGGATCTGTTGATGACACGGCAGGTATCCGGCACTGTTGATGGCACGGCAAGTGCCCGGCACTGTTGATGCCACGGCAAGTGCCCGGCACCTTTGATGCCACGGCAAGTACCCGGCACTGTTGCTGCCACGGCAAGTGCCCGGCACCTTCGATGCCATGGCGAGTACCTGGCACCTTTGATGCCACGGCAAGTGCCCGGCACTGTTGATGAGGGAAACTACCCGGCACTGTTGATGAGACGGCAAATGCCCGACACCGTTGATGCTACGGCAAGTACCCGGCACTGTTGATGACGGGGAAACTACAAGACACTGCTGATGATAGGGAAAGTGCCCGGATCTGTTGATGACACGGCAGGTATCCGGCACTGTTGATGACACGGCAAGTACCCGGCAGGGCTGATGTCAGGGCAAATACACGGCTTTGCTGATCACACGGAAATTACCCGGCACTGTTGATGACACGGCAAGTGCCCGGCACCGTTGATGGCACGGCAAACGCCCGGCACTGTTGATGACGGGGAAAGTGCACCGCACTGTTGATTACACGGCGAGTACCCGGCACTGTTGATGACACCGCAAGTACCCGGCAGTGCTGATGTCAGGGCAAATACACGGCACTGCTGATCACACGGGAAGTACCCGGCACTGTTTATGACACGGCAAGTGCCCGGCACCGTCGATGCCACGGCAAGTACCCGGCTCTGTTGATGACGGGAAATTACACGGCACTGTTGATGATAGGGAAAGTGCCCGGATCTGTTGATGACACGGCAGGTATCCGGCACTGTTGATGGCACGGCAAGTGCCCGGCACTGTTGATGACGGGGAAAGTACACGGCACTGTTGATGACACGGCAAGTGCCCGGCACCGTTGATGACACGGTAGGTACCCGGCACTGTTGATGACACGGCAAGTACCCGGCAGTGCTGATGACAGGGCAAATACACGACACTGCTGATGAAAGTACCCAGCACTGTTTATGACGGGGAAAGTACACGGCACTGTTGATGACACGGCAAGTACCCGGCAGTGCTGATGACAGGGCAAATAAACGACACTGCTGATGACAGTACCCAGCACTGTTTATGACGGGGAAAGTACCCGGCACTGTTGATGCCACGGCAAGTACCCGGTACTGTTGGTGACACTGCAAAAGCCAGGCACCTTTGATGCCACGGCGAGTACCTGGCACCTTTGATGCCACGGAAAGTGCCCGGCACTGTTGATGAGATGGAAACTACCCGGCACTGTTGATGAGACGGCAAGTGCCCGACACCGTTGATGCTACGGCAAGTACCCGGCACTGTTGATGACGGGGAAAGTGCACCGCACTGCTGATTACACGGCAAGTACCCGGCACTGCTGATGACACGGCAAGGGCCCGGCACCGTTGATGCCACGGCAAGTACCCGGCACCTTTGATGCCACGGCGAGTACCCGGCACTGTTGATGACACGGCAAGTACCCGGCAGTGCTGATGACAGGGCAAATACACGACACTGCTGATGAAAGTACTCAGCACTGTTTATGACGGGGAAAGTACACGGCACTGTTGATGACACGGCAAGTACCCGGCAGTGCTGATGACAGGGCAAATACACGACACTGCTGATGACAGTACCCAGCACTGTTTATGACGGTGAAAGTACCCGGCACTGTTGATGCCACGGCAAGTACCCGGTACTGTTGGTGACACTGCAAAAGCCAGGCAGTGCTGATGCCACGGCAAGTACCCGGCAGTGCTGATGACAGGGCAAATACACGGCACAGCTGATCACACGCCAAGTACCCGGCACTGGTAGTGATAGGGAAAGTGCCCGGATCTGTTGATGACACGGCAGGTATCCGGCACTGTTGATGGCACGGCAAGTGCCCGGCACTGTTGATGCCACGGCAAGTGCCCGGCACCTTTGATGCCACGGCGAGTACCTGGCACCTTTGATGCCACGGCAAGTGCCCGGCACTGCTGATGACACGGCAAGGGCCCGGCACCGTTGATGCCACGGCAAGTACCCGGCACCTTTGATGCCACGGCGAGTACCCGGCACTGTTGATGACACGGCAAGTACCCGGCAGTGCTGATGACAGGGCAAATACACGACACTGCTGATGAAAGTACCCAGCACTGTTTATGACGGGGAGAGTACACGGCACTGTTGATGACACGGCAAGTACCCGGCAGTGCTGATGACAGGGCAAATACACGACACTGCTGATGACAGTACCCAGCACTGTTTATGACGGGGAAGCTACCCGCCACTGTTGATGCCACGGCAAGTACCCGGCACTGTTGATGCCACGGCAAGTGCCCGGCACTGTTGATGCCACGGCAAGTACCCGGCACTGTTGATGCCACGGCAAGTGCCCGGCACCTTTGATGTCACGGCAAGTACCCGGCACTGTTGCTGCCACGGCAAGTGCCCGGCACCTTTGATGCCACGGCGAGTACCTGGCACCTTTGATGCCACGGCAAGTGCCCGGCACTGTTGATGAGAAGGCAAGTGCCCGACACCGTTGATGCTATGCGCAAGTACCCGGCACTGTTGATGACGGGGAAATTACAAGACACTGTTGATGATAGGGAAAGTGCCCGGATCTGTTGATGACACGGCAGGTATCCGGCACTGTTGATGACACGGCAAGTACCCGGCAGGGCTGATGTCAGGGCAAATACACGGCTTTGCTGATCACACGGAAATTATCCGGCACTGTTGATGACACGGCAAGTGCCCGGCACCGTTGATGGCACGGCAAGTGCCCGGCACTGTTGATGACGGGGAAAGTACACGGCACTATTGATGAAACAGCAAGTGCCCGGCACCGTTGATGACACGGCAGGTATTCGGCACTGTTTATGACACGGCAAGTGCCCGGCACTGTTGATGACGGGGAAAGTGCACCGCACTGCTGATTACACGGCAAGTACCCGGCACTGCTGATGACACGGCAAGGGCCCGGCACCGTTGATGCCACGGCAAGTACCCGGCACTGTTGATGACACGGCAAGTACCCGGCACCTTTGATGCCACGGCGAGTACCCGGCACTGTTGATGACACGGCAAGTACCCGGCAGTGCTGATGACAGGGCAAATACACGACACTGCTGATGAAAGTACCCAGCACTGTTTATGACGGGGAAAGTACACGGCACTGTTGATGACACGGCAAGTACCCGGCAGTGCTGATGACAGGGCAAATAAACGACACTGCTGATGACAGTACCCAGCACTGTTTATGACGGGGAAAGTACCCGGCACTGTTGATGCCACGGCAAGTACCCGGTACTGTTGGTGACACTGCAAAAGCCAGGCACCTTTGATGCCACGGCGAGTACCTGGCACCTTTGATGCCACGGAAAGTGCCCGGCACTGTTGATGAGATGGAAACTACCCGGCACTGTTGATGAGACGGCAAGTGCCCGACACCGTTGATGCTACGGCAAGTACCCGGCATTGTTGATGACGGGGAAAGTGCACCGCACTGCTGATTACACGGCAAGTACCCGGCACTGCTGATGACACGGCAAGGGCCCGGCACCGTTGATGCCACGGCAAGTACCCGGCACCTTTGATGCCACGGCGAGTACCCGGCACTGTTGATGACACGGCAAGTACCCGGCAGTGCTGATGACAGGGCAAATACACGACACTGCTGATGAAAGTA
The DNA here is from genome assembly GCA_029168955.1 of Aplectana chamaeleonis. Taxonomy (NCBI): domain Eukaryota; kingdom Metazoa; phylum Nematoda; class Chromadorea; order Rhabditida; family Cosmocercidae; genus Aplectana; species Aplectana chamaeleonis. The sequence continues at coordinate 1,365,124 of JAPDOI010000108.1, forward strand.
CCCAGCACTGTTTATGACGGGGAAAGTACACGGCACTGTTGATGACACGGCAAGTACCCGGCAGTGCTGATGACAGGGCAAATACACGACACTGCTGATGACAGTACCCAGCACTGTTTATGACGGTGAAAGTACCCGGCACTGTTGATGCCACGGCAAGTACCCGGTACTGTTGGTGACACTGCAAAAGCCAGGCAGTGCTGATGCCACGGCAAGTACCCGGCAGTGCTGATGACAGGGCAAATACACGGCACAGCTGATCACACGCCAAGTACCCGGCACTGGTAGTGATAGGGAAAGTGCCCGGATCTGTTGATGACACGGCAGGTATCCGGCACTGTTGATGGCACGGCAAGTGCCCGGCACTGTTGATGCCACGGCAAGTGCCCGGCACCTTTGATGTCACGGCAAGTACCCGGCACTGTTGCTGCCACGGCAAGTGCCCGGCACCTTTGATGCCATGGCGAGTACCTGGCACCTTTGATGCCACGGCAAGTGCCCGGCACTGTTGATGAGAGGGAAACTACCCGGCACTGTTGATGAGACGGCAAATGCCCGACACCGTTGATGCTACGGCAAGTACCCGGCACTGTTGATGACGGGGAAACTACAAGACACTGCTGATGATAGGGAAAGTGCCCGGATCTGTTGATGACACGGCAGGTATCCGGCACTGTTGATGACACGGCAAGTACCCAGCAGGGCTGATGTCAGGGCAAATACACGGCTTTGCTGATCACACGGAAATTACCCGGCACTGTTGATGACACGGCAAGTGCCCGGCACCGTTGATGGCACGGCAAACGCCCGGCACTGTTGATGACGGGGAAAGTGCACCGCACTGCTGATTACACGGCGAGTACCCGGCACTGTTGATGACACCGCAAGTACCCGGCAGTGCTGATGTCAGGGCAAATACACGGCACTGCTGATCACACGGGAAGTACCCGGCACTGTTTATGACACGGCAAGTGCCCGGCACCGTCGATGCCACGGCAAGTACCCGGCTCTGTTGATGACGGGAAATTACACGGCACTGTTGATGACACCGCAAGTACCCGGCAGTGCTGATGACAGGGCAAATAAACGACACTGCTGATGACAGTACCCAGCACTGTTTATGACGGGGAAAGTACCCGGCACTGTTGATGCCACGGCAAGTACCCGGTACTGTTGGTGACACTGCAAAAGCCAGGCACCTTTGATGCCACGGCGAGTACCTGGCACCTTTGATGCCACGGAAAGTGCCCGGCACTGTTGATGAGATGGAAACTACCCGGCACTGTTGATGAGACGGCAAGTGCCCGACACCGTTGATGCTACGGCAAGTACCCGGCACTGTTGATGACGGGGAAAGTGCACCGCACTGCTGATTACACGGCAAGTACCCGGCACTGCTGATGACACGGCAAGGGCCCGGCACCGTTGATGCCACGGCAAGTACCCGGCACCTTTGATGCCACGGCGAGTACCCGGCACTGTTGATGACACGGCAAGTACCCGGCAGTGCTGATGACAGGGCAAATACACGACACTGCTGATGAAAGTACTCAGCACTGTTTATGACGGGGAAAGTACACGGCACTGTTGATGACACGGCAAGTACCCGGCAGTGCTGATGACAGGGCAAATACACGACACTGCTGATGACAGTACCCAGCACTGTTTATGACGGTGAAAGTACCCGGCACTGTTGATGCCACGGCAAGTACCCGGTACTGTTGGTGACACTGCAAAAGCCAGGCAGTGCTGATGCCACGGCAAGTACCCGGCAGTGCTGATGACAGGGCAAATACACGGCACAGCTGATCACACGCCAAGTACCCGGCACTGGTAGTGATAGGGAAAGTGCCCGGATCTGTTGATGACACGGCAGGTATCCGGCACTGTTGATGGCACGGCAAGTGCCCGGCACTGTTGATGCCACGGCAAGTGCCCGGCACCTTTGATGTCACGGCAAGTACCCGGCACTGTTGCTGCCACGGCAAGTGCCCGGCACCTTTGATGCCACGGCGAGTACCTGGCACCTTTGATGCCACGGCAAGTGCCCGGCACTGTTGATGAGAGGGAAACTACCCGGCACTGTTGATGAGACGGCAAATGCCCGACACCGTTGATGCTACGGCAAGTACCCGGCACTGTTGATGACGGGGAAACTACAAGACACTGTTGGTGATAGGGAAAGTGCCCGGATCTGTTGATGACACGGCAGGTATCCGGCACTGTTGATGACACGGCAAGTACCCGGCAAGGCTGATGTCAGGGCAAATACACGGCTTTGCTGATCACACGGAAATTACCCGGCACTGTTGATGACACGGCAAGTGCCCGGCACCGTTGATGGCACGGCAAGTGCCCGGCACTGTTGATGACGGGGAAAGTGCACCGCACTGCTGATTACACGGCAAGTACCCGGCACTGCTGATGACACGGCAAGGGCCCGGCACCGTTGATGCCACGGCAAGTACCCGGCACTGTTGATGACACGGCAAGTACCCGGCACCTTTGATGCCACGGCGAGTACCCGGCACTGTTGATGACACGGCAAGTACCCGGCAGTGCTGATGACAGGGCAAATACACGACACTGCTGATGAAAGTACCCAGCACTGTTTATGACGGGGAAAGTACACGGCACTGTTGATGACACGGCAAGTACCCGGCAGTGCTGATGACAGGGCAAATACACGACACTGCTGATGACAGTACCCAGCACTGTTTATGACGGGGAAAGTACCCGGCACTGTTGATGCCACGGCAAGTACCCGGTACTGTTGGTGACACGGCAAAAGCCAGGCAGTGCTGATGCCACGGCAAGTACCCGGCAGAGCTGATGACAGGGCAAATACACGGCACAGCTGATCACACGCCAAGTACCCGGCACTGGTAGTGATAGGGAAAGTGCCCGGATCTGTTGATGACACGGCAGGTATCCGGCACTGTTGATGGCACGGCAAGTGCCCGGCACTGTTGATGCCACGGCAAGTGCCCGGCACCTTTGATGTCACGGCAAGTACCCGGCACTGTTGCTGCCACGGCAAGTGCCCGGCACCTTTGATGCCACGGCGAGTACCTGGCACCTTTGATGCCACGGCAAGTGCCCGGCACTGTTGATGAGAGGGAAACTACCCGGCACTGCTGATGACACGGGAAGTACCCGCATCAGTTGGTGCCAAGGCAAATATCGGGCACTGTTAATGAGACGGCAACTGCCCGGCGCCTTTGATGCCACGGCGAGTACCCGGTACTGTTGGTGACACGGCAAAAGCCAGGCAGTGCTGATGCCACGGCGAGTACCCGGCACTGTTGATGACACCGCAAGTACCCGGCACCGTTGATGACACGGCAGGTATTCGGCACTGTTTATGACACGGCAAGTGCCCGGCACTGTTGATGACGGGGAAAGTGCACCGCACTGCTGATTACACGGCAAGTACCCGGCACTGCTGATGACACGGCAAGGGCCCGGCACCGTTGATGCCACGGCAAGTACCCGGCACTGTTGATGACACGGCAAGTACCCGGCACCTTTGATGCCACGGCGAGTACCCGGCACTGTTGATGACACGGCAAGTACCCGGCAGTGCTGATGACAGGGCAAATACACGGCACTGCTGATGACACGGCAAGTACCCGGATCAGTTGGTGCCACGGCAAATATCGGGCACTGTTAATGAGACGGCAAGTGCCCGGCACCGTTGATGCCATGGCAAGTACCCGGCACTGTTGATGACACCGCAAGTACACGGCAATGCTGATCACACGGGAAGTACCCGGCACTGTTTATGACACGGCAAGTGCCCGGCACCGTCGATGCCACGGCAAGTACCCGGCTCTGTTGATGACGGGAAATTACATGGCACTGTTGATGATAGGGAAAGTGCCCGGATCTGTTGATGACACGGCAGGTATCCGGCACTGTTGATGGCACGGCAAGTGCCCGGCACTGTTGATGACGGGGAAAGTACACGGCACTGTTGATGACACGGCAAGTGCCCGGCACCGTTGATGACACGGCAGGTACCCGGCACTGTTGATGACACGGCAAGTACCCGGCAGTGCTGATGACAGGGCAAATACACGACACTGCTGATGAAAGTACCCAGCACTGTTTATGACGGGGAAACTGCCCGGATCTGTTGGTGACACGGCAGGTATCCGGCACTGTTGATGGCACGGCAAGTGCCCGGCACTGTTGATGACGGGGAAAGTACACGGCACTGTTGATGACGCGGCAAGTGCCCGGCACCGTTGATGCCACGGCGAGTACCCGGCACTGTTGATGACACGGCAAGTACCCGGCAGTGCTGATGTCAGGGCAAATACACGGCACTGCTGATCACACGGGAAGTACCCGGCACTGTTTATGACACGGCAAGTGCCCGGCACCGTCGATGCCACGGCAAGTACCCGGCTCTGTTGATGACGGGAAATTACACGGCACTGTTGATGATAGGGAAAGTGCCCGGATCTGTTGATGACACGGCAGGTATCCGGCACTGTTGATGGCACGGCAAGTGCCCGGCACTGGCGATGACGGGGAAAGTACACGGCACTGTTGATGACACGGCAAGTGCCCGGCACCGTTGATGACACGGTAGGTACCCGGCACTGTTGATGACACGGCAAGTACCCGGCAGTGCTGATGACAGGGCAAATACACGACACTGCTGATGAAAGTACCCAGCACTGTTTATGACGGGGAAAGTACACGGCACTGTTGATGACACGGCAAGTACCCGGCAGTGCTGATGACAGGGCAAATAAACGACACTGCTGATGACAGTACCCAGCACTGTTTATGACGGGGAAAGTACCCGGCACTGTTGATGCCACGGCAAGTACCCGGTACTGTTGGTGACACTGCAAAAGCCAGGCACCTTTGATGCCACGGCGAGTACCTGGCACCTTTGATGCCACGGAAAGTGCCCGGCACTGTTGATGAGAGGGAAACTACCCGGCACTGTTGATGACGGGGAAATTACAAGACACTGTTGATGACACGGCAGGTATCCGGCACTGTTGATGGCACGGCAAGTGCCCGGCACTGTTGATGCCACGGCAAGTGCCCGGCACTGTTGATGACGGGGAAAGTGCACGGCACTGTTGATGACACAGCAAGTGCCCGGCACCGTTGATGACACGGCAGGTATTCGGCACTGTTTATGACACGGCAAGTGCCCGGCACTGTTGATGACGGGGAAAGTGCACCGCACTGCTGATTACACGGCAAGTACCCGGCACTGCTGATGACACGGCAAGGGCCCGGCACCGTTGATGCCACGGCAAGTACCCGGCACTGTTGATGACACGGCGAGAACCCGGCACCTTTGATGCCACGGCGAGTACCCGGCACTGTTGATGACACGGCAAGTACCCCGCAGTGCTGATGACAGGGCAAATACACGACACTGCTGATGAAAGTACCCAGCACTGTTTATGACGGGGAAAGTACACGGCGCTGTTGATGACACGGCAAGTACCCGGCAGTGCTGATGACAGGGCAAATACACGACACTGCTGATGACAGTACCCAGCACTGTTTATGATGGGGAAAGTACCCGGCACTGTTGATGCCACGGCAAGTACCCGGTACTGTTGGTGACACGGCAAAAGCCAGGCAGTGCTGATGCCACGGCAAGTACCCGGCAGTGCTGATGACAGGGCAAATACACGGCACAGCTGATCACACGCCAAGTACCCGGCACTGGTAGTGATAGGGAAAGTGCCCGGATCTGTTGATGACACGGCAGGTATCCGGCACTGTTGATGGCACGGCAAGTGCCCGGCACTGTTGATGCCACGGCAAGTGCCCGGCACCTTTGATGTCACGGCAAGTACCCGGCACTGTTGCTGCCACGGCAAGTGCCCGGCACCTTTGATGCCACGGCGAGTACCTGGCACCTTTGATGCCACGGCAAGTGCCCGGCACTGTTGATGAGAGGGAAACTACCCGGCACTGCTGATGACACGGGAAGTACCCGGATCAGTTGGTGCCAAGGCAAATATCGGGCACTGTTAATGAGACGGCAACTGCCCGGCGCCTTTGATGCCACGGCGAGTACCCGGCACTGTTGATGACACCGCAAGTACACGGCACTGCTGATCACACGGGAAGTACCCGGCACTGTTTATGACACGGCAAGTGCCCGGCACCGTCGATGCCACGGCAAGTACCCGGCTCTGTTGATGACGGGAAATTACATGGCACTGTTGATGATAGGGAAAGTGCCCGGATCTGTTGATGACACGGCAGGTATCCGGCACTGTTGATGGCACGGCAAGTGCCCGGCACTGTTGATGACGGGGAAAGTACACGGCACTGTTGATGACACGGCAAGTGCCCGGCACCGTTGATGACACGGCAGGTACCCGACACTGTTGATGACACGGCAAGTACCCGGCAGTGCTGATGACAGGGCAAATACACGACACTGCTGATGAAAGTACCCAGCACTGTTTATGACGGGGAAACTGCCCGGATCTGTTGGTGACACGGCAGGTATCCGGCACTGTTGATGGCACGGCAAGTGCCCGGCACTGTTGATGACGGGGAAAGTACACGGCACTGTTGATGACACGGCGAGAACCCGGCACCTTTGATGCCACGGCGAGTACCCGGCACTGTTGATGACACGGCAAGTACCCGGCAGTGCTGATGACAGGGCAAATACACGACACTGCTGATGAAAGTACCCAGCACTGTTTATGACGGGGAAAGTACACGGCACTGTTGATGACACGGCAAGTACCCGGCAGTGCTGATGACAGGGCAAATACACGACACTGCTGATGACAGTACCCAGCACTGTTTATGACGGGGAAAGTACCCGGCACTGTTGATGCCACGGCAAGTACCCGGTACTGTTGGTGACACGGCAAAAGCCAGGCAGTGCTGATGCCACGGCAAGTACCTGGCAGTGCTGATGACAGGGCAAATACACGGCACAGCTGATCACACGCCAAGTACCCGGCACTGGTAGTGATAGGGAAAGTGCCCGGATCTGTTGATGACACGGCAGGTATCCGGCACTGTTGATGGCACGGCAAGTGCCCGGCACTGTTGATGCCACGGCAAGTGCCCGGCACCTTTGATGTCACGGCAAGTACCCGGCACTGTTGCTGCCACGGCAAGTGCCCGGCACCTTTGATGCCACGGCGAGTACCTGGCACCTTTGATGCCACGGCAAGTGCCCGGCACTGTTGATGAGAGGGAAACTACCCGGCACTGCTGATGACACGGGAAGTACCCGGATCAGTTGGTGCCAAGGCAAATATCGGGCACTGTTAATGAGACGGCAACTGCCCGGCGCCTTTGATGCCACGGCGAGTACCCGGCACTGTTGATGACACCGCAAGTACACGGCACTGCTGATCACACGGGAAGTACCCGGCACTGTTTATGACACGGCAAGTGCCCGGCACCGTCGATGCCACGGCAAGTACCCGGCTCTGTTGATGACGGGAAATTACATGGCACTGTTGATGATAGGAAAGTGCCCGGATCTGTTGATGACACGGCAGGTATCCGGCACTGTTGATGGCACGGCAAGTGCCCGGCACTGTTGATGACGGGAAAGTACACGGCACTGTTGATGACACGGCGCGCCCGGCACCGTTGATGACACGGCAGGTACCCGGCACTGTTGATGACACGGCAAGTACCCGGCAGTGCTGATGACAGGGCAAATACACGACACTGCTGATGAAAGTACCCAGCACTGTTTATGACGGGGAAACTGCCCGGATCTGTTGGTGACACGGCAGGTATCCGGCACTGTTGATGGCACGGCAAGTGCCCGGCACTGTTGATGACGGGGAAAGTACACGGCACTGTTGATGACGCGGCAAGTGCCCGGCACCGTTGATGCCACGGCGAGTACCCGGCACTGTTGATGACACCGCAAGTACCCGGCAGTGCTGATGTCAGGGCAAATACACGGCACTGCTGATCACACGGGAAGTACCCGGCACTGTTTATGACACGGCAAGTGCCCGGCACCGTCGATGCCACGGCAAGTACCCGGCTCTGTTGATGACGGGAAATTACACGGCACTGTTGATGATAGGGAAAGTGCCCGGATCTGTTGATGACACGGCAGGTATCCGGCACTGTTGATGGCACGGCAAGTGCCCGGCACTGTTGATGACGGGGAAAGTACACGGCACTGTTGATGACACGGCAAGTGCCCGGCACCGTTGATGACACGGTAGGTACCCGGCACTGTTGATGACACGGCAAGTACCCGGCAGTGCTGATGACAGGGCAAATACACGACACTGCTGATGAAAGTACCCAGCACTGTTTATGACGGGGAAAGTACACGGCACTGTTTATGACACGGCAAGTGCCCGGCACCGTCGATGCCACGGCAAGTACCCGGCTCTGTTGATGACGGGAAATTACATGGCACTGTTGATGATAGGGAAAGTGCCCGGATCTGTTGATGACACGGCAGGTATCCGGCACTGTTGATGGCACGGCAAGTGCCCGGCACTGTTGATGACGGGGAAAGTACACGGCACTGTTGATGACACGGCAAGTGCCCGGCACCGTTGATGACACGGCAGGTACCCGGCACTGTTGATGACACGGCAAGTACCCGGCAGTGCTGATGACAGGGCAAATACACGACACTGCTGATGAAAGTACCCAGCACTGTTTATGACGGGGAAACTGCCCGGATCTGTTGGTGACACGGCAGGTATCCGGCACTGTTGATGGCACGGCAAGTGCCCGGCACTGTTGATGACGGGGAAAGTACACGGCACTGTTGATGACGCGGCAAGTGCCCGGCACCGTTGATGCCACGGCGAGTACCCGGCACTGTTGATGACACCGCAAGTACCCGGCAGTGCTGATGTCAGGGCAAATACACGGCACTGCTGATCACACGGGAAGTACCCGGCACTGTTTATGACACGGCAAGTGCCCGGCACCGTCGATGCCACGGCAAGTACCCGGCTCTGTTGATGACGGGAAATTACACGGCACTGTTGATGATAGGGAAAGTGCCCGGATCTGTTGATGACACGGCAGGTATCCGGCACTGTTGATGGCACGGCAAGTGCCCGGCACTGTTGATGACGGGGAAAGTACACGGCACTGTTGATGACACGGCAAGTGCCCGGCACCGTTGATGACACGGTAGGTACCCGGCACTGTTGATGACACGGCAAGTACCCGGCAGTGCTGATGACAGGGCAAATACACGACACTGCTGATGAAAGTACCCAGCACTGTTTATGACGGGGAAAGTACACGGCACTGTTGATGACACGGCAAGTACCCGGCAGTGCTGATGACAGGGCGAATAAACGACACTGCTGATGACAGTACCCAGCACTGTTTATGACGGGGAAAGTACCCGGCACTGTTGATGCCACGGCAAGTACCCGGTACTGTTGGTGACACTGCAAAAGCCAGGCACCTTTGATGCCACGGCGAGTACCTGGCACCTTTGATGCCACGGAAAGTGCCCGGCACTGTTGATGAGAGGGAAACTACCCGGCACTGTTGATGAGACGGCAAGTGCCCGACACCGTTGATGCTACGGCAAGTACCCGGCACTGTTGATGACGGGGAAATTACAAGACACTGTTGATGACACGGCAGGTATCCGGCACTGTTGATGGCACGGCAAGTGCCCGGCACTGTTGATGCCACGGCAAGTGCCCGGCACTGTTGATGACGGGGAAAGTACACGGCACTGTTGATGACACAGCAAGTGCCCGGCACCGTTGATGACACGGCAGGTATTCGGCACTGTTTATGACACGGCAAGTGCCCGGCACTGTTGATGACGGGGAAAGTGCACAGCACTGCTGATTACACGGCAAGTACCCGGCACTGCTGATGACACGGCAAGGGCCCGGCACCGTTGATGCCACGGCAAGTACCCGGCACTGTTGATGACACGGCAAGTACCCGGCACCTTTGATGCCACGGCGAGTACCCGGCACTGTTGATGACACGGCAAGTACCCGGCAGTGCTGATGACAGGGCAAATACACGACACTGCTGATGACAGTACCCAGCACTGTTTATGAAGGGGAAAGTACCCGGCACTGTTGATGCCACGGCAAGTACCCGGTACTGTTGGTGACACGGCAAAAGCCAGGCAGTGCTGATGCCACGGCAAGTACCCGGCAGTGCTGATGACAGGGCAAATACACGGCACAGCTGATCACACGCCAAGTACCCGGCACTGGTAGTGATAGGAAAGTGCCCGGATCTGTTGATGACACGGCAGGTATCCGGCACTGTTGATGGCACGGCAAGTGCCCGGCACTGTTGATGCCACGGCAAGTGCCCGGCACCTTTGATGTCACGGCAAGTACCCGGCACTGTTGCTGCCACGGCAAGTGCCCGGCACCTTTGATGCCACGGCGAGTACCTGGCACCTTTGATGCCACGGCAAGTGCCCGGCACTGTTGATGAGAGGGAAACTACCCGGCACTGCTGATGACACGGGAAGTACCCGGATTAGTTGGTGCCAAGGCAAATATCGGGCACTGTTAATGAGACGGCAACTGCCCGGCGCCTTTGATGCCACGGCGAGTACCCGGCACTGTTGATGACACCGCAAGTACACGGCACTGCTGATCACACGGGAAGTACCCGGCACTGTTTATGACACGGCAAGTGCCCGGCACCGTCGATGCCACGGCAAGTGCCCGGCACTGTTGATGACGGGGAAAGTACACGGCACTGTTGATGACACAGCAAGTGCCCGGCACCGTTGATGACACGGCAGGTATTCGGCACTGTTTATGACACGGCAAGTGCCCGGCACTGTTGATGACGGGGAAAGTGCACCGCACTGCTGATTACACGGCAAGTACCCGGCACTGCTGATGACACGGCAAGGGCCCGGCACCGTTGATGCCACGGCAAGTACCCGGCACTGTTGATGACACGGCAAGTACCCGGCACCTTTGATGCCACGGCGAGTACCCTGCACTGTTGATGACACGGCAAGTACCCGGCAGTGCTGATGACAGGGCAAATACACGACACTGCTGATGAAAGTACCCGGCACTGTTGATGACGGGGAAAGTACACGGCACTGTTGATGACACGGCAAGTAACCGGCAGTGCTGATGACAGGGCAAATACACGACACTGCTGATGACAGTACCCAGCACTGTTGATGACGGGGAAAGTACCCGGCACTGTTGATGCCACGGCAAGTACCCGGCACTGTTGATGCCACGGCAAGTGCCCGGCACTGTTGATGCCACGGCAAGTACCCGGCACTGTTGATGCCACGGCAAGTGCCCGGCACCTTTGATGTCACGGCAAGTACCCATCACTGTTGCTGCCACGGCAAGTGCCCGGCACCTTTGATGCCACGGCGAGTACCTGGCACCTTTGATGCCACGGCAAGTGCCCGGCACTGTTGATGAGAAGGCAAGTGCCCGACACCGTTGATGCTACGGCAAGTACCCGGCACTGTTGATGACGGGGAAATTACAAGACACTGTTGATGATAGGGAAAGTGCCCGGATCTGTTGATGACACGGCAGGTATCCGGCACTGTTGATGACACAGCAAGTACCTGGCAGGGCTGATGTCAGGGCAAATACACGGCTTTGCTGATGACACGGAAATTACCCGGCACTGTTGATGACACGGCAAGTGCCCGGCACCGTTGATGGCACGGCAAGTGCCCGGCACTGTTGATGACGGGGAAAGTACACGGCACTGTTGATGAAACAGCAAGTGCCCGGCACCGTTGATGACACGGCAGGTATTCGGCACTGTTTATAACACGGCAAGTGCCCGGCACTGTTGATGACGGGGAAAGTGCACCGCACTGCTGATTACACGGCAAGTACCCGGCACTGCTGATGACACGGCAAGGGCCCGGCACCGTTGATGCCACGGCAAGTACCCGGCACTGTTGATGACACGGCAAGTACCCGGCACCTTTGATGCCACGGCGAGTACCCGGCACTGTTGATGACACGGCAAGTACCCGGCAGTGCTGATGACAGGGCAAATACACGACACTGCTGATGAAAGTACCCAGCACTGTTTATGACGGGGAAAGTACACGGCACTGTTGATGACACGGCAAGTACCCGGCAGTGCTGATGACAGGGCAAATACACGACACTGCTGATGACAGTACCCAGCACTGTTTATGACGGGGAAAGTACCCGGCACTGTTGATGCCACGGCCCACGGCAAGTACCCGGTAGTGTTGGTGACACTGCAAAAGCCAGGCAGTGCTGATGCCACGGCAAGTACCCGGCAGTGCTGATGACAGGGCAAATACACGGCACAGCTGATCACACGCCAAGTACCCGGCACTGGTAGTGATAGGGAAAGTGCCCGGATCTGTTGATGACACGGCAGGTATCCGGCACTGTTGATGCCACGGCAAGTGCCCGGCACCTTTGATGTCACGGCAAGTACCCGGCACTGTTGCTGCCACGGCAAGTGCCCGGCACCTTTGATGCCACGGCGAGTACCTGGCACCTTTGATGCCACGGCAAGTGCCCGGCACTGTTGATGAGAGGGAAACTACCCGGCACTGTTGATGAGACGGCAAATGCCCGACACCGTTGATGCTACGGCAAGTACCCGGCACTGTTGATGACGGGGAAATTACAAGACACTGTTGATGATAGGGAAAGTGCCCGGATCTGTTGATGACACGGCAGGTATCCGGCACTGTTGATGACACGGCAAGTACCCGGTAGGGCTGATGTCAGGGCAAATACACGGCTTTGCTGATCACACGGAAATTACCCGGCACTGTTGATGACACGGCAAGGGCCCGGCACCGTTGATGCCACGACAAGTACCCGGCACTGTTGATGACACGGCAAGTACCCGGCACCTTTGATGCCAAGGCGAGTACCCGGCACTGTTGATGACACGGCAAGTACCCGGCAGTGCTGATGACAGGGCAAATACACGACACTGCTGATGAAAGTACCCAGCACTGTTTATGACGGGGAAAGTACACGGCACTGTTGATGACACGGCAAAGTACCCGGCAGTGCTGATGACAGGGCAAATACACGACACTGCTGATGACAGTACCCAGCACTGTTTATGACGGGGAAAGTACCCGGCACTGTTGATGCCACGGCAAGTACCCGGTACTGTTGGTGACACGGCAAAAGCCAGGCAGTGCTGATGCCACGGCAAGTACCCGGCAGTGCTGATGACAGGGCAAATACACGGCACAGCTGATCACACGCCAAGTACCCGGCACTGGTAGTGATAGGGAAAGTGCCCGCATCTGTTGATGACACGGCAGGTATCCGGCACTGTTGATGGCACGGCAAGTGCCCGTCACTATGGATGCCACGGCAAGTGCCCGGCACTGCTGATGACAGTACCCAGCACTGTTCATGACGGGGAAGTACCCGGCACTGTTAATGCCACGGCAAAGTACTTGGTACTGTTGATGACACGGCAAAAAGCCACGCAGTGCTGATGCCACGGCAAGTACCCGGCACTGCTGATGACACGGGAAGTACCCGGATCAGTTGGTGCCAAGGCCAATCTCGGGCACTGTTACTGAGACGGCACCTGCCCGGCGCCTTTCATGCCACGGCGAGTACCCGGCACTGCTGATCACACGAGAAGTACCCGGCACTGTTTATGACACGGCAAGTGCCCGGCACCGTCGATGCCACGGCAAGTACCCGGCTCTGTTGATGACGGGAAATTACACGGCACTGTTGATGATAGGAAAGTGCCCGGATCTGTTGATGACACGGCAGGTATCCGGCACTGTTGATGGCACGGCAAGTGCCCGGCACTGTTGATGACGGGGAAAGTACACGGCCCTGTTGATGACACGGCAAGTGCCCGGCACCGTTGATGACACGGTAGGTACCCGGCACTGTTGATGACACGGCAAGTACCCGGCAGTGCTGATGACAGGGCAAATACACGGCACTGCTGATGAAAGTACCCAGCACTGTTTATGACGGGGAAAGTGCCCGGATCTGTTGGTGACACGGCAGGTATCCGGCACTGTTGATTGCACGGCAAGTGCCCGGCACTGTTGATGACGGGAAAGTACACGGCACTGTTGATGACGCGGTAAGTGCACGGCACCGTTGATGCCACGGCGAGTACCCGGCACTGTTGATGACGGGGAAATTACACGGCACTGTTGATGATAGGGAAAAAGCCCGGATCTGCTTGATAACACGGCAGGTATCCGGCACTGTTGATGGCACGGCAAAGTGCCCGGCACTGTTGATGACGAGGCGAAAATCGGGCACTGTTGATGCCACGGCAAGTGCCCGACACTGTTGATGCCACGGCAAGTACCCGGCACTGTTGATGCCACGGCAAGTGCCCGGCACCTTTGATGCCACGGCAAGTACCCGGCACTGTTGATGCCACGGCAAGTGCCCGGCACCTTTGATGCCACGGCGAGTACCTGGCACCTTTGATGCCACGGCAAGTGCCCGGCACCGTTGATGAGAGGGGAACTACCCGGCACTGTTGATGAGACGGCAAGTGCCCGGCACCGTTGATGCTACGGCAAGTACCCGGCACTGTTGATGACGGGGAAATTACACGGCACTGTTGATGATAGGGAAAGTGCCCGGATCTGTTGATGACACGGCAGGTATCCGGCACTGTTGATGACACGGCAAGTACCCGGCAGGGCTGATGTCAGGGCGAATACACGGCTTTGCTGATCACACGGAAATTACCCGGCACTGCTGATGACACGGCAAGGGCCCGGCACCGTTGATGCCACGGCAAGTACCCGGCACTGTTGATGACACGGCAAGTACCCGGCACCTTTGATGGCACGGCGAGTACCCGGCACTGTTGATGACACGGCAAGTACCCGGCAGTGCTGATGACAGGGCAAATACACGACACTGCTGATGACAGTACCCAGCACTGTCTATGACGGGGAAAGTACCCGGCACTGTTCATGCCACGGCAAGTACCCGGTACTGTTGGTGACACGGCAAAAGCCAGGCAGTGCTGATGCCACGGCAAGTACCCGGCAGTGCTGATGACAGGGCAAATACACGGCACAGCTGATCACACGCCAAGTACCCGGCACTGGTAGTGATAGGGAAAGTGCCCGGATCTGTTGATGACACGGCAGGTATCCGGCACTGTTGATGACACGGCAAGTGCCCGGCACCGTTGATGCCACGGCAAGTACCCGGCACTGCTGATGACGGGAAATTACACGGCACTGTTGATGATAGGAAAGTGCCCGGATCTGTTGATGACACGGCAGGTATCCGGCACTGTTGATGACACGGCAAAGTACCCGGCAGGGCTGATGTCAGGGCGAATACACGGCTTTGCTGATCACACGGAAATTACCCGGCACTGCTGATGACACGGCAAGGGCCCGGCACCGTTGATGCCACGGCAAGTACCCGGCACTGTTGATGACACGGCAAGTACCCGGCACCTTTGATGGCACGGCGAGTACCCGGCACTGTTGATGACACGGCAAGTACCCGGCAGTGCTGATGACAGGGCAAATACACAACACTGCTGATGACAGTACCCAGCACTGTTTATGACGGGGAAAGTACCCGGCACTGTTCATGCCACGGCAAGTACCCGGTACTGTTGGTGACACGGCAAAAGCCAGGCAGTGCTGATGCCACGGCAAGTACCCGGCAGTGCTGATGACAGGGCAAATACACGGCACAGCTGATCACACGCCAAGTACCCGGCACTGGTAGTGATAGGGAAAGTGCCCGGATCTGTTGATGACACGGCAGGTATCCGGCACTGTTGATGACACGGCAAGTGCCCGGCACCGTTGATGCCACGGCAAGTACCCGGCACTGCTGATGACAGTACCCAGCACTGTTCATGACGGGGAAGTACCCGGCACTGTTAATGCCACGGCAAGTACTTGGTACTGTTGATGACACGGCAAAAGCCACGCAGTGCTGATGCCACGGCAAGTACCCGGCACTGCTGATGACACGGGAAGTACCCGGATCAGTTGGTGCCAAGGCAAATATCGGGCACTGTTAATGAGACGGCAACTGTCCGGCGCCTTTGATGCCACGGCGAGTACCCGGCACTGTTGATGACACCGCAAGTACCCTGCAGTGCTGATGACAGGCAAATACACGGCACAGCTGATCACACGCCAAGTACCCGGCACTGGTAGTGATAGGGAAAGTGCCCGGATCTGTTGATGACACGGCAGGTATCCGGCACTGTTGATGACACGGCAAGTGCCCGGCACCGTTGATGCCACGGCAAGTACCCGGCACTGCTGATGACAGTACCCAGCACTGTTCATGACGGGGAAGTACCCGGCACTGTTAATGCCACGGCAAGTACTTGGTACTGTTGATGACACGGCAAAAGCCACGCAGTGCTGATGCCACGGCAAGTACCCGGCACTGCTGATCACACGAGAAGTACCCGGAACTGTTTATGACACGGCAAGTGCCCGGCACCGTCGATGCCACGGCAAGTACCCGGCTCTGTTGATGACGGGAAATTACACGGCACTGTTGATGATAGGGAAAGTGCCCGGATCTGTTGATGACACGGCAGGTATCCGGCACTGTTGATGGCACGGCAAGTGCCCGGCACTGTTGATGACGGGGAAAGTACACGGCCCTGTTGATGACACGGCAAGTGCCCGGCACCGTTGATGACACGGTAGGTACCCGGCACTGTTGATGACACGGCAAGTACCCGGCAGTGCTGATGACAGGGCAAATACACGGCACTGCTGATGAAAGTACCCAGCACTGTTTATGACGGGGAAAGTGCCCGGATCTGTTGGTGACACGGCAGGTATCCGGCACTGTTGATTGCACGGCAAGTGCCCGGCACTGTTGATGACGGGGAAAGTACACGGCACTGTTGATGACGCGGTAAGTGCACGGCACCGTTGATGCCACGGCGAGTACCCGGCACTGTTGATGACGGGGAAATTACACGGCACTGTTGATGATAGGGAAAAAGCCCGGATCTGTTGATAACACGGCAGGTATCCGGCACTGTTGATGGCACGGCAAGTGCCCGGCACTGTTGATGACGCGGCAAATATTGGGCACTGTTGATGCCACGGCAAGTGCCCGGCACTGTTGATGCCACGGCAAGTACCCGGCACTGTTGATGCCACGGCAAGTGCCCGGCACCTTTGATGCCACGGCAAGTACCCGGCACTGTTGATGCCACGGCAAGTGCCCGGCACCTTTGATGCCACGGCGAGTACCTGGCACCTTTGATGCCACGGCAAGTGCCCGGCACCGTTGATGAGAGGGGAACTACCCGGCACTGTTGATGAGACGGCAAGTGCCCGGCACCGTTGATGCTACGGCAAGTACCCGGCACTGTTGATGACGGGGAAATTACACGGCACTGTTGATGATAGGGAAAGTGCCCGGATCTGTTGATGACACGGCAGGTATCCGGCACTGTTGATGACACGGCAAGTACCCGGCAGGGCTGATGTCAGGGCGAATACACGGCTTTGCTGGATCACACGGAAATTACCCGGCACTGCTGATGACACGGCAAGGGCCCGGCACCGTTGATGCCACGGCAAAGTACCCGGCACTGTTGATGACACGGCAAGTACCCGGCACCTTTGATGGCACGGCGAGTACCCGGCACTGTTGATGACACGGCAAGTACCCGGCAGTGCTGATGACAGGGCAAATACACGACACTGCTGATGACAGTACCCAGCACTGTCTATGACGGGGAAAGTACCCGGCACTGTTCATGCCACGGCAAGTACCCGGTACTGTTGGTGACACGGCAAAAGCCAGGCAGTGCTGATGCCACGGCAAGTACCCGGCAGTGCTGATGACAGGGCAAATACACGGCACAGCTGATCACACGCCAAGTACCCGGCACTGGTAGTGATAGGGAAAGTGCCCGGATCTGTTGATGACACGGCAGGTATCCGGCACTGTTGATGACACGGCAAGTGCCCGGCACCGTTGATGCCACGGCAAGTACCCGGCACTGCTGATGACGGGGAAATTACACGGCACTGTTGATGATAGGGAAAGTGCCCGGATCTGTTGATGACACGGCAGGTATCCGGCACTGTTGATGACACGGCAAGTACCCGGCAGGGCTGATGTCAGGGCGAATACACGGCTTTGCTGATCACACGGAAATTACCCGGCACTGCTGATGACACGGCAAGGGCCCGGCACCGTTGATGCCACGGCAAGTACCCGGCACTGTTGATGACACGGCAAGTACCCGGCACCTTTGATGGCACGGCGAGTACCCGGCACTGTTGATGACACGGCAAGTACCCGGCAGTGCTGATGACAGGGCAAATACACAACACTGCTGATGACAGTACCCAGCACTGTTTATGACGGGGAAAGTACCCGGCACTGTTCATGCCACGGCAAGTACCCGGTACTGTTGGTGACACGGCAAAAGCCAGGCAGTGCTGATGCCACGGCAAGTACCCGGCAGTGCTGATGACAGGGCAAATACACGGCACAGCTGATCACACGCCAAGTACCCGGCACTGGTAGTGATAGGGAAAGTGCCCGGATCTGTTGATGACACGGCAGGTATCCGGGCACTGTTGATGACACGGCAAGTGCCCGGCACCGTTGATGCCACGGCAAGTACCCGGCACTGCTGATGACAGTACCCAGCACTGTTCATGACGGGGAAGTACCCGGCACTGTTAATGCCACGGCAAGTACTTGGTACTGTTGATGACACGGCAAAAGCCACGCAGTGCTGAGTGCCACGGCAAGTACCCGGCACTGCTGATGACACGGGAAGTACCCGGATCAGTTGGTGCCAAGGCAAATATCGGGCACTGTTAATGAGACGGCAACTGTCCGGCGCCTTTGATGCCACGGCGAGTCCCCGACACTGTTGATGACACCGCAAGTACCCTGCAGTGCTGATGACAGGGCAAATACACGGCACAGCTGATCACACGCCAAGTACCCGGCACTGGTAGTGATAGGAAAGTGCCCGGATCTGTTGATGACACGGCAGGTATCCGGCACTGTTGATGACACGGCAAGTGCCCGGCACCGTTGATGCCACGGCAAGTACCCGGCACTGCTGATGACAGTACCCAGCACTGTTCATGACGGGGAAGTACCCGGCACTGTTAATGCCACGGCAAGTACTTGGTACTGTTGATGACACGGCAAAAGCCACGCAGTGCCGATGCCACGGCAAGTACCCGGCACTGATGATGACACGGGAAGTACCCGGATCAGTTGGTGCCAAGGCAAATATCGGGCACTGTTAATGAGACGGCAACTGCCCGGCGCCTTTGATGCCACGGCGAGTACCCGGCACTGCTGATCACACGGGAAGTACCCGGCACTGTTTATGGCACGGCAAGTGCCCGGCACCGTCGATGCCACGGCAAGTACCCGGCTCTGTTGATGACGGGAAATTACACGGCACTGTTGATGATAGGGAAAGTGCCCGGATCTGTTGATGACACGGCAGGTATCCGGCACTGTTGATGGCACGGCAAGTGCCCGGCACTGTTGATGACGGGGAAAGTACACGGCACTGTTGATGACGCGGTAAGTGCACGGCAGTGCTGATGACAGGGCAAATACACGACACTGCTGATGAAAGTACCCAGCACTGTTTATGATGGGGAAAGTGCCCGGATCTGTTGGTGACACGGCAGGTATCCGGCACTGTTGATGGCACGGCAAGTGCCCGGCACTGTTGATGACGCGGCAAATATTGGGCACTGTTGATGCCACGGCAAGTGCCCGGCACTGTTAATGCCACGGCAAGTACCCGGCACTGTTGATGACGGGGAAATTACACGGCACTGTTGATGATAGGGAAAAAGCCCGGATCTGTTGATAACACGGCAGGTATCCTGCACTGTTGATGGCACGGCAAAGTGCCCGGCACTGTTGATGACGGGCACCTAGACGGCACTGTTGATGCCACGGCAAGTGCCCGGCACTGTTGATGACGGGAAAGTACACGACACTGTTGATGACGCGGTAAGTGCACGGCACCGTTGATGCCACGGCGAGTACCCGGCACTGTTGATGACGGGGAAATTACACGGCACTGTTGATGATAGGAAAAGCCCGGATCTGTTGATAACACGGCAGGTATCCTGCACTGTTGATGGCACGGCAAGTGCCCGGCACTGTTGATGACGCGGCAAATATTGGGCACTGTTGATGCCACGGCAAGTGCCCGGCACTGTTGATGCCACGGCAAGTACCCGGCACTGTTGATGCCACGGCAAGTGCCCGGCACCTTTGATGCCACGGCAAGTACCCGGCACTGTTGATGCCACGACAAGTGCCCGGCACCTTTGATGCCACGGCGAGTACCTGGCACCTTTGATGCCACGGCAAGTGCCCGGCACCGTTGATGAGAGGGGAACTACCCGGCACTGTTGATGAGACGGCAAGTGCCCGGCACCGTTGATGCTACGGCAAGTACCCGGCACTGTTGATGACGGGGAAATTACACGGCACTGTTGATGATAGGGAAAGTGCCCGGATCTGTTGATGACACGGCAGGTATCCGGCACTGTTGATGACACGGCAAGTACCCGGCAGGGCTGATGTCAGGGCGAATACACGGCTTTGCTGATCACACGGAAATTACCCGGCACTGCTGATGACACGGCAAGGGCCCGGCACCGTTGATGCCACGGCAAGTACCCGGCACTGTTGATGACACGGCAAGTACCCGGCACCTTTGATGGCACGGCGAGTACCCGGCACTGTTGATGACACGGCAAGTACCCGGCAGTGCTGATGACAGGGCAAATACACAACACTGCGCTGATGACAGTACCCAGCACTGTTTATGACGGGGAAAGTACCCGGCACTGTTCATGCCACGGCAAGTACCCGGTACTGTTGGTGACACGGCAAAAGCCAGGCAGTGCTGATGCCACGGCAAGTACCCGGCAGTGCTGATGACAGGGCAAATACACGGCACAGCTGATCACACGCCAAGTACCCGGCACTGGTAGTGATAGGGAAAGTGCCCGGATCTGTTGATGACACGGCAGGTATCCGGCACTGTTGATGACACGGCAAGTGCCCGGCACCGTTGATGCCACGGCAAGTACCCGGCACTGCTGATGACAGTACCCAGCACTGTTCATGACGGGGAAGTACCCGGCACTGTTAATGCCACGGCAAGTACTTGGTACTGTTGATGACACGGCAAAAGTCACGCAGTGCTGATGCCACGGCAAGTACCCGGCACTGCTGATGACACGGGAAGTACCCGGATCAGTTGGTGCCAAGGCAAATATCGGGCACTGTTAATGAGACGGCAACTGTCCGGCGCCTTTGATGCCACGGCGAGTACCCGGCACTGTTGATGACACCGCAAGTACCCTGCAGTGCTGATGACAGGGCAAATACACGGCACAGCTGATCACACGCCAAGTACCCGGCACTGGTAGTGATAGGGAAAGTGCCCGGATCTGTTGATGACACGGCAGGTATCCGGCACTGTTGATGACACGGCAAGTGCCCGGCACCGTTGATGCCACGGCAAGTACCCGGCACTGCTGATGACAGTACCCAGCACTGTTCATGACGGGGAAGTACCCGGCACTGTTAATGCCACGGCAAGTACTTGGTACTGTTGATGACACGGCAAAAGCCACGCAGTGTGAGTGCCACGGCAAAGTACCCGGCACTGCTGATGACACGGGAAGTACCCGGATCAGTTGGTGCCAAGGCAAATATCGGGCACTGTTAATGAGACGGCAACTGCCCGGCGCCTTTGATGCCACGGCGAGTACCCGGCACTGCTGATCACACGGGAAGTACCCGGCACTGTTTATGACACGGCAAGTGCCCGGCACCGTCGATGCCACGGCAAGTACCCGGCTCTGTTGATGACGGGAAATTACACGGCACTGTTGATGATAGGGAAAGTGCCCGGATCTGTTGATGACACGGCAGGTATCCGGCACTGTTGATGGCACGGCAAGTGCCCGGCACTGTTGATGACGGGGAAAGTACACGGCACTGTTGATGACGCGGTAAGTGCACGGCAGTGCTGATGACAGGGCAAATACACGACACTGCTGATGAAAGTACCCAGCACTGTTTATGACGGGGAAAGTGCCCGGATCTGTTGGTGACACGGCAGGTATCCGGCACTGTTGATGGCACGGCAAGTGCCCGGCACTGTTGATGACGCGGCAAATATTGGGCACTGTTGATGCCACGGCAAGTGCCCGGCACTGTTGATGCCACGGCAAGTACCCGGCACTGTTGATGACGGGGAAATTACACGGCACTGTTGATGATAGGGAAAAAGCCCGGATCTGTTGATAACACGGCAGGTATCCTGCACTGTTGATGGCACGGCAAGTGCCCGGCACTGTTGATGACACGGCAGGTATCCGGCACTGTTGATGGCACGGCAAGTGCCCGGCACTGTTGATGACGGGGAAAGTACACGGCACTGTTGATGACGCGGTAAGTGCACGGCACCGTTGATGCCACGGCGAGTACCCGGCACTGTTGATGACGGGGAAATTACACGGCACTGTTGATGATAGGGAAAAAGCCCGGATCTGTTGATAACACGGCAGGTATCCTGCACTGTTGATGGCACGGCAAGTGCCCGGCACTGTTGATGACGCGGCAAATATTGGGCACTGTTGATGCCACGGCAAGTGCCCGGCACTGTTGATGCCACGGCAAGTACCCGGCACTGTTGATGCCACGGCAAGTGCCCGGCACCTTTGATGCCACGGCAAAAGTACCCGGCACTGTTGATGCCACGACAAGTGCCCGGCACCTTTGATGCCACGGCGAGTACCTGGCACCTTTGATGCCACGGCAAGTGCCCGGCACCGTTGATGAGAGGGGAACTACCCGGCACTGTTGATGAGACGGCAAGTGCCCGGCACCGTTGATGCTACGGCAAGTACCCGGCACTGTTGATGACGGGGAAATTACACGGCACTGTTGATGATAGGGAAAGTGCCCGGATCTGTTGATGACACGGCAGGTATCCGGCACTGTTGATGACACGGCAAGTACCCGGCAGGGCTGATGTCAGGGCGAATACACGGCTTTGCTGATCACACGGAAATTACCCGGCACTGCTGATGACACGGCAAGGGCCCGGCACCGTTGATGCCACGGCAAGTACCCGGCACTGTTGATGACACGGCAAGTACCCGGCACCTTTGATGGCACGGCGAGTACCCGGCACTGTTGATGACACGGCAAGTACCCGGCAGTGCTGATGACAGGGCAAATACACAACGCTGCTGATGACAGTACCCAGCACTGTTTATGACGGGGAAAGTACCCGGCACTGTTCATGCCACGGCAAGTACCCGGTACTGTTGGTGACACGGCAAAAGCCAGGCAGTGCTGATGCCACGGCAAGTACCCGGCACTGGTAGTGATAGGGAAAGTGCCCGGATCTGTTGATGACACGGCAGGTATCCGGCACTGTTGATGACACGGCAAGTGCCCGGCACCGTTGATGCCACGGCAAGTACCCGGCACTGCTGATGACAGTACCCAGCACTGTTCATGACGGGGAAGTACCCGGCACTGTTAATGCCACGGCAAGTACTTGGTACTGTTGATGACACGGCAAAAGCCACGCAGTGCTGATGCCACGGCAAGTACCCGGCACTGCTGATGACACGGGAAGTACCCGGATCAGTTGGTGCCAAGGCAAATATCGGGCACTGTTAATGAGACGGCAACTGTCCGGCGCCTTTGATGCCACGGCGAGTACCCGGCACTGTTGATGACACCGCAAGTACCCTGCAGTGCTGATGACAGGGCAAATACACGGCACAGCTGATCACACGCCAAGTACCCGGCACTGGTAGTGATAGGAAAGTGCCCGGATCTGTTGATGACACGGCAGGTATCCGGCACTGTTGATGACACGGCAAGTGCCCGGCACAGTTGATGCCACGGCAAGTACCCGGCACTGCTGATGACAGTACCCAGCACTGTTCATGACGGGGAAGTACCCGGCACTGTTAATGCCACGGCAAGTACTTGGTACTGTTGATGACACGGCAAAAGCCACGCAGTGCTGATGCCACGGCAAGTACCCGGCACTGCTGATGACACGGGAAGTACCCGGATCAGTTGGTGCCAAGGCAAATATCGGGCACTGTTAATGAGACGGCAACTGCCCGGCGCCTTTGATGCCACGGCGAGTACCCGGCACTGCTGATCACACGGGAAGTACCCGGCACTGTTTATGACACGGCAAGTGCCCGGCACCGTCGATGCCACGGCAAGTACCCGGCTCTGTTGATGACGGGAAATTACACGGCACTGTTGATGATAGGGAAAGTGCCCGGATCTGTTGATGACACGGCAGGTATCCGGCACTGTTGATGGCACGGCAAGTGCCCGGCACTGTTGATGACGGGGAAAGTACACGGCCCTGTTGATGACACGGCAAGTGCCCGGCACCGTTGATGACACGGTAGGTACCCGGCACTGTTGATGACACGGCAAGTACCCGGCAGTGCTGATGACAGGGCAAATACACGACACTGCTGATGAAAGTACCCAGCACTGTTTATGACGGGGAAAGTGCCCGGATCTGTTGGTGACACGGCAGGTATCCGGCACTGTTGATGGCACGGCAAGTGCCCGGCACTGTTGATGACGGGGAAAGTGCACGGCACCGTTGATGCCACGGCGAGTACCCGGCACTGTTGATGACGGGGAAATTACACGGCACTGTTGATGATAGGGAAAAAGCCCGGATCTGTTGATAACACGGCAGGTATCCTGCACTGTTGATGGCACGGCAAGTGCCCGGCACTGTTGATGACGCGGCAAATATTGGGCACTGTTGATGGCACGGCAAGTGCCCGGCACTGTTGATGCCACGGCAGAATGTACCCGGCACTGTTGATGCCACGGCAAGTGCCCGGCACCTTTGATGCCACGGCAAGTACCCGGCACTGTTGATGCCACGACAAGTGCCCGGCACCTTTGATGCCACGGCGAGTACCTGGCACCTTTGATGCCACGGCAAGTGCCCGGCACCGTTGATGAGGGGAACTACCCGGCACTGTTGATGAGACGGCAAGTGCCCGGCACCGTTGATGCTACGGCAAGTACCCGGCACTGTTGATGACGGGAAATTACACGGCACTGTTGATGATAGGAAAGTGCGGATCTGTTGATGACACGGCAGGTATCCGGCACTGTTGATGACACGGCAAGTACCCGGCAGGGCTGATGTCAGGGCGAATACACGGCTTTGCTGATCACACGGAAATTACCCGGCACTGCTGATGACACGGCAAGGGCCCTGCACCGTTGATGCCACGGCAAGTACCCGGCACTGTTGATGACACGGCAAGTACCCGGCACCTTTGATGGCACGGCGAGTACCCGGCACTGTTGATGAAACGGCAAGTACCCGGCAGTGCTGATGACAGGGCAAATACACGACACTGCTGATGACAGTACCCAGCACTGTTTATGACGGGGAAAGTACCCGGCACTGTTCATGCCACGGCAAGTACCCGGTACTGTTGGTGACACGGCAAAAGCCAGGCAGTGCTGATGCCACGGCAAGTACCCGGCAGTGCTGATGACAGGGCAAATACACGGCACAGCTGATCACACGCCAAGTACCCGGCACTGGTAGTGATAGGGAAAGTGCCCGGATCTGTTGATGACACGGCAGGTATCCGGCACTGTTGATGACACGGCAAGTGCCCGGCACCGTTGATGCCACGGCAAGTACCCGGCACTGCTGATGACAGTACCCAGCACTGTTCATGACGGGGAAGTACCCGGCACTGTTAATGCCACGGCAAGTACTTGGTACTGTTGATGACACGGCAAAAGCCACGCAGTGCTGATGCCACGGCAAGTACCCGGCACTGCTGATGACACGGGAAGTACCCGGATCAGTTGGTGCCAAGGCAAATATCGGGCACTGTTAATGAGACGGCAACTGTCCGGCGCCTTTGATGCCACGGCGAGTACCCGGCACTGTTGATGACACCGCAAGTACCCGGCAGTGCTGATGTCAGGGCAAATACACGGCACTGCTGATCACACGGGAAGTACCCGGCACTGTTTATGACACGGCAAATACACGACACTGCTGATGAAAGTACCCAGCACTGTTTATGACGGGGAAAGTACACGGCACTGTTAATGCCACGGCAAGTACTTGGTACTGTTGATGACACGGCAAAAGCCACGCAGTGCTGATGCCACGGCAAGTACCCGGCACTGCTGATGACACGGGAAGTACCCGGATCAGTTGGTGCCACGACAAGTACCCGGCACTGTTGATGACACGGCAAGTACCCGGCACTGTTGATGACGGGGAAAGTACACGGCACTGTTGATGACGCGGTAAGTGCACGGCACCGTTGATGCCACGGCGAGTACCCGGCACTGTTGATGACGGGGAAATTACACGGCACTGTTGATGATAGGGAAAAAGCCCGGATCTGTTGATAACACGGCAGGTATCCTGCACTGTTGATGGCACGGCAAGTGCTCGGCACTGTTGATGACGCGGCAAATATTGGGCACTGTTGATGCCACGGCAAGTGCCCGGCACTGTTGATGCCACGGCAAGTACCCGGCACTGTTGATGCCACGGCAAGTGCCCGGCACCTTTGATGCCACGGCAAGTACCCGGCACTGTTGATGCCACGACAAGTGCCCGGCACCTTTGATGCCACGGCGAGTACCTGGCACCTTTGATGCCACGGCAAGTGCCCGGCACCGTTGATGAGAGGGGAACTACCCGGCACTGTTGATGAGACGGCAAGTGCCCGGCACCGTTGATGCTACGGCAAGTACCCGGCACTGTTGATGACGGGGAAATTACACGGCACTGTTGATGATAGGGAAAGTGCCCGGATCTGTTGATGACACGGCAGGTATCCGGCACTGTTGATGACACGGCAAGTACCCGGCAGGGCTGATGTCAGGGCGAATACACGGCTTTGCTGATCACACGGAAATTACCCGGCACTGCTGATGACACGGCAAGGGCCCGGCACCGTTGATGCCACGGCAAGTACCCGGCACTGTTGATGACACGGCAAGTACCCGGCACCTTTGATGGCACGGCGAGTACCCGGCACTGTTGATGAAACGGCAAGTACCCGGCAGTGCTGATGACAGGGCAAATACACGACACTGCTGATGACAGTACCCAGCACTGTTTATGACGGGGAAAGTACCCGGCACTGTTCATGCCACGGCAAGTACCCGGTACTGTTGGTGACACGGCAAAAGCCAGGTAGTGCTGATGCCACGGCAAGTACCCGGCAGTGCTGATGACAGGGCAAATACACGGCACAGCTGATCACACGCCAAGTACCCGGCACTGGTAGTGATAGGGAAAGTACCCGGATCTGTTGATGACACGGCAGGTATCCGGCACTGTTGATGACACACGGCAAGTGCCCGGCACCGTTGATGCCACGGCAAGTACCCGGCACTGCTGATGACAGTACCCAGCACTGTTCATGACGGGGAAGTACCCGGCACTGTTAATGCCACGGCAAGTACTTGGTACTGTTGATGACACGGCAAAAGCCACGCAGTGCTGATGCCACGGCAAGTACCCGGCACTGCTGATGACACGGGAAGTACCCGGATCAGTTGGTGCCAAGGCAAATATCGGGCACTGTTAATGAGACGGCAACTGTCCGGCGCCTTTGATGCCACGGCGAGTACCCGGCACTGTTGATGACACCGCAAGTACCCGGCAGTGCTGATGTCAGGGCAAATACACGGCACTGCTGATCACACGGGAAGTACCCGGCACTGTTTATGACACGGCAAATACACGACACTGCTGATGAAAGTACCCAGCACTGTTTATGACGGGGAAAGTACACGGCACTGTTAATGCCACGGCAAGTACTTGGTACTGTTGATGACACGGCAAAAGCCACGCAGTGCTGATGCCACGGCAAGTACCCGGCACTGCTGATGACACGGGAAGTACCCGGATCAGTTGGTGCCACGACAAGTACCCGGCACTGTTGATGACACGGCAAGTACCCGGCACCTTTGATGCCACGGCGAGTACCCGGCACTGTTGATGACACGGCAAGTACCCGGCAGTGCTGATGACAGGGCAAATACACGACACTGCTGATGAAAGTACCCAGCACTGTTTATGACGGGGAAAGTACACGGCACTGTTGATGACACGGCAAGTACCCGGCAGTGCTGATGACAGGGCAAATACACGACACTGTTGATGATAGTACCCAGCACTGTTTATGACGGGGAAAGTGCCCGGCACTGTTGATGCCACGGCAAGTACCCGGTACTGTTGGTGACACGGCAAAAGCCAGGCAGTGCTGATGCCACGGCAAGTACCCGGCAGTGCTGATGACAGGGCGAATACACGGCACAGCTGATCACACGCCAAGTACCCGGCACTGGTAGTGATAGGGAAAGTGCCCGGATCTGTTGATGACACGGCAGGTATCCGGCACTGTTGATGGCACGGCAAGTGCCCGGCACTGTTGATGCCACGGCAAGTGCCCGGCACTGCTGATGACAGTACCCAGCACTGTTCATGACGGGGAAGTACCCGGCACTGTTAATGCCACGGCAAGTACTTGGTACTGTTGATGACACGGCAAAAGCCACGCAGTGCTGATGCCACGGCAAGTACCCGGCACTGCTGATGACACGGGAAGTACCCGGATCAGTTGGTGCCAAGGCAAATATCGGGCACTGTTAATGAGACGGCAACTGCCCGGCGCCTTTGATGCCACGGCGAGTACCCGGCACTGCTGATCACACGAGAAGTACCCGGCACTGTTTATGACACGGCAAGTGCCCGGCACCGTCG
Source organism: Aplectana chamaeleonis (assembly GCA_029168955.1). Taxonomy (NCBI): domain Eukaryota; kingdom Metazoa; phylum Nematoda; class Chromadorea; order Rhabditida; family Cosmocercidae; genus Aplectana; species Aplectana chamaeleonis. The sequence continues at coordinate 1,393,936 of JAPDOI010000108.1, forward strand.
ATGCCACGGCAAGTACCCGGCTCTGTTGATGACGGGAAATTACACGGCACTGTTGATGATAGGGAAAGTGCCCGGATCTGTTGATGACACGGCAGGTATCCGGCACTGTTGATGGCACGGCAAGTGCCCGGCACTGTTGATGACGGGGAAAGTACACGGCCCTGTTGATGACACGGCAAGTGCCCGGCACCGTTGATGACACGGTAGGTACCCGGCACTGTTGATGACACGGCAAGTACCCGGCAGTGCTGATGACAGGGCAAATACACGACACTGCTGATGGTAAGTACCCAGCACTGTTTATGACGAGGAAAGTGCCCGGATCTGTTGGTGACACGGCAGGTATCCGGCACTGTTGATGACACGGCAAGTACCCGGCAGGGCTGATGTCAGGGCGAATACACGGCTTTGCTGATCACACGGAAATTACCCGGCACTGCTGATGACACGGCAAGGGCCCGGCACCGTTGATGCCACGGCAAGTACCCGGCACTGTTGATGACACGGCAAGTACCCGGCACCTTTGATGGCACGGCGAGTACCCGGCACTGTTGATGAAACGGCAAGTACCCGGCAGTGCTGATGACAGGGCAAATACACGACACTGCTGATGACAGTACCCAGCACTGTTTATGACGGGGAAAGTACCCGGCACTGTTCATGCCACGGCAAGTACCCGGTACTGTTGGTGACACGGCAAAAGCCAGGCAGTGCTGATGCCACGGCAAGTACCCGGCAGTGCTGATGACAGGGCAAATACACGGCACAGCTGATCACACGCCAAGTACCCGGCACTGGTAGTGATAGGGAAAGTGCCCGGATCTGTTGATGACACGGCAGGTATCCGGCACTGTTGATGACACGGCAAGTGCCCGGCACCGTTGATGCCACGGCAAGTACCCGGCACTGCTGATGACAGTACCCAGCACTGTTCATGACGGGGAAGTACCCGGCACTGTTAATGCCACGGCAAGTACTTGGTACTGTTGATGACACGGCAAAAGCCACGCAGTGCTGATGCCACGGCAAGTACCCGGCACTGCTGATGACACGGGAAGTACCCGGATCAGTTGGTGCCAAGGCAAATATCGGGCACTGTTAATGAGACGGCAACTGTCCGGCGCCTTTGATGCCACGGCGAGTACCCGGCACTGTTGATGACACCGCAAGTACCCGGCAGTGCTGATGTCAGGGCAAATACACGGCACTGCTGATCACACGGGAAGTACCCGGCACTGTTTATGACACGGCAAATACACGACACTGCTGATGAAAGTACCCAGCACTGTTTATGACGGGGAAAGTACACGGCACTGTTAATGCCACGGCAAGTACTTGGTACTGTTGATGACACGGCAAAAGCCACGCAGTGCTGATGCCACGGCAAGTACCCGGCACTGCTGATGACACGGGAAGTACCCGGATCAGTTGGTGCCACGACAAGTACCCGGCACTGTTGATGACACGGCAAGTACCCGGCACCTTTGATGCCACGGCGAGTACCCGGCACTGTTGATGACACGGCAAGTACCCGGCAGTGCTGATGACAGGGCAAATACACGACACTGCTGATGAAAGTACCCAGCACTGTTTATGACGGGGAAAGTACACGGCACTGTTGATGACACGGCAAGTACCCGGCAGTGCTGATGACAGGGCAAATACACGACACTGCTGATGACAGTACCCAGCACTGTTTATGACGGGGAAAGTACCCGGCACTGTTGATGCCACGGCAAGTACCCGGTACTGTTGGTGACACGGCAAAAGCCAGGCAGTGCTGATGCCACGGCAAGTACCCGGCAGTGCTGATGACAGGGCAAATACACGGCACAGCTGATCACACGCCAAGTACCCGGCACTGGTAGTGATAGGGAAAGTGCCCGGATCTGTTGATGACACGGCAGGTATCCGGCACTGTTGATGGCACGGCAAGTGCCCGGCACTGTTGATGCCACGGCAAGTGCCCGGCACTGCTGATGACAGTACCCAGCACTGTTCATGACGGGGAAGTACCCGGCACTGTTAATGCCACGGCAAGTACTTGGTACTGTTGATGACACGGCAAAAGCCACGCAGTGCTGATGCCACGGCAAGTACCCGGCACTGCTGATGACACGGGAAGTACCCGGATCAGTTGGTGCCAAGGCAAATATCGGGCACTGTTAATGAGACGGCAACTGCCCGGCGCCTTTGATGCCACGGCGAGTACCCGGCACTGCTGATCACACGAGAAGTACCCGGCACTGTTTATGACACGGCAAGTGCCCGGCACCGTCGATGCCACGGCAAGTACCCGGCTCTGTTGATGACGGGAAATTACACGGCACTGTTGATGATAGGGAAAGTGCCCGGATCTGTTGATGACACGGCAGGTATCCGGCACTGTTGATGGCACGGCAAGTGCCCGGCACTGTTGATGACGGGGAAAGTACACGGCCCTGTTGATGACACGGCGAGTGCCCGGCACCGTTGATGACACGGTAGGTACCCGGCACTGTTGATGACACGGCAAGTACCCGGCAGTGCTCATGACAGGGCAAATACACGACACTGCTGATGAAAGTACCCAGCACTGTTTATGACGGGGAAAGTGCCCGGATCTGTTGGTGACACGGCAGGTATCCGGCACTGTTGATTGCACGGCAAGTGCCCGGCACTGTTGATGACGGGGAAAGTACACGGCACTGTTGATGACGCGGTAAGTGCACGGCACCGTTGATGCCACGGCGAGTACCCGGCACTGTTGATGACGGGGAAATTACACGGCACTGTTGATGATAGGGAAAAAGCCCGGATCTGTTGATAACACGGCAGGTATCCGGCACTGTTGATGGCACGGCAAGTGCCCGGCACTGTTGATGACGCGGCAAATATTGGGCACTGTTGATGCCACGGCAAGTGCCCGGCACTGTTGATGCCACGGCAAGTACACGGCACTGTTGATGCCACGGCAAGTGCCCGGCACCTTTGATGCCACGGCAAGTACCCGGCACTGTTGATGCCACGGCAAGTGCCCGGCACCTTTGATGCCACGGCGAGTACCTGGCACCTTTGATGCCACGGCAAGTGCCCGGCACCGTTGATGAGAGGGGAACTACCCGGCACTGTTGATGAGACGGCAAGTGCCCGGCACCGTTGATGCTACGGCAAGTACCCGGCACTGTTGATGACGGGAAATTACACGGCACTGTTGATGATAGGAAAGTGCCCGGATCTGTTGATGACACGGCAGGTATCCGGCACTGTTGATGACACGGCAAGTACCCGGCAGGGCTGATGTCAGGGCAAATACACGGCTTTGCTGATCACACGGAAATTACCCGGCACTGCTGATGACACGGCAAGGGCCCGGCACCGTTGATGCCACGGCAAGTACCCGGCACTGTTGATGACACGGCAAGTACCCGGCACCTTTGATGGCACGGCGAGTACCCGGCACTGTTGATGACACGGCAAGTACCCGGCAGTGCTGATGACAGGGCAAATACACGACACTGCTGATGACAGTACCCAGCACTGTTTATGACGGGGAAAGTACCCGGCACTGTTCATGCCACGGCAAGTACCCGGTACTGTTGGTGACACGGCAAAAGCCAGGCAGTGCTGATGCCACGGCAAGTACCCGGCAGTGCTGATGACAGGGCAAATACACGGCACAGCTGATCACACGCCAAGTACCCGGCACTGGTAGTGATAGGGAAAGTGCCCGGATCTGTTGATGACACGGCAGGTATCCGGCACTGTTGATGACACGGCAAGTGCCCGGCACCGTTGATGCCACGGCAAGTACCCGGCACTGCTGATGACGGGGAAATTACACGGCACTGTTGATGATAGGGAAAGTGCCCGGATCTGTTGATGACACGGCAGGTATCCGGCACTGTTGATGACACGGCAAGTACCCGGCAGGGCTGATGTCAGGGCGAATACACGGCTTTGCTGATCACACGGAAATTACCCGGCACTGCTGATGACACGGCAAGGGCCCGGCACCGTTGATGCCACGGCAAGTACCCGGCACTGTTGATGACACGGCAAGTACCCGGCACCTTTGATGGCACGGCGAGTACCCGGCACTGTTGATGACACGGCAAGTACCCGGCAGTGCTGATGACAGGGCAAATACACAACACTGCTGATGACAGTACCCAGCACTGTTTATGACGGGGAAAGTACCCGGCACTGTTCATGCCACGGCAAGTACCCGGTACTGTTGGTGACACGGCAAAAGCCAGGCAGTGCTGATGCCACGGCAGGTACCCGGCAGTGCTGATGACAGGGCAAATACACGGCACAGCTGATCACACGCCAAGTACCCGGCACTGGTAGTGATAGGGAAAGTGCCCGGATCTGTTGATGACACGGCAGGTATCCGGCACTGTTGATGACACGGCAAGTGCCCGGCACCGTTGATGCCACGGCAAGTACCCGGCACTGGTAGTGATAGGGAAAGTGCCCGGATCTGTTAATGCCACGGCAAGTACTTGGTACTGTTGATGACACGGCAAAAGCCACGCAGTGCTGATGCCACGGCAAGTACCCGGCACTGCTGATGACACGGGAAGTACCCGGATCAGTTGGTGCCAAGGCAAATATCGGGCACTGTTAATGAGACGGCAACTCTCCGGCGCCTTTGATGCCACGGCGAGTACCCGGCACTGTTGATGACACCGCAAGTACCCTGCAGTGCTGATGACAGGGCAAATACACGGCACAGCTGATCACACGCCAAGTACCCGGCACTGGTAGTGATAGGGAAAGTGCCCGGATCTGTTGATGACACGGCAGGTATCCGGCACTGTTGATGACACGGCAAGTGCCCGGCACCGTTGATGCCACGGCAAGTACCCGGCACTGCTGATGACAGTACCCAGCACTGCTCATGACGGGGAAGTACCCGGCACTGTTAATGCCACGGCAAGTACTTGGTACTGTTGATGACACGGCAAAAGCCACGCAGTGCTGATGCCACGGCAAGTACCCGGCACTGCTGATGACACGGGAAGTACCCGGATCAGTTGGTGCCAAGGCAAATATCGGGCACTGTTAATGAGACGGCAACTGCCCGGCGCCTTTGATGCCACGGCGAGTACCCGGCACTGCTGATCACACGGGAAGTACCCGGCACTGTTTATGACACGGCAAGTGCCCGGCACCGTCGATGCCACGGCAAGTACCCGGCTCTGTTGATGACGGGAAATTACACGGCACTGTTGATGATAGGGAAAGTGCCCGGATCTGTTGATGACACGGCAGGTATCCGGCACTGTTGATGGCACGGCAAGTGCCCGGCACTGTTGATGACGGGGAAAGTACACGGCCCTGTTGATGACACGGCAAGTGCCCGGCACCGTTGATGACACGGTAGGTACCCGGCACTGTTGATGACACGGCAAGTACCCGGCAGTGCTGATGACAGGGCAAATACACGACACTGCTGATGAAAGTACCCAGCACTGTTTATGACGGGGAAAGTGCCCGGATCTGTTGGTGACACGGCAGGTATCCGGCACTGTTGATGGCACGGCAAGTGCCCGGCACTTTCGATGACGGGGAAAGTACACGGCACTGTTGATGACGCGGTAAGTGCACGGCACCGTTGATGCCACGGCGAGTACCCGGCACTGTTGATGACGGGGAAATCACACGGCACTGTTGATGATAGGGAAAAAGCCCGGATCTGTTGATAACACGGCAGGTATCCTGCACTGTTGATGGCACGGCAAGTGCCCGGCACTGTTGATGACGCGGCAAATATTGGGCACTGTTGATGCCACGGCAAGTGCCCGGCACTGTTGATGCCACGGCAAGTACCCGGCACTGTTGATGCCACGGCAAGTGCCCGGCACCTTTGATGCCACGGCAAGTACCCGGCACTGTTGATGCCACGACAAGTGCCCGGCACCTTTGATGCCACGGCGAGTACCTGGCACCTTTGATGCCACGGCAAGTGCCCGGCACCGTTGATGAGAGGGGAACTACCCGGCACTGTTGATGAGACGGCAAGTGCCCGGCACCGTTGATGCTACGGCAAGTACCCGGCACTGTTGATGACGGGAAATTACACGGCACTGTTGATGATAGGAAAGTGCCCGGATCTGTTGATGACACGGCAGGTATCCGGCACTGTTGATGACACGGCAAGTACCCGGCAGGGCTGATGTCAGGGCGAATACACGGCTTTGCTGGATCACACGGAAATTACCCGGCACTGCTGATGACACGGCAAGGGCCCGGCACCGTTGATGCCACGGCAAGTACCCGGCACTGTTGATGACACGGCAAGTACCCGGCACCTTTGATGGCACCGCGAGTACCCGGCACTGTTGATGAAACGGCAAGTACCCGGCAGTGCTGATGACAGGGCAAATACACGACACTGCTGATGACAGTACCCAGCACTGTTTATGACGGGAAAGTACCCGGCACTGTTCATGCCACGGCAAGTACCCGGTACTGTTGGTGACACGGCAAAAGCCAGGCAGTGCTGATGCCACGGCAAGTACCCGGCAGTGCTGATGACAGGGCAAATACACGGCACAGCTGATCACACGCCAAGGACCCGGCACTGGTAGTGATAGGAAAGTGCCCGGATCTGTTGATGACACGGCAGGTGTCCGGCACTGTTGATGACACGGCAAGTGCCCGGCACCGTTGATGCCACGGCAAGTACCCGGCACTGCTGATGACAGTACCCAGCACTGTTCATGACGGGGAAGTACCCGGCACTGTTAATGCCACGGCAAGTACTTGGTACTGTTGATGACACGGCAAAAGCCACGCAGTGCTGATGCCACGGCAAGTACCCGGCACTGCTGATGACACGGGAAGTACCCGGATCAGTTGGTGCCAAGGCAAATATCGGGCACTGTTAATGAGACGGCAACTGTCCGGCGCCTTTGATGCCACGGCGAGTACCCGGCACTGTTGATGACACCGCAAGTACCCGGCAGTGCTGATGTCAGGGCAAATACACGGCACTGCTGATCACACGGGAAGTACCCGGCACTGTTTATGACACGGCAAGTGCCCGGCACCGTCGATGCCACGGCAAGTACCCGGCTCTGTAGATGACGGAAAATTACACGGCGCTGTTGATGATAGGGAAAGTGCCCGGATCTGTTGATGACACGGCAGGTATCCGGCACTGTTGATGGCACGGCAAGTGCCCGGCACTGTTGATGACGGGGAAAGTACACGGCACTGTTGATGACACGGCAAGTGCCCGGCACCATTGATGACACGGCAGGTACCCGGCACTGTTGATGACACGGCAAGTACCCGGCAGTGCTGATCACAGGGCAAATACACGACACTGCTGATGAAAGTACCCAGCGCTGTTTATGACGGGGAAAGTGCCCGGATCTGTTGGTGACACGGCAGGTATCCGGCACTGTTGATGGCACGGCAAGTGCCCGGCACTGTTGATGACGGGGAAAGTACACGGCACTGTTGATGACGCGGCAAGTGCCCGGCACCGTTGATGCCACGGCAAGTACCCGGCACTGTTGATGCCACGGCAAGTGCCCGGCACCTTTGATGCCACGGCAAGTACCCGGCACTGTTGATGCCACGGCAACTGCCCGGCACCTTTGATGTCGCGGCAAGTACCCGGCACTGTTGATGCCACGGCAAGTGCCCGGCACCTTTGATGCCACAGCGAGTGCCTTGCACCTTTGATGCCACGGCAAGTGCCCGGCACCGTTGATGAGAGGGAAACTACCCGGCACTGTTGATGACGGGGAAATTACACGGCACTGTTGATGATAGGGAAAGTGCCCGGATCTTTTGATGACACGGCAGGTATCCGGCACTGTTGATGACACGGCAAGTACCCGGCAGGGCTGATGTCAGGGCGAATACACGGCTTTGCTGATCACACGGAAATTACCCGGCACTGCTGATAACACGGCAAGGGCCCGGCACCGGTGATGCCACGGCAAGTACCCGGCACTGTTGATGACACGGCAAGTACCCGGCACCTTTGATGCCACGGCGAGTACTCGGCACTGTTGATGACACGGCAAGTACCCGGCAGTGCTGATGACAGGGCAAATACTCGACACTGCTGATGACAGTACCCAGCACTGTTTATGACGGGGAAAGTACCCGGCACTGTTGATGCCACGGCAAGTACCCGGTACTGTTGGTGACACGGCAAAAGCCAGGCAGTGCTGAGGCCACGGCAAGTACCCGGCAGTGCTGATGACAGGGCAAATACACGGCACAGCTGATCACACGCCAAGTACCCGGCACTTGTAATGATAGGGAAAGTGCCCGGATCTGTTGATGACACGGCAGGTATCCGGCACTGTTGATGACACGGCAAGTGCCCGGCACCGTTGATGCCACGGCAAGTACCCGGCACTGTTGATGACACGGCAAGTACCCGGCACCTTTGACGCCACGGCGAGTACCCGGCACTGTTGATGCCACGGCAAGTACTTGGTACTGTTGATGACACGGCAAAAGCCACGCAGTGCTGATGCCACGGCAAGTACCCGGCACTGCTGATGACACGGGAAGTACCCGGATCAGTTGGTGCCAAGGCAAATATCGGGCACTGTTAATGAGACGGCAACTGCCCGGCGCCTTTGATGCCACGGCGAGTACCCGGCACTGTTGATGACACCGCAAGTACCCGGCAGTGCTGATGTCAGGGCAAATACACGGATCTGTTGGTGACACGTCAGGTATCCGGCACTGTTGATGGCACGGCAAGTGCCCGGCACTGTTGATGACGGGGAAAGTACACGGTACTGTTGATGACGCGGCAAGTGCCCGGCACCGTTGATGCCACGGCGAGTACCCGGCACTGTTGATGACGGGAAAAATTACACGGCACTGTTGATGATAGGGAAAGTGCCCGGATCTGTTGATAACACGGCAGGTATCCGGCTCTGTTGATGGCACGGCAAGTGCCCGGCACTGTTGATGACGCGGCAAATATTGGGCACTGTTGATGCCACGGCAAGTGCCCGGCACTGTTGATGCCACGGCAAGTACCCGGCACTGTTGATGCCACGGCAAGTACCCGGATCAGTTGGTGCCACGGCAAATATCGGGCACTGTTAATGAGACGGCAAGTGCCCGTATTTGCCGTGGCACCAACAGTGGCGTGTACTTGCCGTGTCATCAACAGTGCCGGGCACTTGCCATGTCATCAACAGTGCCGGGTACATGGCTAGTCATTAATAGCACCCCATATTTGTCGTGGCATCAGCAGTGGTGTGTACTTGCCGTGTCATCAGCATTGGCGGGTATTTGCCGTGTCAACAACAGTACCGGGTAATCTCAATATGGCGGAACTATGGAATAGTATTGGCCTATTTGTAAGGCTGCCAAAATCGATCAGTATTCGAAAAGTTTGTTTACAAAATTTCTGAGTGTTTATTCGAAGAGAAATAGGTGTTCCGAAATATTCATTCGATTTTGACCGGGTTGCATTACTGCAGTGAAGATTAACAAAAAATTTAGTCTCAATAATATTGCCTCGTACCTTTTGCATGCAGGAGAAGGACACGAAATCGCTCACACATTCCACCTGCATCATTTCAGCCTTTCTTAACAGATACCGACAATGAGTACAATAATAAGAAAATGAAAAAAAGGAAGAATAAGAGAATGTCCTAAGATTATGGCAGGATAAAGTTCATTGAAACTGGTAAACAGGTGAAAAATCATTGAAACTTACCGTACACGCTTCCCGCTAAGTGCACATTGGTTGAACGCATCTGATACGGGGCCAAAAAGTGCAGTACGTGCATTTTCCTGTGTTCCTTTTCAGTCTAGACAAAAAGGAGTATCGTCGACTAAAGTGCAAAATTTTGCAAAAGGTTGTCTGCAAGGTGAGAAAGTCACTTTGGTCAAGGACAGCTCAGGCCCCCGTCTCAGTTGGTCGAAACACCGTCCGATTTCTCTCTGACTTTGATATAATAATAATAATAATAATAATAATAATAATAATAATAATAATAATAATAATAAAAATAATAATAATAATAATAATAATAATAATAATAATAATAATAATAATAATAATAATAATAATAATAATAATAATAATAATAATAATAATAACTAGCGAGGCCTAGCGAAGTTTTCGCTCACAGAAACTTTTGCGTGAGCCAACTACCTGAGACGGATTAGTTTGTTAGAACGGTGGTGACTGACTTTCGTCTACCGGAAAGTTGCTGTACGTATGGACTCTCCTGAGCAGAGCAGGGTGCCGTACATTTACAGCAGGCCGTGGGGTATCAAAATGTGGGATCATGAAGCAAAACATAAGAAGCCAGCTGTAAATCGTCGGCTGCTACCTGCACAAAATTCACAACCCCTTCTGTACTTCCTTCCCTTACGTCGCTCCCAATGCCCTTTCTTCCAATTTGTAAAGTTCACAAGCGATTATTCTCGCTTTACCGTCTCTATCATGATAAGGAAAAACGCATTCTCATATTATATGATGTTGCCTTAGTTGACCAACATCATGCCCTTGTTCTCAATGAATGAAATTAGTAGGTGGTTGTTTATGTATTTGTTCTGCAGATTTTGATAAGCTCAGACTTGCAACATATATAAAACTGGTTTTTGGAAATTAGGGATAAGAAATGACTGAGCGGTTGCAATGAGTGGCGAACAGAGAAGGTGCGGAAGTGGAGCTGCTGCTTGTTTCCTAAAACTTACAAAAAAATGTCGCAGGACTTCTGCGGCAATCTCAGAACGCGTCGCACGCTCCTCACGATTCATGTTTCCCTATCTATTTCTTCTCTACAAAAGGTTAAGATTTAGCATTTAAAAATTGAAAAACCTTCTTCCAAATTCTACACTCTTGGTGACGTCATGCACACTCCCACTGCGGTCCTGCTAACTTTTGATGACCTGCACACTCCCACTCGGGACCTGTGCATTTTCTATGACGCCCTGCACACTCCAACTCCTTGGGACCTGCGCAATCTCTATGACGTCCTGCACACTCCCGTTAGGGTTCTTCACACATTCTATGACGCCCTGCACACTCCGATTAGGGTCCTGCGCACTTTCTATGACGTCCTGCACACTCCGATTAGGGTCCTGCACACTTTTTATGACGCCCTGCACACTCCCACTGAGGTCCTGCACACTTTCTATGACGCCCTGCACACTCCGATTAGGGTCCTGCGCACTTTCTATGACGTCCTGCACACTCCGATTAGGGTCCTGCACACTTTTTATGACGCCCTGCACACTCCCACTGAGGTCCTGCACACTTTCTATGACGCCCTGCACACTCCCACTGGGGTCCTGCACATTCCTACGTAGGATCTGCGCACTTTCTATGACGCCCTGCACACTCCCACTGAGGTCCTGAACACTTTCTATGACGTCCTGCACACTCCCACTGGGGTCCTGCACATTCCTACTTAGGACCTGCGCACTTTCTATGACGTCCTGCACACTCCGATTAGGGTCCCGCACACTTTCTATGACGCCCTGCACACTCCCACTGAGGTCCTGCACACTTTCTATGACGTCCTGCACACTTCCGCTGGGGTCCTGCACATTCCTTCTTAGGACTTGCGCACTTTCTATGACGTCCTGCACACTCCGATTAGGGTTCTGCACACTTTCTATGACGTCCTGCACACTCCCACTGAGGTCCTGCACACTTTCTATGACGTCCTGCACACTCCCACTGAGGTCCTGCACATTCCTACTTAGGACCTGCGCACTTTCTATGACGTCCTGCACACTCCGATTAGGGTCCTGCACACATTCTATGACGCCCTGCACACTCCCACTGAGGTCCTGCACACTTTCTATGACGCCCTGCACACTCCCACTGGGGTCCTGCACATTCCTACGTAGGACCTGCGCACTTTCTATGACGCCCTGCACACTCCCACTGAGGTCCTGCACACTTTCTATGACGTCGTGCACACTTCCGCTGGGGTCCTGCACATTCCTACTTAGGACCTGCGCACTTTCTATGACGTCCTGCACACTCCCGATTAGGGTCCTGCACACTTTCTATGACGTCCTGCACACTCCGATTAGGGTCCTGCACACTTTATATGACGTCCTGCACACTCCCGATGGGGTCATGCAAACTTTCTATGACGTCCTGCACACTCCCACTGGGGTCCTGCGCACTCCTACTTAAGACTGCGCACTTTCTATGACGTCCTGGACACTCCGATTAGGGTCCTGCACACTTTCTATGACGCCCTGCACACTCCCACTGGGGTCCTGCACATTCCTACGTAGAACCTGCGCACTTTCTATGACGCCCTGCACACTCCCACTGAGGTCCTGCACACTTTCTATGACGTCCTGCACACTTCCGCTGGGGTCCTGCACATTCCTAATTAGGACCTGCGCACTTTCTATGACGTCCTGCACACTCCGATTAGGGTCCTTCACACTTTCTATGACGTCCTGCACACTCCGATTAGGGTCCTGCACACTTCCTATGACGTCCTGCACACTCCGATTAGGGTCCTGCACACTTTCTATGACGTCCTGCACACTCCGATTAGGGTCCTGCACACTTTCTATGACGTCCTGCACACTCCGATTAGGGTCCTGCGCACTTTCTATGACGTCCTGCACACTCCGATTAGGGTCCTGCACACTTTCTATGACGCCCTGCACACTCCCACTGAGGTCCTGCACACTTTCTATGACGCCCTGCACACTTCCGCTGGGGTCCTGCACATTCCTACTTAGGACCTGCGCACTTTCTATGACGTCCTGCACACTCCGATTAGGGTCCTGCACACATTCTATGACGCCCTGCACACTCCCACTGAGGTCCTGCACACTTTCTATGACCCCCTGCACACTCCCACTGGGGTCCTGCACATTCCTACGTAGGACCTGCGCACTTTCTATGACGCCCTGCACACTCCCACTGAGGTCCTGCACACTTTCTATGACGTCGTGCACACTTCCGCTGGGGTCCTGCATATTCCTACTTAAGACCTGCGCACTTTCTATGACGTCCTGCACACTCCGATTAGGGTCCTGCACACTTTATATGACGTCCTGCACACTCCCACTGGGGTCCTGCACACTTTCTATGACGTCCTGCACACTCCCACTGGGGTCCTGCACATTCCTACTTAGGACTTGCGCACTTTCTATGACGTCCTGCACACTCCGATTAGGGTCCTGCACACTTTCTATGACGCCCTGCACACTCCCACTAGGGTCCTGCAAACTTTCTATGACGTCCTGCACACTCCCACTGGGGTCCTGCACACTCCTACTTAGGACCTGCGCACTTTCTATGACGTCCTGCACACTCCGATTAGGGTCCTGCACACTTTCTATGACGCCCTGCACACTCCCACTGGGGTCCTGCACATTCCTACGTAGAACCTGCGCACTTTCTATGACGCCCTGCACACTCCCACTGAGGTCCTGCACACTTTCTATGACGTCCTGCACACTTCCGCTGGGGTCCTGCACATTCCTAATTAGGACCTGCGCACTTTCTATGACGTCCTGCACACTCCGATTAGGGTCCTTCACACTTTCTATGACGTCCTGCACACTCCGATTAGGGTCCTGCACACTTCCTATGACGTCCCTGCACACCCGGATTAGGGTCCTGCACACTTTCTATGACGTCCCGCACACTCCGATTAGGGTACACTTTCTATGACGTCCTGCACACTCCGATTAGGGTCCTGCACACTTTCTATGACGCCCTGCACACTCCGATTAGGGTCCTGCGCACTTTCTATGACGTCCTGCACACTCCGATTAGGGTCCTGCGCACTTTCTATGACGTCCTGCACACTCCGATTAGGGTCCTGCACACTTTCTATGACGCCCTGCACACTCCCACTGAGGTCCTGCACACTTTCTATGACGCCCTGCACACTTCCGCTGGGGTCCTGCACATTCCTACGTAGGACCTGCGCACTTTCTATGACGCCCTGCACACTCCCACTGAGGTCCTGCACACTTTCTATGACGTCGTGCACACTTCCGCTGGGGTCCTGCATATTCCTACTTAAGACCTGCGCACTTTCTATGACGTCCTGCACACTCCGATTAGGGTCCTGCACACATTCTATGACGCCCTGCACACTCCCACTGAGGTCCTGCGCACTTTCTATGACACCCTGCACACTCCCACTGGGGTCCTGCACATTCCTACGTAGGACCTGCGCACTTTCTATGACGCCCTGCACACTCCCACTGAGGTCCTGCACACTTTCTATGACGTCGTGCACACTTCCGCTGGGGTCCTGCATATTCCTACTTAAGACCTGCGCACTTTCTATGACGTCCTGCACACTCCGATTAGGGTCCTGCACACTTTATATGACGTCCTGCACACTCCCACTGGGGTCCTGCACACTTTCTATGACGTCCTGCACACTCCCACTGGGGTCCTGCACATTCCTACTTAGGACTTGCGCACTTTCTATGACGTCCTGCACACTCCGATTAGGGTCCTGCACACTTTCTATGACGCCCTGCACACTCCCACTGAGGTCCTGCACACTTTCTATGACGCCCTGCACACTCCCACTGGGGTCCTGCACATTCCTACGTAGGACCTGCGCACTTTCTATGACGCCCTGCACACTCCCACTGAGGTCCTGCACACTTTCTATGACGTCCTGCACACTTCCGCTGGGGTCCTGCACATTCCTACTTAGGACCTGCGCACTTTCTATGACGTCCTGCACACTCCGATTAGGGTCCTTCACACTTTCTATGACGTCCTGCACACTCCGATTAGGGTCCTGCACACTTTCTATGACGTCCTGCACACTCCGATTAGGGTCCTGCACACTTTCTATGACGTCCTGCACACTTCCGCTGGGGTCCTGCACATTCCTACGTAGGACCTGCGCACTTTCTATGACGTCCTGCACACTCCGATTAGGGTCCTGCACACTTACCATGACGTCTTGCACACCCTCACTGGGGTCCTGCAAACCTTTTATGACGCCCTGCATTTTTTGCACCGCTGAACGACTCGCAGAAGTTATCATGACCCACGGCCAAAAGTGCGCTCCACGGACAAACTCGGTTGCCCCGAGGCACGTAAGAAGTGACTCGGGCTGATTTTTTGGTAATCGATAAATGTCGCACCCACCTAAATGTTGGTACCATTTCATACAAGTTTTGATTGGTCATTCCTAAGATATCCGGGACACATGCACACACATACACACACACACACACACACACACACACACACACACACACACACACACACACACACACACACACACACACATCAGGACATAACTGCTTTAAGTATAAGGATAATAATAATAATAATAATAATAATAATAATAGTAATAATAATAATAATAATAATAATAATAATAATAATAATAATAATAATAATAATAACAATAATAATAATGATAATAATAATGATAATAATAATAATAATAATAATAATAATAATAATAATAATAATAATAATAATAATAATAATAATATTAATAATAATAATAATAATAAACATAATACTAATAATAATAATAATAATAATAATAATAATAATAATTTATTACGTAGTTTGAGACATACGTCAGATAAGAAAAGGCAGCAAAGGAAACAAATAATAAGGTTGTAGATAAACCGCAGTGCTATTCCGAAACAATATTGGTACTCGCAAAACGCTTAAATTGCCTAACAAGGTGTAGAATAGGCTGTAGCCCATGCCTTAAGGACACGTATGCAGAACCTCCTCCCGCTCGGTCGATAATCATTGATGTAAGGTCAATGGTATACATTGTCGCTGTTATAAGCGACAGTCATGGCACTCAGCACAAATCGCGGCGGGACCAGCACCGAAGCAACGACATTGGCCGTCGTAAGAACTGTTGCCGCGCTTCCGTCGCAGCGACATGTCGCGGAGGCCTGACATACTGCAAATACGCCGGAGACTGCTGCTGCCGCTGTCTTTCGTCGCTGCGCAGCGCAAATGCGACAGGCGGACGCTTTTGCTGTGCGCAGCGACGCGACCGTGTGTGGCAGAAGTATACCATTGGCATAAGATTCCAGGACGCATCCGAGTCAAGGATGTGCGTAATAGAAATCTTGTATTTCGTCAGTCGCTAGTCGTTTAATGAGCCAAAACCTTCATTAGTCGTTAAAAATCTAGACTTTCTAAATAAGCACTGTTAATGAAGAAAAAACCTTTATGCATTAAGAAAAGGTAGGCATGAAGAGATATGTTTTAAAAAAAACATTAATTTCCGTGTCCGTTGGAGAACCTAGTTTAGACTGCACGTTTACATATACATAATTAAAAACATGAATGAAATTTTATCTTTCGAAGGTGTGTTTTTTCCAATTTTTGGTTTTTGTCCTCTTTTTCGGTGAGGAAATCTAAAACCCGAGGAAATCTCTGAGCTCTTCGATGTTTCGGTGCAGAATTTGCCGTTCTGACGTATTGTGTGCAGCCGAATTCAAATTCTGGTCAAAAGGGCTCAGTCACCGTAACCCGCACTGATTCGCGCATGGTGAATCAGGATTTGGGGCGCTGGGTAGGTTACGGACACGGTCTGACTTACGGTAGGTCAGCCCAAACCCAATTCAGGTTTGATGAGTCCGTCCCCTGGGCTACGTAGTGTTATATGAGATCTAACTCATAGTGATAACACGAGGGTCTGCACCGACCTCGCTCAAATTATTCCTTGCTCAGCGTCGCGGACAGAACGCGCATGTCGCTTGAAGCTTCTTCCCATTACAGGGGAAGGTTGGAAGAAATTATCACCAAGTGAGATTTCCACCCAAGTTCCAGCACCACTTTATAGAAATCCCATATGTCGAACTTGTAACCGAAAATCGAAGGGCGGCGCAACTCACCACCCACTCATCGAACACAGTTCCCTTCGGTGCGCAGTTCTGGCCTGCAGGCAGAGCCCGTCTTATCGTTTCCATGGCCAAATACACAAAACGTCTCACATAGCGCAGTATTCCCTTCACTGAAAGTAGTTGAATGGAATGCGGCCTGTGGACATACCGGTTGATTGTGGGCGGTCGCGTATCGGCAATTGCAGGACGTTAGCGATAGGCTGAGCGGCCTCTCAGTGACTGCCGCGACGCGACCGTGTGCTGCGAGGTAGGGCGTTTGACACGCAAAAAAAAAAGTTGTAAGTCTTCTCACACCTCCAACTCGCCTCTGCTTGCGTTCCACCAAGTTTAAATGGCCGATTTAACACACATTTCCAGAAATCTGGAGAACTGCCTTCTGCGTAATGTTAAGGGCGACTTTCTGCAATATCATTGTGCTCGAAAGACCGCTAAGAGAATAAAACGACTTTAGTTTTTTTTTTGAGACTCCTCTGTTTTAGAACCTAGAAGTTATCGGTTTTCGTCGGGGCTCATTCAGTCAGCTTACCATGAAGTCGCGCGAGCGACACGAAGTCGCATATGTGCTGCGCCTGACCTTGCGCAACGTTCGGGTGGGGTCACAATGTGGAGGTTCCAGAACTGCGAAGCAGCGTCACAAAAAATTATATATACAAAAGGCTACTTTTATTTTGCACCACCCACCTCGAACAAGCAACAGGCAGGTATGTATCAATCCTGATGCAATCCTTGGGCTGAAGCGCGATCTGAATAGCTATTGGCTTTCCAACGAATTTTGGTGTTGCTTATGGAAATATTTCCCATTTCGTTGGCCGTTAGCCGTTCGACGTCACACCCAAAAAACCCGTTAGCCGTTAAATTCCTTAGTCGTAATTACGCATATCCCTCCGTATGCAACTGGAGGTGAGAGGGCAAAATCGACCGGGTGGGCTACGGACGGACGCAAATGGACTTATCAGTGCCCGTATTCACGAAACACTGGGAGCCTGCCGGGAAGGTCCAAAGTCCAACCGCCGTTGGACGAGTTTCCGATCTAGGTAGCCGGCGAGTAGAGAGGAAGGCTACCTGCTACCTGGCGGGTAGACAGTAGAGTGTTGCCCGAATATTCGTTTATTCGAATAAAATTCGAATATTCGAATATTCGAATAATTCGAATATTCGAATATTCAAAGAAGTGGATTATTCGGGTTATTCGAATACTCGAATATTCAAAAAAGTGGAAAATTCGTTTATTCGAATAGTCGAATATTCAAAGAAGTGGAATATTCGGTTTATTCGAATATTCGAATATTCAGCAAGAATACTTTGAATATTCGATAAGGTCGCAAACCATATTGCACTGATTTTACATTCCACACATCTTAGAGTAATGAATCGTAATTTCTAGCAATTCTTCAGCATCTCATAAATATGTCGTTATATCAAGTATGTACACTACTGTACAGTATCCGCCGCAGGGGCCCGGCTGCGCCGGCATCTTGAGTTTAAGACAAATAAACCGAATCCGTTAGCACTATGGGAGATTGAGTACAGAAGTTCTCACGCGTGTTTCTCGTTCCTAGAATCGTCTTCCCTTGCAAAGTACTGTGCTTATCTGGGTCAAATTCCGGTCCGCAATTGCTTCTCGACACGCTTTGCGGCCGCGCGCTTTTGAGTCCGAAGAGTTTCCAGCGCCGCAGCTGCCGATCTGTTGACTCTAGGTGGGTTTTAGAGACTGGAAACTAAACAAAATTGAAGAAAACTGTATAAAAAAGCCATATCGAGTCGGCTTTGGAGCTGGAAACTCGATTGACTCGAGCGCGTGCGGCCGCAAAGCATGTCGAGACGCAATTGCGGACCGGAATTTGACATAGATAAGCACAGTACAGCGGCTGCTGCTGGCGTGCGGCTGAGCAGGCCCATAAGCTGGTTTCGGCGACAACACTCAAAGAAATTACAAAGCATTCCAAACATGCAAACAGTGTTAACCTCCTTTTCTGTGCAGTGACACACCAGTCCTTCTTCAGTTTTATGAGGTCCTGAGGTGGTAGTTCATTTATATTCATTTCTGTCATGATAAGGACAACCGCTGTTTGAGATTTAGTAAGCGCCCCCATGACAAACCGACACCTTGCTACTGCTACTTCTATTGCCTAATGAAGCAGGGGTGCGTTTCAAGAACGTTCCCGTAGCGAAACACGTCCATGGAAACGTAGCCACCGCCGCGTGGAGGCAATTTACAGTTATAACTCGTAGCCAAGGGAATTAAATTTGTCCATGAAACGGCTATTTTTCCTCCCAAAGCGTCGTGGGAACATTCTTGGAACGTACCCCAGAATGATGTTTGTGTTTCCTGGATGCAGATTTTGATTAACTCATTTCCATGATATATAAACCCGATTCAGATAAGTTACTGCGAATAAACAACTAAGCAGTTGAAATGAGTTTCTAAGGGGGAGGGGACGAGAGGAAAGAGGGGTCACACGCTCTTTGATGAACGCACAAAATGATTTTGGTGTCCTGCGCTCACCCACTTCGGTTCCACACACTTCCAACGGCGTTCTGCGCACTCCGACTTGGGTCCCTCACATTTCATACGGCGCTCGGCCCACGTGGGTCCCGCACAGCTTTTATGGTGCCCGGCGCACTCCCACTTGGTTCCAACACACTTTCTGGGGCGTCCTCAGCACTCTCGCTTGGGTCCCGCACGCTTTCTATGGCGTCTGGCGCACTCCCACTAGGGTCTTGCACACTTTCTATGGCGTTTGGCGCACTCCCACTTGGGTCTTGAACACTTTCTACGGCGTCCGGCGCACGCCCACTTGGGTCGCTCACACTTTCTATGGCGTCTGGCGCACTCCCACTTAGGTCCGGCACACTATCTTCGCGATGAGTACTGCAGAAGCGGTTGTCCGCTAGTGCGAACCCGATTTTGCTCAGATAAGGACAGTAGGTTGCTCCAGCAAACGATTTACGGAGCACATACTTGGGCAAATTGATAGCCGCCCGCTGGTTTGATGTTTAAAAACCCTTATCTCGTCCGAGTTCAAGAGTACTAAGGCTTAAGTAGTCATTTTGTTTCAATTCTGAGTACACTTACCAAACTCGAAATTTTTTTCACATCCACATTTCGAATGACAAAATTCAACTTCTTTTAAACTCGGACTTCCGAACATATTCTGGGTCTCAATTTTTGGTTTCCCGAGCTTTGTCGATTTTTTCTGAGGAGAATCATGTTCGAAAGGTCGAGTGGAGTCTGCACGAAACACACTTGTAAGACGATTAGCAGCACAAAACTGCGTGCGAGGTCCGGATTTCTCAAACTCAACTAAAACGTTAATATACGGGGTGCTCCGAAAATGCTGACAGTAGCTCACTTCCATCAGCTCTCAGGTTAGGCTTCAGACATGTGGAGAATGCGTTGAACTTGGTACGCAAGTCGACCTCATTCCAAGCTCACTTCTGCAATTTCTTCCAAGCAGCAAAAAGATAGTTCACAGTATCTCTTCAAAAATTTATAAGATACTGTGAACTCAACTATCGAGTTCTGGTACGATTAGCTAAACGGTTATTGATTAACAGCGATGAGATCGGGAAAGCTGATCTCAGCCTTGGACAAATCATGACTTGTCCACAGGAAAATCGTTCCTTTGAAAAATTCATCAAAAAGAACCGGAGATTTTGGGTCAAGAGTGGGTATTTGATGCTGTTGACTTCTATCCCGACGGGTCGATATATGACAAAATCGACCACCCATCCTCGTCATCAAGAATTCTGTAACGAAAAAACGACGTCTTCTACGGGTTTGAATGCTGGATTGAATGGGATAGTACGCAATAGCGCGTTGCCCGAATATTCGTTTATTCGAATATATTCGAAAAATATTCGAATATTCGAATAATTCGAATATTCGAATATTCAAAGAAGTGGATTATTCGGTTTATTCGAATAATCGAATATTCAAAGAAGTGGAATATTCGTTTATTCGAATATTCGAATATTCAAAGAAGTGGATTATTCGAATTATTCGTTTATTCGAATATTCAAGAAAAATTATTCGTTCCAACACTCTAGTAGACAGGAGGGCTTCTAGCCATCTTGCGGGTGGACGGAGAGTGTTGCGGCTCCCTGCTAAGTCGACCTCACGTGGCAGAAAATGATCAATATGTTACTGGCTGGAAGCGCGCGCTCTGCCAGTACTCCCGTACAGCTAAGGTCGGGCATGCTGTGGCCGCCGGAATGCATTGATAGCGGGGCTGAGACACAGCAGTTTTCTACCCGGCGGTCTCCTCTCCGTCACTGTACGTGGCTACCCATGCCTCTCCCTGCTCTGACAGGTGACGAAGAGGAGGCCGTCACCATTGAAATCTCGACAGATGAGCCACAAAACTGGTGGCCATACGGCGGGTACGGGAAGGTTACGCCTCCTTCCTGCGCCCGCCGTTTCATGAATACGGCCACAGGTGCGTTTTCTGCACCCGCCTATTCCACCTGTCTGGTACGTACAATACCGCCCGCGACTTTGAGAAAAACAGCGTTTTCGGCGTTTTTTTTTTCGCCGCAAACCGTCGCTTTGTCATAACTTCGTTCAATGTGGTCCGTTTGGGTTGCTAGGGGCATATTTAGAATCAGTATAGAGAGCTCTTCATTTTGAGCTCACACATGTCTTACCCTGCAAACAAGGCATATAGGGTTAACAGAATCAATCGAGTGTACGAAAACTGAAGCTGGATATCAAACTGGTGCTAATACTTGACTCCATATGCACCGTAAAGGTCAAGGACGAGTCATATAGAAGTATGCAAGACTAATTTAGAGAGGTGTTGAAATTGAAAATTAATGTTTTTTAGCCGTTTCCTCGCCCCTGCAGACACAGTCATCGTCCTTCGCTCGGGCTCAAATCGCCCGCGATCTCAATTATGTGTGAACTCTTCCAAAACAGAAACAACCTGTCTGAGAGCATTTCCCGCCTAGCGCCACCTCGGTGAATTTGGCTTTGAAAAACGTCCCAGAACACTGACTTCACTTTCTCAGCTCAAACAGGAACAATCGACCTGAGACTCAGCCTACAACTTTACTTTCTGATCCTTCTTCGGAAGAACACTGCGGCCGCCCAATCCGGAAAACTCGAATTTTCACAACCCTAAGAACTGACAGCGCTTTTTAGCCGTTCTGCCGCTGCGGCTACACCCTCATCGCCTCCAGCTCGGGGGCAAAAGGTAAGGGATTTCAACTGCGCTCAGGACAGACTCCCTTAAAACAGAAACAACAGGTCTGGAGGCACTTCCCGCTTAGCGGCACTCCGGTGACTTTGGCTGAAAACGATCCCCAAATCTTTTCAATGTGTAAGAGCTTCTGGCAACGCCTTATCCATTTCTCGACTGAAACTGCCCTCATCCCAGATATGAAATTTTCTGCTTTTGGAACCCGGTACGGCACTGCGGTGCAGTAAAGCAGGTGGTATCGCGACCAAAATTTCAAGTTTCTCTGGCCCCTGTTTCAAACTGGTTGTTTGTTTCTGGGAACACGTATAGGTCAATCTTGATCGATTGTTCAGACTGTCCGTTCTCGACTTTTTTCGTGGCTATTGCTCATTTTCAGGCCAGTATATTTCGGCAATTCCTGCAGGAATTCTTCTCTTTTGCAACAATGCTTCTCAAAATACAGGTTTTTGGAGACTTTCTCAGATCTCAGCGTTCCACGCAATGCAAGAATCAAATTTCTATCATAAGAAGCTGCCATATTCACTTCTAGATTATCATCAGCCCCATATCAAACTTCGGTTTTCGAGTTGACGGGACAAGCTATAGCCATTCAGTGCACTGAGGCAGTGTTACGTCGAGAGAACACGCACTCTTTTCTTTTCGGTTTCTCGTTCCCAAACGCCACTGAACGGACGCTTCCCAACGCCCCTCACTCGTCGAGTTTCTATTCTCACCCCCCCCAGTGTGGAGACAGGGGCAGAGGGCATGTGGATCGAATCCACACCGCGGAAGGGCTAAGGGGCAGTTCGGCTGGTAAACACGACGCGCGTGACGGTAGAACGCTGTGCGCGCTCATCTTCCTTGGGGCACGGTAACCGAGGGCACTCAAAAAAGTTGTTGTTGTTCCATTTTAGCCGTTCCCCTTTATCGTTTTTTTGCATTTTGTTCATGTAGGTTGATGTGTCAGACGTCGGAATCAATATCATCATCTCCCATTCCGCTCCAAGAAGCAGAGAAAGAGAACTATAATAAAACTTGTATGAAATGTGCGAATTCCATTGAAACGATGGTATGAGAAGTATTCAAAGAAAAGCACATTATGAACCAAAAAAACATGAATAAAATGCAAAAAAAAAGATGTAGGGGGGACGGCTATAATGGGACAACGACTACTTTTTTCGAAGGTTCTCGGTTAACGCGCCCCAAGGACGATGAGCGCGCACAGCGTTTTTCGGTCGCGCATCGCGTGTGCTAGCCGAATTGCTCCTTAGTCACACCCGCGGTGAGGATTCGATCAACATGCAGGGGCAGAGCTGCAGAGCTACACAGCGCAGAGAAGAAGAGCAGAGGAATAGGATCAAGCCAACTTGTCACCTCACTTATCGATTCGTCATAACGAGGAACAGGGAGTGTCAGCGACGTTAATTTACCGTGCGGCCCAGTTTAGCATTGAATTAAAAAAGAACAATTTAGCGACTGACCGACCTATTGTACGAAGTTTCAGATTTTCGCATTTTTAAACCCGAATATGTTTGCCATTTCCTGAGCAACAAACCTCCTTTTGCTTAGATTTATGGGCAGTAGCAATGATTCTCGTCGAGTGTCTCTGATTCTCTCCATAATGAGAGACTCGGAGTTTAAATTGCGAAAAGTGGTTCCTAGCGATGTCCAATTAGTGACGTTTGACCGCAGCCCATCAAGGAGGCCAGAAGTAACTGCTGGTAGCCTTTGCAGTTCCTCGCAGCTCACGATAAATATGTAGTTCAGAAAACTAGTCGTTATTTTTTGCGATCCGTTCTTTCTAACCCGGATTGTTGTTATCACAAAATTTTCTTCGTTTTTTGCGGCTCCGCTAGCCGCGGTCAGCCAACGCAAGACATTTAGAATCTTTGTGATAAGGGCTTCCCAATGGTATAATATTTGTTAAGGTTCAAACTCAAACAAAAAGGTTCTGAGTCCTTCGTTCATATCCAAAGGAGCGATTTACTGCCGGCCCCTCGCTTTGCTCTCTGCTTCCCCGCGCCCTCATTTGAAGATGTCGAAATCTTCGCGCTGCAGTGTCTCGCATGCATCGCTCAGTAAGCGAAGTACCCCGAAATTGATTGATCTCCGGCAGCCGAAATGGACTCGGGGTACAAGCGGGAAAATGGCGTCGGTGGAAGCAGAAAGAACAAGTGGGGGGTAGAAGGGATTTGACAATATGCATAGTCCTTACAATTAGGTTACGAAGGACAAGAACTGGAGTGGAGAGGAGTAAACCTTATGGGTGGTCTAATTGCTAAATATCGAGGGCTCGAATTTAATTGGCGAAATTCCAGAAGGATTTCGAATAGAATTCTATCAAAGCCTGAATGATTCCATTTACGTGGCTCATAAATGCCTATGAATTATAGTTGCACAATTTCGAAAAAAATGTCGAACGAACGAAAATCGAAATTTTTTCGTTCGAGATCTTTTTGAACGAAAATTGAAAAAATTTCGTTCTAAAAAATTCCGAACGAACGAGTTTCGGAAAACTTTCGAAATTTCGGAGGTCGTACGAACGAAATTCGAAACTATTACGAATACGAAATTTCGATTTTTTTTTCGAAATTCGTCGAAAATTTCGAACTTTTTTCGAAATTTGTTGGGAAGTTCGAAATTTTTTTTTTCGAAATCTGTTCGAAAAAAATCCGAACGAATGAATTTTGAAAAAATTTCGAAAAATCGGATTCCAAACGAAAATTGAAAAATTTTCGTTCGAAAAAAATTTAAACAAGCGGAATCTGAAAAAAATTTGTTTGATGATTTTTTGAACGAAAACGAACGAAGAAAATTTCGAAAAATCTTCCGAAAATTTTTCGAAAATTTCGTTCATGTACAACTATACTGTGAATGACTCATCGCATGGAGTGACGTTGCATGACATTGACCGTAACGTGCTGTGATGCAACGCGGCAGTCAGATTGATGAGAAGATTTGAGAACCACCCGTACAGTACAATTCTCTTCATTAAATTCGATATTTAGCAATTAGCCCACCCATAAGGTTTACTCCGCTCCAATCCAGTTCTTGTCCTTCGTAACCTAATTGTCAGGACTATCCATATTGTCAAATCCCTTCTACCCCCCCCCCCACTTGTTCTTTCTGCTTCCACCGACGCCATCTTCCCGCTAGTACCCCGAGTCCATTTCGGCTGCCGGAGATCAATCGATTTCGGAGTACTTCGCTTACCGAGCGATGCATGCGAGACACTGCAGCGCGAAGATTTCGACATCTTCAAAAGAGGGCGCGGGGAAGCAGAGAGCAAAGCGAGGAACCGGCAGTAAATCGCTCCTTTGGATATGAACGAAGGACTCAGAACCTTTTTGTTAGAGTTTGAACCTTAACAAATATGATACGATTGGGAAGCCCTTATCACGAAGATTCTAAATGTCTTGCGTTGGCTGACCGTGGCTAGCGGACCGCAGAAAACGAAGAAAATTTCGTGATAACAACAATCCTGGTTAGAAAGAATGGGTCGCAAAAAATAACGACTGGTTTTCAAAACTAAATATTTATCGTGAGCTGCGAGGAGCTGCAAAGGCTACCAGCAGTAACTCCTGGCCTCCTTGATGAGCTGCAGTCAAACGTCACTCATTGGATATCACTAGGAACCACTTTTTGCAATCTGAATTTTCTCCGTGTTTCTCATTATGGAGAGAATCAGAGACATTCTACGGTAAGCATTACTTCTGCCCGTAAATCTAAGCAAAAGGAGGCTTGTGGCTCAGGAAATGGCAAAAATATTCGGGTTTGAAAATGTGAAAATCTGAAACTTTGTAGAAAACGTCGGTTAGCCGCGGACACCTCGATTACCTGCTGTCTATATCGTTTACACTGTTGAGTTGGACGTGGCATTACGTTGAAAAACCACAATTTACTTGATTTCTCCTTTCGCCAAATCGATTGATTATGTAAGCCCTATATGCCTTGTTTGCCCGTAAGACATGTGTATGCTCGAAAGAAAGAGCTCTCGATGCTGGTTCGAAATATGTCCTCCAGAGCTCAGTTGGAGCACTTTGAGCCAGGTTATGACGAAAAGTCGCGATTTCGCGACTTTTGAGGCTTTTTTGAGAAAATTAGTGCGGGTATTGTAGTGCGTGTATTGTACTTGTATATAACACGTCCTTGATCTGTGCGTGTGGCATGAATCCAAATATTTACAACAATTTGATACCCAGCTTCAGTTTTCTTACACTCGATTGATTCTGTAAACCCTATATGCCTTCTTTGCAGGGTAAGACATGTGCGAACTCAAAATGAAGAGCTCTCGATACTGATTCTAAATATGCCCCTAGCGACCCAAAACGACCACTTTGAACGAAGTTATGACAAAGCGGCGTTTTGCGGCGGAAAAAAAACGCCGAAAACGCCGTTTTTCCCAAAGTCGCGGGCGGTATTGTACCTACTGGGTGGGCCTCGGCCGATCGGCCAGCTCTGACTGGTGCCTTATCTTCCGGCCAGAAGGGGATATCATCAATATGAGCCACCTTAAAGGCAGTGTTCACGATGATTTCCGTCCCCGAGTTTTTCACATAAAACAATGCATTAGCCTCCAAGTATTACCAAAATTACGAAGAAACGGCGAGAAACGCATTTAAACGTCGTATTTCAGTGACATTAATCTATAACAAGGACTAGTTCTCCGGTTGGATGAACATGTTCATGGTTGTAGTCACCGGTGCGAAGTTGGGTCAATCAAAATTAGAAGAATATTTTATGCAAAGCAGGATTAGTTAGGGCCCTAAGGAAAGAACGGAGCAATAGAGAGTAGAGAATTGCAAAGAGTGGGTTCACAAAAGATTTCATGGCCACAACAAACACTACCTGTTGTACTTAAGAGTCGGGGTGATACTTAAAGGCACAGTGCAAGCCCGTGGGTAAAATTTGATATTATGGCCCGGACGCTGTGTGTAACGACCCCGCCAAACGCGGAATGTCAACTCGTCAGAATAAGCGAGAAAAATCGAGCACCCACTCTCTCCGCCCCCCAAATCGGCACCCATTGGCTCCGCCCACTTCAAGGCTTCCGCTCTGAATAGCGACGATAAGCACCATAGATTTTGGATCAAATCTACGTTCCTTCGGTCTAGCTCCACATTTTGATCTGCTCCGGCGCGATGGCTGCGAACGAACTGGAAAATTAGGCCCCAGGCAACTCGTCCACAAATTTCTCACCGTCTGAATTCACAGTCTTTGAGTGGTCATGACTGCGTTAGTAGAGGGTTCTGAGCGATTCTGGAGACACTATTGTGATCAGCCCAAAATTCTCTCCAAAATAAGCAGGAAAACCAGAAAACGATTATGAGGTTGGGCTGTGCCTTTAAGGATTTCGTGTACTTCTGGTGCGTTTTTCTCAAATTCAACGTCATTTTAGTTCTATCCCGGGGCCATTTAATCAATATAGCGAATAATCTCGAAATTGAAGATTATCGTGAACAGTGTCCTTAACATACCAGGTTGGTGAAGTAACCCATTCGGCATACACCGTTGCTTGCACGAGGGTGGGGCCCACCTGACCAAATCTCCGGGCTTTCCTTGCTAGATCGACGGTTCTGATCCGACCAACATCGGTGGCTTACCAACGGTCCTCGCCCATTATTCAAAGTGCATCCTAACGTGCAATCGGAGAATCGAGAAGAGAGATCATCCCAACATTTTTTGATCCCGACCTCCTCGTCTAGAGATTAATTCAGACTGCGGTGTCGCACCAACGAGCTCACTGCTATTTGCCACTGTCTCACGATACTGCCTACAAATGCTTATGCATCACTTCCTCCGAGCATTAGTTCAATTTCGAGCTCTTTTCTCAATTACATTCATATTCTCAGCAGTTCTCTACTATAGTATTATCTACACTGATGAGTGGATGCTGAAAGAGTGGTTCGGCATATCCAGTGGTGAGTCCAGTGTATGCATCGCGCCTCACCAGCACTTAACTTTTTCGAATTCTGAAAACGCTATTATAATTGCTGATCAAATTGTTTCCTGATTATGTCATTCTTGGGCTGAAGCTCCCTAAAATGGCTCTGCTTTCAAAGGAGTCGTTTTTGCCATCCCTGTTCAGACTTGCCTTCTGATTTTGGGCCGAATTTCTGTTCCATCGGTGCCCCTCCTTACTCCTACTGATCCATGATCGCTTGAGGACTTGGTAAGACTCTGAAGAGGGCGAAACCGCCAAAACTTCAGTCGAATAGTGTCGGTTACTACCTCGTGCCAAGCTGTATCCAACTTCAACAATATGTTTTTGCAATCGTTTATCGAAAACGTCGCTCGCGGCGAAGTGCGGCGAAACTTTGAGCAGTGTTCGCACAAGTACTTGAAGAGCAGTCTGTATGCTTTCTTCATAAATTAGTTGCAGGTTAGAGAATCTCAAGGTTAGTTTAAGTAGAATTTCCGAAAACCTTCATTCAGGAGTCCAGGGTTTTCGCACCAAAACTCCGACTTTTCAAGAAGTTCTTAAGCCTGTTTAATGGAGGATATTGATAATGCAACCTACACAAACCATGAAATTCTTTCACCTTTAACAGATTTATGAAGAAAGTATACAGATTTTTTTTTCATTTACTTTTGCAAACACTGGTCAAAGTTTCGCCGCACATTGTATTGCGCGACGTTTTTGGTAAACGATTGCAAAAACTATTTCCTTCAAAACAAGACGATTTTAAGGAACTCTGGCCCACAAGTCACATTATAAGGTAGCAATGCGAGCTCTGAAAATGATAGCGTTTTTAGAATCCAAAAACCTTCTTTCAGAAACGTTACATGCAATGGACGTTTTTTGCCAAGTTTGCCAGATGCTCCCCGTTTTTACAAAACTTAGCGCGGGTACTGTACCATTCTGAAGAAGTGTGAAAATTGGCACCAGATATATCGGTTAGAAATGGGTGTGACTGAAACGCCACGTGACTTCAAAGGCATCGAACGCGATGAAAACCACCTTCCGTTTTCTGGGTTTGAGTCATTGATTGGGCCCTCCTGAGAACGTAAGTAGAGTTTGTTGGGTTCCTGACGATTTGTTGAAAAGATATGGGAGATCGAATGCCTCCAATTCCGTCAAAAGAGTCCGGCCTTTCGACAGCCATGTGGCATAAATATAGAGAAGAAAGTAGCTTAACAGGAAATGACACGTCAACTTCCACTCATTCACGCGATATGATTTATTGATAAGCTATTTGCCGTTTTCTATTTATGCAACGTGGCTGTCGGAAGGCCGGCCTCTTTTTGCAGAATTTGAGGCATTCAATCTCCCATATCTTCCCAATAAAGCGTCGGGACCAACAAACTCTACCTACGTTCTCAGGCGGGCCCAACCAATTATTCAAACTAAAAAAAGGTGAGTGGTTTTCAGCGCGTACGATGCCTTTAAACTTCGTGAGTTAGCCTGAGCCTAAGCCAATTCGAGATTTATTACACACACAAAATTGAGAATGATTCCCAGAGCCTGCGATGCTTTCGCTGATTGCAAAGCGTTTCCAAGGCCTGATTCCATTACAGCTGAACTCATTAAAGTTTATTACCTCATATCATTGCTTTGTTACGGAATGGAATATTTTCAGTCCAATCCGAGCTGGCAGCTTACATTGATATTGCGAACACTTCCGTTAACATTTCGATGTTCGACAAATGCAGTCTGGCCGTGCTCGACCCTCTCGCCCCTGAATCGCTCCGATTTCATCATCCAGGTTACGATCCGAAAGCTGTGAGTGTGATCAAGCAACCAAATTGTATTCGAAGAATTCAGACCAGTTAGTGGACCGGGCTACGAAGGTATATCGTCGCTCGCGATGGAAACCCCGCTTAACGGTGGCGCAGCAAACGTCGCACTGCCCGCCGCGTTGTTCGCGTTTCGACAATTCGCTTGACTAATTTCGCGAAGAGCCTTTATATTGTTGGTCTCTGGTTCAAACTGAAAATGTCTACAAAGTAAGCAACCAAATGAAATTGAATTGGCGCGCCCAAATATATTGAAATTAGGAAGTCTTGAATGTGGCGAAAGCTTTTTTTTAGTTTCGTTCTCTGACTTATAATAGTCATAATAGTGAGATCAAATTTCACAAGCTGAAATTTCAATTCAGAAAACAGAAAGTCTAGTCTTTCACAAAATTGAAAAAGAATTCGACGTAGCCAAAAATCGGAAAACACAACAGAAGAAATTCCGCACATACCTGATTCCATCGGTTCACGCAGTAGAGATACGGTAGCAGCGCAAGAGGCAAAAAACGCAGCAGCCTCCACAGCATCTTTGCACGTCAGTGCAACACTGAAAGCGTGATAGCTTGCAGTTAACGTGCCGGCTATGCCTTCGATCTCACGCAGTTGCTTTCGGATAACTATTTGAGATCAACATGGCAATTTCGAAATGATCCGGAATCCGTTCAAACGGAGAAACACGGTATACAAAACGTTTGATGTCCGGAAAAGTAAAAATAGGAGGATCTGATTAGGATGGGCAAACCCTGTCTTCAAAGCGCAATACACGATCGCAAAAATTCATTTATTTATTTATTAATCAGGTCCAGTGGACAAGCATCATAAGCTCATACAGAATTGGAACGGAAAACGGAGATGTTGAATCGTGGGTGGCGAACGTTTAGCTGGGATCATACCTCCCGCGACCAGCGACAGCGAAGGTGCATATCAGGCTTATTGATTTCTATTCGATATCGATGGTGAACATTGCGTCATGTCGTTCGTCGCTGGAAGTATGATTCCGGCCTTCAGGCCGGTTGGGGCAGAGACACAGAGGGCGGAGGCAGTGGTAAGCTCGTCCCCACGCCGCTGTCACCGGAGCGCATTCGCGTGGCTGTAGCAAAGCATCCACGAAGCTTACTAGTCAAAGAAAATTTCATAAACCTTGTGCACATATAAGTGGATTATTCAACTACGAATTGAATTTGTAACTGGTAAACCCTCTACTTTATTGATACGCCATTTGAGCAACCTTTTCTCGTTGAAAAAGATGAAACAACTTCTCTGACAGTTCCTTGAGTACTTCGCAAGTGATTTATGGAATGAAGCGTGAATCAGTTTCTGCTTCTGCGTTTCGTTAGTAATTTGGAGTTGAACGTCGATATGAAACTGTGTTGTAAAACTAGGAATGCCAAAACACTATTTAATAGAAAACAGCCTTTATAAATGTGTATCGTAGG
The DNA here is from genome assembly GCA_029168955.1 of Aplectana chamaeleonis. NCBI lineage: Eukaryota > Metazoa > Nematoda > Chromadorea > Rhabditida > Cosmocercidae > Aplectana > Aplectana chamaeleonis. Next base: position 1,425,128 of record JAPDOI010000108.1, read on the forward strand.
CCAAAACGGGATGCCTTCCAAACTAGCTCGTTTCCAGTCTTCCTTGAAATTGAGGTGGTGCGGAAAGCATTCTCATTGGTATTGGAGAACTTTCGGCAGGGTTCATTCTATATTTCCCATCATTCAATTTCCCGGCGGGCGCGTTACCTACTGTAGTACGGGCCTTCGAAGAATACAGCTTTAATAAAAAAAATAGGTACTCACATTGAAGTATATGAGCTTTTTTCTCACGTGAAATGCTCTTCTAAAGGTTGATTTCTTAGTTCAATATCGGAAGATGCCTAGAGTTTCTCAATGAACTTGCTTATTATGCGTGATGGGATTAGGATAACCGTTATATGTAATTTTCACAACTCGATAACACTGCTTTGAATAAGGAACAACTCTAATCATACGCTGATGCATTGATTCTGAGTATTGCTCAACATTATTCAGTACTTTCTTCCGGATTACGTTCGCAAACTACTAAGCACTTTCTGCTCTGTTCCAGTCCTTTGTACTCTCATAAGCATCTCGAAAAGTGTTTTAAAGAAGCGGAGCATCAACTAGTGTTTCACTAACTAAGCAAGAGTAATTAAAACACAAGTTTGCTTCGTGCAATGCCCATATGCGCGCTAAAACAGCCAACGCTAAGGATGAGACGTCGCAAACGAGTTGTAGCGCCTTACTCTGCCGCGGAGTCCTTTCTCTGCGCTCTAGCCCATCGGCCTAAACGTCCCACACCCCAACGGCTAGTGAAGTTGCCCCCAAATTCCATGAGAAAATGGTACTTGAGAGCTGTACTGTTCTCGCTCATATCAATGCTGAGACTTCAGAGCGTGCAATTATATAGGTGGCCGCATCAGCCGGATATGATTCCCTTGGTCTTACGACGTTATCGGGTACCTCAGAGCTTGAGCATACATCGTTCTGAGAGCCAAGTTCCGGTCCGGACTGTGACTGTTCTATTACACAATACCATGGTAATTGTGGTGGAAGAAAAGTTGATCGTGCAGAGGCCCACTGGTCCCAGCACGATTATCATCCTGTAGCGAGATGCAACAGCCATCGTTCGCAAATGCGGTCCGGAATTGAGCTCCGACAATGACAGCGTCTGCTTTCGTGGTAGTGTTGTATGTAGGCAGGAGCAGACGAAGGTTTATTGGAACAACTGAGACATACTGAAGAGAATAACGGCTTTTATAGGCCACGAATGCAATGATATCACTTCCATGTTTACACATGATATATCTTGATATGATTATAAGATTATTGACCATTGCTTGTAGTCGATTGCCCATAACACCTTCCTTTCCTCAGTTAGAGACGGTACGTTTTCCGGACCGGATCGATATTGAGTTGACGCGGCGCTCGACGGCTGCGTGACGAACGTCGAGGGGTTGCCGTTGGCGGTATGGTTGCATATATTCCTGAATTTCCATCGGTTGCGATTTCTGCGTCATTAGCGGGCGCATTTTCGGCGACGGCGGCATTTCCATACTGGTGTAATGGCAGGTCGAAGATATCCAGAAACTCGTTGATTGTTGACTGGCTATGGCGAGGCTTCAGTTGATTAACGTGTCGAGTCCATAAGAGGTCCTTGCATCGAACGAGGTAGGTTACTTTTCCGATACGTCGAACAACAATGCCGGGAGTCCATGTGCTTTTTGATGTTCGGTAGTCTTTCGCAAAGACGTTGTCGTTGACTTCGAAATGGCGTGAGCGGGTTCCATGATGTCGGTTGAATTGAGCTTCCATTTTGACATCGCGTGGTCCCACATTATTTTCAGTTGATGGCATCATCAGGTCCAGCGTGTTTCGAAGTCGGCGTCCGAGAAAGTTCTCGGCTGGTGAGAGGTGGTTTGGTCCTGATGGGCAGGGCGTGGAACGGTAGGCCATCAGAAATGTTTGTAGGGCGTCTGCTGTCCCCTTTCATCTTAACTAGAGCTCGTTTGAACGTGTCGACAAAACGTTCGGCTTGCCCATTGCTTTGTGGATGAAACGGTGGGGTACGAACGTGCGTGATTCCTCTGGAACGGCAGAAGTTCGCGAAGTTTGCTGAGGTAGATTGTGTTCAGTTGTCTGTGACGAGTGTGGTTGGATTGCCAAAACTTGCGAAAAGTTTCTTCATTGCATCCATCGTAGCGGTTGTAGTGATGGAGCTCATCTGGATGATTTCAGGCCATTTTGAGAAAGCATCCACGATTATCAGGTAATAGACTCCATCAAGCGGTCCTGCAAAATCAGCGTGTATGCGTGTCCATGGGGAAGTTGACTTTGGCCAGGAGTGTAAGTCGGTTTTGATGGGATTTTTGGCAGCTAGCACGCATTTACTGCAGGTTCTGACGAGACTCTCGATATCGGTATCAAGCGTAGGCCAGTAGACGTAGCTTCGAGCTAGCATTTTCATCCGTGTCTGTCCCGGTTGGGCCTTATGTAGCGAATTGAGAACTCGGCGTTGGTGGGATTTCGGAATCACGAGGCGATTTGAAGTCAGAAGGCAACCATCGACAGTCGATAGAGAATCACGACGGTTGTAGAAATGCCATAATGGGGAGTCATCATTGATGTTCGGCCATCTTCCTGTTCGTTTGTATTTGATCACATCTGTAAGTATAGGATCTGAGGTAGTTGCATCGCGAATTACCTTTGATGAGAGCGGAAGTTGGCGAAGATTGTCCATGACTTCAGCAGCAATATCAGAGTCCACGGCAGCAATCACGCGATCCTCAGGTTCCGACGAACGTGTCCCAATGAGACGTGATAACGCATCGGCCTGTCCGAAATCCTTCGAATTGATGTATTCGATTGTGAAATTGTAGTTCAGCAAAACTGTGGCCCATCTTTGGAGATTGGCGCTGTAGACTGGTATACACTTTTTGCTTCCGAAAATTGCAAGAAGGGGTTTGTGATCCGTTCTCAATGTGAAATGGCGCCCATAGAGGAATCTGTGAAACTTTTGCACAGCATAAATCAAAGCTAGTCCTTCCTTTTCGATCTGACTGTAATTCTTCTGTGGAGGTGTCAGAGCGCAGCTTGCGTGCTAGACCGCTTTTTCAGTTCCATTTGGGAAAAGGTGGGTCAGAACTGCTCCGATTCCGTAATTTGAGGCATCTGCGGCGACTATGATCGGCAGGCTTGGATCAAAATGCGTCAGAAGTAGATCCGAGTTGAGCGTTTCCTTGATGCGATCGAAAGAAGCTTGGCACCCCGGACTCCGAGTGTATACAGTGTCCTTTCTTGTCAGAGCATCTAATGGAGCACGGAGGTTGTGTAGATTTTCGACAAATGTTCCATAGAAGTTCACCAATCCTAGAAATGCTCGAAGTTGACTTACATCCTTAGGAGGTGGTATTCTTCGTATTGCCTCGATTTTCGCAGTATCGGGGCTGCGTCCTTCAGCATTAATGACGAATCCAAGGTATGTGATCTCAGTCTGCAAAAAGGCGCATTTTTCCAGACGAACACGGAATCCGTAGTTGTGTATTCGTCGAAATACGGCTTCGAAGCGTGTGTTGTGTTCGTCGACGGTCTTGCCTGTTACAATGAGATCGTCGAGATAAGCGGCTACACAGTCCAATCCGGAAATAAGGGAATCCATTTGTTGTTGGAAAATACCAGGAGCGGCCTTGACCCCGAAAGGTAGGCGATTGAAACGGTAAAGTCCTCGATGTGTATTGATCGTCAGTAGTGACCGTGAATCCTCATCTACTTCTATCTGCAGATAGGCTTCGGCAAGATCGATTTGTGAAAAATATCGTGCACCATTGAGTTTGGTGAAGATATCGACGGGCGTTGGGAGAGGGTGCTGGTACTGTTCAAGTGCGTTGTTCAGTCCAGTAGAGTATGTAGTCTGCACATAGACAAATTGTTCCATTTTTCTTCTGAACGGCGACTATGGGAGCGGCCCAGTCAGAGTGATCAACGGGCGAGAGAACGTCCGCAGCAACCAGCCTTCGATTTCCTGTGAAATTCTAGGTATCGAAGCGTATGGAACAGGTCGTACCTTCATGAATATAGGTTTGCTATTCGGCTTCAGTTTGAGCGTTGCCTTCGACTTTGTGCAGCGTCCTAGTCCTGGTGCGAAAACTGGGGGAAACTGTTTCTGGAGCTTCGTGGTAAGTGATGACCGTAGACTGGTTAACGTTGAATTGGATACAGCATTGCAGAAGACATTTTCAGCGAGGTTTCGTGAAAGTATTCCATGTTGTGCGATCCAATCGAGGCCCAGTAACGAGTTTGTGTCAGCAACGTGGCAGCTTCCATTCCCTTTTTGACCATCGAGAATAAAGTTGCATTTCAAATGTCCACTCACGTTGATTTTCTTGTGGTCTGCTGACTTCAGTGTAACGTAGGGCGGCAACAGTGGGGGACGACCGATTGCTATCCAGTACTTGTAGCTGAGTAAGGTAACATCAGCACCAGTGTCGAGTCGCATTCTCACTTAACATCCATTTATCGTTACGGTTTGGTATATGCGGTCGACAGTTGCCATTTCCGAAGCTGTGGATGCGTTGACAACAACATTGCTGGCTTGTCTGTGTCTCATCTTCGGCTTCGGCTTGTGCTTCCGTTTTGTGAAGTTGCGGCAGAACTCTTTCTTGTGACCAACCATTTTGCAGTCGTGACATGTTTTGTTGATGAAATCGCAATCCTTGGACCAGTGACTGCCTCCACAGCGAAAACAAGGTGAAGGTGGATCCTTCGGTCGATTTGTTTTGGCACTGGCAGCGTTGATACGGCTTCGGGGTGGAATTTGTTGCTAAATTCCGAGAAGCCTTGCATCTTGTCGAATGTCCATGACTTGCTGGATCTCGGCACTGAGTTCCTTCAGTGTGGTTTGCGGGTTGTCTTCCATCTTTCGGAGTGCTCGTGTGCGTAAATCGGCATCCTCTGGAGCGACCAATCCACATGTCCAAACCAGGCATTTCATCTGTTCAGGTGTCACTTCGTTGGACTCGACCATTTCGTGACGTCGATTTACCATTCCAGTGTAATCGCGAAGAGCTCCACCATTGTGCTGTGTCTTCAGGTAAGAATAACGTCGAGCGAATATTGATGTATTGTGTCCAAACAGCTCCTTGAGTGTTTTACCCGTGATTTCCAGAGTGATTTCGGACGTTTTCTTGGGTAGAATATGACTGGAGAATCTTGCATAGGTTGTGTACTCGAGTTTCGAGACTATCAATCGTGCTCTGGCTGCTTCATCCAGGGTTGAACCATCTCTTGAAATAACATCCTCATACCGATTGTACTATACGTCGAACGTTCCGCCATTATCTGGATCGTAGTTGAACTCTGGGAGTCTTGTGGACAGCGAGTTGGTGACGAACTCCGCCGTAGATGCTGGAGCGGAGGGCGTACTGGAACCAATCGACGACATCATGCGCTCCATTTGCTCCATCATTGCCGCTTGTTGACGTGCGGCTTGGTCCAGCACAGCGTTCAGTGTCTTCGGCTGGCGCTCTTCCTACTGAACCATCACTGCATCCAGGACGGCTCGCAGTGCAGTTTAATCCATGGTCGACGTCGAGTGCATAGGCGGAGAGTGGGTAGATGCCTGATCGCCACTTGTGGTATGTAGGCAGGTGCAGACGAAGGTTTATTGGAACAACTGAGACATACTGCAGAGAATAACGGCTTTTATAGGCCACGAATGCAATGATATCACTTCCATGTTTACACATGATATATCTTGATATGATGATAAGATTATTGACCATTGCTTGTAGTCGATTGCCCATAACAGGTAGCTTTAAGCTTGGTACGAGTACAAGCCACTGTAGCGAAGTAACTGCTCAGAAAGTAATCCAGAGCACTCAAGAAAGCGACTTCCATATCCTTCATCAAAAGTGTATGGAAAAGACTGGGAAGCAAGGTGATTGAGCACTGACCAAATAAAGCAGCCTCGCGATCGGTACGTAGCTATCAAGATACAGAAAATGCCCACGCGTTCTATATCTTGGCTGTGAGACAAGGGATGTAGCTCTAGAACACCACCGCAATGTTTCTGTGCAAACTGACTTTTCCTGCCCAAGAATTCGACGAGAGATAATGCCTTGTATTATTATTATTATTTATTATTATTAATATTGAGCGATCCGAACATCAGGAGAAACAAATATCGCAAAGTGAGTTCAAACAAACCCATCATCAGGAGAACAAAAACATTACGCTCATAGTAGTCAAAAGCTATATCCCCGATCTCTCGCATGTAAACCATTCTAGAGCTGAGCAGCGACCTAAAATGATAGCTCACCGAAACAGCGTGCAGTCCAAAAAGGAGCAAAACACCAAGAAATGTAAAATATAAGATTATCACCTTTCAACTTACTCTTTAATACCTTATTTCTCTCCAATCCCTGCACTTCATGTGGCAAGCGATACATCCATCCTGTTACATATGTACTCCACTTTACATCAACGAGAAATCTCTCGTGCGAATTCTTTCATAATTTAATCTGGCATATACACAGTTATTTTTTATTTTGGCTATTTTCAACGGTCAAAACAACGCAGAAATTTTGATACATGCCGTACGAGTAACGCCGATATTTCTATCACCTTTACACCTTTGCGAGCTTGTCGTCTACTTCCACTCCATTACAAAACAAACCGTCTTCTTTTTATTCACAGCCATGCATGGATCGCACTGTTACGTTGTCCTCCCTAGCGAGAGTTGGCGCATACTCGGTGCGCATATGCTATAACATGCATGCACAGGGTTGCGCGAAGGCACAATAAAGAACGTAGAGTATCAGCGCGATCCGTGCCGAGTGTACATCTTTCTTTGGCTTGTCGGAGCGACTAGCCTGTAATCTTTCGTCACAGCATTGGGTATGTGACGCAGAATTTTTGACTAAACTCCTGTGACGCGAAATCTGTTCACAAACTCCGTTACCCGGATTTCCTTGTTTAGTACCGTAAATTGTACAGTAAATTTCTCGCAAATAAAAGGGTTTTGCGGCGTTTTTGACGTTCACAAAGCACCTAATCACCATAACTCACTTCGAAATTGACGAAATGAGCTTACAGGTATTTTTCGTGTTCCTTTCGGTAAGGCGAATGCATGGTATGCGTAAGAAACCTTATTACCCCCTATAATTTGTTAAAAATTGTGTATTTCCTTCTCGAATTGACATCGGCCACAAATCGTGACAGATTTCTCCTATCACGGCCGTCTGATCAGTTTATACTGAGGGGTTTTGTGGTGCAAATAAGGTGCGTCCGAATGAGAATGGCGGCCCACGCGGCCGGCGTGCTTGGCAGGGGGCCGTCGCGTTTGCCGCTTTCGGACGAGCATGCGAAAAGTCCCCACCGCCATCGACTACAAACGGGGCCGGCACCGACTGGCAGCAAGCACTGAGCAATCAGCTCTGCAGACGTTGAGAGAGGGGACGGCCGTCGTTAAAATCCAAAGCTACTCCGAGGGCAGCACATGCGACGACCGCCTGTCAAGCACGCCGGCCGCGTGGGCCGCCATTCTCATTCGGTCTCACTTTATGCGAGTCTCGCTAAATTTTTAGAGTTAAATCTATTACATTGTAGCACTATCGTAAAGGACTCAATGGAAGAAATCCAGACATGACTTCAAAATTGAAACCGGACCACTTTAGAGCAAGTTAAGGCGTTGCGGCTCTCTGTGAGCGCAAAAAATGATGGCGCAAAACTTTTCTTCTATTCACAAAAAAATTTGCGCGGTACTGTATTTCTCTTTCGCTACCGTATTCTGAGTTTCTATATCATTTGGATTTTCTTTGTGATCTCTACTGCAAGGCTCCTTCTATGCACTACTCACATTTCTTTATTAGTTCGCAATCACCCGTCAATGATTTCTCAGGAGCTTCCCACTCACCGAAACTTTCGGTCATGTCGATCATCATTTATTGTTATATGTAAGGATGGTTGCTTCGACTCGAGGTCGCTATGTATGTATGAACCAAGGTTGAGCACTCTGGGACGCGCAAGAATCCCTCACTTATTGACCAAACTACCGAATACCCAACGTAGCCTGCAGTCGTCTATCTGATCAGTAAGCGGCCGTCAGAGTTAAGTTAGAGACAGTGTTCACGATAAAAATCCCTTTTCTGTTTTTTTTTCGCTTATCTCGAAAACGGTCCCAATCTGATTAAAATGATGTCTGTGGAATCGTACGAGACCCTCTGGGAACGGAGTTATGGTCCCTCAAAAATTGAGCTGGGCAAGCATAGTGGACGAGTTGTCCGAGGCTTATAACTTCCGTCTTTTGCAGCCATTGCATGCGAGCTGACCTGAGCAAAGAGAAAAGTTAAGAATGAAGGGAAGAACGGGGCTTTTGATCAGAAACCATCGCTCAACTCACAATTTCGAGTGTTCCATTGATTTTTGTCATTGTTTGTAAAATGTTCCGTTTTCATAGTTAAAACTTTCGATAGAAACTAAGCCTTGCTTGACTTATGGAGTAAATCCTCCTAAATATCTAAAAATGCGTTTCGATTAAAAACTTCTTGTCTACACTGTTATTATAGCTATTATAGTTTCCTATATCACGACAGAATTTGAGCGGAACCGCTCCATTTTCGACCGAGTTATTTCAAAAAAATCAAGTTTCCACAAACTTTTGGACGGCTCTGCAGGCGAAGAAATGCGCTTCCGATCACTACCCAATCGCAAAATATGGAGAAAGGAATGAAAAAGCGCAGAAGCCTATTCCTCATCCCAGGACCTGTGATGATAACATCCAGTTACGTCTCCGTTCTCAATTAGAGTACTTCTCCGCAGATGTAAGGGTTAAACTCTATTCAAACACAGCTTCGCAGATAGGAAAAACGTCGATTCAGAAGAAGCACGCACCAGAAATCACTCGTAGACGTTGAACTTCTGGAAGAACCTTTTCAGATGATTTTAAGGCCACTGTATTGGTCACATTTGTATTATATCCTCCCAATCCAGCGTTCTGGTTTCTTCCCTTTTTTGATCGTTTTTGATCTATCCGTGAGGACTGAGTGGAATTTTAAAATCTCTAATTGTTTCTTTCTAACTCCTCTACAACTCCCAAAAGACCGTTTTTCAAAACTCCATTTAGCTTTCGAAGTGGTCCCTTGTTAGTCGTTCATGCCGCCCTAGGCACGACACTGGAATTGTCTTGCTCGATGTGCCCATGGACAACCGCGACAGCGACCGATTACCACACGGTTTCGAAATTTTATGCTTAACACTTGTCTCTGAGCCAGCGATAGCAACAAGCGTGCAAATTGTTCTTGCAACAGAATTTTTCCACTGTGTTGTTCTGGTCCCAAACAAGTGACTACGTGTGGCTTTTGTAATTTTATTGGGGCCGGATGCATCAACGCGAATCTCGGGCTTGGGGCAGGCGCGGGGCACGCAGGGCACAAGGGCGCTAAGATGTAATCAAAACAAGGATCAGAGTATGCAGTAACCAACAATTCAAAGTCCTTTAGTAACTTCTTCGTCATTATTTTATACTTAACCTCACGTAAGCAATTGATTATTTGGAAATATCCTTGTAGCACTTTTTTAACGTTCTTATTGAAAAAGCTCCAAGATACTGTTTTCGTTTTCTTTCTTCATAAGGCTTCCGTATTTTGCGCTAAGCGCCAATGTACAACAGTTTTGGAATTCCAGAAAGTTTTCGGAAAATCCAAATTCCAGCTTTCTTTGAAAGTTGTTTTTTTTTTGGAAGAAGCGAAATTCGAGACACGTATAAATCATTTTTTTAATTCCATTCGTGTGTCCTGCTAAACTTCATTATGTCTTCTTCTGAATCCGTTCGATAGATCTTTTGAATTTTGAAAAAGAAGTGTAGCGAATGTGGATGTTTTAAAAAAGACTGGATCGAGGAAAACAGGTGTTTGTCCAGCAATCTCTCGGTGGAGCTAATGTTTTCCTTTAAAGGCACAGTACACCCTCAGATATGAATTTTGAGATTTTCTTGTATTGTGTAGAAGACCCCTCCTGTATAACATGTGCCAAATGCCAGATCTCATTTCCTCCCAATAAGTGAGATATGAGCGACGACCACAGGCCCGACCCCCTTCGCTCACCACCACAGGCCCGGCCCCCTCCCAGATTTGCGAACATGATAGCGGCTCGATGGATGGATGAATTCCAACAAGTCGTCGTTCTTCAGTCCATTACCGGACTGTCTCCTTATCCTGGTTTTTTCTCACGCACGCAAGGATTGCGAATGAAGAGAAATACAGGCCTGAGACAACTCGTCCACCAATTTTTCCCCCCCAAAATCTAGGCTTTTCTTCGAAGAGCCATAACTCTGTTCAAAGGCGGTTTTGGATGATTTCAGAGATACCACTGTGATCAGCGTGTGACTCGCTCCAAGGTAAGCATAAAATCTGAAAATTAATTTTTTGGGTGTCCTGTGCCTTTAAATTCTTGTGGAAAAATATCGGAACTTTTACTTCTGTGCACTTCTACGTAGTTATGCGACAAAATTATGTGAATTAGGATTTTCGTGGGTAATCGCGCTAGACTATAAATATTCTTTTTGCCTGTTCGCGACAGTAATGCTTTTCGTTTCGATTCCGCTCAAAGGCACAGTCCAACCTCAGAGGTAATTTTTGATATTATGATCCGGTCGCCACCTATAGCAACCCTGCCAAGCACGAGATCTCAAATCGCTCAAATAAGTGAGAAACTACTGGGAAAAGGTCGGCCCCGCCCACAATACCCCAAAAGCCTAACCGCGCACACCGTCCCGGAAAGGGAACAAAATGCTGTGCTTTTCAACATTTTGCCTTTGAGCATTCCCACACAAACCAATTTTTCCGTTTGCGAGGATTTTAGTTCCCTATTCGAGGCGAAATGCTTGATGATGTTCTCAGGGTATTGAGGGCGGGGCAACTTTTTCCCTGCAGTTTCCCACTTAATTGATAGAATTGAGATCTCGCGCTTGGCAGGGTTGCTATACACAGTGGGCGGACTATAATATCAAATTTCACCCCTGAGGTTGGGCTGTGCCTTTAAAACCTTTATGCAAAGGTAATTCAGGGGGCTTAACCCAAATTTTGAACTTGTTTGTCAATATTATCAGTCTACTGTAGATTACGGTAGAGAAAATGTCATTAAGCTGTCATTAAAAGAAATTTTTAAAACAGAAAAATTGAGGGCGAATTGTGAAAATTCTTGTTCTTCATCACAAACAACCCTCCCAAGAAGTTATGAGGAAAATCTGGGGCGGCATGCATGAACGCTGTTACGAAGACCAGGAAGCCGCCCCGCGTCCTGTGCGCGCAGCGTTGAGCCACGGGACGGCCCCGAAGTGAATGGCGTATATTGGTGCGTCGCGGACGCAAATGCATCTTCCACAGCAAACTCTACGACAATCGGCATATTTTTGTTATCTCAGTCGCTATCTGGCACTAATTTGTCAACCCGTGCATCTCAATAATTGGAAGCAAACGCGATTGGGATGATAGAAAGTGCGCGAGCAAAGTTGGCGGTGGAAAGTGCATTTACGTCCGCCATACACTATTATACGTTATGCACTAAGGGGCCGTCGCGTGGCTCGACGCTGCGCGCTGAGGACGCGGAGCTGCTCCCTGACCTTCTTCGCAGCGTTCATGCATGCCGCCCCTTGCGCTTTCACCGAACTACAGTTTGTACTTACACCAAATACAGAAAAAGGTGAGCGAAATGGCAATCAGAGCCAAAATACCACTCATAGTTTTCAATATACGCCACAAAAATTTTCGAACGTTGACACTCAAACGCAGTACACAACGTTGGCAGTTTCGCACACATTGTTCTGAACCCTAAAGCCCCAAGAAAGAACGGACCCAAAATTAAACCCCATTCAGAAACTTTTAATGAAATAACGACATGTTTATACCCTATTGACACGCTTAACTATGAAAATAGGGAACGCGAATTGTTTAACCGCTCTAAAAACAAAAAAAAGAGTTAGGAAACAACAGGCATGAAGCATATGGGGCTGAAGTTCTGAGCTGTATTGGTTGATCGATCGCAGGTTTCAACCGTAAAATGGCGCGCGCAGTACGTAAGTTGGGTACACAACACTGGGGCTAGCTACCCCAATTCCATCAAGCGCATGCGTATACGGAGCAGGGCACCTGCTCTGAGATGAGCAGGCTCTGCCCCTGCCCTTGCCCCCACGTGTGCGTTGATGCATCCGGCCCCTGTATAGCAGTAGCCTGTTGAGCCCACTTATTAGCGACATGAACGCGAATCTGTTCTGAACTGTTCACATAAACTGCCAATGCTTGCTGGACAATTCGAATGCAAACGAATGTAAATGATCTCGTTTCTCGTGCTTATTGATATACTCACATTGATGAGAAACGCTTACAGGAACTCTACGCGTTTGACTGAGCTGGGGACGTTTCTGGCTGACAAACTAAATGAGATGTTGCTGAAGAAGGGTCTTTTAGATGCATGTGTCCAACGGACACTCGGTTCGGTAAGTCTAGCTTGTTAACGGCAAAATGATGATCATAGTGGTGTGTTATTCATGTAGGCCAGCTATACCAGGCCAGCGTGCACTCACAACTTCTGGATCAGAGCAGTGTAAAGATTACTCCGAGTGCTTCCCAGTCGAACACTTCAGGGCAAGAATACTCCCTCTGGCACGATATCGTAGTGTTGGTAGCTCCGTTCAAGGCTAGCAACCAGTGTCATAACGCTATCGCACTCCATGAGCTCTAGTACAGCGTGGAGTTGTTTGTGATTTCTCGATGAGTCGCAGCAGCAGCGAGTAAACTGGCGCTAGCATTGCCCCAGCTGTGCATCTGCGATGACTTACGGTGACCTAAACGGTTAGCTTCCACCTGAAGGGACAGTCCGACTATGCGCTGAGGGGTGCCATCCTGATAGTCAGCGCCCATTTGTCGTGGTCTACAGCAACAATTTTAACGCAATCCATTTATTGGCCGCTGTTTCTCTTCCTGCGAAGTATAACATCGCGCCTGGATCGTGCTTGAATGTCGAGTGATTTCAAATACTTCTTCACATATCCGTCCAGAACTTTCGCCTACGTCCAGGCCGTAATTTTCGGATGGGGCATGAAAGCATTTTTGGGGCGTTTCTAATGGGATGATCTGGCGGTCTTCTTAGAATATGCCAAAACAGACCAATAAATTACACTACAACGTATGTGAAGTTCATTAAATAGAATATATAACAAGCACGGACAATGAAAGAATTGCCATTTTCTAATTATATTTGACCCTATCTTCAAAATACTAGAAGTAAGTAAATCAAGGAAAGGAAAGGTATGAAGGAGAAGTTGACAAAGCTCGTTTCGCCCCTGGCCTCAGACGAACTTTATCCAACAGCTCTGCCGGGGCTCCTCAGTGAGGAACAGAACTGTCGATGAAAAAGAAGTATGAATACGAAAGCATGAGCCGAGCAGAGTGAAGTAGTGTTAAAAACGTTAGAAAGAGGTGTTAGGGCAAAAAGCTATAGTATACTATCAATATCAGAATGAAGTCCATATGATCACAAGTCCTTATTTTGGACAGTATCGAATACAGACCTATCAACAGTGGAGACTTAGTATGTTATGCTTTTTACCAATTGTGTTATACTTTTCTTTTCGTCTCTTAGGTTAAACCTATATGTTATCATTTTTTGTTTATAGATGCATTTTATCATATTTACTTCTACGAATTCTGGTGTATATAGGTTTCCAATTAAAACTGTTTTCATTTCCTTGAGTTTTTCCGTGAAGGAATCTAAATTTGAAGAGATACTAGCTAATCCCAAGGTCTCCGTGTAAATTGTGGATGCTTTGACTTTTATAGAGATATCAGAATGAGCATGAGACCAAGTCAACTTTATATTGGCGCTTAAGAAGGCAATGGAAGATGTTGTGGCCTCTATAGAGTTGAACCTTGATGTAAATCACCGACTTCGTTGTAGACTTCTTCTTTAGCGCTCATATGTACATATGTATGTAAACGGCCAAATTATCTAAGCAAACTCCTTAGCAGCTTCCTCCCTGTGCACTCCAACTTTTCCATCTGCGACTTCGGTGCTACCCACGCTTCCAATCTGTACACAATGGTAGGGGTGAATAACTGATAGATGAAAACGCAACTTAACTTCCTTCGCAATGGGGGTAGACCGCAAAAGCTTGGCTCAAGAAATAAATGCGAATGCTTTCGCTTGTAGCAGTTGAATACCTGCTGCATAATTACTATCGTTCTCGAAGGCTCAGTTCAACTTCATTTTCAGAATCGTTTTTCTATTTTTTAGCTCACCATGAATTCGGTCCCACTGCGATTACAGTGATACCTGTGGGATCGTACAAAACCCCCTGGGAACGTTGTTATGGCCCAAATGGTGATTTAGCCAAACTAGCTCCGGGAGTTACCGCAGCAAAGACAAAGCGGCGTCAGTAACATAGAGAACAATAGCTGCTCTCCTGCTTCTGGGTCTGCCTTGGCCGTTTGTTGTCCGTGGTAATTTTGTAAGAAATGAGAGTGCCTACTATTTAGGCGGAGCAGACACGTTACATGACAGATGGAATTGAAATTATCTATATTGTTGACGCATACCTGAAACCATCCAAGGGCCATTTTTCGGTGAGTTAGTTCCCTTTGTCAGATTTGCTTCGGGGGTTCCAAGAGATTTTCAATCTTTATTATGGGCACCATGCGGACCTTTTACGGATGTTTCTAGTATTCCAGGCATACGTTCGGCCGACCAACAACGGCTATGAGTTGTGCTCCGGAATTTCAAGGATAGATCAGTATGGAAATCAGGGAAAGTGCAAATTTGGCACTCCTTTCGAACCTTTCTGTCAGTGTCGAAACTGAGAAGATGCCGTCAAATTCTCTGGCGCTTCTAGATTATCGAAAGTGCTTAGTTTCAATTTCACTCGAGTTTGTATTTGCCAAACCTGCGCCTTCTTAGCGTGACTTCAGTGACCGTCCAGGAAAATCTCTAGCCAACCACATCCTGAGATTGCATATCTCCATTATGGTCACTTAACGATAATTCTACAGTCCCTCAACTTTCGGTCGTGAATGTCCTGAGCCTGTGTTTCTTTCTTATCATTATATCATAAGCTCGCTGAATAGGAATTGACTGGTATAAAATATTATGTCATTTGCTGTTGTCATTTCGAACCACAAGGGCTCAGGACTTCCGAATTTAGTGCTCATGACTTTTATCATACATAATGCTGGGAAGCCGCAAGCTAGTCTGATATCCTTATAATACAAACCGAGCGCATGTGGGACAGAAAAAACAGTGATCGGAATGGCAAAACAACCGCCCTGCTCTATCGGCTGAAGCATGAGGTTTTTCACGCCCTAAAGACACATAGGTGCAGTTTCAGGCACGGAAACTACAATTAGGATATGACATAAATGAAGGCACAATCCAAGCTCATGGGCGAAATCTGAAATTTACACATAATTGCGAAGTAAACCTACCCCATATAACACCTGCCTAGTGCGAACTTTAATTCCTCTGAATAAGCGAGATATAGGAGGAAGCCACCCTGGGGCGCCCACGACAGGAAGCCACTTTAGCACGCCCCTTTCGCGATCTTTCGAGCTCAACAGTGGCAAGATGAGCTATTGTTTCCGACCAAAAGCCCCGTTCTTCCCTTCATTCTCAACTTCTCTCTTTATTCAGGTCAGCTCTCATACATCGATTGCAATTGACGGAGTTACAAGCCTCAACAACTCGCCCACGATACTTCCGCAGCTCAGTTTTTGAGGTCCATAAATCCGTTTTCAGAAGGTCTTGTACGATTCCAGAGACATCATTGGAATCAGCGTGAGACCGTTTTTAATACGGGCATTAAAAAAAAGATTCTAAGGTTGGTCTGTCCCTTCAAATGCACAGTCCAACCTCAGGGGGTAATTTTTGATATGCCACTTGAAGCACGTCCAGCAACGAACCCGCTTAAAACAGGATCCCAGTTCCCCGAATAAAACTTCCGAAGAAACTACAGGGAATTACAATACCCGCGCTAAGTTTTGTAAAAACGGGAACCATTTGCCAAACTTGGTAGAACAAGGTACTATGCTTGTCACTTCCTTGAACGAAGACTTTTTTGGATTATGAAAAAAAGGCAGTGTTCACGATGAAAAAAGTTTTCGAAATTCCACTTGGATTTGGTAGTGGAGGGGCTTACTGTAACGTTAACCTAGAAAGAACGGATGAAAACGAGCCAGGAAGAGCCCCAAAAGAGCCCGAAGTTGCAACTTCGAGCACATTGAAAACCCCAAAAGCGCATCACACGCCCACCGACGTGAACAAATGAATGCTCGAGATCGTGAATTTAGCGATGATTTTTTAGTCA
Organism: Aplectana chamaeleonis; assembly: GCA_029168955.1. Lineage (NCBI taxonomy): Eukaryota > Metazoa > Nematoda > Chromadorea > Rhabditida > Cosmocercidae > Aplectana > Aplectana chamaeleonis. The sequence continues at coordinate 1,441,398 of JAPDOI010000108.1, forward strand.
TTAGCCCCGTGCTTCCCTTCATTCTAAACTTCTCTCTTTACTCAGGTCAGCTCGCATAGATCGGCTGCAAAAGACGGAAGTTACACGCCTCGGACAACTCGTCCACCATGTTTCCATAGCTCAATCTTTAAGGGACCATACCTGCGTTCACAGAAGGTCTTGTATGATTTCAGAGACACCATTGGAATCAGCATGGGGCCGTTTTCAAGATAGGTGAAAAAACAGAAAAACGATTCTCATCGTGAACACTGCCTTTAAAACATTGCGCATTGTGGACCGAAGTTCCCTAAAATTGCTTTGTTTTTGAACGGAATTGTTTTTTCGCTGTCGTTTTTCAAAAACGTCGCGAGCGGCAAGTGCGGCGAAACTTTGATTGGTATTTGTACAAGTAATAGAAGAGCAATCTGCATGTTTTATTAGGTGCAGATGGGACAGTCTCGAGATTTGTGCAGGTAGAATTTTGGAAATCCTTCATTAAACACGCTTGGGAACTTCCTGAAAAGTCGGACTTGTGTTGCCACTCCCCAAAACGTTGAATGAAGGAGTTCAAACATTCAACCTGCACAAATCTCGAGATCTTTGGAAACTACCGCAAAAATCATTTCATTCAGAAACAAAGCGTTCTTTGGGAACTTCGGTCCACTAAGCACATTATAAGGTAGGACTTTGAGCTGTGCGTATGATAGCGTTTTCAGAGTTCAAAAAAATCCTCGTTCCAAAAAGTTACAGGCATCGGACTTTTTTGCCAAGTTTGACAAATGCTCCCCGTTTTCACAAAACTTAGCGCGGGTATTGTTGTCGCACCCGCTAGAAATTCCCCAGAAGCCAAACCACGCGCTCAACTTTGAAAGGGAAGATATGAAGTCTGCTATTGTACATGTTACCACTAAGCTTCGCCGCAAACACCAAATCTTACGTTTCCAAAAATATTGGTTCTCTCTTCGGGGTAAAACACATGTTAGGTCTTTGGATGTTGGTGGCTGGGCCAACTTTTCCCTGTAGTTTCCCATTTATTTGGAGGAATTGAAACCCCACGTTTGGCAGGGTTGCTACCGGCCGTGCCCTTAGTAAAATTTCAAAAATTTCTCTCGAGGGGACTCTGCCTTCAAAGGCAGCGTTCACTATGACTTTCGTTCTCGAGTTTCTCACTTAAAGGCAGCAGACACGCTAAAAAATTGTATCGATTTTATGAAATAAATCAAAGATTTGGAGCTGGTTGTATTGGGAACTTAAGAAAAAACGGACGAAAACTGTGTGCAAATAGAGGAATAACGGTTATTCTGTTATCAGGTGGAAGTGGACGAGTTTTACGGCTCGCGGTTGAAACAGCGAATATTAGCAATAAAGCGGTTGAGATAGAGAAGCCGATATACTCTTGGAGCCTGTACTGGAACGTTAACCTTTGTTGGAAGCATAAAAAACCAGTCAAAGGGACCGTATTAGTACTATCGATCTGGACGAATTTATACCATATTTTGGGGCGGGGTTCAGAAGCTCAGGGGCGGGGTTGCAGAAATTTTTCGATTCGCATTGCTGAGATTTAGTCGTTTTGGCTCATTTTCGACACTTCCAACGGCGTAAGCAGTCTACTCGGAGCCATGCGACTTCAGAAACGTAGTTATCTCAACAACTTTTTCGAGCGTCTCTGCTGCCTTTAAAGCCACAGTCCAAGCTCAGGGGTAATTTTTGATATTATATTCCGGCCGCCGTGTATAGCAACCCTGCCAAGCGCGAGATCTCAATTCGATCAAATAAGCGAGAAACTTCAGGGAAAAAGTCGGCCCGCCCACTTTACCCTAAAAGCCTAACCGCGCATACCGCCCCGGAAAGGGAACCAAGAGCTTTGCTATTGTACATTTTGCCTTTGAGCATTGTTACACCAACCAATTTTTCCGTTTGCAAAGAATTTGGTTCCCTATCCGAGGCGGAACGCTTGATTATGCTTTTAGGGTACTGGGGGCGGGGCCGACTTTTTCCCTGTAGTTTCACACTTATTTGATCGAATTGAGATCTCGCGCTTGGCAGGGTTGCTATACACGGTGGGTGGACTATAATATCAAATTTTATCTCTGAGGTTGGACTGTGCCTTTAAAGGCACAGTCCAACCTCAGAATCGCTTTTTTTGTTTTTCTGCCTATCTTGAAAACGCTCCCACGGTGATTTCAATGATATCTCTTAAAACATACTAAATTCTCTGGAGACGGTGTTATGGCCTCTCTGAAATTGAGCTGCGAAAGTATGATGGACGAGTTGTCCGAGGCTTGTGACTTTCGCCATAAGCAACCGATGTCTGCTAGTCGACCCCAATAAAGAAAATGCCGAGAATTAAGGGAAGGACGGGGATATTGATAGAAAACCGCGGCTCATCTCACCACTGTAGGGCTCGAAAGATCGTAAAAGGGGCGTGTCAAAGTGGCTATCCAGGCGTGGGCACCCCAGGATGGCTTCCTCCTGTTTCTGGCTTATTCGGAGGAATTGAGAGCTCGCATTCGGCAGGTGTTATAAAGAGTGAGCCTACTTCACAATCATGTGGAAATCTCAGATTTCGTCCTTGAGCGTGGACTATGCCTTAAAAGGCATCGTTCGCGCTGGAAACCGATTTCCATCGCACCACACCGGTGAACTTCGACGAGTCAAAAACGAGGGTTATTTGGTTGGGAAGGGTTGAAGATGAGGATCCGCCACCAGTTCTCACCAGTCATCTACCACATTTTCATAGAATGTTGGTGCGACCGTCAAACAATACGAAAAGGAGTTATGGCACAAACTCCGCAAGCAGAAAAACGTCGAAAATGACAGTGACGAGGTCCCCAAATGCAGAAAACTTCAAGAACGATTTTGGCGCGCAATTTAAATCCAACTTTGTGTGTTCAGACTGACTTCCCTTTACCATTGATTTCATGGGTACTTTCAACATTTTCTTCTCTAGAGGCCAAGCTACACAAAAACATCTAAAAAATATATACGGCTTTCTGCACGTACGATGCCTCTGGAAAAATGTTAATTCTGCTGTATTTTTCTCGTTTTTTTTTTCGTTATTTTAGCTCTATCCGTGGGTTCAAGCAGTCGTCCTAGCAGATAATCACGAATTTCAAGATTGTCGTGAACGCTGCTTTTAACATAGCAAGACACTAGCTGCGTCGCGGCTTCCTAAAGATATTACACAAACCATGCCTAGTAGTTGCTTTATATTCAAAATTACGGATTGAGAAGAAAGTCACAAATTATATAGGAGACCGAGAAGGCTTTTCGCAGTGTCTTGTATAGAGTCGTTTATACTTCCGCTGCTGTGCAGCGCGGCGTAGTGCAATCCTGTAACATTGATCGTGCGGCGCCGCATGATCACTAAAATAAGATTGCACTTTACCATGGCGCTCAGCGGCGGAGGTATAAACAACGGCTCAAGTAGAATGAAGGAAGCCGCGGAGGTAGATCGTCGCGTGTTATCGAAATCTCGCGACCGATAGTGTCGCGTACGCCACACCACCCACCGCAAATAATTGAACCTTGTTCATTCGCTAGACTAAACTTGACAAGTAGACCATATGAATCGACTGAGTGGGACTTGTTGGGACTACGGACGACTCAGAAGGACTACGGGAGACCCTGAAGAATCATACGACTGCCCATCGGAGAACATTCTTTTGTCCACTGCGTGCTTTCATCGCATACCGATTGACTGGCACTAGTCGGGACTACAGACGACCCAGAAGGGAATATACGCAGCCAACGACAGGCCATCGGGGGACAATTTTTCATCATCGTTTTGCGTGCCTTGCAGACGTATCGACCACATGGAATATACTATCTCCGACTTTGAGGTGAACCGGAGATGCTCCCGTTCCATTCGCGAAACGCAATAATAACACCTTTTCCAACTGTTTGCGAAGATTCGTAATGCCGAGCTCCCTGCGAATGCCACAAATCCTATTGACCGCGAAACACGAGCCCCCTTTTTTCTTGAAGGCGACCTGCGGAATATCGACAGGTCCTTGCCTTCTTAACAAGCTGACTACTTTTAGCAAAAGTAGCCATTCCAAATGAAATGTAACCTTCTAGAACCATTTCCACACGTAGAGCCCGAATATGTTCTCAGCAGCTGCCTAGAATCACTCTGATGAAGTTATAGGCACTTTCCCCTGATTCCCGTACCTATTGTACCCTCAGAAACGCGCAGTAATTTTTCGAAAATCTGGAAACGGATCTCATAATCGTGTTCAGTGATCAAAACAACCCCTTGGGCAATTTCAAAACACTAAGGCTGACGGTACCTTACCTTTTCGCAGCGCTTTTAAAACGCCCATAACTTCTTTCAAAGTGAGTCCAGGCAACCGCGATGGGCATATTCGGACTGTACGTTCAAAAGTGGTTCTAGAAAGTGCCTTTCATTCAGAATCAACACCTTGACCAACAGGAGTTTTCTTGTCAGATACGTTTCAATGATCTACATAAATGAGCATCTGAGAATATGTCTAAAACAGAATTGGAACTGATAAAATTTATACATAAATAAAATCAAGTCGTATTCTCATATCAGACGCATCACTTTGACTGTATTCTCAAATCTGATCGGAAACAATTTTGCAGCATCCAGCAGCGCCTCAACGCTATCTTCCAGATGATAAACCACTGTCGAAGTGTGTCGAACATGAGCAGCGGCTCCCTGAAAGAGCTCGTTGCAAAAAAAACTATATTTTCCAAAATCGCTGAATTGAAAAGACCACGTAGAATCTGATTCAGAGAGCCTACCACGCTTCGATGTGCACGTGCGCGAGCGGTTCAGCCTAGCAGCAGGGTCGTGGTAGGTTCTCTAGAGCAGTGCCGGACGTACCTGTACGGTAGCTATTGTGTTATCCAGGCAGGTCTCCATTTCGTTCACGGTTTTCACAGCTGGTTGAATCCGCCGAACAGATGTCATCAGTGAGTCTTCTGCCAGTTTTCTCCAACGCTGCTCCAGCTTTTCATCGACATGAACTCTGGCCCTGCAATAGTTGGAGTTCTAACCTGTGCTACAACAAAGGCTCAAGACAGAAGGCTCCCTCGCGCAAGTGTCAAGTAGACAGCGCCGTCGGCGGTTCTTACCCTATGCGTCAGTTATCTCCTTCATCAATCACAAATCGACAAAGTTTGCTACCCTACAAAACCCCTATAAGAGTACCCGCAAAACGCCCAGCGATCTGCCCTTCCTTCTCTCTCGCTTTCCCTCTTGGTTTGGCAAAATCGTCTCAAAGACTGCTTTCGCTTCGCGCACTTTTTGTGTACTTTCACGGCGCCGAGAAGAAAAAATCTCGTTTTCCTCCCGGAAGACGAAGCGCAGCTGCAGCCATTGTGTGGAGGAGAGAAGGAATGAGTTGGCTCCCTACACGCCTTCTGCTGTCGTTTATACAAACAACAAGTATGACAAAGGAGCCAAGTCTTCGAATACTGAACAAAGTGTAAAGATCGAACAACGTAGACGATTTCTAACGATTTTGTCCGGCAAAACTACCAGAAAGCTTATCGAGACCATTTCTATGAACCGACTGTTTTACTCACCCCGTTGCGATTTGGAAAATCATGTTGCCGTTGCTGTAGGTCTATGACAGTACATAAATAGCTTGGATTCCGCCCAAAACTCTCAACTAAGAGGTTATTTAGGGCGCCTAACCCGAGCTTGGGGTCTATTTGTCACCAGACTAAGGGTTACTGTAAATTACGGTAAGCATAATACCTTTCAGCTGGCGTTACTTACCTTAATATTCCGAGAATAGAAAAACGGACTTCAAATTCGTGTTCAGCGCCCTAAATAACACGCACAGAGAAATTTTGAGTCATATTCGAGACTTTGACCGAGCTACCCTTTACCCAGCGTTACATGTCGTAATCCACGGAAAATCGATAAACCGACGACAGATTTGTGTTAGGCAGCCCAAATAACTCTATGTAGAAGTTCTAAGACGGTTTCATCCAAGCATTCTCAAAATCATCAAAATTCGCGTTTGGCCACCAAATATTCCCCTTATTTTCAAGGCAGTGTTCACGATGAATATCGCACTCAAGTTCGACCCAAAATGGGATTGTTTGGTCGTGATGTAACTAATAGAGAAGAAAAAGGGAAGAAAATGTCTAGAATAAGTCAAAGTAACGGTTTCTAAATTCAGGGCGTGGACAAGAATCATGGGCCCTGCTGATTTCGGCAAGCGCGCGCTAATCCCGAAACCTGCTCGAATCGATAATGCTAACTGCGGCAGAGCTGCTTGGCAATTCGCCATCGAAACGTGTGCGGCGCCACAAGGTCGTCCGATTGGGGGGGGGGGCTGACCGGGATAGATAGGCGCACCGGGGGAGCTTTCAAAGCCGTTTGTATTTATTTCTGGCCAGTTTTTGTTGCTTTCTTTGACCCTATCCTCTACAGCACCTGCAAACCTAGCGTTGACCTCGAGAACGAGATTTATCGTGAACACTGCCTTCAAAGCTTCGGACCAAATAAGACGGAATAATTTCGATTGACAAATGGGCCTCAAATTCGTAATCAGCACCCTACACAACTCCTAGAAAAAAGTTTCAAGCTCAACCCGGGACAATTTTTTGAACGCCCTAACAATTGTCATTGATGTGCCCCTTTTCTACTCGGAAAGCTATAAAAATGCCCTTTTTCGGAAATCTCCTGTGAGTCTCTGAGGCATCTAGGGGGTTTGGAACACGGACTATCCATGCTGTGTCCCATACATATGGTTTTGGTTTTCATTTTAGTCTGACGCATGGAGCAGGCGGCAGGCCGTGCGGGGTTGGCGGCCTCAGTGGAGAATGGGGTTTCGATTTGCGCGGGGTGATCTACCGTCGCAACCCCGTCCATTTCATCAGACTAAAATGGTTGCGCGAACTCTACCTACATCCACCAAAATATTTACACAAGGTGTTGAGTTGATCGCTAAACGCTTGGCTCCGGGCGAGATTGAACCAGCATATTCCCTTTTCGGGGGAGCGCCTTATCGCACTGCACCACCGAAGCCCCAGCGCCGCTCTCACCCAACAGCTCTGTAAGTCTTCACCGAAGCAATCATCCCTTCACCCGCATAACGGTATGAAACAGGTATACCGTCATAGACTATACATATAACAGTCGTAGACCTGCCAGGATGATGCCCTAGTTCCCTAGTTAAAGGCACTGTTCGCGATAAATTTCATCCTCGAGTTTTCCAAGGCAAAGGCTTCTCGTGGCTCTCGGAAGCAGAACAGCGTCGAAAAAACGGGACGAAAAGCTACCCAGGAGCCGCAAAACGGCTTAGAAAAGTGGGCAAACCCCGCCGCTGTGGGCAAGTCCCGCCTTTTTCCGCCCCTCTACGTGAACAAAGGAACACTTTAAATCGTGAGTTCAGCGATGGTTTCCGATCAAAAGCCCAATTCTTCCCTTCATTCTCAACTTCTCTCTTTACTCAGGTCAGCTCGCATACATTGGCTGCTGAAGACGGAAGTTACAAGCCTCGGACAACTCGTCCACCATTTTCCCTAGCTCAATTTTTTAAGGAACAATACCTTCATTCCCAGAAGGTCTTGTACGATTCCAGAAGTATCATTGGAATCAGAATGGGACCGGTTTCAAGATAGGCAAAAAAACAGAAAAACGATTCTTATCGCGAATAGTGACTTTAAGTCTTACACGATTTTTGGCTGTTTTTTTGCGATGTGTAACTACCAAAACTATCAAAAAATTTTCCATAAAAGCTCTCGGGAAATGGTGAGACCTAGTCTGATCTGGTGCGCGCCGCGTTTTCTCACCGTTCTAGAAACAGGGGCTCTCTACACACCGAGTTAGGAGTTGTCCCGTTTTTGCACTTCGACACTTCACGCTACTAAATTCTAGCGAACCGTCACGGGCGGAATTAAAGCCGCAAGAGGCGAGACAACTCCCCTGTCCCACCGTTCGACGTGTGGCAGCAAAATTAAGCTATGAAAGAGACAAAACTGATATGAGAACGCCAATCGCGGTGAATATGTGTAAGCGTAGCGGGTGGCACGCAACAAAATTGGGATAGCGTGAGTAAATTTCGTTTGACTTAGACTGTCCGCCCATGCGATCGGCGTGCGTGTCGAGCTGCCGTCGTGAAAGCACTCTCGGAGTTGAAAAACGATTAGCAGGAATATCGGACGATTAGTGAATTATATAACAGTCAGCCGTTTGCAGCCGTGCGAGGACTTATCTGAGAAATTCCTATGTGACTGCCACTCGACACGTACGCCGACTGCGTGGGCGAACAATCTCACTCGGACACACCTTGAGAGCCCTAGGCCGGGATCACAATCTTGTTAGGGACTAATCACATCGTAAACTGGAGTTTGAAAAATGGTCTGTTGAATGTTGTGGATAAGATGAGAAGAAACAATTTGATGCCGGCTAAAGTCAAAGTACCAGCTATAATTTAATGTTAACTAAATTCCAATTTTTTATATATTTCGAAAAACTAAATCGATTTCATTGTTCAGTAACCATGAACTTGTTATTATTACCATTATTAAATTTCCTCAATGTACCTGTGTAGTTCAAAGACAGCAAGAAATATTATTTATGGGTTTTAGAAATTTGGACATTTTCAAGCCCAAATTTTATCCAGGTGGGGGGGGGGGTATCTGGGGCGCTGAATACTAGAGTGGTGGAGCGAATAATTTCGATTTTCCGATTATTTCTAATATTTCCTGAGAGCCGAGATGGCTCCAACTGTCCTTGGTACCAAACATTACGTGGGGGGGCAAGGTTACCAGAGTTGATAAAAAAAAGTAAATTTCTTACCAGTCACATAAGCGCTATTACGACTCATTTGATTATTCGAACAAAAATCTCACCTAATTAACCTTAGCATTTTAATGGATTGACGGAATCCTATTTTTTTCATATAAGAGAACGTTCCACTCACCGTAACGTATGAGGATAAACGCTATAGAAACCATTCTAATTATGGGGAGAAAATTAGATTTATTCGAAAAAATCGATATTATTCGATCTAACACTACTGAATACGAATATTAGGTCCATTTTCAGTTTATCGGAAGATTACGGTGGGCTAGTGTAGATAAATAATGTTTTTATACCGTAACTTACAATAATCTTGTGAGAAACCGAAAACTTGGTTAGTATTCGTGCTTGGTTAGTATTCCCTAGAGAAATCTAGGGCCGGAGGGCTTCAATTTCTGAAATAAAAAAACACATTTTTGCTGTTAATGATCTACCCTGGTGTATTAGGGGTTGAGCAGAGTGCCAAAAGGGCGCTGCGCGGCCTAATGACGGAGAGCCGTATTGATAGATCGCCACGATCTATCAATATGGCTCTCCATCATCATGCCTCGCCGCGCCCTGTTGCCACTCTGTTCAACCCCTTAAAGGCACAGTACATCCTCAGACATGAATTTTGTGATTTTTATCTTATTGTGTAGTAGACCCCTCTTATATAACCCGTTCCAAGTGCTAGATGTCAATTTCTTCAAATAAGCGAGATATAAGCGACCACCACAGGCCCGACCTCCTTCGCTCACCACCACGGGCCACACCCCCTGCCAGATTTACGAACTCGATAGCGGCTAGATGGATGGATTAATTCCAACGAATCGTCGTTCTTCAGTCCATTGCCGGGCTGTCTCCTTATCCTGTCTCTCTCTCTCTCTCGCAACGGTTGCGAATGAAGGGAGATATAGGACTGGGACAACTCGTCCACCAATTGTTAACCCTCAAAATATAGGCATTTTTGAAGAGCCATAACTCTGTTCAAAGGGGGTCTTGGACGATTTCAATGATACCACTGTGATCAGCGTGTGACTCTCTCCACGATTAGCATAAAATCTGAAAAATAATTTTTTGGGTGTCCTGTGCCTTGAAAGGCAGGTTCACGATGATTTTCGTTCCCGAGTTTTCCACTCAAAACAATGCCTTGGCCACCAAGTGTTACGAAAATTACGAAGAAACGGCTGGAAACGCACTGAATCGTCTTATTTCAAAGATAATGTTCTCTGTCCTGGACTAGTTGCCCGGTTGGATGAACATGTTCACGGTGGTTGTCACCGGTAAAAAATGGGACTAATCGAAAATGGAGGAATATTTTAGGTTAAACAGTATTAGTTAGGGCCCAAAGGAATGAACAGAGTAATAGGGAGTAGCGAATTCCGAAAGACGGGCCCACAAAAGATTTCATTGTCACAGCGAACAGTTCCAGTGAGAGTAAAAAGGTGGGGTGAGAGTAAAAGATTAGGTGCTCTTCTGGGGCGTTTTTCTCGATTTCTTCGTCATTTCTGTTCTACCCGGGGGCCAAACAATAGATTTAGCCAATAATCTCAAAATCGAAGATTATCGTGAACAGTACCTTCAAAGGCACAGCACACACTCAGATATGAATTTTGAGATATTTGTGTAATTGTGTGGAAGACCCCTCCTGTACAACACATGCCAAATGCGAGAACTCAATTCCTCCAAGTAAGCGAGATATAAGCGACCACCACAGGCCCGACCCCCTTCGCTCACCACTACAGGCACGGCCCACTTCCTGATTTTCGGTCTCAATAGCGGCTAGATGGATGGATGATTTCCAACCAAGTCGTCGTTCTTCACTCCCTTTCCGACCTATCTCCTCATCCTGGTTTGCTCTCATGCCGCGACTGCGAATTCAAAGAAATACATGCCTGAGACAACTCGTCCACCAAATTTTTGCCCTCAAAATACAGGCATTTTCAAGGAGCCACCTCTCCCTTTTTTAGGGGGTCATGGAGGATTTCAGAAATACCGTTGTGATCAGAGTGTGATCCTCTCCAAGCTAAGGATAAAACCTAAAAAATAATTTTCGGGTGCCCTGTGCCTTTAAAGGCACTGCTCACGATGAATGTCGTATTTGAGTTTGACTTCTAACCAGGGTTGTTCGATCGTGAGCTTTCCAATATTGAAGAAACAGCGAAGAAAGACGCTCAGAATAAGCCAAAATGGCGGTTTCTAACGTTCAGGGCGGAGACTAGCTTAGGAGCCCTGCTAGTTTACGAAAGCGCGGCTTAATGGCGAAATCTGCACGAATCGATCAGGCTGGACATGACGCTTGGCAAGTTGCCATCGCAAACGTCCGCGGCGCCACAAGCTCGTCAGAAAGGGGCGGAGCGGGATAAGGGCAGGCGCCCGTTTATATCGAAATCTGCCCCGTTTCCGATCCTTTCTTCTACCCTATCCCCTCCAGCATCTGCCAGCGTCGTGTTCCACACTTATAAGTCAAAAACGAGATTTATCGTGAACAATGTCTTTTAGGAAATTTACTAAACTTCAAATTGTTTTTTCTTACCTTCCCTAATACATTCAACAGACCATTTTTGCAACTCCAGTTTTTGCTGGGATCAATTCCTAGTCAGTGCGTCTGCGACCATAGATATCAGGCAAATCGATTTTCAACCTATGCCGCGTCGCCCGTCGCGACAAGTACGATTCCGGTCTTATACCCGCACATGGACCGACTTTCAAGATCAGCTAATTTTCGAGCGCTTTTGCGATACACGCGTTCTAAACTTGAAATTTTTTGCAGAACTTTTCGTGGTCATTTATTCTTTCGACAAGTCTTGAAAGATAGCAGCGATCACTCAATGGTGCACACGCATTACCCTAGTTTCTCTTCTTACTGTTTACATTCAATCAGAATGTAAGAACAATAGAGATTAATCTTTTCTGGAAAAATCATGTCGTAAAGGACTGATGTTTCAAGTACGGTTATTCAAATGTCTCCAGGTGTGGGCTTCTCCAAAGCGAATAAATTTTGCAAGAAAAGTGTAATAGTGCGTCCCTTGAGAACACTTCTTTGCATCGCGAATCACTGGGTACACATCAGGGAACTACTCATGCACTTAAAGGCAGCATACACGCTCAAAAATGATATCAATTTTATGGAATGAATCGAAAGTCTGAAGTTGTTAATATTCAGAGATAACGAAAAAACCGGAAGAAAATCGACTGAAATGAGGATATAACGGGTCGTTCTATATTGGCCCAGATGTGGACGAGTTTTAATGCATTGGCTGAAATAGCGGAGCTAGCGACAAATTTGTTGGGATAACGACGCTAATGTGCTCTTGCGGCCCTTTCTGGAACTCTTAAGACCTTAGAAGCGTAAAAAATGAGCCGAAATGACCGTAATCGAGCCTAGAACATTTGTATTGAAGGGCGGAGCCCGTATCGGTGGGCGGAGAAAGGATGATTTTGTGACTCAATACGCCTCGAATACGGTCATTTTAACTCGTTTTCAACTCTTCCAACTTCGTGAGGGCTCTTCTAGGGCCCTCAAGAACCCACTAATGTAGTTATCTCAACAACTTTTTTGAGCGTGTCTGCTGCCTTTAAGAAAAACGACATCCCCGCATTCACGATAAGAAGGCAATTCTGAACTATGTTCGCCGTATTTTCCCCCTGAAGAGCAGCAACTGTTACTCTCAAGGTCTCTCTTTCGCAACATTTTTGTCTCCCTCAAGAAAAAACCGGTCCTCACGTTTCGCAAAGCGAAAATTTTCACGCGCGCAAAGTTCATTCGGAATCAAATACATTCACGACCCCCTGCTGGTATCAAGAAAAGTCGTCGCTATCACTAAGCAAACACAGTCTTTGAGTTGATTTACTTCAAAATCACTATAGTGAAAAAGCTACTGTTAATTTGGGAAAAACATCAGCACTGAAAGTTATCCTAAATAGTCAAGAATATCTCATTTGCATGTATTGGACAATGCATTATGATGTAGAGGGTGAATTTAAAGCCGGTGAGGTCATGCCCTAACACGGATTATGGCAAAAATGTGCTCAAATCATTATTGTATAAAATAGATATTAGGAACGAAAGAAAATATGTTTCCAGCCCCCCCATGCTTTCGTATGACGCCGGAATATTAAAACATTTTTCAGTTTGAGGACTTTCGCCCCCCTCCTCCCAATACACAAGCGTTCCTAACGTTGAATGAAGTGCAGCTCCATTGTGACAGCCCTGCAAACTGGACTTTGAGCCCATTCAGACACCAGAAAGTGCACTGTCGTACACTGACGCCTTCTAGATTAGTTGCTGACCTTCGCGCGAAAATCGTCCGACGTTGCACTTTCATATGGAGAGTTGGTGACGAAGCGAAAGGTCTACTAAAGCCTCAAGGAGGATGCAAGAGATGGAAAACTATGACCTCCAAGCAGGATCGAGGCGCTGCTATACTCGGTCCGAGTGTTCAAAATGTCAAAATGCAAGCAATAAGCTCAAAGATTGGATGAAAAGCGATCTGACCGAAACGCACCAACCTTTGTGGGACGACGATTTCTTCAGGGCAGACTTTTGATGATATCACCATAGATGTAGAAGGAATATCAGTATTGAGCTCATCGTCAGTCTCTGGAGCTTCACCCTCGATGACCACTGCCTTAGGAAAAGGCTTCCGTCCAGGTTTACCTGGAAATTGCTCGTCGTCTGTCTCTGGAGCTTCTTCTTCATTGATAATAGCCCTTCTCATCTGAAAATCGTCTTGAGATTATTCATCGTGCTCCGTATATACAGGGTGAGGCAAAAATAAGGTGACAAAATTGACGCATCGTGAAAACATGATCAGAGCTCAGAACCAGGAACAAAGGAATAGGCATTATTGCTCATAAATTTCTGAACATATCACGCCATTCGCTAGGGAAAATCTTCATGTTTGTTACTGACGCGGAGTGGTTTGAAAATCGCTTCTCCCGGAGGATCAAGTATACTTTGTCGCAAACGAGTTGGCAAGTGGAGCGCCAAAAAAAGGAGCGCGTGAAGAAAAATCTATGAATTCTTTTTTTTTTGGATTTCGGTAGGACAGATGCTGCATCGCGTACGCGATTCGCGCACGCGAAGGGAGCGCTGCTTCTTCGGACTCTCCGCTTGCCAATTCGTTTGGGCCAGAGTATAGGCATTGTCAGAGTGAGGCCTTCAGTTCCTCTGGGTGAACAGTAGGCAACCTCTGGGTAATCTTCTGCCTTTCTCGATTCGGAAGTGGGATATCAAAGATACTTGACCAAGCTGAACAGTTCTGCAAATGTGCCAAACTTGTGCTCCATCCATGCCATGGTCGTGTTAGCACGTATCCCTATTGTACAGTAGAGCCCAAAGAGGGCGGTCAGTTTCCGATATTTCACTCGAGGCACGGCGAGTAGAGACTCTGTCAAGCAGGGAATCTCACTTCCTTCGAATAACGGAGAAGGTACAGGGAAAATCCGGCCCCGACCCCAATATGTACCTAAAAACCCAGGCACGCACAGTGCCCCGAAAAGTAAACCAGAGCAGCTGTCGAGTTGAACCACTGGGTCAGAGTCACAATTATGTTAGAGTCGCTAATGCTGTCTTGGTATCTTCGATATAGTGCTAAAATTATATCGGGGTATGCAGTGAATGTTTGATTGCGGTGGGTTGCCTCAGAGAACGGTCTATCGAGAGACATTTTTTGCCCTCGTGTTTCACTCGCATATTGACCGGGTTGGGCTACGTGTTATCGTCTAACTGTTACGGGATACCTGAGAGCATTTCATTCCACCTGATGCACAGCGACGAAAGCCTCCATGTTGTAGATCGTGGCGAGGTTGATTTTCTCGCTGCGTGATGTGACAGAGTTTACTAATTTACTGCAGACCGTGACATGGACCTTGTTCTTGTGGAGAGCAACTCCGCGATGGGAAGGGCGGAGTACCAAACACAAGCCCTATTTGGGCTCTACTGTAGAATAGGGATACGTGCTAGCACGATCATGGCGTGGATAGAGCACAAGTTTGTTGGCGCATTTGCAGAACTGTTAAGCTTGGCCAAGTATCTTTAAAGGCAGTGTCCACGATGAATATCGCGCTCGAGTTTGACCCAAACTTGGAATTGTTTGGTCGTGAGGTAACTATTAGTGAAGAAAAAGGGTAGAAAATTCCCAGAATAAGCTATGATAACGGTTTCCAAATTCAGGACGTGGACGATAATCATGGGCCCTGCTAATTTCGGCAAGCGCGTGCTAATCGCGAAATCTGCGCGAATCGATCAGGCTGGCCGCGGCACAGTTGCTTGGCAGTGCGCCATCGAAACGTGTGCGGCGCCACAAGCTCGTCCGATTGGGGGTGGACCGGGACAGCTTTCAAAGCCTTTTGTATTTATTTCTGGCTCGTTTTCGTTGCTTTCTTCGACCCTATCCTCTACAGCATCTGCCAACTTAGTGTTTCACACCGAGACCTCGAGAACGAGATTTATCGTGAACACTGCCTTTAACGGTAGCACTTGCTCTTGCAAAAGAGACTTTCCATCTCGATCAGGTAAGGGAGATAGACGCGTTTTGCGGTCGAATATGACCCTACCAGTGCGTTAGTGAATGCACAACAGACCCAAAATTGTATTTCGATAAGGCAGTTGACTTCAAGATAAGAATTTTTCGGAGCGCACCAGTTCTTGAACTATTTAGGAAACAAAACGTTTGTGAACCTGTTCAGTGATCTACGATTAAAAAGTCTGGAAATATTATTGCTTTGAGAGCTTGGAAAGGAATATCAAGAAGTTCGAAAGGGTTTCAGAGGACGTAATGTAATTCAAACGTGAAGCGTCGCTAGAGAAAATTCCAGAGCATTAAATATATTGGTTATAACAAAAAACAAATCAATTCGCTTTGACGACACTATGATGGCAGCTAAAGCACCTTATCAGGAGTCGTCGCTGACACAAATACAGCTGCAATAACGTCATTTTCCTACCAAACAGCAAAGAAAACATCGGAAAGTGACCGCATTGGTTACCCAGGAAGATAAGATTGTGTGCTAACATAGAGAAAAGAGTTGGGCTAAGTGAGCCCATTCAATCCCCTATATCAAACTCTAAACTGTGCCCATTTACGGGGGTAGCCCTGCCCGACTGCTTTCCTTCACCACAACCGCTCCTGGTTTCAGCTTCTTCCGAATATCGTTTAGACGCGCCTACATCGAAAACATTTTCAAGGTGTTCGGGAAACTTGTTTCACATTTGACTCAAAACACATTTCTGGAGATCATTTGGGGTTCTGACCACAAAATTGAGCCCAGTTGTCGATTTTCGGAGATTTTCGACAAGTTTGGTACAAAAACTCTCACCGAGGAAAATTTTCGGGGCAAAACGCGACTTTTCATTATTTCCAAAACGCAATGTTATAATTGCCACGAAAATCCCCTGTAAATGTTATTTGGAGTCCACAAATCGAGTATAAAGTCCATTTCCGATGGATTACGGTAAGTTATGGTAGGTGTACGGTAGTGTGGTGAATGTCTCAGATTTATATCGAAACTTCTCTTTGAGGGTTTTTAGGGTGCTGAACATGAATTTGAAGACTATTTATCAATTCAAAGAATGCTAAGGTAGTTTACGCTAGTTAAATAGCATTCGGTCTACCGTAACAAACAGCAAGACTCAGAATATCGAGCAACAAACCTCAGATTCGTATTCAGGACCCCAATTAACCCCTAGGAAAGAATTTTGTGCCATCTGAGCGCTCTGAAAACTGCCTGTTATACCAACAGTACCCT
Organism: Aplectana chamaeleonis; assembly: GCA_029168955.1. Taxonomy (NCBI): domain Eukaryota; kingdom Metazoa; phylum Nematoda; class Chromadorea; order Rhabditida; family Cosmocercidae; genus Aplectana; species Aplectana chamaeleonis. The sequence continues at coordinate 1,457,899 of JAPDOI010000108.1, forward strand.
TACCTTTCTGCCCAACTGAGGAAACCCTCCATAGGCTGGATTCTTCAATGCGTTAAGCCTAGGTTTGTGGAATTGGGTTGGGTTCAGCGTCAGGATTGGCACCTTTGTGTACGCGCTGAACCCCACCCAAATCGACAAACCCAGTTTTAACGCAATGATGAATCCGACCTCATAACTCGGTTTGGAAAACTCCGCAGCAGCTACAAACCTACAATTAGAGTTAGAAACGTCACTGGAAGTATATGAACTGGTATGAGTTTAGTCGGGAACGGCGTTTGCGATCACTTGTCGATGCCTTGTTAGTCCACAAGTTTTCTATATCAGTGCCTGCTTAGTTCTTCCCTGCAAATTGGTAAACGGCTTGCCCAGTGGTAGTTCTACTATTACTCAGATATATTCTGAAATAAAACATATGAATCTCCAACATTCTCCTAAAAACCCCAGCAGGAGGGTTGTGGGTCGTACGACATAAAAATAAAATTTTCTAGTGAATCGACTCTAGGAAAATAAGGGAAACCGTGGGAAACACTATGAGCAAAGTCAATACGTCATACATAGAAACTCACCACAGACATGTGTTTGAGGATGGCAGCCGAATGAGACATTGATGCCGCTGGCCAATCCCTCGGAATCGATTCGTTTGACCTAAGAGCCTGCTGCAAAGACATTGAGGAGATGTACTTTGTGGATCGAGGTGCTAATTCTGTCCCCAATGAGTCATTCAGCATTGCAACCAGCTTTTTTAATTATTTTTCAAAAATCTTTCTACCTACCAACTACTAGACGTTGTTTTAGAAATTTTCAAAAATGTATGCATGGATACGACCACCACACTTGAAAGTCAAAAAGCACATGGGTTTCCATAGAAGTTCGGGAAGGCGTGATGTGAGTTCTGCATTGGTCCCTAGAGTGACTGGAGTGTTTAGGAAGCACACACATTGTTGAGCAATGCATTTCCCTTCCTCGATGATCGCCCTTCTGGATGAATAGCTTTCCGCCTCAACGTGCCGTAGTCTGCCGGACTCGTGATGATGGAAAATACGCAATATTCGGCCAAAGATTCACAATAAAAACACCGATTTTTCTGCACAATTTCACTCATGCCGTCGAGATGAGCTCGCAAATGAAGCGAAACTACTTTTTTTCGCTTTGGTGGACTTTCAGCATAAGAAAACACATGGTGGCATGAACACCAAGTCCTTGTATTTTGCATTTTGAGCGTAAAAACGCAAAAAGGCGTTAATTTTCGTGCTGATCTTTTGTTATGACTCCGTTCGAAATGATTTCAGGAAATAATTGGAAACAGCATCAGCAGCTTTTCTACAGAAATGATTCGTGGCTACTCAAACAAAGCATGTGGGTGTGACGGCATGGAAGCACTCACATATTTCAGCTTCACTTGCGGAATCGAAACTGCGTATGCCTTAGAGGTCGTTTGTACTAACGCCACCGTGAGGCGCGGCAAAGTGCAATCCTCTAATATCGATCGTTTCCCGTCGCGTGATCAATACTATGGGATTGCATTATGCCGCGTCGCTGGGCTGCGTATTCATAAACGACGCCTTACGCTCAATGCTCAATTCGGACCCCAACACCTTGTTCAGGAAAAGCCATGTTTTATTTCCAGTGAAACAGCTCTCGAGACTGTGTCCAAATACTCTTTTGGATCTGTGGACTGATCCATCTGGACAAACTTACAACAGAAAGATGCAGAAAAACGTTTGCTTGCGTTTTTTTCTTGCCCGAAACGCAGAACCATTTGACCGGTGTTGTATAACTCAAAATTTTTCGAGCAAGTTGCATGCGAATAAAAAACTTTGAACATGTTACTTGCGACAACTCTTTTTTAAGATACATGTGACCTTCAGCATAGTAAGTAGCTAGGTTGCACATTGTGAGTTGACTTGTGGCTGGCATGAGGTACTCGCGTGTAATTTTAATGTGTTATTATGTCGCCACGTAATTTATCTAGGCTGTAGAAAGTTGCATATAGTTAGACTGTTGACGGGTATGTTACATGAGATATTGCATGTAACATACTTTTTTACGATTTTTCGATGTTTTTTTTGCCATAACTGCAGTTTAACGTCGCAGTGCACGTTATGGTATGCGATCTCGCCTGGAGCCAAGCGTTTTGCGTACAACTAAACATACTTTTTTAGGATTTGGCGGTGACGCGGTAGGCCATTTCAAGGGAAAGTGTACAACGCACTCTCAATCTGATGTCGGCATCGTCGACGGTTCAAAAATCCAAGTTTGAGGTACTTGGTACCGGCCAATTGTAGGCCAAAGATGGCATTAGGCGAGCCGGCCGCGTTCCGTGTCAGTATGCCGGCCGCGTCGTATGTCGGTGTCAAGTTAAAGTGTGCCCGAATGAGAATGGCGGCCCACGCGGCCGGCGTGCTTGGCAGGCGGTCGTCGCATGTGCCGCCCTCGGACGAGTGTTGGATTTCAACGACGGCCGTTCCCTCTCCCACCGATTGCAGAACTGTTTGATCGGCGCAGTGCTTGCTGCCAGCCGGTGCCGGCTCATTCGTAGTCGATGGCAGTGGGGACGTTTCGCATGCTCGTCCGACAGCGGCGAACGCGACGGCCGCATGGGCCGCCATTCTCACTCGGACACGCCTTACATGTAACGGCATAGCAAGTTACTCGCAATGTTGTGTAAGTTACGTGTAATTTACAGGTGACGTTAATCGAAAATCATGCCAACTTACACTCAGCGCCGTTTCATGTTACATGCGAATTCGAAGCTAGTTGCCTGAAACCATCACGCAACTTGCGTTGAGGTGACACGTAATCTGCTAAAACATTCCTGAGGTAAAGGCAGCCGTCTTCTTGTACTGCGATTATGTTTTATGGGGCATTTTTCCAGATGACTGCACCATACATTCGCTGTGTCATTTCATTTCATATTAATAGCAGCTGAGTAATCATCGATGAATAAAATATATGCTGACGTAACAATGACTAAATGGATGATAAAGTCTGTCCATTTTTCTGAGAGATATTTCCACATGATTTTCTTCCATATAAGTTGGCATACGCTTCCCAATAAAATCCTGACTTTGAAACTGTGTACTGCGCAAGGTGGCGCAAAAATATAGAGACGTTACTGTTTTCCTTGATAGAGATTTAATTATATATTTAAAGAAGACCCATTTTCTGTCCTATTCAGGGCTAAAAACGACGCTTACATAATCGATTTGAAGAATCCGCAAGCCTTCATACAATCGAAAAAGCACTGGTGGTCGCCCTTAAAAGCACTCAACTGCCGACAATGCATGCCGTTTTCAACCAAATGAGGTCTCGCAACACCCCTTGGTGGGGCATGGAACTTCCCTGTGCTTACAATTACATAGTTGAATGGTGGCGAAAGGACAGAAGCAATGAAACACAGGCACATAATTCCTAGAGGCTAGACTTTGCACCAACAAACATGCACACGGAATGAAAGACTGCAGGTGTAGTTAATGTGAACAAGAAATAGCTTTCGGTTCTAGATAGTCTTCTCCGACGAGAAAAAAAACGAAATTTTGATGAACTAGATTCGGCTTGAACTTTGCGCCGAGAAAATGGGCTGGACAATATAAAAGTATTGAAAACCGGAATGCCAACGGTTTTTTCTCGAGAGTCACCGATTACCGTCTACTCTCACTTCTTATTTATGTGTATCTGGCCTTAGACGGAAAAATGTTAGGCGAAAAAGAACCGGGCTGCCTTTAGGCGTCGTTTACACTTCAGCCGATGAGCGGGCGGCGAAGTGCAATCCTACAATACCAGATTGTTCGATAAGTTTTGTCGTTCGATAGGAGAGGACGTTGCTACTAGCCCATTTTTTTCGTTTTGTTGGTACACTCTCCATATGAACGTATGTGAAGTTTCATTTCAATTTGTCAATTCATTCTTTGTTTACAAGCCATTTAGTGTCGCTGTGTCAGAGCAATGGAAAAAATTGAATATCGAGCAGTGATAAAATTCTTATTTTTGGAAGGTGTAGCACCAAAAGAGATTTACGAACGAATGTTGAAAGTGTATAATGATTGCTCACCTACAATTAGAACAGTAGAAAGATGGGTTGCTGAATTTAAATGTGGTCGTACAAGCCTTGAAGACGATCCACGTGAAGTACGTCCAAAAAGCGCACCAACAGCAGAAAACATAGCCAAAATAGAGGATATGGTTTTGGTAGATCGTCGATTGACCGAGAGAGATTTAGTAGAAGCTCTACACATATCATTAGGCAGTACGAGCCATATTTTAAGTGAAATTTCGGGTTTTAGAAAGCTGTGTGCTTAATGGGTGCCGCATTCGCTAACAATGGAACAAAAACACATTCGAATGCGACTTTCTCAGCAACATTTGGAGCGTTTTAAAAAGGATAAAGTGGGTTTTGTGGGTCGTTTCATAACTATAGATGAGACTTGGGTCTATCACCATGATCCTGGATCAAAACAAGAGGCTGAAGAGTGGTGTGAACCTGGTTGTTCGGCTTCGAACCGAGTTCGTGTCCGGAAATCGGCCAAGAAGGCTATGGCATCAGTTTTTTGGGATGCAAAAGGAATTTTGTTTGTGGATTACTTGCAAACTGGTAAAGCAATTGATTCTGAATATTACTGCAACCTTTTGGACCAATTGAAGGAAAATCTTCGTGAAAAAAGACCCGGTTTGCAGAATAAAAAAATCCTTTTCCACCAGGACAATGCACCGTGTCACAAGAGCATTTTGACGATGGTTGAAATCCATGAATTAAAGTTTGAATTGTTGGAGCGTCCACCGCATTCACCAGATTTGGCCCCCAGCGACTTCGATTTGTTTCCAGAACTCAAAAAATTTATGCGTGGAAAGCGTTTTTCATCAAATGAATAGGTCATGCCGGCTGTTGGAGCGTATTTTGCAGAACTTCCGAATTCTCACTCAGGAATGGGATCCACAGATTGGAGAATCGTTGGAGCAAGTGTATTAATGTTCAGAGAGATTATACGGAATAATGAAGTGTATTTTGAACCATAAAATTGTGTTTTTCTTATCGAACGACAAAACTTATTGAACAACGTGGTATCTATCGTGCCGGGCCGCGTAATCAATATTACACAAATGCACTGTGCCGCGCCGCTCGGCGGCGAGAGTATAAACGACCTCTTGTACACTACTGCTCATAGGATTAGGTCAGAAGACGCGCGTGATGCGTTTTCCCGTATTTAGCGCCTTTTTAATAGCTGTTCGAAATTAACTTTTTTCAGGCTTGAAAAATTATTTAGGATATAGGTTCGTAAGGCCATCCAACTGTACAATGCCTGTTATACTTGTTCCGAATTCAACAACCGGCCGAGTATCCGATTGTTTCAGTCGTATAAAAAAAGTCAACTTTTCATTCGAAAACTCGAATGTTCGAATAACTGTGATATCCTATCACAGTCAAAAAGTCGAATAATCGAAAGTGTGATATCCGACTATGGTCGAAGAGTCGAATGTGTGAAAAGTGTGATATCCGACTGTAATCGAAATGTCCAATATTCGGAAAAGTGCGATATCCGACTATAGTCAAAAAGTCGGATACTTAAAATAACATTCATTTGGAACGAGAATAATGCCTGTTAGAATTTTAATTTAAACAAAAATTGTGAATTCCTTATCGCTAAAGAGCACACATCGCACTACGCAAGCGCATTCCGTATCTGTATGCTGTGTGGCACACTAGAAGTTTCACATTAAACTTTTTTTATTTGAGCTTTTATCCTAGAAATCATCATACTGTCGAATAGCCCTGCTCACAAAGATCTTGAATAGTTTTTTTCAGATCTGAAAAAAAATCGTGGAGTGGGCAAATCAATAAAAAGAACGCTAAAGACGCGTCCCTTCTGACTTGTTGGAACAGTATCGTAATTTTATTACTACCAAAAATACCGACTTTCAGAGTTTTTTTTCTGGCCAAAGTGTTGTTGTGAAATTGTGTATAAAGGTTGCCCTGAACACGGTCAATACTGTTCACCTTGAAATTTCACATTAGTGCTGGTATTATAGAGAACTTCATAGTCCCGCACCACCCACTAGAGGAACCCGCTTACATTTAATTCAAAAATTGAATACTCATAGCTGAGAACGACGCTACAGGTGGATTTTATAGATGAAAAATCTGTAGTGCTAACTTTGCCACCTGCCCCCTCTGAATCAGCAGTCGTTCTCACGAGCTTCAACCGCTGGACGCTTCCGTTCAGATGATTCATCGTTCTGGGGTGATTCAGTGCGAACGACTCATTCGCCGGAAGTAAACTAGCAGTCATAAAGTGCTCTTCGATCTATTCACATTCTCGAGAGCATTTGAGGAGACTGACGATTCCCCGGGGTTGTTCTTATAGAAAGAACACCAAAAGAAGATTCATTCTGCAGTTTTTGAGTTTATTGCAAATGGTTCTGCGAGGATTCCAGTTTTGGCCAGATAAGGAGCACCCATTTTTCGAAAAAAAAACGGCAGGATTGATGTTACAACTTTCGCATAGATGCAATACTCACTGTATCCGACTCTGCTCTGCATGCCCCCCCCCTCAGTTTTCATGAGTTGTCATCCTAGCAAATGAATTAATCATTCGCTGCGCCATCTTCTTTGGCTTAAAGGCTGTGTCCACGATAAAAATCGTTTTCGAGTTTCCACCAGAAAACGAAGGTTTAGAGCCTAACTGTTTCATCAGTGAAGAAAGAATCATGAAAAATGCTGCCAAGCATCCAAAATCAGCTCTTCTTCATGAAGGCCACATTTCAACGGTGGATGAGTTGCGCGGGCACGGGCTTGAAGTAGACAGCGTGCGCAAATGCGCCCCAATGTTAAAAATCAGCCGCGCTCGCGCTCCAATGCTAATGTATAAGCGCACCAAACTGTTTCTCGGAAAACTAGGGAAAAGCGGAAGAAAACGAAAAAACGAGCGGAAGGGCTAGCGCGAGCGGACTTCGGAGCCGTATGAAGCTCTTTCAGGCTCGTTTTCGTTCGTTCTTTCGACCCCAGTTCTCCAATGAAACCGTGAGCTTTCGATTTCCGGTCAAAAACCGAGGACGAACATTATCGTGGACACTGCCTTCAGTTGAGGTTCGCAGTAGCATGGCGCTCAACTGCTAGGGTCAGCAGTCTGAGGTTTTGAACAATTCGAGTCAACATGTGGGGCAGTTGGGCACTTTGCAGTTCTGAAAACCTCTTGGTTAGGACGCAGGACAGAGAACTTGGCTCTAGTACAAATGGGAGAAAAAACGTTAAGTTTCAGTAACATAGCAGCGTTTGTGCTCACATCCAGTCTTGTTTTTGGCACAGAATGCTGGAGATCGATGAAAATTCCAGGGCACGATTTGAGATTTGATTAGAAAGCCGGTCAAAAACCCTTACTAGAGACTGATCTTGGCGCAAAATGGAGTTTCAAAAAATGACCTATTGATTGTTGTGTGGGTGATGAAAACAAACAATATGAAGTTCGTTGAATTTACTTAATGCACCTGGGTAGATCAAAAATTTTAAAAAATCCTTATCTTTTTGAATTTCAGATATTATAGCACTTCCAGCCCAAACTTTGTCCAGAGTGCTTAATTGGGGCGCTGAACACGAATATAAGGTCCATTTTCAAATTTTCGGAACATTACAGCAGGTTACTGTAGAAAATCTATATTTTTTCTACCTCAACTTACAGCAGTCCTCTGATAAACTTAAAACAGAAATTATATTCGTCTTCAGCGCCCCAAATAGCCACTCTGAACAAAGTTTAGGCTGAAAATTTTCGAATTTCTTAAATCCAAAAAATTATATTTTCTGCAGTTTTTGATCTACCCATGTGCTTTAAGGAAATTTACCAAACTTCGAACTGTTTCTTTTTACTTCGCCTGCAACACTTAACGAACCAATTTGTCTCTTTTCGAAGTTCCAGTTTGTGCTGGGATCAGTTTCTAGTTACGCAAAGCAGCCAAGTTTGCAGGATAGTTTCAAGCCAGAAATTATATATTTTCGACACTGTCTGACAAGGCGCTGTTGCCTCACAAAGAGATTTGACTGGGGAATTAAGCCCTTTTCTTAGAAGAATGGAGACGGATCTCTACTAGTTCACGCTGCAAACGTTTACTCAGACAATGGGGTGGACCGACGGCGGACAAGTTGCGTACCGACAGCGGGATGGGCGACGTTTGGAACGCAATTCGCACGCGGTCGGTACGCAAATTAGCGCGGTCGATACGCACTGCCACGCGGTCAGCACGGAATACCACGCGGTTAGTACGTATAGCCGCGCGGTCGGTACGTCTTGCCACGCGGTCGGTACGCATTGTCGCGCCCTCGGTACGCACTTCCACGCGGTCAGTACGCATCGCTACGCGGTCGGTAGGCATTGCCACGCGGTCAGTACGAACGCTTTTCGGATACTAGCAGCAGTGGAAACGCATTGTGACGCGGTCGGTACGCAACGCAACGCGGTTAGTACGCATTGCCGCGCGGTCGGTACGTCTTGCCACGTGGTTGGTACGTACTGCCACGCGGTCGATACATACTGCCTTGCGGTTGGTACACAATGACCCGCGATCAGTACACATTAGCTCGCGGTTCGTACGCAAAAAACGCGGTCGATACAAACTGCCACGGCGGCCGGTACGTCTCGCCACGCGGTCAGTACGCATTGCCACGCGGTCGATACATACTGCCGCGCGGTCGGTACGCAATGACCCGCGATCAGTACACATTGCCACGCGATCAGTAGGCTTTAACTCGCGGTTCGTACGCAAAAACACGCGGTCGATACAAACTGCCACGGCGGTCGGTACGCAACGCAACGCGGTTAGTACGGACCGCGGCGCGGTCGGTACGTCTCGCCAAGCGGTCAGTACGCATTGCCACGCGGTCAATACGAACTCTTTCCAGATCCTGAAAGCGGTCGGTACGCATCCACACGCGCTCGTAACGCATTGCCTCGCGGTAGGTACGGTATAAGTCCGCGGTCGGCATAAATGTGGCACATAGGATTGGCCACGGTTAGTACGCATTCACACGTGGTATGCCCAATTTTATCGCTCGCTCAGTTGAAATTTTTTTCTGAAAATCCGACAGCTGTCAGTACGCATGCATGCGCGTCAGGAATATATTGCTTCCAACGAAATGACACTGTTTTAAAACGCATTATTACCTAGATGCACGGCTGGCTTTCCAACCGCGAATTACGAGCTTTTTTAAAGGAAGCATACACGCTCGTTAATGTGGTTGAGATAACAACGAAAATAGAACGGTATGTCCGATCAAAACTCCTATGCATTTTGAAGCGCCAAAAACGACCTACAAGGCCGCTACACGAGTGAGAAGTTGGTCCCACCCTGTATTTCTCCGCCTCCTCTATTTACCGTACTCCTCCAAAACAGGGGTACTGTGCCATTCCCACCGTCGTCGATGTATGTGACTTGATTATTGTACTTATTGTAGCACTCACAAACGTCGTTGACGGTGGGAGTGGCCCAGCACCCGTGTTTTGGAGGAGGACGCAAATACTTGGGGAGGAGAAATACAGGGCTGGGCCAGGTTCTTACTCGTGTAGCGGCATTGTGGTTCGTTGTTGACGTTTAAAAATGCGTAGGCGTTGTAATCTGGGCCATACCATTTTAATTTCGTAGTGATCTCCAACAAATTTACGAGCGTGTATGCTGCTTTAACCAATAAAATCTATTGGGTTGATGCATAATTTTGGAACGGTTTTAATAACGCGTTTTTTTTCAGTGAAATCTGGCGTTTGGTCCTCAATATTTATATGAAAATAATGCTCAATATTCAGTTAAAAATGCGTCTCGAAAACCACACTCATATTCGCCATATTATGCTCTACCACTACGAGAAAGGACAGACCGCAGCATAGTCATTTCGCGATCTCAACGAACTTTTTGGCAAAGGAACAATTATTTATAGTGTAGTACGGAAGTGGTTTATCCGCTTCAAATCAGGTGGCGCTAGTTTGGAGTATGAAGAGTGAAGAGGTCGAACATCGGATTTTGATGATCTAGCACTTTTGATAGCCGTAGAATAGGACGAAAGCCTGACAACGCGAACGCTGCCTGAAGACTTTAATATCAATCAATCAACGATCGTTCGACGCCTGAAGAATCTTGGAAAGGTATGGAAATTGGCTTGATGGGCGCCACACGAGCTCTCCGATAACAACAGAGCTGAACGCTTTCGAATTTCCACCGATTTGCTGCAGCGAAACCAACAAACACCATTCTAACGCCCATCCACAAGTTGGGCGCCGTGTGGTCGAATCCATCGGCAATAGGGTCTAGGATCTGCACCCAGATCCGCCGTACACACCGACAGAGGCACCAACGGACTATCATGTCAATCGCTCTTTGAAAAACTGGCAGAAAAACAAAGTCTACGACGACTTCGATGACTTGGTGGCTGATGTCAAAGCGTTGATTGCATCCAAGAATCGTGACTTCTTCGCACGTACAGGGTGTTTCATAATTATTGGCGCGCAGATATTGACGTGTTTCTCGAACCCTACCCTGGAATATGAGAATAATCGAAATGGATACATTTATTTATACTAGCGTTAACACAGAACAGTGGTTAGATCTGGAAATATCCGCCATCTGTTCGAATATCGGCTCCAAGAAGTCTTAGAAAGACATCGCAGCAGTCACGGAGGTAGTCGTCATTCATTTCATCCAAAGCTTCCCTCACAACAGATTCCAGTGGGCCAATTTTGCATTTCAATGATCGCAGATATCAGACTTCATCAGGGATCACACTAGAAAGTTTAGTGGATGCCGGTCCGACGAGCAGGACCGCAATTCTTCGTGCGCATTCGACTCAGGGTAGCACACTTCGACAGCACTCTTGAATTGCTTTCTCTTTGTGTGCTTATCCACGGCACAGTGTGAGGCAGCAGAGTCTGCTGCCGCATCGGAAAGTTATATAGCAGTTCAAAACAATCTCTAGACTCGTTGTCCTGCTAACGTCCTTGTTGATTTTCATGTCAGAAACCACGAAAAACGGCGGAGTTCCACTTTCGCTTGCGATGCCTCCCAAAACTATCAAAGAAGTCGTTTGAGCAGTCCAACCAGTGACATCTTCTCACAGTGAGACCTCATTGGTTCTTCTAGCTGCAATCCAGTCCTGTTCGCATTTCTTTATCAACTTCAGACTGATGATTTGTTCCATCTAAAAGCGCCATGACGCAATGCGTGACTCCTGTGCAACGGTGCATGAGCTTCCTAAAATTTCGGTCTTCATTCAGCTTCTTGTCGGCGTACACCAGATGGGTCTGCTCTAGATGGTGTGAACAAAGATTCAGCTTCATCCTGACGACTTTTCAGATGGATCCCAACCACAGATTCCTTTCTCTAGCTATCCACTTCATCGACAGTCTCGAATTACAGTTGACTCGGGCACTCACCCTTTTGACAACCTCAGATATGCTAGTACTAATCTTAATGCTTTTACAAGCTAAGTCAGAGATAGGACTAAGCTGACAAAGACGACTGATAGCATTCAGGGTAAGTCTGAGCTGATTGGCGATGTGTCTCGTCGTGTGCGTTAATTTTGCGTTGCGATGATGGCGCCGAAATCTGGATTCCCATCAATCATACTAAATTAGAAATCAATATCTACAGAACTGTGATGAGAAATACAGAGCTGAGACTCGAAGAAATCCAAAAATCAAAATAGCAAGAATTTGATTTTTTTCAATTTTTTTTTAAATCGAAGCCAGTTCGCACGCCAATAATTTTGGAATACCCTGTAGAATCAGCCGAATGCCAAGCAAATGGGAAGCAGTTCCTGAATTATGTGCTGACTATGCTCTCGAATGATGATTCAAACATGTTTTAATCAAATATTATTTTTGTTTTTGTTGAATGAAAGTATTTTAAAAAGTTTCATAATTACGCATCAACCCAATACTTTCGAAAAGATTCAATGCTATACTGAGGTTAGATAAGAGAAATCATGGTTTTGCATAGCTGATCCAGACAGTGACTGGTCGCTAAGCTAGCCGTTTTTAGCCTATCGCGTGTTTAGCTCAAAATTAAGTTAATGTTCATAAGAAAAACGATATTTGGCTGTCGGAGGCCTGCCGCATTAGATGGTTTTACCTTGCTTGCACGGTTTTTCGTTTCATTCACTTTTGCTCCAGTGTTGGCCAAATATACAACTTCATGATGCAAACTCGTGAGTCTTTTAATCAAGGACGGTTTTGAGCATTAATGCGCGTCATTTTCATGGGAGCAATGTATACTTGCCGCATGTGCATGCATACCACCCGCTGTCAAGTCTCAAAAAACTTTCGTATTGAGAGGTATTTTACAATGATTTCTCAGCTTGTGATGGCATTCCTCGTATTTTCCCACCATCGATAACTGTTCTTGCATTTCCTTCCTCTGCCTTCTTCCTAGTTCCCCTATTCGGGATTCAATTCATGGTACTGTGAGGTGACTAATTGTGTGATTTATTCTCCAAACCCTCGTGAGATCGAATGTACTAGTTGATTATGATTCTACAACTTTTTTTCAATGAAATAAGTCAGCGGTTGAAGCTGATGAAACGAGGTTTTTTGGTGTGTTTTGTTGAAAACATTTTCAGATTTCTTCCAACGAAAGATAAGCTCCTTTTACAAAGAAAATTTTTTCACGAATTCTCGCGACCAGTATTTTTCATTATGTTTTGAAAAACTCGAAAACATCAAATGTCGAATATCATTACTAAACCACCTAAAACCACGACTAGACCAAGAAGAATAAGATGATGAAAAATGGTAGTATTAAGGACAGCAAGACGGTCAAGATTGAGAGAAAGAGTGAGAATCTTCAGTAAAACAAGGAGATCAAGAAAAAGAAGGAGAGAAAGAGAATGAATTAGTAAATAAATAAATAAATAAATAAATAAATAGAAAGATAAAGCAAAGAAAAGTTTCACAACAACAGAAAGATGAAGAAGAGGAGAAAAGAAAAGTTGTTAGAGTTGTAGAGAGCGAAAGGAGAACGGAGAAGACAGAAAAACATAGCTCAAGGAAAAAAGGATTTTATAAAGAAATATGCTGGCAATTTGAATAAAATTCCCAGTTTTAAAGTAAATCTGGGGCACGCCGGGGCAGTCTGGGGGAGTCGATAATGTGTCCATTAGCGTACTCGATGACCAGGTGATCAAGAAGGTCATAGAGGTTTTAGGTGACAAAGAACTCGGTAGGAAGTTCAATTCTGGTCAGTGCAAATCCAAATATCTCCCTAAATTAAGAGTGGTTGTGAACAGTGCACCGTCCCACGAGTTAAGCTTGTCAGCATAATCAGAATATCAATTATACGTTGCCGATGCACATGCTCAACGGTAAGCTGAGAGAATATCCACTGCTGTTAGAACTTGATGACCACCATGAACCGAAATAACCTCAGGTCCTGCCTGCACATTACGCATTGGACGTAACCGGTTGGTAAGGTTTCTTGCTTCACATCAGCATGTTGTATCGTACCAACTCTGAGCAATTTACACCACTGTTACGCCAGATCGCGACCTCGATTCACAAGTATAGTTAATTTTGCGTTACTTGAATCTGTGCGTACCACTTAATCATTTCTCCAGAAACTTTCTCTTAGTAGATACCCACTCTATATGTAGCATATGAGGATATGAAAATCCGAAGTAGATTTTTTCTCATAACCCAAAAATCATGCGATGCACAGATAACTCAAAGCTGGCATTAATACTATTCAATCGACCGCGCGATTATATGCTATGATTGTATGAAGTGTGGAGGAATTTCAGTTGTAACTGTATGAGAAGTCTTTCCTGCTCTACACATGGCTCTACAAAACTGATAGGGTCTCCATAAATACCACGCAACTACAGAAGGAATGGTGCATTGTTGTGTTTTCTCGCCCAAACATTATTCGAGGGCAGTGTTGATTTATCACAGCATCCAGTTAGCTGACATTCGATAAGACATCCTGGATGCTTGAAGGATAATTTTGAATTCCTGCTTATTGCTCGTGATCAAAATGGATGCTCAAAGGCAGCGTTCACGATGATCATCCTCGTTGACTTTCCACAGTGAAATGATTTGCGAGAAGGATCCTAGGCTCCCAGTGTCGAAAGACGCGGTAGAAAATGAGCCAGGAGCGGCAAAATAACGGCTGCAAACAACCGTTTTGGTGCCCCAGACACGCCTCGTACCCCAGATCCGCCCCTCAAAAAGAACAAATGAAGACTCAGATTAAAGGAATGATCAAGTCAAGGAAGTGCTGATAAGTGAGCTGATCGCTTCATTGCACTGATAGGTATCATACTTCTAACGGTCAAATCCTCCACGCTCAAAAATCAACGTAAACAAAGGAGGGCCTATTTTTGCTCAAAAACTCGTCTTTCGTGTCCTTCTTAAGCATGCCTTGCTATATAGGGCACCAGACCTTCCGGAAGCCGTGGAGATATCGGAAGTGAAATTTATCGTGAACACTGCCTTTAGCGTCCCACATCCACGTATGTCTAGGCTTACCCTCATTATGACGAAAGTCAGCAAGAGCCTAGGAGAAAAACACAGAAAAAAAATTTAAAACCGGCCATCAGTAGGATCACTACGCCCGTGCATGTAGATTTTCCTTCCTCGATTAACAGGACTTTTTCATGAGCACTGACTAATTTGAAGAAAACGAGTTATAGGCTTGGGATAGATGAAGCCAGACGTGTGTGAACCAAGTTGTGAATTAGGCAACCGTTATAGTCAAAAAAAATTGCCCCATTTCAGTGGTTACCGTCGGACTCTCAGTTTTGAAGACACAGTTGTCACGAAGACCTACCCATCAGACTCTCTACCAGAACAAAAAAAGTCGAAACTTTCCAAGGAAGGCCCTGCCTCCGATGAAGCGGTAGACTAAATGCGCAAAAGCTCGGGATTTCGTTGTTAACTAAGCACGTGAACTTGCTTATGTACAACTCTCACGAGTTCACCTGCGCACAGAACGCGGGCGATTGCGTACTGATCCCGCACACGTGCGTTCCGACCGCGCAGACCGACAAACCGATCTCAACGAGTAATTTGCTTGCGTACTGAACGCACGCTATTGCGTACTGAACGCGAACACATGCGTACCAACCGCACAGAGTGAAAAACTGATTTCACCGACCAGTTTGTTTGCGTACTGAACGCGGTCGATTGCGTACTGAACGCGCACACCTGCGTACTGACCGTGCATACTGACAAACCGACCACACCCACCACTCTGCTTGCGTGCTGAACGCAGGCGATTGGGTACTGAACGCGAACACTTGAGTACCGACCGCGCAGACCCACAAACCAATCTCATCGAGTAATTTGCTTGCGTACTGAACGCGGGCGATTGCGTACTGAACGCGAACACTTGTGTACCGACCGCACAGACTGACAAATCGATCTCACCGATCAATTTGTTTGCGTACTAAACGCGGACGATTGCGTACTGAACGATAACACTTGCGTACCGACCGCGCAGACCGACAAACCGATCTCAGCGAGCAGTTTGCTTGCGTACTGGACGCGGACGATTGCGTACTGAACGAGAACACTTGAGTACCGACCGCGCAGACCCACAAACCAATCTCATCGAGTAATTTGCTTGCGTACTGAACGCGTGCGATTGCGTACTGAACGAGAACACTTGCGTAACGACCGCACAGACTGACAAATCGATCTCACCGAGCAGTTTGTTTGCGTACTGAACGCGGACGATTGCGTACCGACCGCGCAAACTGAAAGAGTGACCTCACCGACCAGTTTTCGTGCGTGCTGAACGCGGACAGTTGCGTACCGAACACGACCACTTGCGTACTAACTGCGTGTGCTCACGTACTGACCGCAGCGAAAGTCATATTCCGTACTGACCGCGCGCAAAGATGAATGCGCGCGGTCAGTACGTCGCTATGGACTTCCGCGAGGCGGTTGGTACGCAGCACAGGCGTATCGACCGCGTGCACTATTTCGTTTGCGCGGTCAGTACGCAAATGCGCGCGTTTGGTACGAAATGCATTTTTTGCCCGCGGTCAGTACGATAGTGACACGCGGTCGGTACGAAACGCGATTTTTCGCCCGCGGTCGGTCCACCCCATTGTCTGAGTAGTTGCACATGTGAAGCAGTCATAGAACTCGCAATAAGACACATGACTCAAGTTTCGGAAGTCATCAGGAGAAAGTCGACTCATCATTCCGCCCCAGCTCTTACAAAAGTTGCTGCGTTAGCGGAGAAGTTTGGGACACGGCTCAAATACATAGGCAGTCTTTCCATACAGCGTCTACGGCTTCGTGCACAGTGCATGACAATTATTTCCAAACCATCAATTTTGATTTTCGTGAGTAGGAGGAGAGCTTTTGAGACAGATCTAGGTCACGTTGGCAAGCTTCTGGAGCTATGTAAAGGCGACAGTTCTCGGACACACTGATTCTGAAGCGCTGGGCAGAAAATTCGGAGAAGTTTCAGGGCGCTCGAAATGCAGTATTGTAACACGACTTCGAATCTGAGGTTGTCCACGAGCGCGGCTATGTATGGCCACACAGCTGGACTCTTGAAGCATTTTGGATACAATATCTGATTTATACAATACCGCAAGTGGGTATGGCCAGAAGACTCCGTGAAATCATGGGTAAAATTCCGAATAACCCACAGTGTCCTCCATTTATACAAGTGAATGGAATCCTAGTACTGTGTCGAAGTGCGACACCCTCCTTCCGTGTTTATTTTTCTGGTTTACGGCTTCTGCCTTAGAGATCAAAGGCAGTGTTCACGATGAAAGAGCTGTACGCTTCTCTTTATCGCGGAAATGTAAGCTCTAGCAAGAGGAGGCAATTACGACGAAAAACAGTCAGGCAATGGGTGAAAATCCCGTGGACCACCTGACCCATTGGATAACCCCGCCCAAAGCATATAAAAGTTCTCGTGAATTCGTTTCACAAAAGGAACAGTAGCAGATTTTTGTAAATATTCTTCATCGCGAAGGATTCTAACATCCCAGCATAAGCATCAAACCATCTAATTTAAAGGCAGTGTTCACGATAAGAATCGTTTTTCTGCTTTTCCACCTATCTTCAAGGCGGTCCCATGCTGATTCCAATGATGTTTTTGGAATTGTACAAGACCTTCTGGGAACGGAGTTATGGTCCCTCCATAGTTGAGCTAGGGAAGCATGGTGGACGTGTTGTCCGAGGCTTGTAACTTCCGTCTTTTGCAGCCAATGTATGCGAGCTGACCTGAGTAAAGAGAGAAGCTAGGAATGAATAGAAGGACGGGGCTATTGAACGGAAACCATCGCCCATATCACAATCTCAAGCATTCGTTTGTTCACGTCGGTGGGCGTGGAAAGTGCATCTGAGGTGTGACGAGCTGACAGGTGTCCAACTTTGGGGCAGTAGGGGACCTTTCCGAGCTCATTTTTCTTAGTTTTATCAACGTTAGGGTTGCGCTAGGCCCCGCAGCTGCCGAACTCCAAAAAAAATCAGACTTGGTTTTTATCGTGGGCACTGCCTTTGAAGAGTTTTCGGTACAAGAAACGGAACACAAAGTCACTTACCTAAGAACTCTGAAACGCAAAACCAATTGCGAAGTCTGATTTTTCAGAGTCCGCAGCAACACCCCCCCCTCGAATCACACCAAGCAGGCGTACTTAAATTTCTTAGGTTTCCTTAAACAGTTTTTTTTCTCCGATATTCAGTTTTTTGGCGACTTTTCTACACTATCCTTTACGTTGTGGACCTGCCTACTCAAGAACATTAAAAAGCGAATACTAGAATACTGCTTTCTATCGTCTGCCTTTATCGTCATGGGTGAACACTGCCTCTAAAGGCAGGTTCCGTGCAGGGCTTCAATTTCGAGATTTTCCGCTAAATCGGTTATCCCAGGTAACATGCAAAAACGGCAGAGAAAACGGTCTTCTTCGTTATTCGAGCCATTTCAGTGAACCATTGATCCACAGTGTACCCGTCGTGCAAGTTAGGCTAAAACCGTTGTCCGCGCATTCTTCACCGCGCGCCGTGGATGCCGCCAGTGTGGTGATCTCGCCGCGTGGCGGCGAGACTATGTACCACCTACACACCCTAAGAACACCGATATTTTGACGGCCTGATCATGCTGTGAAAACCGTAATTCCTTACTTACAGACCTTTTTCCCCAAGAGTGAAGGCTCATAACTTACAAAAGTCTAGAGTGAGTTCACATAGTGCTGGTCGACCTATCTAGCCCACATTTTAAAAAGGTCAAATGGTGAGCGAACCGGAGCTGAATTTCTGGAGAGAACACAGAGGGCAGCGACGTGTTAAAGGCAGTGGTCACGATGAAAAACACTATCGAAAAAAAAACTACAAAAATCAGCTCAGATCAAAAACAGCTCAAAAACTATGAAGGTAGCGGGGTGAAAAACGGGCTAGAATTAGAGTTATCAAGACCCTAAACTTCCAGTTCGTGCACATGTGCACAGAAAGAAAGTCTCATGCCAAGCAGTCAAAAATCATCGACACTCAGAGGAAGAAGTAAATGCAAATTTACCTAATAAAACAGTTGAACAATGAAAGAAAGCACTCCAGTGAATGTTTTTGACTAGATTTGTGCATAAACCCGAAGGTTCATTAATTGAAATTCAATTTCAAGCCAGCTGATGTTCTTGATACTAGAGATGATCAATGCCGATGATGTGGGGTGGGCTCGTCCACCATCAAAAGACAAGGGAGTTCAGGCTTCAAATTTGGCCTAGAACAGCGTTTTTTCGCGATTTTTTCTTATAGGTCCCTCTACTCTAAACCCAGAAAAGGGTTCAGAGAGGTAAAGAAGACAAGCATATTTGAGCGCGACCACTGCCTTTAATTTGACGTCCTAGGCTCTGGAATAATGATCGCGATTCCGCTGCAGCCCCGAAGCACGAACTCTGGCCTCTTAGGCAAATCTTTTGACTTGTGGTATTCGGCTTCTGTCCCAATATCTAGAAGAAACTCCGCCCTAACTGATTCTCTCCGAGAGGAGCAACCCCCGAATTTCGAAAGGAATTCGGATTTGCACACAATTTCGAAATTTTCCCAGCAACGCAATTGCTGCTGGAGCCGTTCATACGTCACCTGTATTGATAAGTGTCTCATGTGACAGTTGTCCGCCGCCGACATGACTCAATGACATTGGAACGTTTCGTGTGTTGTCGTCATATGAGAACCCACAGAATCACCTTTGATCTTTCATATTTCATTTTGTTTTGTTGCCGGGCAACTGACACATTTTATTACACAAAACGTTTGTGGAAATGTATCTTTTCCCGGTGCCTGCGTCAAACTCGGAATTTTTTTCAGATAGCGCTTCCCCTTTCTGACTCAGCACTTGCTGTCACGGCAACGTTATGGCCTTATCAGAACTGCTAGACAAATACCACGCCGAATTATATTATCAGTTGACACACATGGTGGGTCACATGACCCCCGGTGTAGCGCACACAAGGGCAGTCAGCCGATCTGCATCCCAAGAAAAGAAATGAGTAGCTCACGGATTGCAGTAATGCTTTGCGTTCCCTATTGAAGGTTGACGCAAACTCGGTGCAGGTATCTTATAACACATGACACCGAGTTTGGGCCAACCTTCAAAAGGGGACGCAAAAAATCTTGGCGATCTGTCCGACTGCTGGAAACAATATTTCATTTCAACAGCAATTGCAGCCTTCGTTGAGCTTCGCTAATTGTGGCTTTCATCGGCTTACATCCGTATTTGAAGATTATCATAATAATCACAGAAAATTAACTCCGTCATTATCTTATATTCATGGAAAACCCCAGCAGTGGAGGTACGATTCGGCCGCGGTACGCATTCTAATCGGATACCTCGTAGAATTGATAGGCTCTTCAGCAGGAGCACAAGCTGCTAGGAGAAGCATTTGGTCAATTCAAACCGACTACGTGGCGCTGATGGGCAAAACTTCTGCCACATCCCCAAATTCGCTGCAGCACGTGCTCCTATCGTTATCCGAAGCGCTCGGTGGTTTAGTCCTGCCCCTCGACATCCGCTAACTTTTTTGACAGTAGTGCACGCTCGGATATCAAAGACAGTGTTCACAATGAAGTAGTTGACCCTTTTGGCAAAAATGTAAGCATTGGGTCCCTTTAAAGGCAGTGTTCACGATGAATATCGCTCTCGAGTTCGACCCAGAAATGGGATTGTTTGGTAGTGAGGTAACTAATAGTGAAGAAAAAAGGAAGAAAATGTCCAATATAAGTCAAAATAACGGTTTCTAAATTCCGGGCGTGAATGAGAATCATGGGCCCTGCTGATTTCGGCAAGCGCGCGCTAATCGCGAAATCTGCGCGAATCGATCATGCTGGCCGCGGCACAGTTGCTTGGCAGTGCGCCATCGAAACGTGTGCGGCGCCACAAGCTCGTCCGAATGGGGGCGGACCGGGATAGGTAGGCGCACCGGGATAGCTTTCAAAGCCGCTTTTATTGATTTCTGGCCCGTTTTCGCTGATTTCTTCGACCCTATCCTCCGCAGCACCTGCCAACTCAGTGTTTCGCACCAACACTCCGAGAACGAGATTTATCGTGAACAGTGACTTTAAGAGTAAGAACGGAAGTACGACGTAAAACGGCTGAGAGGTGGGTGAAGGTCTCGTGGACCAGCCGACGCATTGTATCACTCCTCCCACGCCTTGTAACAGTTACCCTGCATTCCTTTCACCAGAAGAGGCATCGGATTTTTGAATATTTTTCATCCCGAAAGGCTCTAACATCACAGCATGTGCATCGACCCCTTTTATATTTTACGGTACAAAAAACGAAGAACAAAGTCCTTCATCTAAGAGTTTTAAAGCGCAAGACCATTTCCCCGACGTCAGGTTCGATGCGTTGTCCGCAGTCCCCCGAAACACACAGGTACAATAAATTGTTTCAGAATTTCTTTAAACAGTTTTTCTCCGGTATTTGAGCGTTCTGTGGGAACTTTTACCTACTAACCCCTACTTAGTGGACTCACCTACTCAAAAACATCAAAAACTATAATACGGTTTTCACCGTGAACACTGCCTTCGAAGAATTTCCGGTACAAGAAACAAAAAACAATTTTTTCGCCTTTTTTCACGCCTTTCCTGTTATCTACTTCACTCGACACTGTTTTACGGATCCTGATTAGAATCTTTTGGTTAACATATACTCAAAGACATATAATAAGTGTGTGTTTAGATGTGCAACACGAACAACACATACGTTTTTAACGTTTTATCTGGTTTTTATTGATTTTTTAATTTTTTCGTCTTTTTTCACGCTTTTCCTGTAATCAACTTCTTCATTAACAATGCTGTTCTGAAGGCAATCTTGGCTTCATTTCTACAGAAATAAAAATTCAGTAAAATCATCATAGGGGTTCGATTTCCTTTTTTTTCTCAAAAACCAAGACCACCCACTAGATCAGACTACAGGCTACATCCACACTCACTCCTGAAGGAAATCGCCCGAGTACGAACAAAATACTATATAATATATAATATGGATGAGAAAAAAGGTAGAGAAACATTGAGACAGAGTGGGGTATGGAGACAGCCGCAACAAGGAAGTAATAATAATAATAATAAAATAATAATAATGTTGGTGGCGAAAAAAATACAATGATGTGATACACACGTGATCGCTAAAGAGCAATCCTTACAGGAAACAAAAAGGAACGGGACGTGACGCTTCAGAACACTTTTTCTTTTCAAGAGAAAGGTGCACACACACACAGACAAAAAAAAGTTGAGACGAACTCAAATAATATACAAAACGATGTGACCGTCTGCACGATGGGCGCGCGGTTAACACGGCCCGATAGGAGATACACGTATTCGACCAATCAGAGGTGTGCGGAGGCGGGGCCTGGGCAGCAGACGCGACAGATCGCGCCGCCACCCGACACTCATCAATACTGCCCACGCACATGCACACACCGCCGACCATATCCGTACAACATCTTGCAACACAATGGAAAACACACTATGAGACAGAGAACGGAGGGGGGAGGGGTGGGAAAAAATTGGAAAAAATATCTCACATTCCCAAAAAAAAATAAACGACACGCATTCGAAAAAAGTATATGAAAATTGGGGGATTTGAAAACAGCGCTTTCTGGTGGTCATAAAGTCTTCGGTCAGACCTCAGTTTCGGAACAGCTTGCCAGGCATACTTCGCTACGAGAAAAAGGATCGGAAGTCGGAACAACCATATCAATTTCGGTAAAAGCCAAAAAACAATAGATGAGGCCTCAGAAACGGAAAAAATTGTCATTCTGTGGATTACTCCTATTCTTTCCGCAATTCGAGGCGCTTTTGGCACAGCAAGGCCGAAAACAATCGGAAATCGGAAGACCAAAACCCATCAAGAAACAGGAAGTCGGAAACCGAAAAAAAAACATGCTCGTTTGTGGAGAATTCCTATCCGCCTTGCCAGGCGTAGATCGGAAGGCCAAAAAACCATCAAACATCGAGAACCGGAAACCAAAAAAAACAGTACTCTTGTAGATTTTTACACTTCATTTCGTATTTTGAGACCTTTTTCGGAAACCGGGAAGCCAAAAACCATCAAAACTCGACAAATACATTCTTCTAGTTTTTTTTTTCGACCCTATAACGCATTTAGTGGCATTTCTCCATAGATTTTTTCGGTCCAAAATAATCGGTTCGCGGAAAGATGGAAACCGTTTTACAAGTTTTAGGAGATTTTGTGGCGAATAAGGCATTAGACTTTATTTTCTGCTCGCCGATATACCCCTCGTGCACGGATCGCAAGCTGTTTCCTCTGTCTGACCGAATAATTTATCCTCTTGCCTTGAACTAGGAAAGGAGAAGATACAACTCAGCAAGTGGGCCGTGTGGGTCTATCTAACAGTCCACCATCTTCACCTGAATAATCGGTAAAGGGCAGACTACTTATTACAACAGCAGCAGTCTGTGTACATACAACAGGCTGGGTCTATCATCTACAACAGAAGGTGAAAAAACTCTACGGGGATAGGGTAACAAGGACGCAGAAAGGGGGGTAAAAACCGGGATTGATGTTGCTCGTCGCTTCCCGCAGAAGCGGAGAAACTCGGACGCGAAAACTCGTCCGCGTTGCGTACACGTACGTGTGTGATGCGTTTAACGTCCCATCGACGCAAATCCAGCCAGAACTGCCACCGCCATCTGCTCCTTTTCGGAGAGCTGATTCAGGTTCAGCAGCCTCAATAGGGACTTGTCGGCCAGCTGATGGGGATCCTTGAACGGCGGCGAACTTGGACGCATCGACACCTCTGTTTGAGGTACTGGAGACAGCTCGGACATCTCCGATACCTAGAGAACACAAAATAATCACCCTCAGTCTAATTTAGAAGGAGAAAGACCAACTCACCTCGCTGTCCGAAGCATGCGCAGGGCTGGCAGAAATACTCGAGGATGCCCACAAAGCCTGGGCCTCCATCTGCTGCTGAGCCACTGCCTGTTGTTGCAGCTGCTAAACACCAACCATCTGTGATTGAAATGGTTCAAGACGGGAGATAAGCCCTACCAAGTATTGCTGCTGCAAAGCTTGGGCCTGCAGAAGTTGCTGGATGGCAAACGGTTGCAGGAAGGCCAGCATTAATGGGTTGTACTGGGCCAATCCGTTGGCATTCGGGGATAATGAGCCATTCGCCAACATCTTCGCCGCCATCTCGTGCGCATTCATCGGAGAGACCAACGTCGACCGCATGTCTGGTACTACCTGAAATAGCGTTTTTAACTCTCTCTCTCCGAATCAGTGGAAACCTCTCAAGTTAGGGTTTCTTCTATTCAAAAATGAAGGGCCAGAACTAAAATCTGACTGGACCATGAGTTTCGAGGCTTAAAAAGATGCCTGGCTCGTTACAGCAAAAGTTTCAGTGAATTGAAAACTGCCACCACTGCAAACTTTGACGAGGTTTTGAAACGCTTACACCAGATTTCATGTTCTGAAACGTTCACACCACATTGCAAAGCAGCTCTCTGCGATGGAAACCTACCAAACCATTAGATTAAACAACTTAAAATCTGAGGTAGCGCTGTGAACGTGTCAAAACATGGAAAGTACAGTGAGCGGTTCGGCATGCCACTACCTTGCTGTGGTACTTTTCTATAGACTGAAACTTGAAGACTATTCGTGTCCTCGCCTATTACACAAAAAATCACTTTCTTAAATTAAAAAACCAATTTGGACTCCCAGTTTCGAATAGTTTATCCGTAAAATTAACTTTGCAGATGACAATAAAAAACAGTCTCGAAAACATTACTGAAAAATATTAAATTTGGATGAGGCTTGACCAACTTCTCTTCACAGCTACGTAGCGTAATGAAGCTGTAACCCAGGTCACTGAACTATGTATGTACTCTTCAAATGACGAAAATAAAATAAAATTTCAAAATTAGCGACATAAAACGAAAATTATGCAGCCCGGTCTTGCAATTTAGGGAAGCTATTAAGATCAGGAAAAAATCGGGAAATAATAATGAATCCGGAGATAATGACAGTCATATAAATATGAAAAACTAAAGGCAAATCTAGAATTCTCGACAAGCTGAATGGATAAAACGGTTTTCTGAAGTTTTTAACGTCCTTGTGTAGAACGAAATCTGATCGAAAAGATGACCTTTTCGGCTTGAAAATCTTGCCCAGAGAAATCTTGCCCAAGCTTTGTACAGGGGTGGTTCTTGTGGAAAATAATGTATGAGGTCCATTTTCAGTTTTTCAGAGGAACACGGTAGGATAAATTATCCTTCAGCCCGCAATGACCAACTGTATTCTTTCGAAGATTCGAAGAAAAAACTGAAAACGGACCTTATATACGTGTTCCGCGCCCAAATTACACCCCTGAGCAGAGGACAGAATTTCATGAAATTGAAAGTGGAATAGGGAATTTCGAAAACGTAAAGACATCCATTTTTATCTCCTCCCCAACCCTCGAAATACCGTTTTTCCAGTCTTTTATGAGTTAAGGACAAACACTAGCGATGCCTAAAATCACAAGCCTAGGGAGATATAGACACGTATCAGCAATCGGAAAACTGTTCGCAGATAATTTTGCCCTATACCGTCTTATTCAAGCTGCATTATCCATACATGATCTCAGGCGATTCTCAAGCCGCCTGACAGTTAAGGTCGTTCTCCCAATCTGCGGATCGGCTTCTATTGCTGTCCGGGCTTCTCCAGATCGCCCGAACAGCAACAGGACCGACACGGAAATTGGGAGAACAAACCGAACTGTCAGGCGGCTCCGATTGCTGTTCAATGTGGCTCGGGGCCGAGAATTGTCTGGAACTATAGTTGAGCATGAGAGACCAAAACAACTAGGGAACAGCTTCGAATGGAATACTATTGAGTTGCTTGTCGAACCACTCTAGTTTCATAGTTTTTTTCGAAAAATTACATTTATCGTGAATCCTCTTAACTCGAAAGGTTTATACTTCTCACGAGATGCAATCTCGGCAACGCATACCAGACGTACTGGGTTTTGTCCCTTGTAAATAAAAAATATTGCGTCACGTCGCACATCACGTAAACCATGTATCACCGCTATAAATCGAGTTTGATTAGGATGTTTCTGGCGGATAGTAAAGCTTTTGAACTCTACGAGACCACAAAACGATACACAACTGTTCGTTGATCCGACTATCAACGCCCGAAAGTACATATCTCTTCTGCGAAGTTGGAGTACGGCGGAAAAAGTGGTTTCACCTCGGCATTCTCAGCTCAGAAAAAGGGCAGGAATACTTGCTTTAAAACTGCTTAAACTGCAAAAAAAACCACTTTTTGCAAAGAGTTACCATCAAAATGAATATTTTTGTTCAAATAACGAATTAAAAATCCAGTAAAACACAAAGTGCCAAAAAAAACATGGGCAGGTAAGGAAAAAGTGTTACTCCCATAAACTCTATTTTCGAAAAAAGGCTCAAAACCTACAACAAATACCAACCTGCGTGGTGCTGGCCGTGCTCATCGCCCGCAAATGATGATGGTGGTGATCGTCGATAGCCGGCGGGGTGATGGCGTGATCTCGTTGCAGGGATTGGGGATGATGAAGTTGCTGCTGGTGCTGCTGTTGAAGGCCCATCTTCTCGTCAATCTCAGGTTGCTGAGCGGCGAGCGCTGAAATGAGCCAGGTTGAGAGAACGGGAGGGAACAGTTGTCGCGTCTACACCAGACACTCTCGTCAACTGATCACATCGGCGCGCTTTACAAAATGACCGCTATCCATCAACGAACACGATTCATTGCTTACTGCCATCACATGCCAACTCGTACAGATGTATTGGGGGTGGAGGTGATAGAGTAGAGGGTGAGAAGATTACATGTAAAAAGAAAGAAAAAAGGCGAACGCTTGAGCTTCGAAAGAATGCGTTGTCAGATATTGTCGGTTATCGAAAACAGGTCTATGAGATGTCACCGCGAATGTAATCATGAGTTGCTCCCAACTGACAACTTTAACAACGCAGCTATGCCGCCAGACACTTCCCTGTCGCCCCGAAACCTTCCCTATCCACTTCCATCTCTTATTGCTTTTAGACGGTGCACACACAGACAAACGCCGGTTGTACCGCAGATCTAAATCGGTGGAAAGTTAAACAAGATGGATGTAAATCCGGAGAGATTTCGGGTTACAGGAAGGTGTTTCGCAGCAACCCCGCCTTTATTTGAAATATCAACAGGGAGGGGTTCTGAAGATGACATCCTGAGACCTGCTGTCGACAACTCAGCTCTGGAAAAATACACGCACATCAAGAAAATTAGTATGAAGAACTCGACAAGGTTTCTACTTCGAACAGTCAGGAAGTGTACGAAATTGCGGGCAACTACTGAATTGAAGTCGGAAGCGTGGATCATTCTCAGGAGAACTGGACCAACACAAAAAAAAAACTTGTATATTTGATTATATTGATCGAAAGTGAGTCGGTTACAAGATTCAGTCAATAGCGAATTTCCACCGCAATAAATCGATCGCGACGCCAAACCAAATCTCAACATGTTCAAACCGGCACTCTAACAAGTTTCCACCGCAAAAGCTGCTTCGAAACATATTCTTAATGTTACAAAGCCCCAATAGATTAACATTGGTGGTAATTTGCTATACACTGGAACTTTTAATCAGATCAGGAACTGATTTAGAAAACGGTTCACCAACTCTTTTGCGCCGTAAGGGAGTCCAGTCACATGAAAAGGTAGGGTGGAATGAAGGAAATATTTCAAAAAAGATTAAATTTTACATCTCTAGCCAATATAAACGCGGGGAAATGGAATACATACATTTCGCAATCGCCCCGAATTGGCAAAACATCGAAATATAACTGCCCGTTTCTTTGGATAAACCATTAAGTTTGAAACTTTTAAAAAATTAAATGCCCAAACCAGTAAGAAGATAAATATCGTATTTTTATTAGATATTCGCTGTTTATAATGAGCTGAATGCTTAGATTTTCAGTTATGATAGCACAGAAGAAAAGCCCACATCTAAGCGAGGAAAAATGCCTCGGCCCACCCATAATGCAAACAAATCCGCGCCCGAGAAAGTATAAACAATCGTCGACAGACGCGGTGCGCGCACAAAGACGATCATCTAATCGGCGCCCGCTGAGGAGAGCTCAGCCCCATGTCGTCTCGGAATCAAAGAGAACATTACGACTCATTTTGCCCTTGCTTGGGACACACCACGACGCCATAAGAACCGGTCTTCCGCGTCTCACAAAGCGCCATAAAGATGTTGATCTTCGCGGCGGGCGCCAGGTGAACGACCACCCTAGGTGGTCGTCCCTGTTGAAACAACATGGTGGGAAGTGTGAACCCCCCCCCCTCACATTCGCCCACCCCTCCCCTTGCATAAAGGGCAAAACGACCCCCGGCAGTGAAAACAGACGCGGAACTGCAATGCTATTTCGAAACACCACAACTGCCGCAGCCGTTAGGATTGCGAAATTTCTGGAAAACACGACCACATGTGCGAAAACATTACTCAGCTCGGGGTTTTGTCGCCTTCTGCAACAAAAGAAAGGTGGGAAACAGTCAAAAATTGGGCTGGAACGTTTGCACCCGAAAAAAATGTGTGTTCCAAACAGGACTCAACATTTTCGAAAAAAAAAACAACGCATTTTAAGAACTAAATTGGGCTTTTTCACTAAAGACTAACTTTTCTAGAACTAATTTTGAAATCCAATCAGGTTATCAGAAAAAACTGTCAGAAATATTACAAAGTATGATTGTCATGATTGTCAGTCAAGCAAACTGAAGCAAAATAGAGGAAAATGACTGAAAAATCGTCTCGGTTATAAGCTCCAGTGAATAGAAAGCTGCCACCCCAGTGAACTAAGAATTTCGTAGCGCAAAACAAGTTCTGTTACGTTTTTAGCACTATAAAACGTTCTCACCCCCTAGAATAATCGCTCTGAAATGTAGTTTCAACTTGCTAAAAGATGAAATGTGTCACAAACATGTTAAAAGCCCGGTTGTTTACTGCGGAGGCAAATTTCTATTAACCGAAAGTTTATACTTCAATGACAACGGGTTCAGAAAATAGGGGTTCAGCAGAGGGTGGGGAGACATAAGGCGTATCCAAAATTTGGAAATTGGTGTACGACGTAAAATTTTTGATTCAAAAAATGGGAATTTGGGCCGGTGCTCTCAATAAAAGTTTAACAGACACTTCCCAGGGTCCGTCAAAAGGGCATGGTGTGTAGCATTAATGGCAAAAAAATCAAAGAAAAATTACTCTTTCTTGAAAATTCCAAGCTCCAGGTATGTCGAAAATTTCGCACTCACAGAGGGTGAGAAAATATTCGACATTTTTCGGAAATTGTGAAGTTGGGAAGATAGGAAAAATTTTCAGACAATTTTTAACTAGGAAGAAAAACTTCTACTCGTAAAAATTTCACACATTTTAGAATAATTTGGTCAGCAAAGGGGGGGTCACAGCTCTACCGATCTTGTTCTCAAGGCCCCGATGGACACCGTTACTGAATGAGGCTTGCTTACGGCCCAACTAGGAATATGTCCGAGGCGCGGCGCGTCTGGGACGAGCCGGGTCAGTGATACCAACACATCAAAAACAACGATACAGAGGTCAGAAAGGTCATTCGTCGACAATGTGGAGGCCTCTACTATGGGCACAGGTCAATCAGAATGCCTATATACTTTGAAGATACTCGTTTTTAAATTATGGCTGCACATAAGGTTGGAACATGCATTCCAAACCTTCCATAACCGGTTAACCTATAGACGCTTGAGAAGCTCATGGGTGTCTTAAGGTAGGAGCTATAGAAGCATGAGGGAGTAGTCCTACAGAAAAGATGATCGGGTGAGAAGAAAGCTGAGCCTGTAATTGAACTGAGCCCGGATCCATCATACTGATAACATTGGGTTGTGTCAAACCCACGGCTGCGCTGGCGCTAAGTCCAACCCAAATCGACAAACCCAGGGTTGACGCAGTAATCCATTCCGCCTCTGGCTCCTGCAAGGAACTGAAAGACTGGGAATGGGGGGGGGGGAGGGAATCCGAGTAAATCACTACGAACACAACCGAGTCGAGGTCTTATGAAAGGTCTTAGCACAACTGCCTCGCCAATCTTCGGCATAAGATCTACAGAAAGTAGTAAATTCCAAGGATTCTCAACCCCGAGACGTCACCACCCCCCCCCCGACAAAAAAAAATCTGCTGGCTCAGTGCGGCTCCGGAAAGGGAGACTGAGCAAATTGTTGCGGCTGCTGGGGAATCGATGTCTCCTAGGCCCCTCAGCGGAGGCGAGCCGCCCCGCTCTGCTCTGCTGCCCTAACTGCACTCACAGGGGCTTTTTAGGAAGACCGCTGGGAAAGACGAACGCGGGCAGAAAAAGCCTCGTTCGCCGACGCAAATAGCCCACACTTAACAGCAGCACACAATTCTGGGAATTGGCACGCAAAGAGCCAAGGGGAGACTGGAATAAGGGGAAAAAGCCAGAAAAGAAATATAAGAAAAGTATTCACAATATTTCGAAAACCTGAACAAATGAAGCTGTATAAAGGAAAAAAGTAACGAAAAGTCCAATAAATAAATACAAAAGGCAATCACAAAAATGTTTTAAAAAAATTTTAAAAAAACTTATAAAATTCAGCAAATTCAACACCACAAATTGAACAAAAAATGTGAAACATGATGCTACACCCACCGTAGGAACCCTCCAGGCCACTAAAAGGCCAACAAAAAACACGCCCAATGGAACAGTCTCGAAGACTTCGAGAGCACCGCCGTCACCGGCAAAACCAAACCACCACTGATAACTCTTATCAAATCACTTTAGATATGACATACCGCTGACACACTCGTTCATTAAACACCATAAACTAGAGCAACCCATAAAGAACAAAAACAAACGTCTAAAAAAAATCACTTTCTTAAAAAAAATTGAATTCCAACACACAGCCAGGCTAGAATTACGTATGTAGAAAGTGAAAAGCGGATTCATAATGGCAAATGCATGCAAAATCCACTGGATTATTTGCCATCCTTGCCACAGAATTTGATTATTAAAAAAAATCATAATGGCAATCTGGCTTGGAACTCCCCAAGGAGACAGATAGAAACAAGTTTATTCTACTGAAAATTTAAAAATAGGAAGGAATTGGGGAGAAAAAAAGAAGCGAACTAAAATTCTGAAAAAATCGAAACCGAAATACAAGAAAAGCCCCAAAAAAATCTCAGTAGTCAGAATAAAAATCGGAAAAAATACATCCAAAAGACTTTTGAATAAGCTTCCAGTAACTTTAGCGCATGTCACTCGAAAACCTGCTGATGGCTTGTTGTACATGTCCAAACAACTCTAAATATTAATAGTTCACACTCAGCAACTTGTGAGCAACTCAACATTGACATCAGCGCAAGCTACCTTAAAGTTTCACACAACTGAATGTTTTTGCCTCGCAAGTAACTGGATCCTTCCATTATTCTATGTTACATTAGTATTTCGAACATGCATAGATCATACATAAATAAGCAAAAAAACATCAAGTAGCGTGAAGACTTAGGGCAACTCGCTCGTAAGTTGTTCAGCGTTCCAATTTTTCAACTCTTACGAACGAATTTTTTGAACATGCTCACGCAAGTTAGAATGTGAAGAGTGCATATTCAGAGTCTTGCGAACAAGTTACAAGTGACCTTCGCAAGTTACCTATAGGCTTCACACAACTTACTGCGTTTACCCTGCAAGTTAAATGTTTATAGCATGATTTTTTTTTCAAAATTGTAATTTAGATGGGTTAAGATATAAAACTTGCAGAACACATAACTTCAAGATAAATGTAAGAAGTTACGCGAAGGTTGCAAGCAACTAGTTCCAAAGTCTTCTAATACTGAAAAAACCCCTGAAGTAGTCGCCCGCGACTCCTGCGCAAGTTAATCGAAGACTTGACACAACTTGTTGCGTGCATATTATATGTCGTAATAACTTGTCTCTCCTATTATTTTAGGTTAAATGCGAACTTGGAACCTGTATGTTACATAAAATAATGGACAAATAATAATAATTGCGAGGTAAACGCAGAAACTTGCGTGAAGGATTTAGGAAACTTGCCCGACGGATTTTGAGCACAGATTTGACTTGCATATATTTTCAATACTCTTCAAAACAGGATTACAAATTTCAAAGGATAGAAAATAGCCACTACAGTGAAATTCATGTGTTTTAACACGTTTACTGAAGTTCCTACTTCAAGTAAACTATGAAAATTTGACCACTTAGAAGAATTGAATAGCCTTGCGTGGGGTTAACGGCATCAAAAGGAAACCCAGGGTAAGACACATCAACTGCCGCAAGAACTTGTAAAACTAAACCGACTTTGTCAAGTTCCCCTATCACTTCGCCGGAAAAAAAGGAATTGTTCACGGTCATACACTTTAAAATGTTGACGGTTGAGCCCAATGCATGCCTAGGCAATTTTACAAATCATCTTATCCTTTTGATTACTCTAATGCCAATAATAATTACCCTTGACGTCAAACGGTCTTTAGAAAAAAAGCGCAAATGTTGGCTCACTCACATACTAATTGCTGGCCTATTTCCCAAGTGAGCTCTAAAAATAAGTCTATATGCACTAGTTCAACTACAGTAGATGCGTCCAAGTTTTTCCCATCGTCAGTTTTTATTCTCTGATGATAAGTAGAGCGCATTAGCCCTTGAAGTGCACCCTACACTGAAGTGCTGTTTGACGCAGTTCGCCAGCCGAGGAGGTGGCCTCTTCATCTATAAAATATTTGCTTAGTCGGGGTATGCAGCTCAATATGGGCTATACAGCAGAGCTTATTTCGCTCCAGGGCATGTTCTCTATTGGAATTGGGTAACAATCTTTGGGAACTCATCCTCTCAAAGTATACATCTGTCAGAAAGTGCAGGCTGAAAACGAGTTCAGTGAGACCGTAGTCAACGACCGGCTGGGTGCACCGACGGTAAATAGGCTGGGATTTGGCGCAGACGAATTTGAGGTCATTTTTCGCGCATATTGGCCGAGGTCGACGCGGCGAGCCGGCAGGTGTTTTAACATCTGCTACCGCGCCTACATATCATCACCGGCTGCTCCTACACACTGGGTTGAACGGAGGGGGGGGGGCGGCCTTTGTCCAGAAAATGTTCAAATGAATGATCTGAATGGGCAGGAACTTGCCCTCTTAGGTACTGTTACGTAAGTTTCCTGCAAGTATAGCGCAACTTCCTTGAAGAATTCGAGCCCTGCTGTGCCTATCTCGCGAGTAACTTGTATTTCTCATCATTTTATGTCACATGCGAACTTTGAAACTCCAGGTAACATCAAATGATGGGTAAAACTATGTTACATTTCCGAGTTAAGACACAGCAAGTTGCACACACACTTCGAGTGACTTGCTTGAGATTTTTGAAGTTTCGACAAGTTTACCTAAAAGTTTTTCCACGTTCGACATACTCTGGAACATGTCACTGGTGACTCAAAAAAACGTTACCAGAAGGCTTCACATGCCTTACAGCGTTGATCTTGTATACAACAAGCTTTTTCCCATAGGTTTAAGCTGCATGCGAACTTTGAACTTGCGCGTATCATGAAATAATGGGTAAAACAAGTTGCGTCAATGATGATGACAACAGTATGCTGAGCGAAGGCTTGTTGACAATTGTTAAAAACTTTCATCTATTTCAATTATGCAAAACCTTCTAAAGTACTGGCTAGACAACTGCCGTACATCTCAGAAAACGAGGAGTTCACACTTAACAGTTTGTTACCAGCGAGTTTAGCCCAAGTTATTTGAACGCTTCAGTTTATTTCGCATGTAACTGGTTCTTTCCTCTTTAATGTTACAAGAGCATTTGGAGCAAATATGGATCATGTATAAAAGGGCAGAACAAGTTACCCTTACAACAAGTTGTGCGAAGACCGAGCAACTTGCTCGAAAGTGGCTCAGAGCTTGATTTTTTCGAGAACTTGTGAACGAACTTGCTGAACATGCCTATGCAAGACTGAGATGTTACTATTCAGAGCGTTGTGAACAAGTTACAAGCAACCTTCGCAATTTACTTGAAGGCTTTACGCATCTACTTGTGTTGATCCCGCCAGCGGCTGGTTCATTTTCCTTGATTCATGTTACATGCAAACTATAAACTTGCATGTAACTTCAAATTTTAGGGACACGAATCAACTTCATAAGATAGAAGGCAGTAAGTTGCGACAAGCTTTAAAGCAACTTGCTCAAAAGCTGCTCAGTGGAAGGTCAAGTGTCCAGTTAAGCCCAATATGTCGAAACAATTTGGAATTAAATTTACTGCTAACATTAGAACGAAATATCGGCACTAGTCCATAGAACCTACCATGAACCCACAACAGCCAGCTAACTTTTTCTTAGGCAATGATGTGAGCGGAAATGCCATCCACACCATCCCTCCACGGCTGAATAAACTGAGATAGCTATGTAGAACGACGAGCAAACAGTACGTGGCAGAGAAAGCGGGCGACGGGATGAATAACTGACTCATTCTCATCAAAAAGAGGGAGACACCCCCTCTGAATGTCAAAGCGGGATAGACAATGACAGTACATCCATCTATCACCCCATCGACAGTTGGTACTCGTTGTTCCTACGTAACAGATAGTAGGACATCACGAGGACAATTGGTGTCGTATCTCTTTTTAATTTGAGAAAAAGGGCAACTGAGAACACTTTCAGGGCAAAGATCCACGACCTTTAACTTTCAGATCATCGTTTCCCTTTTCTATGAGCTAGAGCAGGGGCGGAAATATTCTCGATTTCGGAGCCAAATTTGCTTAGCTCCTTCGCGAGCGTGTGCGAAGCGAGGGAAGAAACAGCGAGAAAGTGTGGGGCAAGAGACGCAGAACACACAGGCGCACGTACGCGATCGACGGAAATGAATTTCACACCGGAATAAAAGATACTCATCAACTACGCTGACTCTTAAGTAAAAAAGTTTTCAAAAACGGCAGTAATTTACTATAGCGTCGATATTCTACCCCATATAACTTCTACTTTAACGTTTCATCTAACACGAAATAAAGGAATAAACAAGTTACCCGCGAGATAAACGCAATCAGCAAGTTGTGTGGAACCTTCAAGTAACTTGAACCAAAGACGCAGGTAAGTTGGTCAAAAATTCGTGGATAATAAATACTAACGTTCTACTAATTTAGACAAACTCTCGTCAGATTTGAACCATTCATGGGTGTTTCCCAAGATGTCAATCACTCGAAATTTTCAAACAAATTACTTGTAACTTAAACGCATGTCACTTGAAGGCTTCACCCAATCTAATGTTATTATCTAACGAGTAACTCATTTTTCCAATTATTTAATGTTAAAAATGGACTTTGGAGTTGTTTGAGACACAAAGCAATAAGCAAAACAAGCTGCCTGCAGGATGAACAGTAACTTGCTCGAAAGTTCCTTTATAGAGGAATTGGTGGCGATGTTGTGAACTTCATCAGTTCTCCTCAAGCTAATCTCGGATACTGTGCAAATCACCTGTAACTTTAGCACAAGCTGTATGAATGCTTCGTGAAATTGACAGCCAGTTCATCTCGTAAGTAACTTGTTTCGCCCATTCATCTTTATCATGTTACCTGCATGTTCATAGTTACCATGTAACACAAAGTAATGCGGAAAACAAGTTACTAGCAGGCTGAAGTCGCATGAAAGTTGATCAAATGTTCCTGAACATAGAATGTAATAGAAAAACAATCAATATGCAGTACATGAGCGTGCAATAGAGGCTATCCGGCAGCGAAGCACTATACTGTTTGGAGCCAGACAGAGACAGCGGACACCGGCGGCGCGAGGCCAGCCACTAAGCCGCTGCCTGAATCACTACACCAAATGATACACGTCCAGCAGATGGTGGTGGTGATGGTGGTGGACGCTAGAACTGGTCCCCCACCAGTCCCCCATCCATCCCCACCCCACCTCAATGAGGCTGGTTTTTAGTCACCCCCGATGTCGCGTTCGTACAGGACGCCGCCATCATGCATGCGTGTGGCGGTGGTGGTGGGTTTGGTGAATCCTGATGCCGGATTTATCAATCGCAAACCCACGTATAGCATGTTTCGGCTAACAAAACGGCGGTAGTCCCCCTAGGAGTTTCCCTAACAGTGGTACTTGATTTGGCAAAAGAATGCTGAACCTTAACAGCTCTAGCTTGTTTTGCACGATAGAGTCGAGGAGTTTTAGGATTTCTTTTAGGTGCATGCTTCTGCGGTATACTGCATTTATATGCAACGAACGCTCAGGGTTCGAAGCTCGAATGCCCAACTGGGTATTCATGCAGATTACTTCGTGGATTACTGCAGTGCGATGTGGATCATTGTGAACGATTAGTGTGGTTGTTGGTGAGTACTGTTGGACTAACGGACCACGCTAATACTTCGGCGAGAAGATCAATCTCCCAAACATTGATCGCATAGGCCACAATCGAAGTACGAACCCAGCCCAAACGTAGGACAGGTTTACCTCGGGTTACTGCGGTGGCCATCAAAGCTTGTGTATGTATTAATTTACCCTACCCTTCACTGGGCAGGGCAGAGTATGAGATAGTCCTTCACCAATGGCCACCACCTCCTCTTCACTTGGATGGTCTCGCACTTTCGCACACGTCCATGTTCGACAGTGACTGTGAGGTTCACCACTGGCAAGTCCCTGTATCCGGAAAACATCGCACTATGCAACTATAGTAACAACACTTGCCTTCAAGACCTTGTCGCGTATACGAATGCGAATGGGCCAAAGATCGTATCCCCGATTAGGCCCTCATCAGGTATCACCGTTGGTATCAGGACTGGGCGGATTGCCGGTTATCTAGGGGCATTGCCTTATACGTCTTACCACGTTATCATCCGTCACACGGCTATTATTGACACGAACAGCCGATGAAGAAGGATGATTTTTTTAAATCCGTGTTTGGGCGAGCCCGTCAATGCGTACCTCATTGATAGCCCGTAGATTTGACTGCACCGGCTCTTCATTTCGCCCGTATTTCGGAATTGCCATTCTTCAAAAACATTCGATTCCGTACATCTTGCATATCAAATGAATGATGAGAATCGTATAGTCTATAGCGACGTTTTCCGGTCGAGCGTTTTCCCACTGACACCCCCTAGCGCCCAGCTCTGGCACTCGTCAGGTAGTTGACACACAGAGGTGTGTAGCACATCATCCCTGACCCGTCATCGGATACGATTTGGTAAGCCGATCTTAGACGTCTTGACATGATTCTCATCACTTTCCGATGCTCTTAACCTCTATATCGCCATTCAGCAATGGGTTTAGCGTTGATGGATCCACTTCGCACTCCAGGGCGTAAGTGACCTTTTCCTATGAAGATTAGCCAT
The DNA here is from genome assembly GCA_029168955.1 of Aplectana chamaeleonis. NCBI lineage: Eukaryota > Metazoa > Nematoda > Chromadorea > Rhabditida > Cosmocercidae > Aplectana > Aplectana chamaeleonis. Next base: position 1,494,715 of record JAPDOI010000108.1, read on the forward strand.
TATCCGTTGCCCGGGACTAGCAGGCCATATTTGAAGTCCACACCCATATCACTGTTTTTATGTGTTGAAGTGTAAAATTGGAATAAGCCAAGGATGAGTGACACATGTGCCAGCGCCCACTGCAACATCGACTATTTGTACGACTGCCTGTGGTGAGTCGGTCCCGAAAGCGGGACAATGACCAACTAGAGCAGCACCGATTATCTATTGCTAAACATACAATCGGCCGACAAACACGATACACTATCCAAATAAGGCTGTGTCAACGAAAACGTCGCCAATTTCTCTGTTCACAACTAGGCACGTAACACCGACTGTTTCAATAACAAGTCATTCCCAGTAAAATTCATTTGGGAACTATGTCGACCCCTTTAGAGCCAAAACTTGTCGGAGGCAGCTTTTTTCTGGCCTTGGTCGACCAACTTCCTCCTTTAACCTTGAAAGGAAAGGAGGAAGGAAAAAGTGAATGCATCTCCACGTAAGCGCGTAACCTTGGCGCGTGGCGCGGTGGCGGCCCTCACCATAGCGCTAAGCGCCAAGCAAGGGTATTATCTCCGCTGCGGGTCTCTTGTACCCCTGTGATTGATGACAATGAGAGACAGTTGGCGTAGCGTCGTCGTACTGGTTTGTTGTGTATATGCTTACGTCAGGTTTTCACTGATTTTTGGACCATGAAGATTATTGGCTGGGCCAGCTCGTCGTTAGATACGATCGTTCATCTAATTGATAGGATTAGATACACTGCCCTCTACGGAGTGCAGCTCAGAGACGGGATCAAGTACAGGGATGGAACAATTTCATAACATATGTAGCGACTTCCGCAACTGCGCATCAAAATTTCGCCCCGAAAAGTATCTAGGGATGAGTGTTAGTACACTGCAGCAGGGAACTTTACAATATTAGAGTAGTTGAGATGAGCCTTCAGACACAAAATAGAAAAAATGCTGAAAACTCAAAATTTATTCGTATTAATTCACTTATTCTGTTTTGCGAAACTTTGAGCCGGATATGCTTACACTCAGCGAAAAGAAGCCAAGAATACAACCACAGAGCACCGATTGCCTTCAAGTAACTTGCGCTAACGCTGCAGGTAACATGTTCAACATTTTCTGAACAGATGAAGCAGGCAATTTTGTTTTTATGCAAAGAAAAAACAACTCTTTCAAGTCAAGTTGAAAAAATACTGAAGTTCTAGCTTTCAAAATCTGTTCGGATGCCCCTGTCGACGCGCTCAGCAAACATCTTTTTCACTTTTTTCTTGTTTTTATTTTGAACTGTGCCCACCTTTTTAGGGCCCCTATTGAATAAACGGGTGAATAGAAATCTATTTCGTTTTAGTGCATAGAAAATTGTCACTGCAGTGAAAACCAGTCGTGTTTTACCAAGTTCACGACACACTGCGTGTTTGGACCTGGTAGCAACACTACCTTAACCATTACCATGTCAAACTCTGTGTCGATTCTTTACTGGTTTCAACGTGTCAGAATGTGCAATCTAGCTCGAATGTTGAGTATTCTACGACAGTGTCAATTTTCTAATCATTGGAACTATAATTGAAATTAAATTGTTTTTTTTTTCTGCCATATCCGCCTTGAAAAAAAAAACCATTTCAACTCAGTTTGGTTGGAAAGACTTTGGAAACTACTAAAAGTCCTGCGGATATGAATCCTACTCTTTCGCAAATAGAAGAAATGTATGTATTTTGGAGCCACAGAAATAACTTTGCTGTTCATTTTTGTACAGCATTATCCATAGTCGTCTCCCTGACCCAACAGCACGGGGGTCGAGGCCGCTCCCGAATGGGCCATATTTGGCTGCTGGTGTTGACCCCCGCGCGACATCTGCTTGACCCCTCAGCGCCCTAGTCACTGCGCGCGCGTCGTTAGTGTGATGCTCCCCGACTGGTGGCTGATGTTGCTGGCTGCTGACGTCAGCATCATTGGGAAGCGAAGCCCTGCGTCGTGTCGCGACATAAAACCCTTACGACGCATACGCACACAGACACTCACCCACCATTATACGCCCAAACACGGACCTCGCCCCTCTGAACGGGTCCCCCGTATTAAGGGTGCGATCGTCGGCCAGCCCGTCCCGTCCATTCACCCATTCTCCCCCCCCCCACCCCCACTTGGATCCGTTTCTGAATACGTCAAACGAGAAAACTGCGTTCAAAAAAGACCACACCGCGGACAGATGCGTGATTGAACTTTACATCATGCGATCTCGAAGAAGAAGTGGACGAAGAAGGCAGGCCAAATTGAAGGCCATGTCATACATTACACAAAATTTGGACAAACTTGGCGGAATTTTTCAAACAGGTTTCTTTTGTGAACATGAAGATATTCGTCACTCTGAACACTGTCTGGGTAGCCAACAATTTCTCATCTGAAGCAGGTTTCCTAACCGAATTTCCCCACCTGAACACGCGAAATAGTAGGTTACAAAGCGTGTAACCCCCCCCCCCAAGTGGGCTAGAATGGTTCTCCCTATAGCACTTTAGTTGTAGACCTGGGTAAATAATGGGCTATAGTGGCTGGGCCACTGACGAGTCCGGAACCAGTAAAAACCAAACCAGTTACGGATGAATGCAACTTTTTCGCCCGTTCCACTTCCGTTCTGCCTAATTATGGGGCATTTGTTCACCAGACACTGATTTCGGCGTTGAATCCAACCAAGATGTCGGCAAGAGTAGACTTCAGAAGCAAGGGCAGGGGGTCTACAAAATACGAAGACCCTGACTGAAAAAACTAGCTGAACTTGAATGAGCTCTTATAATATTTCTATCACACAACTCCGGAAAATCCTGAAAATTTCCTCACACATTTCGCAAAATACCCTGAAACAGAAACTCACAAGATCTCATCCAATCGTGAGTTCAGCTATCTTGCGATAACGCAGCAAGTTGTATGAAGCCTTCAAACAGCTTGCGCACAACTTGCAGGACAAACAACTTGATCTACAGTTCCTGGGCAGCTTCAAACATGCCATTTTAATCACAAATGTCTCCAGTTATCAAAAAAAAACGAACAAAAAAGGCAAGGAACCTAACATTAAACCTGATCTTGAAATAACGAATACCGAAAATGTAAGATGACATCCAAGAATGAGGTTATACGAATTTAACTAAGCATGATGATTCATACCGCTTTAAAATATTGTGGTTCTAAGAATGAGAACTATTTATACAAACGCTTGAAGCCCAAATCTGACCGAAATACGAAAATAAGCACATTCAAACCTTTGAACACACACAGAAAAAATGTTTTAACCCAGAAAATGACCCAAACGAACAACATTCTGAATGTAAAACCTTCTTCATAAACGTTTCTAAATGTGAATCAAACATTCGAAGCCCAAATGTGTGTAGCCCACACAAATATTTCGCTAAGATCAAGCTAATTAAAATAACACAGGATCAGTAAAACTGAAAAGAAGGATACTAAATTGGAGGGAACCATTGTATCAACATCAAGGGACTTGCGAACAAGTTACTTGAAGTCTTCGAGTAATTTGCTGCGTTTATCTTTCAAGTATCTTACTTCCCTTCCAATTACTGTCACATGCAGGTTCGAATTTCGTGTGTAACATTAACTACTGTTTAGAAGAAGATGAGAGATAACTGAGACCAAGCTGCGTGAAACTTCCACGCAACTTGCGCTGAACACATTGATAACTTGTTCAGAGTTTTCCGGGAAGAATTCATACAGCTAAACGTATTCTAATGCAATATTTGCTGCAACTGAAAAAGCACTCCCATTCAGGAGATACTGAAAGTTACTCTACAAATCAATTTTTGCATGTAGGCATATTCTTTAATACTGATTTTCATATATTTTTTAACTGATGGAAAACTTTCAAACAAGTTAACTACAACACTAGCACGAATTACGAGACTGGCTTATGCAACATACTGCTTGCTAGCTAGCGATATCTACACAGCAAGTTGCGCGAAAGGTTCAGGCAGCTTGTCCGAAGGTTTAAATGTATGAGCATTCGTACTGTGTACTCGTACCAGCGGAAAAGTTGAATATTCGCGAAAGAAACTATCATGTGAATACCTAATAAAATAAACTAATACCTATTTTGACTACTAATATGCAATTAATTAAAAAGTTCAAATAAACAAAATATAGCCAATGATGTTTTTATACTTACCTAGACTATGCGAATCCGAAACTCGCCACCTTAGTTTCTTACATTAAAGAATAATGTAGAATGAAGTGAATAGAAAAAGCATGAAAATTCGGATACTTCGATACAGGAATGACGAACTCTGTTCGCGAATGGATTTGTGAAGTTTTTCGCCAAATTTTTAATCAAGGATCATTAGGCTAACACAGTTTCGAGCTGGAATATGTTATTCACGTCTAAGAAAGAACGAGTTTTGTTAACTAAATGCCTCCTCAAAACACTGAAATGATAGAATTTCCTTTCAATATTACACTGGAACAGAGGGCTCTATTGTGTTCGAACTAGGCCCCGGATCCCCCAGTACAGAACTCTATCAAAGGGGCTACAAAGCAGGCAATAGCCAGTGTGCTAGTAATGCTGTGGGAAGGGAAGGGAGAGGGGGGTGAATCGACAACGAGGGGGGCGGCCGAGCGAGCGAACGAACGAGCGCCCGGCCCCTCGTCCGCGGCCGCTGCGGGGCCGCCGCGCTGTGTATTGTGCGTGATTGAGAGAGTTGGACGGAGCCGCGACGCAGCATCGAAGATATAGACCCTGTAGTATGGAGGAACAGACAGCGGAGAGTATGGGAATGAACACACAGTCGCGAGGAGAGTCGGGCTAGACACCCATCAGAGAGCGTGTCTAACCGGCCAGACGCAGGCCATCGCCCTCCCTCTCTGTGTGGCCGTGGGATGATGATGATTCGCGTGCGAGCGCTCTCCTCTAAAAAATGAAGAGAAAGCGCAGGGCAAGAGAAGGATGAAGTGAGAAGAGAGAGAAGAGGAGACTGGACCTAAGAGAAGGAGAGAGAGAAATGGACAGATGGATAGACTTACAGTGCAACGCACGGCTGACCAGCAAGATCCGTTAGATGGATATCCCCTACCCTACCCACTAGATATGTACGCGACTTGACCAATTTCAAGGCCTTGGATGGTGAAAAAAGCAAACCCTCGTTCGATTCTCTACGCTTCCCAATCTGTCTACCCTGCTATCCAGGTTACTCATAAAGCACTGATGAATCGCTGACGAATGCGTCCTCCGGCATTTAGAGTGATGTTACCTCCGGCAATCTTAGTCATAGACAACAGGTCTGCAGGATGTCATCCTATGAACCATTTCTTACCGATATGAAAAAAGCAAGATTGCCGCGGAAGACCAGTCTGTCACCCCGAAAAACTCCATGAAAATCCGATTTCTTCGTCTCTTCACAGATGAGCACCTTCAAGGCAGTATCCACATTAATCTTCAATTTCGAGATTATGCGCTAAATCGATTTGTTGGCCCCGAGAAGAGCCGAAATGACGAAGAAATTGCGAAAAAAAACGCACCAGAAGTACACAAATGTCTACCCCACGGCCAGTTCGATACCACATAGGCTTGCCCATGTAATAAATTTTTATTATACAATATAAATGCTGTACTCCCTGTCCCCATACTCTCAATGGAACTGTTCGTAGGGACGGCATAATCTTTTGTGTATCCGGACAACTAGCCCACGCCAGAAAATTTCTTCAATGAAATAATGCGTTTTAAAGCGTTTTTTCGCCCTTCCTTCGTGATTTTGGTTACACATGGTAGTCAAGGCATTGTTCTTAAAGGCACAGTACACCCTTAGATATGAATTTTGAGATTTTCATGTAATTGTGTAGAAGACCCCTCCTGTACAACATGTGCCAAATGCCAGATCTCATTTCCACCAAATAAGCGAGATATAAGCGACCACCACAGGCCCGACCCCCTTCGCTCACCACCACAGGCCCGACCCCTACCAGATTTTCGAACTCGATAGCGGCTCGATGGATGGATGAATGCCAACAAGTCGTCGTTCTTCAGGCCATTGCTGGGCTACCTCCTTATCCTTGCTCGCTTTCGCGCAAAGATGGAGAATGAAGAAAAATATAGGCCTGAGACAACTCGTCCACCAATTTTTCACCCTCAAAATATAGGCATCTTTGAAGAGCCATACCTCTGTTCAAAGGGGGTTTTGGACGATTTCAGAGATACCACTGTGATCAGCGTGTGACTCTCTCCAAGATGAGCATGAAATCTGAAGATTAATTTTTTGGGGACAGGACAGCCAAAAAATAAATTTTCAGATTTCATGCCCATCTTGGAGAGAGTCACACACTGATCACAGTGGTGTCTTTGAAATCGTCCAACACCCCTTTTGAACAGAGTTATGGCTGTTCAAAGATACCTAGATTTTGAAGGTGAAAAATTGGTGGACGAGTTGTCTCAGACCTGTATTTCTCTTCATTTGCAATCGTTGTGTGAGAGAAAGCTAGGATAAGGAGATAGTCCGGTAATGGACTGAAGAACGCCGACTTGTTGGAATTCATCCATCCATCGGGCCGCTATCGAGTTCGAAAGTCTGTTAGGGGGTCGGGCCTGTGGTGGTGAGTGAAGGGGGTCGGGCCTGTGGTGGCCGCTTATATCTCGCTTATTTGGAGGAAATAAGATCTGGCATTTGGCACGTGTTATACAGGAGGGGTCTTCTACACAATGACATGAAAATCTCAAAATTCATATCTGAGGGTGCACTGTGCCTTTAATGGGGAGCTCGGAAACGAAAATCATAATGAGTACTGCCTTTGATAAAGTACAATTCATATGCTGCCCGATACTTGCAGTTCAATCGACTGACTATTCATACACACCGCGAGATTAGCAAAAACGTTAGCTGTGGACTGGGAGTTTTCCGGATGACAGAATGGTGTTTCGCGGGTTCATGAGCCATCCTATAGATCTCTTGTGAACAGATAAGAATGCCAGGGACAACGATCAGATTAGTCACATCACTCAGCAACTTTCGGGCAAGTTACCTGTAACTTGAGCACAAGTTACTTAAGGCTTCACATAACTTTCTGAAAACCTGTTATTCCCTTTATTTCGAGCTACACATTGACTTTAAACTTGTATACAACAAAATAAGCAGCGAGGCATCAGCAAGATCAATGCAGTAAAATTTGTGAAACCAAGCGACTTGGGGATATTTTTCAATTTCAAGTCACTGTTTTTTTTTGAGATATATAATTTCACTCCCTTTCTCTTTACAAAATTTCGTACTGCTCAAAACCAACTATTTCTATAATCATCACAATGTGAGCCTTACCCTGGTGAATTGCTCAAAAGTTTTGTTGAACTTAGATAGCATTTAGATTAGACTACGTGAGCAAATGTCTTCTCAGAACTGGAAAAAGGCAACATTCAGAAATGTTACAGACCCCGAAAGTTTTTTTTTTGCTAAGCTTGGCATCTACAGGTCATTTTTATAAATGTTACAGCGGATATTGTTACTTTTTTTCGCTAATGCCCTTGACATATCTCATTAGACGGGTACACATTTTCTCTGTTTTCACAACAAGATCCGAAGAATTTCGCGACGCACATTTAAAATTGGCAATTAACCTGCCTTCGACGCCTATCTCTAAGCTGCTTAGCCGCGTTAAGCCTAAAGATTTTCATCAAATGTAATCCTTTAGAATGACAATATTCAACACAGTGTAGCAAAAACTGAACTGTCGTTAACAGGCGAGGACGACCTTGCGCCCGAAATTTTCAAACTGAATCGACCCTCTGCGCGGCACTCTGCCGGATGGTTGCTTTTGGCGCCAGAATGCCACACTCACTCAGTCAGGGCCACAGTGTACTGCAGATGGTCGTCTTAGGTAGATAATATCGCCCCTTCGTGTGTATCGCCTCGTTCTGCTTCCTATCTATGCGAGATGACACTGTCGTACAGAGAGCGTGAAGATGACGCGGTGATTACCGCTGGGCTGGTTTGAATAGGGGAGAGACTTTGATGGGGGACAGGGATAACAGGGGATTTGGCATTACCGAGGATTAGGAGCCCCCAATTTGCCCTTCAAGTTGGACACATTACCAGCAAATTAATAACCAAAAAATGCTAACGCCGCAGAAATGTAGCAAATAATTTTTAGTTCGAAAATGCACGATATTCCTCTCAAAAACCTACAAAATTCTCCAAAATTAGTTGAAAAGCTGCCAAATTTGCTTCGAAAACAGATCATTTGATACCATAAAATTATAGCTTCAAATTGAACAATTTATAACCCTTCGAAACCATAAGTTCATTTTGCTTACAAAAATTGAAATTGAAATTAAAAATAAAACAAATTCACCATGTTCCACCGGAAATGTTTTGTCTACAACACCTCACGTCTCCTGAATAAAACTTTTTGTGGTTTCAAGAAGAAGAATGTTCGACTTTCCTCGCAATGTTCTCTATTTGCTTCAAATGGCGTTAACTTTGGTTACAAAAATGATCATTTTGGTTCAAATCAGGTACAATTTCCCTTGAAAGAGATAGATTCCACTTCGTTTCTATCAAGTTATGCTTTATTCGAAAAAAAAAAAACGCGAAAGTCCCTCTGAAAACAGCACATTTCGGTTCTAAGAAGCTTCAAAACTGACTTCAAAACGTGCAATTCGTTCTTAAAAGTGACCTTTTTGGAAAAAAAAGAATACGTCTCTACTAAAATATTCAAAATTAGCGTTGAAATTCATCTACTTCGACTTCGAAAGTTACCAAGTTTATTTGATTGAAATGAATATAAATTAGTTATGAATATGGTTAGAGCATTCCCAATTGAAATGTTTTATTCGATTTGAAAGCACAACCAACAACTGGGCATTGGAGTCCTAAGAGTGTATAATTTCATTCGACGAAAAAAAAGGGAAAAATGCTTCAGAACTCGTACGGACGAAGTTGATTTCGGTTGCAAAGTAGGCAATTCGCCTGGAAAAAAGTACAATATTCATTTTCAGAAAAAAGGATTGTTTCGAAAATTGCACACTCTACTTAGGAGCGATTCCAAATTTTTCTAAAATCGTATGATTTCCTAGAAGAAAGTAAGGTGTTTACTATAACTCTGAAATTTTTTTTAAATGTTTCCGAAGTACATGGTCCCAGAGGCGTATAACACTCCTTGTGAAACTTACAGTTTGCTGTGGAACATGTCCAAAGGTCGTATTCATCACTGAGTTATCCCTCGGTTTGCGAATTCGGATTGGGGTTGGCGCGTGCACAAACGCGCTGATCCTGACGCTGAGCCCAGCCCAAATCCACAAACCCTGGGTTAACGCAATGATGAATCCGGCCTCAAAAGTGGATAGTCTGATTCAAAAATATTAGAATCCACATTGTATCCATGAATCCAGAACCCACAAAATACTTCTCGAACTTGATGTGGAAACTGTACAATTTGTTTTGGAAAGCATGCCATCTGGCCTTGAGTGTGAAAATTTTGGTTGGAAAAGTGTACGATTCGCGTCGAAATGAGTTCACTTGAGCTCCAAAAACAATTTGCTCAGAGATGAGTCAGTAATCTGTGGGTGGGAAACTACAGAAGAAGTTCATTTTGGCTCTCCATTCGCTAGGATGTCCAAATCTGAACCCTATTCCCCTCTCCAAATATCTGCACTCATCACGCTAAATATAGTTGTTTTTCAGCAGGCGCGAGCACCTCACCCGCATTACGAACCGGTCGCCTAGTAACAGACAGAACGCGCATTTCTTCACTCCAGCCTTACCATATCCCACTCATATGGGGAAAAACTCAATCAGTCCCTTTGCAATTGGCAAATCAACACTTCATTTAGATGCATTTCAGCCAGTGTATCAGTAATGGACAAATAATATTCCACGAAGAACAACGGTCCGTCCTGATACGGGCTAATTATGCGTTCCACGGTCGATTAGCAAAACGTCGTCCGTGGGCTATAATTAAATGCGTTTTTCAGCCAGCATTCGCACTTAACCCGCGCCCCCTGCCTTCGACATGAATTAATGAGACATCAATAGCCAAAAGGGGTCAGCCCCGTCAATTGTTCCACTAGCCATCTTCCTTCCCTCCCGAACGTCAATCATTGACATGAGGAAACAATAACTACAGGTCGCTTGAAACCTTTTCAAATAGTAACAGACGTGTATACGAATGCGATAAGTTTTTGCATTCTTGATCTATGGAAATCAATGGGATTTTTTCTGTGCGTAAAATGCACAGCGCCAGGATTAGAATACATGAGTATGCCACTACTGAGAATGGAAAGTGCATTACGTCGTTCCGAGTAGAACATGTAGTAATGAAATCATGTTTTTTTTCTGTCTAGGAACACAAAAAGCAGAACCGACTTAAAGGCAAGAATAAATATAAAATCAGTGTCGTGAGTTTTCACTGGGAATCAAAAGGCCCGGGGTCTACTGCAACCACAATGTCGCGCAGAAACGGCTAAAAAGAGCCAAAAATAGCTCTGCACAGCTTCAAAACTTCAATATGGTGCGCACGCCCCGCCCACTTCGGCAACAGTGATCAAGGTACTGGGCGGGGTGGGCATACCACATTTTGGAGCAATACAAATATTTTAGGATCGTTTTCAGTCTTATCCGACATTACTATTGTCGCAGAGGAACCCGCACCTTTCAATTTTCGATAGAAACTCGAGAGGAACAGGAGCAACGTTTTTTAGGATCAGTGCATTTAGACATTGAATTCAACCGTGATTAGGGATATAAGCAAACTATTCCGGAACGAAATTTGTGGAGAAGGGAGACGCACAAACGCGCACGTCCACGCAACGGAACGAAGCATATTCACTCTCCCAAACGGGGATTTCGATCAGGGATGCGCGAAAAAATTTCGAAAACTCGAAATCGAAAAATGACGAAATTTTTTGGTGCAGATAGGTCCTTTGGACTGCGACCATTTTTTGAAAAAATTTTCTGTTTTAATTTTAGTATTGAATTTCCCAAAAAAAACGAAAAAAAGCAAATTCGAAAAAGGTGTATTTTCGCAGCACAGCATAGTGTAGCAAAGCATTCTATAAATTTTCGACCAACAAATTTTTCATTTTTCGCTCTCAAATTTTTTTCGTTTTTCGCTTTCGAAAATTTTTCGCACACCCCTGATTTCGACGACAAATTCAAACCCGAACTTCGTACACATCTTTGGATAAGAAGAAACACAAGAACTAGGAAATCCTCACCTAAATCAAACCAAGAATAGAAAAAAGGATACAAAAAGAAGAAAAATCTGGAAGATTGAGGAATTGCTCAAGTTCTCTTTACCGATCAAGATACTATAAAAGAGAACTTAAATATTGAAGAGAACTGTTTGTTTGTTTGATTTCATTCATTCTGACTTTCTCCTTCAAGGAATTTTTTTCAGATGTCTTTTTCAAATCATTTTTTTCTGAACTTCATTCATTAACTGTTCATTTTCTCATTCTTTATTTTTTCTCTTTTTTATAATGAATGAATTTGCATCCGCTATTTATTTATTCTTATTTATCATTTATTCAACCACGACTAAGAAATTAGATCAAAGCTTTCTTTATTTAGACATATGTCTATATTTTGGTGAGTGATGAGCCGAACAAAATTTTGAAAATTCGGAAATCAGGTTCCCAATCGAAAAACGCCCAAAAAAGCGCGAATATACGCCTGTCGGGAGACGAAACGGGAAATTTTTCGAAATTATTCATTGACTAGCTGTCTCGGCTTTAATAAACCAGATATTTCTGCGTTCCGCAGCACTCCGTGCGGTTTTCGGAACTCAAAACGCTGGATTCCGCTCATTTCTGGTACCAGAGCACAGGGTTGACCGCGGGGTATGATTCATAACACGAAGGGGTAAGAGGAAAACCCAGTATTTGCGCTTTCGGAGAGAAGGGGGTCCGAAAAATCACCAGAAACATCACCGCTCAGACATTTTTGAGAGGCAGGGTCTAACAAATTAGCTGGAATGCCATCAAGTCGAGGGCTCGGGTGCAAGCAGCTAACCCAGGGTTTGAAAACTACTAATCTCAATCAGAACTTGCAAGTCTGTATCCGTACTGACAAAAAGGTGATTTCAGGCTAGAACCCTTCTAATTCTTGACAAATTTTCGTTCACAGTGAGCTCCTTTCAGGATATCTGAACCAGGTCTATTTCAGATTTCTGAACGGACACGTCCGGCGAAAAAAAAACGTTGACGTTTCTGCCCTATCCATCAATTACGGGTACGAGCTAATTCCGAGACACAAAGGCCAAACTACGCACGGACCCGAAAAAAAGGGAGTGCATCTCTACGGTGAATTATTAATGCCGAATTCGTCTACGAGGGGATAGGGATCCGCCACCGGAAGTGCAATGTTACGAGGGGGTTTAGAGTGAAACTGAGCGCCAAACTTGTTCACTCCAAGCATCTGCCACCCGCACGCATCTCTCCGATGAATACTCCAATTTAACCCATTCTTGGCGCCCGGCGCAGCGCAACATGTTGAGCAGATGGTGGATGACCATCATAAGCCTCTCCCTGTCCCTGTTGTCCGCCTTAGAAACAAAGGCCACCACCCCAGTCGCAACGTCATAAAGTGGTCGGTAATCTAGCCAAGAGAGATTTGAGAGTCAAGAGAAAATTACGGGGCGGCACCTCTGAGCTAAGCCGCTGAAGCAGCCTTCATTACGCGGCTACATATTAACACCAGGAGAAGTATCATTACCCGCATAACACAGACCACTTTTAGCCACTTTCAAATAGCGGCTTAGAACAGAAAACACTCGATCCCATGTTCCAGTGGATAGAAAATTGCCACCGCCGTGGAAAGAGAGGAACGCTCAGCTTTTTCTCACATTGCACGTTTGACAGGCTTTCATCACAGATTACTTTCTTGGAATGCAATTTCAACGTGTCAAAACATGAAATCTGATGTGAACTGGTTTTCACAACGGCAAATCAATTTCGTGATAGTGTCAATTTTCTACTCACTAAAACTCCGAATCGAATGCAGAAAACCGGTCTAAAAATGCAAAAATAGTCTGACAGATGCTATGGAAGACTCCGCGACAGAATAGTCGAACACCGCGTCACACCTTTACAATCGGTTGTAAAAATCGATGACAAAAACTGGTCTATTTCAGTCCCAGCCGGAGCTGTAAACCAAAACCAACGCTATTAAAAATACGAGGAATATTTTTGGACCCAATTGGTGACAGATCGGGACCCATCCAAAAATAAATGGGGATCATGAGAAAGAAAAATAGGAGTGAAATGAGAATGCTAAAACGGATTGTTGACTTCCTAACGTTTTTCATTTGCTTATATAATTTCATTTCATTATTTCATTTTTTTTCTTGAAAATTTCATTACGAATCAATTCAATTTTCCTTAATTTTTTTCAGTATTTTTTCAAGAAAAGAGTTAACCTATTATAAACAAACACTTTGAAATGGATTTGCAGCAAAATTAGCACTCTGAAAGTTCACTAAACCACCCAAAATATTCTTGCAGAGAACTAAAATGTTACACTTGGCAAATCTAATTGGTCAGGAACTCCTCTCCGACAATATTGAATCACGGTGCAGATTGAATTACGCTGAAGTCCCTCTCGGTGCTGGTGTAAACAATTCAATCCCACATAACCCTAGCAACCATTCGTTGGCAGGCTAGAAGAATCTGGGGTTGGATACATCCCTGTGACTACCCAGGAGACCATTCAAGCTAGTTTCAAAACCAACAATCTCAATTAAGAACGAATAAAAAAAGAATCAAACCTTAGGGGCCACATTTTCCTGCTTTCCAACAGTTTATCCATATGAAAACGCCTTACAAGAGCCATACTCATGCCAGTAAACTTACCCAGCATTTTTGGGTAGCTCTTCCAGCCACACGATCACATACGTACTGGGTTTACCCCAAGGTTCAGCGGGGTTGTCTCTGGGGTAAGAGAGTAAGGAGGGTGGTTCGTGAAAATTTTGGTCCAAATAATTAGATTTGGGAAGGTTGCAAAAGAATTTTGGGTCAAAATTTAACATTTTAAGCGTTGTTCGCAAAGAAGTTAGAAGTTTTCATTAAATTTTGATGACCGTAGTTCGGGAAAGAAACGGCGCAACGGCCAGCTGGACCCTGGTTTAACCGCCTTGTTCCTCGGTAGGTGAACTTAACGAAAATCGGAAACAAAGACATCCAAGGCCTGCAATCTCAAACCTATTTGCTGTTTTCTCCCACATTTTAATTTTTTTCTTCGGAAATCGGAAGGGCAAACGGGGAAAAGGAACCAAAAATCATGGACAACCAAGAAACCGGAAATAGAAAAATCGTAAGAATTAAAATCTTGACGGAAATTCCAATTTCCGGGTTAATTCTGGAGATACTCGGAAATCGGAACACTAAAACCAGGAAATCTAAGAATATGAACTCGAAAAATTGTAGTCCTGTAGTTCCTTCCGATATTTTTCCGCGTTTTAGGGCCGTTTTGAGAAATCGGAAGGCCAAAAATCATTGAAAATCGGGAAGTCGGAAAATTATAATCTTGCTATTCTTTACGATATTTTTTTTGTATTTTGAAGCCTCTTTTACGGAAACCGGAAAGCCAATAACGTTCGGACATAGGAAAACTAAATTTCGGAGAAACGCAATCTTATATGTATTTTCGACCTTCTTCAGCATTTTGTGGCGTTTTTTAGAAACTGGAAAGCCAAGAACATCGGAAATCGTGATATAGGAATACGAAAAAATCTAATTTTTTAAGTACTTCCAAATTTCCCGCATTTCGCAGCATTTTCTGTTTGGGAATCGGAAAGCCAAGAACTAGTATACACCTACACTATGAAAATACCTCATACCTCACTGACGTAGCAGCCGTGAAATCGCCACAAATAAACCCAACCTAAACAACGCTTGTCATTTCCCTGCCATCCCAAACCGGTCCCCTACCTCAGACAGTCTTCTAAAAAACTCAAAGGCCCAATTAACGTAATTATAGCGGTTATTGTCATGCATCCAGTCAGTCCGAAGTTTCATTTGCTGACTATTCACACGTCTAGTTGTTGTTGTCGCCGCCTGGGCATGCCTATCACGTGTTAGTATGACGTCCCTCACATCCCCGTGAATCAACAGAAAAGAAATGGACGCATTCATGGACCAAGCCCAGAACCTTGCCAAAACTTGGGCAACAGACCACTTATAGAAGGAACACCATAGAGCTCGCACCCCTTCGTCCATTGTGCATTGGCGTGTTTTTGCACATTCTAATCACGTGCACTCTAAAGACAGGGGAGGCTGAGTGGGAAACAGGGCATTCCCGTAATCCATAGCAAGCAGGGTTGAGCAGCGTTGTGACTGGTCACAAGGGTCAAAATTTTGGAAAAAATGAAAATTTGGGGCGGTCAGAAAATTTTGGAAAAATAGGATTTTTTCAAACCGCATGGTAAGGTAAAATGAGGTAGGAATAGTCAGTCAGTCGCGTGCGAGGTGTATGCATTTTCAACAATATAAAGCAGATTATTCACAGAGAAGCTGTTTAGAAAATTGACACTTTTTGACAAAATTGACAATTAGACACTAAATAAAGCTTCAAAAATTTTTGGTCCCAGGGGGTCGTAAAGTTCTGGGAATTTTTCCTTGAAAAAAAGGAAAATGGGGGGTCTTAGCCGCGACAAAATCGCCACAACGGCCTGCTCAACCCTGATAGCAAGAGCATTTTCCCTTCGACAAAAGGAAGAGAAGATGCAGGAGAACGAAAACAAGAATGCATAATTTGATCACGAGATGAGGAAATGGGAATCGGAAGTTAACATTTTCTAAGCCTTAAGATCAAGAATTTTAACGCGCACCCAGATCTTTTGACTAGTGATAGAAGAGGTGGAAAACTAGCCCTGCGTCTTGAACAGGTGCCTGCCAGGCTTAGATACTTCGATCGGTAATGTGGTACCCCAACAGGTTGGTCGGTTGTGCGGCCCCCGTGATCCGAATGGTACAAATTTCATGAATATTGGGTGGCTCAGACTCCCTCAAAAAGGGACTGTTAATTTTATACATTAGTCAACCGTGCCACTTAAAACCCTCTGCAAAATTCACCCTCCCTTCGAGCCATATCTCGAACAATTTGCTTGGCATACCTCGAAAAATTAGCTCTGAAGGTGGTCTACTCCACAACCCCCCCCACCCTCTAGCAGATTATCATCGCACCCTCCCCCCTACACTTGAAACTTGAACTATTCAACCGTGTGTCGAACCCTGGAAAGGTGTACGGCTCGAGGTCTGCCGCACAAGAGCCGATGAGTCAGACAGCGAGCTGCATAGAGGAATCAGAAACAAAAGTGAACCGATGAGGAAAGACCATAATTATCAAGAACCCACAGCCTCGCCAGACCAGGACGGAATTGGGCTGGGCAAACCGAGTTTAGGGGCTCAAGACTGCTCTAAATTAGATATCATCAGACCCCATGCGGTTCGCAGCCGTTAAGTTCGCCGCCATAAGAGGTGTGCAGAGCTGTAGCGACCGGCGAGTGGTCGCCGAGCGTCAGCCTTGACACGGCGACCATTATTTGAACATTATCGCTGCAGCATCGGTCGCTTCTCGCTGACAATGACGCAGGGCCGTGCCCATTGGCGTCGTTTATAGTTCCACCGCCGAGCGGCGCGGTGAGGTGCATTCCTTTAATATTGATCGCGTCGCGCCGCGATATCTATTTTAATAGATCGCACTTCGCCGCGCTACCCGGTGACGGAAGTGTAAACGCCATTCACGCCGCGTCAGTCGCCCCCATCGTCAAAAGTGATCGATATTGCATCACCCAGTGCTCTTCGTCGCTGCGAGCAACGCCGCGACTTCAACTCGGCAGACTTCGATAGGCAATGTAGCAGGTGTACGGGCAACGTGGGGCCAATCGCCTACATTGATCGATAAGT
Organism: Aplectana chamaeleonis; assembly: GCA_029168955.1. Taxonomy (NCBI): domain Eukaryota; kingdom Metazoa; phylum Nematoda; class Chromadorea; order Rhabditida; family Cosmocercidae; genus Aplectana; species Aplectana chamaeleonis. Next base: position 1,511,581 of record JAPDOI010000108.1, read on the forward strand.
TATCTCTACCTTTCCACGGCCGATACTCAAGCGTCCGAGCATTTTTTGATGAGGCTGATCCTCTCTTCAATAGTCTATCGAAAACCAGGAATGGGCCAAGATACCCGTTTTCCGGCTTCCGTTCTCTGTCTTCTGGTCATTTACGATGGGGAAAATTGAGAAAAACCAAACTATAATGAGCGCGAGTTTCTGGATTTCCGTTTCTTTTTCATCTCGTTCCTCCATTTTGGCGAGGACGCAACGGTGTTTCAGGGAAATACTAAAAATTATGACCACAAAAAATGAAGATTTATAAATCTGAGGTAGTAGACCGTAAAATGTTTGGGCTAAATTCTTACCCACAAAGGAAGGGTTCGTAAAAATTGCCGACATTTTTTCAAAATTTTGACCACCGAAGGCGGGGGTCGTAGCTCTGCAACGGTCGATCGCAACGCCCCGCTGCAGTCTGAGTATCCTTCATCTATGGGTTTATTCTTGATGCCCCAAGTTGTGAGCATAAACTTGCTGACTATTTACTACCCTTGAACAATTGTCATGTGCGTCCAGTCTGTCCGGGGTATTTTCTCCCCACTATTCAAATGTTTAGCTGTTGTTGTTGTGGTTGGTGCTGTGTAGCCAGCCATGTATCACATGGTCTCATCATCCCCCACATATCTTTCCGTCAACAAAACGTGAACTCATTCGTCTGCTAAGCTTTAACCTAATGCCAAGGCAGCCCAAAAAGGAAACATCACTCTGGCTGATTTGAACTCACATGTTTACGCACATTCTAATCACGTGCATGTACTAAAGGGGGGGAGGGAACGACCGACAGGGAATATGGGATTTTTATTACTTCTGCACTTTATTAAACTCGATTATGAGTTTCGAAGGATAGTGTTTTGCCACCGCAGAGAAGTACATAGTGTTTCAACACGTTCGCACCAGAATTCCAGTTTTGACACGTTAGCACAACATATTGACTTACTTGACTTAATCGGTTGGCTTTCGCCTGACGCGGTCATTCCGCATCTTCACCGAGGTGTGCCGTCCTAGTAGTCAGCCGTGTCCATTTTTCACGGTCTTCAGCCACAATTTGAACACATTCCATCCAGCTGTCACTATTCCATTTCCTGCGAAACGAAACATCGCGCCTGAACTGTCTTTCGATGCCGAGTGACTTTAAATCCTCTTTAACCACATCCGTCCAGAACTTTCGCCTACGCCCAGGTGGCCGTTTCCAGACAGGATTTGGAAGCATTTTTAAAGCGTGTTGTACGAGACGATCCGGCGTTCTTTCTTAGTATATGCCCGGAGCAGTCGAAGTCGACTTTCCATTGCTGCTTGAGATGGCGTTAGGAGATGCTGGCACCTCCTCGTGTCAAGCGTTGATGTACTGCGTCGATTTCCTTGTAAAGGTCTTCGTTATGGCATACACGCGGCCAGAAATATCCAAGCAAACGCCTAAAAAGCTTCCTCTCCGTGCAATCCAACCTTTCCATCTGCGTTTTCGGTGCTGCCCACGTCTCCGATCCGTACATCATGATAGGGCGAATAGCGGATAGGTAGACGCGCAACTTGACTTCCTTCGCGATGGTGGTAGACCACAAACACTTGGTTAGAGAATTGAATGCAGACGTAGCTTTCGCACATCGTTGTCGAATATCCGCTGCATAACTACCATCGTTCTTCAGCAAACAGCCCAAATAACAGAAATCGTCCACCAGTTCGATACGTTGTCCGTCTACACAAACTCCAGTTGAAGGCCTCTGAGAGACCCACATCTGCTTGCATTTGTCGGGACGAAGACGAAGTCCATAGGCTGCGGCATACTTCGAAACGAGGTTCACAATCCTTTGCAGTTTTGCGTTGTTTTCAGCGAATAACACAATGTCGTCGGCGTACTCCAGGTCGACAAGGGAGCGTCCTGATGGTGTTAGGATCACATCCGCAGGAAACTGTTCTGCAACTCTACGCATGATGTCATCAACGGCGAAGTTGAAAAGAAAAGGTCCTGCAACGGCTCCCTTGCCTTACTCCTGTTTTCACCTCGAAAGCTGACGTAAATCCGACAGGTGGACGAACTGCTGCTGTTGTTCCTTTGTTCATGTCCTCGATTAACCGAACATACTTTTCCGGGACTCGATCTGCTCGCAGAGCATTGAGCAATCGATCACGATGAGGAGACTCGAACGCGGCTTCAAAGTCCAAAAAGCAAGCTGTAATGGCTTCGAAAACCGCTGCCACGATTCAATTACTCTTCTCACGACGAACACTTGGTCGATGGTCGATCTTCCAGGTCGAAAACCGGCTTGCTCATCTCTGGTCGTTCCTTCACGATGTTTGATAAGTCGCTCGAGAATGATACGTTCTAAAACCTTGTACATGACACGGAGTAGAGAGATTCCTCTGTAGTTCTTAGGATCCGTGACGGATAGCTTCTTGTGAAGAGGTACGATGATCGCATGTCTCCACGAATCGGGTATCCTTTCGCTCATCCATATGGCACGGATGGTGCTGGTCATTTCGCGAATCCCAGACGGAGGAAGAGCTTTCAGCATTTCAGCAGTGATGTTGTCATCTCCACCTGCCTTCCATTCTTCATTTTCCGGACACAATCCAAAACTTCAGACTCAGTCGGCGGTTCCTCACTGACATCGTAATGTGCTCTCTGAACATGCGGGAGCTCAGGTACTGATGGCGCTGGACGATTCAGTAGTGAACTGGAAGTAATCCTTCCATATTGGCAGCGTCGCATCACCAACTGCAACCCATTGGTAGTGTTCAGGACAGGAGAACATCTCTTCATCTTCCCGCTATACTGTCGCAGCAACGTGTAGGCTTTCTTCGGATTCTTCTCCTCCCAAGCCTTCTCGAACTCCTTAGCTCTACACGTCCACTCGTTCGCGGTCACTTTGAAGCTGCCGACGCAACTTCCTCCTCAGACGCTTCTCCTCCACGAAGTTTCCTGCAGTTCGGAGAGCACATACTCTGTTGTAGGTAGATGTTGTTTCTTCTGAGACGTAGGCGAACTTCTTCTTAGGCTGTACAACCGGGAGTGCCTCTTTCGAAGCGTCCTGGATGCACTTGACAAAAGAATCCGCGTCGCAAAGTTTCTTCTTAGTCCGTACTCCGATGTGAATAGAAACGCGTTGTCGGAAATTCCTTCTGCACTCTTCATCTCTGAGACTTGTCATGTCAATCCTCTGGAGAGGCTGAGCCTCGCTTCCTCTTATGAATCCTCGCAGTGAAGTTCAACAGAACAGGACGGTGATCCGAATCGAATGCGACATCCCACACAGCTCTAGATCTTCGAATGTCCGATACTGGAATATTCCTCGTCAGGACATAGTCAAGCTGTAGTTTCAAAGTTGTCATCTTCCGCTTCCGCTGCTCTTCTGGAGATAGCCGGGTTGGTCCCTGCCACGTAAGCTGATGGCGGCGATGATTCCTCTTGAATGTCGATGCAATAATCAGACCACTGCGTTTACAAAAGTCGACAAGGCGGTAGCCATTGTCCGATGTTTGCTCCACTGGGTAGAACCATTTACCGAGTACTTCGGATTCCTGATCAAGTCCCATCTTCGCATTTGCGTCAATCCCCACGACAACAGCATGTTGACAAGGTATCCTGGCCAGCAACGTATTGAGTTCCTCATAAAACGCATCCTTCGAATTGTCTTCGGCGGTTTCAGTGGGCGCATGAGCACTCACTATCCACAGATTGAATCCTCTTCAGATCCCGCAGTCGTACGAATGCATTCCGGCACGACGTTGAGCCAAACTCCTTAACCATACCATTGAAATCCTTCCTTACAGCTATTGCACAGCCTCCCACTCTCCTATCGTCAGCGTTACCGCAGTAGATGGTGTACTCTCCGACGCTGATGACGGGTCTATCCTTGAGGCGGGTTTCCTGCAATGCAGCAAACGGTGCATGGAAATAGCTCAGAAGTCTGGATAGCGCAGTTTTTTGGATATCACTGGACAGCGATCGACAGTTCAGGGTGGCGAAATTGTGGCTTGTGGCCAAAGACTCCATGACTCCCTAGGTACGGATCCTAAGGTGTTATGGACCAGAGGCCTTAGTGTGCCGGACGGCGACACCTTTATGCAATGTGCGGGATACTTTCGCGATATAGTTGTGCACGCTATATCGCTCGAACGTTCCCTGTGTACACTCAAACGTCTGCTGGGTTCAGTAGAAGCAGGGGCACCAACGAGCAGGTACCAACAGACTTGTATACACACCCCCAGCACAACATATTACAGCGGTTATCTGAGGTTAAAACTCAACTAACGTGCAAAAACGCGTTGAAATTCGACTGACTAACCGCTGTGGCAAAACACTAACCTTTAAAACTTATAATCGACTTTTTATTAATGTGCCAGCCTATAACCGCCTTCCCACTCTTCTCGCTAATTAGTCTGCTGATTCACGCTCAATTAACCCCAAACACTAATGGATCACTGCGGAAGCGTCGTCAATGACCACACCACCATCAGATGTATACGTAGCAGAAGAATTGACTTAAATATAAGTTCCAGCGTATAGAAAACTCCCACCACTGAACTACAAGTGCTTTGACACGTTCTTACTTGATTTCATGTTTAAGCACCCTGAACTTGCTTGACACCACCGTCTTCATGCGGTGGCAATTTCCTATCCACTGCAACTTTTAATACTCTGAAAAGCACGTAATCAAACTAGACTAAAAACACTCTAATGACCTATGTATGTGAGCACGGAAAGAAAAACACTCAACATCGATGACCTAGCGCTATGAAAATACCAGTCCAACCACATAATCGCGCCTACAAAACGAAAGTATAACCCGGCCCCAGACCACACAGAGAAATATTTACACAACGATGCGGGGCCGTACCCACGATAGTCCGGTTGCCGAGAGAAAATGATAGCCAGTATGTACGAAAATAGCATATATGAAAACGAGACAACGACATCTACACAATGAACCTAAGACTGAAAGCGAAAAACCATGGGTAAAGACACTGACCTTGTGCAAAGGCTGAGATCACATCTGGCGTCAGCTGCGTCATCACATTCTCCTTTGAAGCCGGGGTATGAGGACGTGACGTGCTTTCCAGGCTAACTGTAGCCGGTGTGACACTAGCTGGTGACGGAACTGCCTTAAAATATTCCCTCTAAGGACGATGGCCAGGTGAACAAGGACTCCAGAATTGTTTTTTTTTTTTGGTTGTGACATAGGAGCCATTCAATACAAATACTACTGCAATCCCACCAAGACAAGTGGTATGCAATGGCTATGTTAAGAAGAAGACGTAAACATTGGATAAGCCGAGTTCATCACAAATAAATCTGCGCTTTAAGAGTCACCTGGACGGCGAGATAGATAGGGAAATCGAGCTTAGGGGAGGGCAGGAAAAGTTCCCTTAATCCACGGTTAACGAACGTCCTGGACTGCGAAGAAATAATCGAAAATACTCTTAGCAATACGACTTTCGGAAAAGAATGATCCCGTCCCTCTCAGTGAGGATTCGCCCTAGGAAAAGTGGGATCAAGAATAAGATTCGATTTTCTGTGCTTATCGGATCGAAATTCCGGTCCGCAGTTGCAGACGACCGCTGCAACAGCACGTAACCAGATGATAGCCTCTTGAACATTTATCTACGCCTGTTTGTGTGTTTTAAGCACAACGGACAAAACGTCAAACCAGACGTCGCAAACGGTTTTCAGCTTTGAAATTTCTGTTTGATGTACCGAAAACTCGCAAAAAAATAAAATGGATAAATAGCCAAGTTTGGATAATAGCATTTCCCGGGATGAAGAGTGAAAAGAAAATTCGGGATTTGTTCCTCTGGTGGGACGAACGATGGACAACTTTATATGGCGTGGACGGGGTGATCCAATGGGTCGGCTGGCTCACGAGATTTTCATCCATCTTTTTCGTCGTTTTTCCATCTTTATTTCTCTTAGAGGGACCCAAAGCTTACAAACCTGCAGAAAAGTGGGCAACTTTTTCAGCGTGAACACTGCCTTTAAGCTGAAGCCTTTTGAAGATTGAATTTTGATGCTTTTAGATGTTTCATTTCTTTTTTTTACATGATCCTACGATATCCCAAGGTGAGGCATGCACACAGCGGGTGTCGGTGGTGTAATGGTAAAACCCTCGCCCGGAAAGCGATGCGGTGCAGGTTCAAGTCCTGTCTGACCCCCAAATTTTGTATTCAACTCAGCTACCTTCCTGTATCATGTGGTCATGTACCATGCCATAAAAAGGCGTGAAACATCCAAAAAACATCAAAAATACTATTTCAAACACCTTGAGCAACTTTGGTGAAACTTCACAGAAGCTGTTTTTGGACAGCCTCACAGGTTCAGGGCAACAATGAACACTTCTGGTCGAATTTTATGCATGTCCAGGCGATTCTAGAGATTTTTGGAGGACATCTGCATATATACGCACCCTTTTAGGTCAACACATAGTTATTTCGCCTACCTTTGTGCGTTTCGTCTGTTTTCGTCGACGGTTGGCGAACCAGCGATTCACCTGGAAATCACATTCATTAGGTGGTAGTACGGAAAAAAGGCACTAAATTACGACAGAAAATTTCCAATTTTCAACTATTTTAACGACGCACAGTAAAAAATTGTATGAGGATTGAAAGCCCCCCCCCTTTCAAAATCTTTCTGAAAACACTAATCACTGGATCTAAACGCCTTTCTTTCTCAGATATTCCCCGCGGCTTAACGAGCTTCTATTCCACAATCTAGCCCCAGCTATTTCGCAATGCCCCACGGCATTTCGCGGCATAAACACACACACGTACGCTCCTCACCATATGATTACGCATGGCACATGCGCCGAGGAGGGAATGTTTTCGTACCCGGTTTCCACCCGGTTTCCTCACTCACACAGGCTCTCTCGTTGACGGCTGCACGGTGCGTGTGCACCTGTTCTGTACTTTTCTGCAGACGGGTTTCCCCGGAACGAGCGCGCGACGCCGCCGCCGCCGCGACGGCCTCGTCCGCCTTCGCCAAGCGCTTCTCCTCGTCACACAACGAGGAGCATTCGATACGGGGGGGACCGACGGACAGCCGGGGAGAGAACGGAGGGGGCAGATGGGAACTTTTCAGAACTTCGGAGAAAATATAGCAGTACTCAACAGCTTTAATAGAAATGTGTAAATATGAAAGAATTTAGCATTTGTACTCAGAAAAAGGGAGCGAAAAAATAGAAAAAAATAATTTAAGAGAATTTCGCGGATTCCTGTCGCCTCTGTCGACAACTAGTATTCACATACCAACTTATACTTTAGGAAGGGTGAAAATTAGTTGAGGAATGTAATAACTTTTCACTTTTATTCAATTAAACCCTGAAGAGCAATTCCAAAAAAACCTTCAATTCCCATCCCGCCTCAATGGATTAACTCAGCCGACCCCAATCTACAGTCTGCACGGATCGCGCTGATACTTTGTGTTCCATATTGTGCGTTGGCGCGAATTCGGTGCGCATATGTTATAACATGCGTGCACCGAGTTTGAGCCAAAGCACAATAAATAACGCAAAGTAACACTGCGATCCGCGCCGACTGTACCTTATCAATCCTAGAAAGTTTCGTGTGTAATTTCCTTCTCAATTCTGCATAATTTTTTAACTTTCTTTGCCATGAATCCCATAGAAAACACTTATTGCATTATGTATTAAAATGAAGCGTGAACTGACTCAGCTGAATCGGCCTTTCAGGATAAAGGATAAGGTTTTCGGCGTTGACCAGTCTCTAATGGGATGCGTCAAACAATCCATTTCCGTCTAGAATACGAGAGCCGTCTGTTATATTACGGTAGTATATTAGGACCTATGCCAACTGTATCTACCGTGTCAACTTAACATAGTACAAATTTCGACTTCGGATCAATTTCAAGGGTATTGTGCGGCGGGACGTAAAAATTTTCAAAAAAAAAACTGGAAAGTTGGGGGGGGAGGCGTAAGCGATTTTTTAAAGAGATTTTTCACTTCAGAAACTATTCAAAAAATTTTACAGCTCATGGGGGACGTAAAAAATTCGGGCATTGTTCACAAACTTTAACCACCAATGGGGGGAGCCGTAGCTCCTTCGAAGTCCAGAACAACGGTGTGCTTTTGTCCTTGCGTCGGATTAAACACATTAGCTTTTAATTTAGGGCTGCGAGCGTGGCAAAGCATGATATATAAAATCAATTTGTTGAAACACCGGCAATTAACTGTGGTGACAATTCTCTAACACTGGAACTTAGATGGAGTAAGTCCATATTTTCGAATAAACCGGATGATTCGAATCCGCGAATGAATGAAATATTTGAACAACCATTCGGTTCGACCGCAAGTCTAATACCGAGCAGAACATTCAAGTCTTCCTTGGAACAGCCCTATAAATAGCAAACTAGTCTATTCCCAACCTAACTAAGCCTTCCAGCACAGCCAATTAGGCAACCACTCCAGCAATCCTCTTTGAATGCCAAGCTATAGCGCAGACAACTGGGGCTTCAGCGGCGGCCGGGCAAAGATAAATGGCCTTGACGAACGAACGCGATGTGAAAAACGGAACGACCACTCCATAGCCCTTCTGAAGAAGGATTTCAATGATACACGCAGCGTGGGTGGTCGACGTAACAACGCCTAACAATAAGACTGGGCCTAGCTAAGCCTCCACCATTAATAAAACACGAGCGAGTTTTTGAGGAAGTCCGGACGCTTCTTGCAACGAAAATGATGAATAAAGGGTTAATCAATATCCTTGGAACACTGAAAAAAACGAATTTTCATCAGAACCACATAGCTTCAAGTGTATAGCCGGATTACACCACAATTAGGCAAATGTTTCAACACGTTCACACAAGTCTGCACGTTTTATCACATTTAAAGCATTTAGGGATAGTGGAAACCTGCCAAAACTTGTATTCGACGTATTGATGTTTGACAGAGTGCTACGAACATGTCAAAACTTGTGGCGTAAGACAAACGTGCCTGCATTACCTCGGTGTTACTCTGCTATTCGTTGAAACTTATAATCGCGCCCGAAAAAATATGCAAGACAAGAAGCGGAACTAAAGGATGGCCAGCATAATGAACAGCCTTCTGGCAGGCAGACTATGTCCTCAGAACGACCGCCACCCAGCTGGAGACGGACGGCGTGAAAAACATGTTGTTTTCGCTTTTTCCCACGCTATCATTAGCGAAATCGACAGGGGCTCGCCAGCACGCCCGCGTTCCCTCAAACGGCTTCCTCCGCTTGCAGGTCTTCAGATCGAAGAAGGCTGAGAAGCACTTTTGCAGAATATAATTACGGAAGGCTAGTTTAGGATCACCAAGTGATTCTCGCAGGCCTAAATCGATCATGAGTACAATTCAGAATATCCCATAGCTTTATCCCTGGATAACAATACCATTTATGCTAAAGGGCATCTTGAGCGCATCCGTCTTCTGAAAGCCTGGCTTCCGCCCGAAACACCCTGTGCTTGCCCCGATACAAAGGCATACGTTAGCCGTCACGCGGAACACAACTAGTAATGGGTGAGTTAAACCATGAAGTCAACGAGTCAAAACGTGCAGTCCTGATCATGCTGAAAGCCTGTTTCTCACTGTAGTGTAACTATGCTACATACACACTTGGAACCAGAGTGAAGCAGACCGTTATCACATACACCAACGGAGCTAGGTCCCCCTTGGTGACCAGGAATTTGAAAAAATAGTCGAAAATTTTTACTTCCTATCCTGAGTGGATTTTTTCACCCCACAAATTTGTCGTTTTCGATCCAACATTTTTACGCCCCCAACCCCGATTTTTTTTTCAATTTTTACGCCCCCCCCCCCATAATTGTCCTGCGGTACAGCAAATATCCGACCCTGCTTAGCGGTTATCGTATTCCGGAGACGTAAAAAGAAGAGTACGGTTCACGCGCGTACAATGTATTGCCAGGGCAAAAAAGCGTATTCTGATCTTTCCGGCTCAACTGGAATCCGTTACCCATAATTGACAAGTTACGGGCAAGCGAAAGTAGTCTGGCAAGGGCAGACAAGCATGTGTTTGTGCCGGGGCAAAAGCAAGGTCAATCGGCTCAAAGGGCGGGTATCCACAAAAAATCAGACGTTTAGAATACTGCCAATACGGTGATCGCCACCTTTCCAAACAAGGACTCCCATTACGCCACTTTTAATACCCAGAGAACATTTTTCGAACGACGTTTTTTGCTCTTTGATTTCAAATTCAACACATATATCGATTTTGTGAATAGTAGAATGTTGCTGACCCGGTAGGTTGTGCTAATCAGTGCTCAGATCAGATCATCAGGCTGGAATTCCCAAGAATTTAGGTTACAGTATCCTCGTTGATTAGCTCTACAAACCCCTATGAAATCGTTGGTGATCGTTTGTAATTCGAATGATGATCATTTATTTCTTCCAACACAATGTAAAAACTTGTACCAATTCCATTCGGGCCGCGTTGCGTCCCGCGCGCGCTTTTTCAAGAACAATGCATGTGTGTGTTCGTCACTACACCCGGCCAATTCATGCAATTAACCTCTTACCCTTTTTTCCTCCCACCAGCCCCACAATTCATTTCAAAGACGAAACCGGTGTATGTGCGTGCGTGATTGACAGACCAGACCAGACCAAACGAAACTCATCGTCCTAGCTTCGTGTGTGTGACATTTTGTTCTGGGTCAACAAGGTGAACCCGTGTGGAGCTGTTTAGTTGTCTATGAGGAAGTCGACGATACCATCTGGCCCCCGCTGGGTAAGTGATTGACGGTCTTTGTGAGCCACGTCAACGCTCCCACACACGCCACACGCTACCGCGTCCCAAATCTAAACTTCACCTAGAGATTCTGACAGACCTGGCAAGTTTCTTGAACATGAAGTCGCACTCAGATCGCGCTCACAATAGCTTTCACTCGAATGATATTCTATGTGAAATCCTTGAAGTTTAGTTCTTTCCAGCCTGTTTCCATTTTTGCCAGCCTAGTGATCATCCAGTCCACTTGACAAGTTCTCCCATTATAGGCACCACCCAAAGTTGGACCATCGCCACCTTCTTCCTATTTTGCGGACCAGTGATCAAGGTAATGCGCCCAAACCTTTTCGATAGTTACCATCCTTACAAGAGAATGACCAGACCTGATTGCCAGAACTACCCATGGTTCCAGGTTTTCTGATTCACACTACCTCCCAGGTCCTAGCTGGCCGAGCTACAGAAAACAAAAAGTTATGAACGTAGAAGTTGCGAGTTCTGTAGGTAAAATTAAATTGATCGGCCGTAAACTGTCTTTAACGCCCAACCTATCGAAAACGTATACCATCTACGTGTTCAGCGCCTCAAACAACCCCAATGGAAGACGTTTGAACGGAAAAAAATTTAATTTTTTCAATTTAAACAAAAACTTTCTTTTATTTATCTTTACTCAGGGAGCTAAATAAAATAGGGTTTCCTAAAGTAACCGGAAGGTGACCAATCAGAAAAACAAGGCTAAATGCGTAGTTCTGGCAACCAGGCCTGGTCACTCCCTACTTAGAACAACCCATGAAGTTTAGCCCTCTCAGCCAAGACCAACACTTCATTGCCAACTATGTTTAGGTACAACTCAGAAAAATCAGAACAAGATACTTGCAACATAAAACGCCGAAAAGAGGGTACTTTTACCATTTTTGAGATCACGCAAGTTACCTGCGACTTCTCAGAACTTTTTAAATAACTTGATTCCCAGCAATAACCAGCAAAATCAACTTTAATTCAACTAATTTAGCTTGAAACCACTTTATTTCAACAAAGGATTGAATTATGTCGGAGACCATCAACTATGAATTGACTTCAAAACAACAGTAGCCCTACTTCGCGCTCAATCACTGGGGAAAACAAGTCGAAGCTCTCTTTCTACAGCTGATTAGGGATGCTATACGGTGGAAACAAGGTTCGATTCAGCCAAATTCAACGATACGAAATCAACAACTAGATATCAGCATAAGACTCTGGAATCGGGTAAATATCTTCAATTGGGTCGGTTGCTCTATCAATTGATGGTGATCACGTCGTAATGTGCTTATCACGTGCACGGCCGGTGTAAAAGGTGCCTCTTCTTGCTCGAGTCCTCAGTAGGCAATCTCATGCCGGCCTTGGAGGGTGACTTTGAGTCACTCTTCGGGGGCCAGCATATGTTTGACCGCTGGGGGGATGGTGGGCATCCCCACGGCTGGGAGGGGCGGTTTGGCCGCGGTCCGCGGTGAGGTGGTCCTCACCGCTGACCGCGGCGAAGATCGCGGCCAGCTGGCGAAGGTCCGTGGGCCTTCACCCCCAGTACCTCAGTAGCTTGTTATACAGTTGTTCTTACAGTATGGCAATAGTTGTTGGCAAGTTGGTGAGCCTCAAGTTGTTTTCAACATACAAATAACTATACCGTGGTTAGGTACGGCGACAAGTAGAAAGTTGTATCTAAAGTTGAGAACAAGTAAACGAAAATGTTCTGAGTTATGTCAGGCCATACAAGTTACATGTAACATCGACGGGATGCCGCGTACAGCGCGTTTTCCATATGTGACATGGCCCGAGATCCGACGGAAGCTCAGAAAAATGAAAACATGTTACTTGTAACATAAAATGGCGAAAATAAGTTGCTTGTAACATATCTAAGCCGATGTAGGTTACTTCCAACTTAACTCAGTTCATTTGATTTGCATGTAACATATCGAAGAGATGCCGCGTGCAGCGCGCCTGCGATATATTACATGAAACTTACATGGCACAAGATGAGTCGCAAGTAACTTGAATCTGCTAAGGCATTTCCAAGGGGAGTATACGACGCACTCCAGGGGTCAGGCTTAGGATAGGCGTTGCTGTCGGTTCAAATACTCAAGATGAATTGACTTCAGTAGCGATTCGCTATGGGTTAAGGGTAAGAATGATGGTGAGAAGTAGGTTCTCATCGTGGTAATAAATAGAAACTGTGACTCTTTGGATTACGGATAATCAACCCTAGGTCAACTTCATTATTGCCATAACTCTGAGTTAGTCCTTTCGACTTGGGTGCTTTCCCCAGCCACGCTCTCGCGCTAATACAACATGCTTCAATGGAAGTAGCAAAGTACCCAGTCTATAAACATTCCATAGAAACCCCCCTTCGTCACCACTGCAGGATCATCCTCCAACTCACTCATACGTGGTTCCCAAAACCATCAGGTCAATCATCATCGCCAGCTTACGTGCTGTGCGCTCGAAAGGGGATTAAAAGGCCCTCGCGCGGGGGCCGGCCGCCGCCGCCGCCCGATTGACGAGAGTTTTTTATGCGCATATGTGAAGGACGCTCAGCGCACACAACGCCGCGGACACAGTGCGATTCGGAGGATTTTTAGGGACTAATCTGAGGATTGTCATACACAAAAAGTGAATATCCTTACTCCGATTTCAGCAGGATAAGGGCGAGCAAACTACTCGTATAAAAACCAAAGACAGGTAGAAAGCCATCTGCGCGAAGCATGGCAACAAAGGTCGTCCCAGCCGCACAAAAGACCACATTTTGAACACGATATGCAAATTTTCACCGCCCTCCCTCACTTTTCCCGCGCAAACACATTTTCGCAAGACACACAACCTCTAACTGCAAGAATGAGTTGCTACCAGAATAGCGCGACCAGGGGTGGAAGAGAGAATTTTCGTTATTCAACTTTGCCAGAACCTTTTTCTACATTCAAAACACACCCTACTTCTAAAATTTGACCCAAAATTTTTACGCCTACCAAAAAAATTCACATTTTTGAACATTATTACGTACCCCCTGTTGTACGGCTGGACCACACCAGCCTGACTCTGCAGGAAACTACGGGAGCCTCCCGCGAGGGACCAAAGTTCGCCGCTGCATACATGGGCTGGTTTTAAAAACCTTCCCGGGACGCTCCCGTAGTTGCGTTAAGACAGCCACAGGGTTTCGTCTACTTACGGTGCGCTTTCCCCGACTTTTCGTCATATCAGCTTTGCTGGAGGCGAAGCACTCGATCTATCAGATAATCTCAAAATCGAAGATTATCGTTAACAGCGACTTTAAAGCTACATTTTCTTCTTCTTTTTAGAATAAAATGCATCCCCGCGAACCCTTGATCAAAACTTTGACAATTAGGGAGATGGGAAAAGTGCTGCTGTATATCCATACCTGCCACTGATGATGAAACGCACACTGCAACGGCAAATGTGTGCAGCATTAACTCCATTCAATAGCGGAAAAGTGCAAGCGGCCATAACCTGACAACGCAGGCGTAACCACCATCGATATTTACACAGGGAACGTGAAAAGTTGGATTCACCAGTGGACTATGTCATCACATAGAAGACCACACTCGTTGCGCCAAGATTATAAATTCTAGTCGTCAGAGAACAGCCACCACAATCAAATTCGGGGGGCGGACATTGTGCACCCGTGCGTGCTGCTTCGCTTGCGACGAGATAAACGACGATGCGACATCTCCGCTTCGAAGTGAAATCGGATGAATTGGCATGTCCTAGAGCACTATTCATGGCTTTATAGCGTTCGCCGTGCGCGCGACGCTCACCGGAGTGCGACACGCACGCACGCAAGTGAGAAATGTCATGGAGCCGCAGAAGTCAGATGTTTTATGATCTTCTAACGACTAGAACTTGATATCTTGTCTAGTTCTATTCACAAGAGAACACCCCATTAAGTAAATGGTATACGCTTACTGACATTATGGGGAAAAGTTTACCAAACGACTTCAACATTTACTTTGGTATATGGTATTTGAACTTCTTTTCTGCGCGAATAACAATTAAAATCCACTCCCATTGCGACTAATATGGAAAGCACTTTCTGTTTACAGTGCTGCGGGAAATGCAGCTGCGATAATGCACGGCTATGTTAACCAGCTACTACGTATACTATGCATAACAAACTTACTGCGGAAGAGATTTACAGAAAATGTATGCGCCCCAATGACACCGAAATTCTGCATTTGCAGAAAATTACACCGGGGCGAAATTCAACTACTTTGACTTTTTGATGGCACTTTCGAATATTTAGTATCATTTTAGGCATGGTATACCAACAATACTAATCACCAGGTAGCCGAGTTTTGCGCATAGATGTTGGGCCCGAGCAGGACTCGAACCCGTGTAACGTTTTCTTTACGAGATCGCATGCTCCCAATCAAATCACCGAGTGTCTGGTCGATATTTCGCATCGGCCTTACATGACCCACATCCTGTATTCAATACCTGCTAAAATCTAGACAGATCAAACCAAATTGCTTGCAACATACCGACATAAATGTAAGTTACTTGCGACAATGGGCGTTCCAGATAAATGGAGTGCAGGGCCGATATCTGACGGCTAACTTACATTTCCCGATACAAGTTGCGTGCAATTCACAAGGATGAAGATATCACTTACATGCAACTTGTTTTCGGCATTCTATATAAAGTGCGACTCGTCCCTACGTAGCTTTCTGTGAAGTTCAAACACTTCTAAGAAGGTCACTTGCAACAACCATATATTGGTGGATGTAAGTTGCTGTGGTTAAAGAAACGAAGTTCTGGTCCGCAGTTGCACACGACCGCTGTTGCAGCACGCGAAACGAAGATAACCGTGCGAGGACCTCATTTGATTGCCTTGCGCGCCGCTACAGCAGCTGTACGCAACTGCAGACCGGAATTTCGATTCGATAAAGACAGTAGTTGCGACATTCGGCGGTTTAGACAAAGTCTAGCGTGCAGACGATATGTCGCATGCAACTTACATGTCATGATGTAAGTTGCAGAAAATTCACATAGGGCGAGTTGTTACACATGTAACTTGCTTTCAAACTTTAGAACTGCTACTGGACGCGGTTTTAGGGTATGTTTTACCCCGGACTCTCTGCACTTCTCAATGATTTATGTCACTATCTCGCCACTCCTGTGATCCTTGAAACATGGTTTTATCGTTGATGAATCCAACCCCTGAAAATTTCAAACAGTTCAAATTAAGTTACTTCCGATATATGTTCCTGCAAGTTACTTGCGGAATCAGCGTTCCGAGGAAAGCCGATAGCGCGGCCGGTATGTCGTATGCAACCTCCATAACCCTGTTTATAGCTCAGGTTGCTCGGATGAGTCCGGGCGGAGTAAGCTGCGGAGCGGTCGGCGATGGCAAAATATATCACTATTAAGGAGATTTTGACATGATAAGCCCGATAAGCCTTGCTTCGACGGGCTCAAAATGAGCGGCCTAGGCTATACGTTGCAAGTAATTTATGTTTGTCGTTATGTGTGACAAGGAGAGGATTCTTTTTTCCGGCAAACCTAGTTTCCATTTTTAGGCTTTACAACATCCACTGCTCCGTCTAAAAAAATTGTATATTGGCACTGCACCCTCAGGTCATCGACCACGCTCACCTGCCCCAGGCCGTATCCTAATCATAGTCGAAAAACCGTCTCTCCACGGGGGATTTCTGCAGAATTTTCTGTCACTGTACAAAATGTAAAGTTGAAACGTCACGCTTAGACAGAGTGTAACATTATACATGTGTAGCCATCAGGAGGAATGCGACAACGATTATACAAAAACGTCCAGCGCGTATAACATTACGATAGAAAGTGCAGCAGGCGTACGCTCGCGACTATATTACGAGATGAGGAGACGAGACGCGTTCCCCACATTGTTTCCAACGTGAGTCATCCAATGGAATTCTACGAACACGTCGCAGTCAACGCCTACAGAATTAGAATTGTTATACACCACCATTCTTCAGAAATCAATGGCCGACTGAGTCAGGAAAAATTGACGTCAATAAAATAACGACACATTGCAGAAACAGGACCTCTTAGAAATACCAGCGCCTCACAGTTTACTTCACGCGTGCACGTTTTGCTGTTGGTTTTGCTTGATTTGTTCACTACAACTGCACCATTCACGATGAGATCAAAAAAATTTCTTCAAGCGAAACAGCGAAAAAAAAAACTCATATAGGGCGCAGAAAATGATATCAAAAAGAGACAGAAATTACAGAGTGTCGGGGATGTCTAGGCAATGTTTTGACATATATATCCCCCGCACACACTCCCCGTCACCGCGATCCGCGGCTGGTGCCATCCGAATCAAAAACGCCGCGCGCGATGACTGCGCGCAAGCGTGACGCGCCATAAGCGGCGAAAACTGGGTAATTGCTAGAGCGGCGTTTATACTTCCGCCGAAGAGCGGCGCCAAAGTGCAATTCTACAATATCGATCCTGCAGCGCCGCGTGATCAGTATTACAGAAACACACTGTGCCCCTCCGCTCGTCGGCGGAGGCACGCCTATCCCGACGCCGTCGTCGGAAGATCGCTGACGCGCCACACTCATCGTCCTCGCGCTCGCCGTTTAGCGTCATTTGACAGCAAATCACGGTGTTTAGTCACTGCATAACGACGCAGCAACGCGAAGGCCACAACACTCATGTACGTTCTGAATTTATAAAGACCTGTTCACACTTCCCATCGCCGCGATCGATACGCGGCGTTATGAAATGCAGGACGACGCATGCAATTCTGCCGTTGCTGTGTCGCTATGATAGGAATCGCGAGAACACATTGCGTCATAAAGGCGCTGAACGGCAGGCGCAACAAAGTTAGATATGACACGTCAGCGACTGACTAGGAATGGCGTCGCGGCTATACCACCCACTCCATACTCCCTGTCGGCGCAATCTGACTTTTCACTGTTCAAGCGCGTCGCCGCACGCGCAACGCAGGATTATGCGAAACGTAGCGTGCATCGAGGTAACCAATGAGGGACCCACTGAATCGGGTGGCCGGAAATCGTCACGCGGGTGGTGCGCAGCAGTCGAGGGGCTAGCATCCCCCCTCAAAAAAAGAGAACGCGATCAGCCCCCCACAACCCATCTAAGAGTGGGCGGGTCACCCGGAATGCCGCTTTTTGCACAGATCTGAGTAAAATGAAGATCTGAGAATCCAGAAAAAAAGGGAGTATATCCAGAGAATGCTTAGCTTTTGCTTTTTGCAAAGGGCAAATCCGCAAACCCTGCCAGCAATCTAAAAGAGCACCCATCCATGCAATCCCCTAGAGGCTAGAAAAACAACCTCATTATGTGCACCCACGTGTGTGCCTCGGCTGCGGTTGAGGCATTGCGAAACCAATTTCGAAAACACACTTTCGAAAACACTCGGAACATCTGTTTACCCGATCAAGACGAATACGCAATAACAAGAACATTCTAGAATTATCACAGAAACTTTCAAAAAAAAGTAAAAACAAAAAGTATCACTAAAATAAATGCATCATAAAGAACAAAGCAAGAAGAAAAAACGACCACACTTACTTGTAAATAGGTCATCTTCATTTGTGCCGCCAGTTTCTCTTTGTCCTCGCGACATGGATAGAGGTTTCCGCCATTGGCCATTAGCCACTTAAATGACAGACAAGGATCATTATTCTGTCAAACCCGGGCCGAAGTCCACTTTCTCTGACAGAATACCAGGCACTTTTCTACGTCTAGTGGACAACCCGCACCGCAAGAACACCTGACACGTTAGGACAAATGGACAATTGCCTCCAGGGGATTTTTTGGTTGGTCATTTTGGTCTATTTTCTGTAAACAAGTTGCGACCACAAAAAAAAACCATTCAAAACTACACAAAAACATTTGAATAGGAGATTTTTTTAATTTACATTTTTTGGTGAATCGAGAAAAAAATCTCTATTCTATATTGTTTCAAAAAATTTCAATTTTTCTGAGAATTCCTGAAATGCCAACCAGTAACACGTTACGTCCGCTACACGTAGAAAAGTACACGCTGCGCATACCTTGTCAAGCATTGCGGACTGTTGTCGCACTCGCGCCTTCTCGCTGGCGACAGCCGAAGCGACTGTGATCTCGCCAATCGCAGAGATGTCGAGCTCGGGTGATTGCGAGTTGAGCACGTTTGCCATGTTGTCGTTCTCGTGTGAGCCGAGTGGCGAGACGGCAATCTTAAAGGAGTCACATGTGAAATTCGAGGACTCAGAATCTTGTGTGGAAAAGTCAGTAAGCCACTTGTCGGCCGACAATGGCACACCGCCAATGACAAACAACCGTCGGCTTCGGCCAGATGTGAGCACGACTTTTGGCCGGATACTCTTTGGTTATCTGTGCAATTGTTGTAAACGCACATATACCCTTCACTCTAGATTTTGCACCGTTTTTCTTGGTGATGCAGGTCTGTTTTTAACATAGCACGCTAAACCCTGGAAAAGAAGGCGATTTTCTGAGTTCAGAGAATATAGCAAGGCCCATGTGGCCTTAGAAAAGCATAGAACATAGTGCCGAGAAATGGAGGTCAGAAAGGATACACTTTTTGTGTATCAGGTCTCTTGGAGCGAAGGAAATTGAATTTCGTAAGACCCAAGATTACACTTTTTCACAAACAGTAAATAATCATAAAAAACAGAATCAAGCATATGTGATTTAACTTTCTACTTTTTTACTAGGCTAGAAGAGACCCCTACGATTTTAAAGGCACAGTCTAACCTAAACTTGTTCGCATATCCGAAAACCGTAAACAGGCACACTGAAGATCAGAGTGCAGATTTTTCCAATGTTCTACTGGAAAAACTGAAAATTATCCAAAATCAGAAAAGTCAAGAACTGAAATTTGCGGATCGCAGAATTTTCCTTTCTCAGAATATTCAAGCAATATACTACAATTTCCACTCTTTCGTGTATAGGCTTTCCAGATAGCTGATGTATATATTTATACCGAATCGAGTCGAGTCATCGAGTCTTGATATCGACTGAAACATTCGACATCGAATCATTCGACTACTCAATAAATCGAGCCCTTGAAAGGTCCAGTTAAAGGCAAGGTTCTTGATAAAATCGGTTGTTGGGCTATACTCATGGAAAAGTAGATCTCGTCATTACAAAAGTGATAATAAGTAAAAAAAAAGTGGAGAAAAAACGCTCAGGAAGAAGTTATTGCTTGGTGTCCTCCCGCCCCCAATTATCGAGATTTCTGTAAAAGCCAGTTTTGCCGTCTTCTACTTTCCTTCTGAAATAATTGCTGAGCACTTTTAGAGACTACTGGCTACTTTAGGAGCAAAACAATGAAGGATAAGCAAGCATTCATAAAAATCTCACAGACACCAGTAATTACACGTCCTGGCTTGTTTCTGTGCGTTTTTTTCTCAAGATTTTCACTTTTTTCGCCTATTTTTTCTTTCGTGATTACCTACATTTTTCATGAAGAGAGCTCGAAAATTTATTTTCGAAATTTTAAAAGACCGAATAGGTCGAAAAATCGATTATTGGAAGCTTTGAAAAAAAAATCTAGTTAATGGAAAACTCGAAATTTTCAAAAACGAGTCGGTCGAAAACTCGATTAATCGAGAATTCGAAAAACCTATCTAGACTATTCGAGAAAGAATTCGAGCTGCCGATACCTCATTGCTACGGCTACTCGAAAAAATGTGATGCCGGAGCTAATGTTGAACATTATTCGGATTTCATAATTTTATGAACACACGCGTAAAAATTCTGCTGCTTTTCCAAAAACAGCTTCAGTTGGAGACGCTAATTTTCTCTATAACGCCCACTTTATTAATTGGTAATTATGGAACAAGGGCTATCCACAGGGAGAAGCTGGGCCGTTTTTGCAGTTGGACACGTCACGCTACTTAATTCAAGCGAAGTGGTCCCGAGTGGAATTAGAGCCGCAAACGGCGGGACAACTCCTCCTTCGGTATGTACAGAGCCCCTATTCCGTTTACTATGGAGCGCTCTGCAGCAGTTTGTTTATAATGACCTTCAACAGCATTTTAAAACTTTTTTCTTTCGAATATACTCAAATTCCCCATGGGGTGCATTATATATAAATACTAAAAATAAGGACTATTTGAATAATCGTGATAATATTCTATGCAAAACTACTGGGGAGAAACAACCAAAAGCAGAGGGGCAGAGAGAGAGAGAGAGAGAGAGAGAGAGAGAGAGAGAGAGAGAGAGCGAACAGTAAAATAGAAAAGAAAATCCGAAGAATGAATGGATAATCTTCATAAAACGATTGAAACAAGCACCCTACCTTACTCATAATATCGAAATTGATGCCAAGAGGTTCTCGAGGCGTTGTACAGTGTGGCGTCGGTGAACACGAAGACACCATGAATATAGTCTGTTCCTGAGTGAGAGAGAGCGTTTGATGACTGACTGACACCTGCAAGTGAGAAGGAGAATGTCTTGGCAGTTGCACTTCTGGCAGTTGCACAACGCGGGAGGTTTCGAAATACCGACACGAAAGTGCAAATCTGCAGGCAGAACAATCAATAGGCGATTTTCGAAAAGGCACACTTTTCACCAGGGAGGCTGGTTAGATGATGTCTATTGGTATATGAGAGTGTGTTTAGACTGACAGCAGCCATCCACGTCGTACGTCATTCGAATAGGAAGTTGGGGAGGGACAAAGAACCAGGGGAAAGATTGTATAATCAGCAGAGAGATGGGAGAGGCATCGGCAGCAGGCTGGCTGATACAGTCAGGCTCATCGAAAGCAAACACAGGAACCTTTTCATAGCCCATATGATAACATAAAGTGAGGGGAAAAACATTGGGAAATTCTTCTGCGATGATGTGCTGGTGACTTTGGCCGCGCGCGCACCAACCGACTAACAAGACCAACCGGTTCGGAGATCTGCCGCCGACCACGGACAAATGACAATGCGTTTTCGTTCGACCTCTACCCCCTCACAGTCGAGAGTGAGCTCATCAAAAGGCCGTATTCAGGAATTTCCAGAAAAATGACAGCAAATTTCATGTCAAAAATGCGCGAGTTTATGCGTTCCTCTAAATATGGAGCTCTTTTAGAAATTGGCATGGTCAAGCAGACAATTGTCCCGTACTTCGAACGAGCTACGTCTCCCCGGTTAGGACCAAATTTTTCAAAAAAAAATCGAGAAATTTAATCTCGCGAATTTTTTTTCTACTAATTTGTGACTTGATACTTTCAAGAAAAACTTTATGACTTTTTTCCTATTTTTGTCTATAATTGACACTACGCCCCTTACTAAAAAGAACTTTACCATTTAAAAAAAAGAAAAACACCCCCATCCGATTTTTCGTTTTCGGCCCCAAATTCGCACCCACGAAAAAAAATCGATGGTTGTAGAGCCCCTGTTCGAATTAGACGGCTAGTGGATACGGTTTAGAGCATAAAAACAGGACCAGAAGATACATCCCAAGCATGCAAGCTATAGCCCGTTAGAGTCGATTTGCGATTCGTCACATAGACCCCGCCAGAAATACATTCGACGAGCCCGGCTGATGCACGCATGGATAGGATTATCGACAGCATGAGCTACAATCGTCAGATACAAATACTCTATAGAATACGAAGTGTAACTGAAGCCTCATAGGGAAATGGAAGATCTAGTCAAACTTCGCTGAAAAATTAGAAAACCCCATAGGTCACGCTCAGACATGAAACAAGTCGAGCATATTCTAGTTATCAAGCGGCCAAATTATGGCGAAAGTTAACATCAGAGCGTTCAATCATGGGTGGCAGCAACAACGGATCGATCAATGAAGATGGCTGACCCTGCCGCGCACAAGAACTTCCTCTCTTTATTCTAATGAAGTGCAATTGAAAGCATTCTCGATGATGTTCAAATTATCAGCTTCTTTCTACCGTTACCTACCTTGAAGGCGGTGGTCATGAGAGGAAAACTGTGTTGCAGTTTTCGACGTTTTTGAGTCGAGAAATCCACGAAGTAGAGGATGAAAGGGAAAAGCCCCCACAAAACTCTCAAATATCATAGAAAAAAACTGTTAAAAAAATCTCTTAAAATATATAATCCTCTAGAAAAATTCTAAGAAATCTTTAAATATTTTTTAACCACTGTTTGATGTGTTTTACCCACTGCGAACCTTTGACAATCCCAATTCGTTAGGAAGCGGCTTTGTTTTCGGTTTCTTGTACCGAAAACTATAAAAATGAAGTGGTTCAATGCACATGATTGAATGTTAGAATCTTTTTCAAAATTCGGCAACTGTTCCCCTGATGAAACGAATGCAGGACAATTATCATATGACGTCGGCGGGGTGATCCAATGGGTCGGCTGGTCCTCGAGATTTTCACCCACTTCCTGGCCGTTTTCGTCCTACTTCCTTCCTTACTCTTCTAAAAGGAACCCAAAGCTTACGTCTCTGCGAAAAAAACGGAAGTTGCTGGATGTTTTTGTGCTTAGAAAAAAAGAACTGCTGTACAGAGAGAGATTATTCGCGTCTTCACCTCATTAAGTCCTGAGGAAAGTGAGCTGTGTTGAAATCGTAGGTGCTGATGAAATTGCCAGCGAACTCTCAGGAATCTCTCCAGGCACAACAGTGTAAGCTATGTAAAAACCACAGCGGGCTCGGCCTAGTGATAGATGGTCTGTTACAAATGCAGCAGCAAAAAAAAATTAACTACTATCTCCATATGACGTCCACAACCAACTGAAAACGATAGCAGAAAAGTACAAACCTAGGGTTAACTTTCAACCCAGAGCGATATGAACCGAACTTAAGGTTAGGCGAGCAGGGTCAAGCGATTACTGTCCCGAGTGACAGCGGGAGATGTACAAAAATGTGGAAATTAGGGCGGTAAAAATAAATACAAGTTTAAAAAATTAAAGAGCAAAACTACAAAATTTTTTCGTTTTTTTTTCAAACTTTCAAGTCTTAGAAGTGTCGGAAATTGTTCAATTAAATTTGACCATTTCTCCAAAAATTTTTGTTATTAAGAAGGGTGGACGTAGCTAATATACATTGGATCCGAGTCGTTTCGGAAAACTGCAAAAGCTGCTTTTCTCTGCGCTGTCAAGCTGATGTTTGGAAAAATTGTGATTTTCCAAACGAAACTCATGATAACATTCACGCGAGGACAATTGTGTCGTCGACTTCATATTAGTTTTCGTAGAATGTAGGTTCATTGGAATGATTCGGATATTGGAAAAAAAATCGGATATTTTAGAATATCTTGTCACAGAATCTCCTATATACTTAAAAATTGAGATCATTCTGCCTTTTTAGTCCAGATACATCTACACGTAAATAAACCTTTCAGTTCAGGGTAAAGCAGAAAAGGGCAATTTTTGCAATTATCCTCAATGAGTCGGATCCAATGTACCCCGTAGCTAAGTCGAGGTCCGAGAAAACGGTCAGCTTGACCTTTTGGGCGAGAGTGGCAAATACAAGGCGTACAAGGGGCTACAAAAGTGAAAATGGAATGAACACAAGTTCGAGATCAAATTCCATATGTTCGTGAAAAATATCCATTTGAGAGAGGCATTTCTCCATAAACTCTATACTCAAGAGAAAGAGAGCGTTGATTGGACGCGTGGAACTTGACGCCGATGTTTACCCCAATGCACTAACACAAATGACAACCAAAAACACACACACACTACATATGTTGTAGGAGGGAAATAAATGGGACGAGAACAAAGGCGGAAAACCAGCAACACGGCGAACATCAATCAATTTACGGCCGATACTGACAGCAAAGTGCACGAAAAGGGCATCAGAAATATCCACATAACACAGAAAATGCTGACGACGAAACGAGAACAAATCGTCTTGTTTACCAAAAGTGTGCAAATGAAAAATTGATTATGAAATACGTCTTATCAAGAGCAGAGTGATGCAAAACGTTTAAAAAGTGAAAATCGGGAAAAGACACCAACTAGGGACTATCCCAGGACAAACTGGACTTCTAAAAAATGGAAGGTTGAGTGTTGTGGGGGATATGAAAAAGAGACAATTAAGGGCTCAATGAATTTCCTTAATGCATCTGAGTAGACCAAAATCAACGAAAAAAAAAACATAAATTTTTGAATTTTAGAAATTCAAACACATTCAGCCCAAACATTGTCCAGAGGCTAATCTGGGGCGCCAAACACGAATACTAGGTCTATTTTCAGTTTTTCGAAAGATTACGGCAGGTTGCTGCGAACGAACGCAACTTTCCCTACTGTAGCTTACAATAATCTTCCGAAAAACTGAAAATAGACCTTACATTCGTGTTCATCGCCCCAAATACCCCCACGGCCCTGGACAAATTTTGGGCTGAAAATGTGCGAATGTATGAAATCCAAAAAAAAATTTCTGCAAGTTTTGATCTACTCATGCGCCACATGTAAATTTACCAAACTTCAAGTTGTTTCTCTTTACGTTCCCACAAAACTCAGAAGACCATTTTTCAAAACCAGTATGTGCTGGGATTAGCCCGTAGTGAGGGCAGGATCATACTTTCGCACGACCAACAACAGCGACAGTGCATACCGGGCATATCGATTTTCGGTCGATATTGATGGTTAACATAGGGAATGAGCGGATCAAAATATCAAATTTCGGAAACATGATTTCGGGTTTCCACAAGAATTTTTTCTTGGGTTTCGGAAATAGAGAGTGAAACACCCGAAATGCGCGGAAATGCAGTTTTCAGAACACGCAAATTTTTTGACATTATCACTTGGCTGCTTCTATATCAATAGTCTCGAGATTTACGCGTTCGGCAGCATTTTGTGCGATTTTCGAAAAGCGGAAGGCCAAAAACACAAGAAACTGCGGGTTTCGAAACGCGGAATTCCGCTCATACCTGACTGCGACGCGTCGCTCGTCGCTGGAAGTATGATCCAGGCTTACTGTTCAACTCCGCATTGCCATTCAGTCCGCAAAGTGCGCGTTGATTACGAAAGAGTGCTGCGGCGCGGTCACGAGTATCCTCAGACACGGATGTGGGATGACCCGGGCGGTGGGACGGGCACCAAAGGCAAAAAACGCCCGGGTGATCACACCTCCCTGTCTGAGGATACTCGCAACCGCGCCGCAGCATGCTTTCGCTATCAGCGCGCACTTTGCGGACTGAACGGCAATGCGGAGTTGAACTGTAATCACTATTCCGAAAGTTTCAATATACAAATAGAAGGAATATTCAGCAACCGAAAAAAGAAGTTCCATCCTGCTGGTGATACTCGATGAATATTGGAGAACTCTAATAAGCCTCCAGATAATTAGATATATAATCGAAAGTGGTTGGAATTGGATTTGAGAAAAACTCTGGGATTTATTCATTCACTCACCCGAAATGTTGGGAGATCATATTCGCTATGGAAATTTTAACAGCGCCACGCTAAAAATTCACTCAGAATTTTTTTAAGTGAAAAGGGTATACAAAAAAAATCAAGAACTCAGAAAACCTGAAAACCGTTCTTCGAATTGTTATTTCATCCTGAAAGTGGCGTAAAATGCCCTCCCAAAATGGAAAAAAGTCGAAACGACTACAGTTTCCCTGTTATAGAAGGTTTGGGCTGACCCCGGAACCGTAACGGCAAACCAAAAACTTAAGACACATAATAGCGGCAAACATCATCCTATCCAGAGGATATTTTTTGCGGAGCGTGAGTTGCTCACGGCAGAATTGACGCGTTAGGAAGGTCACAAGATTAGCCCCGCACAGTGAGAATGATTCGGCTCCGGCGTGCGGATTCCGATGAGGGGCGAGGCAATCTTGAGTTCCACTTAGCTCAAAAGTGATTACTCTGCATGATTTTCGAACTCCTTTTTAGCGTCACATGCGTATAAAAGGTAAGGAAGCTTCCAAACGCCCACTTTATAAGCTGCATGAAAACGAAATTCTCATGATTCCTTCGTGCGCGTGAGCGGAGCACAGGTTAAAGACAGCGACATAGCGCACTCACGCACGGGCGATGGGAATTCGGCCCTTTGTTTGAAGAGTGTATAACTATGAAAAACGAAAACGTTCCAAAAATATTTTATTTATCAAGCAGTTATTGGGCTTATAGAATGGTATTTTATATGCCTGCTGACCCACGAAGGTATATAAAACACCTGGCTAGATCGGCGAACCGGTGGACACATCATAGCAAACCTTCCATCGTGGGCAGTGTGGGCAAGGCGTGGGCAAGGTTTCGGAGCTCAACATGGACTACGCGCGTGAATAGACCAGCAATAGGTTTGACTGAGTGATAGAAGCCAAAAAAGAGAAAAAAAGGAAAAAATCTCCGAATTGAATCGCGAATTCTAAACCATATCGTAGAAGTGAAAAAAAAAGATTTTGGTGGAAGAACTTAAAATATCATATGCGCATCAATTTATAATCAACAAAAATCTCCCAAAAAATGTGCTTCAATTTGTTTCGGAAGAAATATGTACCTTTTAAAACAAAAAAGATTAAAGAATGCCACATGTCCTCTGTAAAGAAATCTCACGGCGAACGCGAAGCTGCACCCTCCGTCTGCCCTCCGCTCTCTCGCTGTCTCTAACCTCCGCTCCGCACCAGCACGCGTTGAAACCCGGAGAATTTGGCCTTTTCACAGCCTACACAAAGGTGCGTCAATGGAATCTTCCCATGACAATACGACAGAGACGAGAAAAAATACATTACGGAAAACAATCCGCTAGAAAGGTTATTCGAAACAAAAAACATTCCAAAAAGATGACGTAAACAATGTCAAAAATTATTTCATTGACAATTTTTTCATTTTTTAATACTGCCGGGTATTTCTGATGTCCGCGTACTTAGTTAGTCTTTTCTTCTGGATGCAAATATAAGTTGTTCAGCTTTACCTGAGATTCTAACACAGTAAAGAAGATAAAATGAAATTCAATATCTAAAAGATGGCAGCCAATTCCAGGGAACGGACGTAGCTCACCTGTGTGTGCTGCGTCGCGGTCGGTCAAAGTCGCGCGGGGCGGCGAAGCTACATCTCCGCATTCGGGTGAAACAAAGTAAATTTCATTTCCTGGAGCATTACCAACTCTTCTGTGTTCATGCCACTAATAATAGGTGTTTTCTCGTACAAAAAAGCTTAATACTCTTATACGAACGGGTTTTTCGCGTTGACAGCGACACTTACCTAACCGTGACGCTCACGCACGCGAGTGAGCAATGTCGAGCTGCCGCAAATTCCAAACTTCGGAAAATAAGAAAAAAATCTACAAAATCGAGATGAGAAAAGGCGCAGGGAAAAACGAAGAGTTTTACGACAGAGAACTACAGCTATTTCCTGTCAACCTCTACATAGCTATGATTCTCTACGGAGTCTAGGGAATGGAAAAAATAGGAAAGACAGAATGATTAAGGAACAATAATGATGGCGAAGAAAGAAATCAATGATACCGGGAAGAGCGTGCGTATGGATAATTCGGAATTTTAAAACAGTCTAAATAAGGAGGAGGATTCGGATGCTGAAGATCTTTCTCCATCGAAAGACAAGAGCTCTATTGAATCTCGAATTTGAAGTTGTTCCACAACACCAAAAAAAGTCCGGAAAACTGGATTATTCAGTCTCGAAAAACGGAGATTTCGAAAAAACAATGAAAATGAGAAAAAAACATGAAAAATCTACTATGAAAATAAACCCCTCTTGAGAGAAACCACCACTTGGACAACATCCCGACGGTAGATGGATGGTGCAGGCTGGGCGAATGGCAAATGCGGGAGGGGGGCCATTGTGATGGCGCCGCCGTCGTCGCCGAAAATAGCGCGCAAATGCACGGAGATGCACGACACATACACAGAGACAACCGAAGAGTGCAATTGCGGACGAAGAACATTCAGCAGGCGGGGCGGTCCGAGAGATTGCAGCGAGTCGTTCCCAGTGACTGAGAAATGACGGACGCACTTTGAGATGAAAGCCATCCGATGCCAACAGAAATAGCTGCGCCCCGTCCTCACGCGGATTGTGAGGGGCTGAGAAATGCAATCTGAACGGAGCCGCGAGGAAAAACCGATGGCTCTTCCAAGTTTCACACAGAAAAAATTCACTGGAAAAGGGCCATAGTGAACAGGGTTTGTGTAAAGTAAAACTCCATAGAAACCCTACTCCACCTCGTAGAGATTCCAGTTGGCTGAATAGCAGCCCTGAAGAGGGTGTGCCCCTTCCACACCGACGCAAAGCCAGGCGATCCCATAAAAACAAATGACAAATTCGTCCCCATTTTTTTTAATAAGGCGAGCAGTGATTTATCAACAATTTCACGTACACAGCGATACGCAGGCGGACAAGTGCAATCGTACTTCGGTAGAAAGATGACAACAGATAAGATAAAACAACAAAAATAGAGGCTAGGCGTGTTTTTCTCGATGCCGATCATTGTAGTACGTTTGCCAAGTAGAGAAGAACAATCGAGAATGCACCAGGTGCGAAAAGTCGGCTGTGAACAAGGGCATTCTACACTAGCTTGCGAATAGTAGGTGAATTCGACTTTTTTTTTGTTCGATGAGAATGGATGTTGGAGAATTGGTCAGAACATTTTCAAATTTTTTTCCAATTTCTTCAAAATTATAGACACGAACACGATTGAACAATTTTCCTCTGCGTTCGAGCTTCAGAAATCGGACGAATATTCGAAGCCGCGAATAATTTGAAATCTCGAATGAATCGAATATTCATTGAAGCATTCGTTTTGGACGCAAGTCAAGTCCGCTATTTCATTTGTTTGACCGGTTTGAAGGCAGTGTTCACGATAATTTTCAATTTTGAGATCATTTGCGATATTGACTAAGTTCCCCCCCCCCCTAAAATGACGTAGAAATTGGGTAAAACGCACCAGAAGCACACGAAATCCCCAAATCTCACCCCGCCTCTCGCGTCTCACAATGAAATCTTTTGTGGACCCGTCCTTTGCAATTCTCCACTCTATGTTGCTCCGTTCTTTCCTTAAGGCCCTAACTAATCCTGCTTTGCATAAAATACTCTTCTACTTTCGATTAACCCCATTTTTCACAGGTGACAACCACCGTGAACATGTTTATACAATGGGACATCTAGTCCAGGTCAGAGCGTAAAGTCACTGAAATAAGACGTTTCAGTGCGTTTCTCGCTGTAGCTTCGTAATTTTGGTAACAATTAGTTGCAAACACATTTTTTGAGCGGAAAACTCGGGAACGAAAATCATAGTGAACACTGCCTTTATGAACGTTGGGGAACGTGGTCGTTCAACGCTAGTTTTCGTATGACGAATAAACCGATTGACGGACTTAAAGAATTTCCAACGAATGGTTTTCTATTCAAATCATAGAAAGAAACGACTAAAAGGATTATTCAAAAAATAACTGTCCTCAAAAAGGCCCCTTTGATTAATTCAAATCCATGAGCTTTTTTTTCAACTGCCAGATTCAGATTTTTGGACAGCTATTCTAATCGAATCGACTCGGAGATTTCTACTCGAATCGATTGAAAACCTATGGGTTAACTATCTGAATGGGTTTGAATGATCGCTAAAACGTATTTACAGAAATTTCATGAGTGGCACTCGAGAACGATTGGGCAATTTTTTTCCCGTGATCGAATATTCGAACATCGTCAGTCAAAACAAAACGAATATTCAGAAAATTCTTTACGGCAAAATCTTGAATGAATCTAATGTTAGAAAAAACCTATAATTTACAATTTCAAATAAACCGAATTTTATTGAAAAACTTGACCATTCCAAATCCTACATAAATAAAATCATCAAAAAAAAACGCCGATCCATTAAAAAACTCGAATATCCGAAAGCACCTCTCCTTTCTCCTAACTCCTCACGTGTTTCTCACTAATCGCGTTTGAAGAAAAAGTGATATCAGGTTAAAATCTGAAAGTTGGACGTTTCACGCGCTCAACGTATGATCGTAAATGGGAGGAGGAAAGTTTTAGGGCTAGAAACATTCCAGATTTTGTAGTTACGAACAGATTTTTCAGGAGAGACGATTTTTCTGCGTAATTCGAAAAATTATGAAAATCACATTATCAACCAACAACGACAGTAACTAAGACAATGTTGGGCACAAGCGACGCAAATAAAGGTCATTTTATGGAAAAAAATCAAAAAACCGGAATGCACCTCTACCATCTTGTCAACATTATGCAGCCTAAATGAAGCGCTTTGATAGACAACGCAGGCGCAGGCATGGATAACGAGGTGAGAACTAGAGCGTAAAGGGCCCATTACATATCTGGCCAAGTGCCAGGTAAGCCGTTCTGCTCTCAGAGAATCGTATCGGGAGAATATTGGCTCGGCTGCCGTTGTGTGACGATTGTACACGTCGGTCGGCCGGCTGGTCGGCTGGGGGAGGCCGGCGCTGCCGATTGCGCCACGTCGACACATTGCGAAACGCCAGTGACTAATCGCACTCTCCTCGTTTCTCAATACGTTTTTGACGTTCTCCTCCAGGACGTTCCCACAAAACTAATGGATGGAAGGCTTTCTGCCAACCATGAGTCGCTATGCAGATTGGATGGCTTCCAATCGCCAAAATGCTGCAATTTGTTTGCCTCCTTTCTGAGTCGATTATAACGTCAGGTGTATAGTAAAGTAACACCACTGTAAACAACATTTATTTCAACGCGTTTACACTCAATTTGACGACTCTACATGTTCACACAGTTCAAGGCTGGTGGAAACTTTTGAGAGACAGCTCAAGACGTTACGTGTGGACCGAACACGGTTAACGCGTCCAGATCACCGCGGTGGGAATTTGCTATTTGCTGGAACTTATAGTTGTCTTCCTTCCTGCCTCTGCACTATGTCACTGGTTTAAATGATGACCACCCGATTTGGACCGTTTCTGCAGCGACAGCTCCCGAAGGTACACAACTGCTTGTCAAAGAAAAATATTTTTCTGCCCATTTCACGTGTGTCATTGAAGGATTCCACAATATGTGTACACGGGATGGTGAATTGTGGCGCCTGATGAATCCGATCGCAAGCAGAATCGATTGGAATGATCGCGCTTTATTTCCTTTCCAAGGATGGATTCACTGAATATATACGGGAACTGATAGGAATAACAACTACACTTCAAAAGGATTGAAAAAAATTCATTTAATAGTGGAGTAACACCCCACCAATCCGTAATGTTTCACCGCGCTCGCCGTTCAGAGTTTGACAAGTTTTCAACTGGCATAATTGTCTAGCTTTATGGTGTCAACATTTCAAAAAGTGCAGCCTGAAAGGCACAGGACACCCAGAAAATTATTTTTTAGGTTTTATCCTTGTCTTGGAGAGGGTCACACTCCGATCATAATAGTGTTTCCAAAATCTTCCAAGACCCCCAACGAACGGAGATTCGGCTCCTTGAAAATGCCTGTTTTTTGAGAGCAAAAATTTGGTGGGCGAGTTGTCTCAGGTCTGTATTTCTCTTGATTCGCATTCGCGGCACGAGAGCAAAACAGAATAAGGAGACAGATCGGAAAGGGAGTGAAGAACGACGATTTGGTTGAAAATCATTCATCCATGAAGCCGCTATTGAGATCGGAAATCAGGAAGGGGGCCGGGCCCGTGGTGGTCGCCTACATATATCTCTCTTATTTGGAGGAATAGAGATTTCGCATTTGGCACGTGTTATACAAGAAGAGGCAGTGTTCTTTTACACAATCACACGAAAATCTCAAAATTCATATGTGAGGGTGTAGTGTGCCTTTAAGTGAGCATGTTGAAACGTCCGTTGTTTACCGATATGTAGCTCTGCTAAACGCTTGAATGTTATAAGCATGTTCTACAAGTACTGTCTCGCAGTACTGCTCACATCAGCTAATGAATCAATCATGTCAGCATTTGGATACACTCTAAGAGCGTGCCTTTTCCTCGTGTTAATCCTGTACCTTTCTACCGACTATTACCCGCAACCACATTGGACCGAATGTTGCATTGTCCCTCCGTATTTCAGCTTTCTGAAAACCAACTGACTTTATGGTCTTTTATTACTAGTAAGCATTAGAGCAGAGATTGCACTATCGCTCATCACTAATTCTCCCTGAGTAGCCAAATTATTCTGCTCTTCAACTCAATTATCACTCCAAGTGTATAGCAGAGAAACACCATGGTAAACCACGGGCGTCTCATCACGTTAACTAGACTGCACGTTTAGACACGTTGATCCCGCTGTTGAATCCAGTTAAGACTGGCGGAAGCTTGTCAGTGGTCGGATACATGTCAAAACGTGTTGTGTAGGGCCAACATGGCGAAACTTCTCTAACTTACTGTGTTACTCTGCTATTCGCTGAAGCTTCCAATTGTGTTGTACTTTGTAGCCATTTTTTTGCTAGAATTCGCTATCGTATCAGAGCTAAGGCCGTGTACATTCCTATTTTTTTCTCCTGAGTAACCACTTGACTACTCAATGATCCTTTCCTGTTTGCTAGCATCCGTTGCCAGATACCCACTGAAATCTGCTCCACATGATTTTTTTCTATCTACCAAAATTGCACCGCCACGTTGAAGCAGAAATCGTGTTGTCGTTTAGTGCTTCCTATTTCTGGCGTCCACTGGACTCAGCACTTCATCACCCTTTGCTACTGGTGGGAACCCGCTACCATGTGAGGCAGCGTCCATAGTTAGCTCCGAGCGTCAAGTGACGCTGGGGGTCTGCAACGTTACCATTTGGTACTGATTGCACTTCGTAGGTACCACTACAGCCGGTCTACGGGGCATGGTACACTTTGCCGCTGTAATGAGTACAAATCGCGGCGGGATCCTGACCCCCCGGGATCTTGGAGCAACAGCATAGGTCGTCGGAGGAAAAGCTAACGCCCGTCTGTCGCAGCGACATGACGCGGAGGGCTGACATATTGCAAAGGCACCGGCCTGCCGCTGCCACTGTCGCTGTCGCTGTGCAGCGCACTGCGACAGGTTCAAAAGGCAGGAGCTCCGCGACAGGCGGTCACTGTCGCTGTGCAGAGCGACGCGACCGTGGGTCGCAAGGGTATACCATACCCCTATCGCTCATTTTGGCGGTATCGTAGTTGCACCGGCTCTCACTAATATTATCAATACCATCGTTGACCCCTCGCCGTTCTCGGACACGCTGCATGCGCCAGCGATTGAGCGGTGTGCGCCAGCGTTTCAGCGACATGCCACTGGTTGCTAGCTATCGACGGAGCCTCAGGGAGGGAAATCTTGCTATCGTTCACTATGGATTGTTCCTGTCTGTGCACATGATTCGACACCCCATGATTCTTTTGAGATTGCTAGCAGCAATCTATTAATAGCCAGCTATTAGCGATTGCTACCGTATAAGAGCTAGAGTTGTACTCATGTTCAATAATCCCTCCCTGTGAACAGCCACAGGATTCTGCACTATATGGACCTTCCATATTGGCTAACATCCGTTACAGTATCAGAGCGGGAGTTCTATAATTGTTCATTGATCCTCCTTCCTGATTGCCGACAGGATTCTGACATCTATGGTCTTTTTCTATAGGCTAGCATCCTTCACCGCAATAGAAGAGTGTTCAGTACTTCTTCCTCACGATTATCTTTTAGGATGACCGAGAATTCCTCTACATTTTCTGTGTTTATTCTAGAATTCACCCATTCACGTAGCACAAAGTATCTGAGTTGAACACAACCCTAGGGGTCAGGAAGGACTCGAACCAGCATAGCATCGCTTTCCGAGCGAACGTGTTACCATTACACCACCGGCACCCGCCCTGTATTCCTCAGTTAGTTGACACAAGAGCTGTGTAGATACCACAGAGATCACTCCACAAAGAGTATAATTTGGCATGCACGAATCAGAGGAGTGTGGAGTGGTGATGGTGGCGTACTGGTAACGCTCTCGCCCGAAAGCGATGCGATGCAGGTTTGAATCCTGCCTGTCCCCAGAGTTTTTCAACTCAGCTACCGTGTGATCACCATGTCTTAAAAGGGCATAAACTATTTAAAAAACATCAAAATCCACTTAGCTTTCCCTTGTTATTTGATTGCTTCTATAAATGGAGATGTTGCGCTTCAAACTCTTTTTTTTAGTATCGCAGTCAACCTCCTGTGAGCTCTTTCGGAGAGCTATCGCCATCAGCGTTGTCGTTCATACAGAATGTTAGTCTCAGCAGTTCCTTCGATTTAGATGCTTTATACAGCCTTCAATCGATGTTAACTCTTTCTCCTTGGGGCTGTTTTCAGAGGACCGCGCGATTCAGTCGATCGTTATAATCCATCTATGCCAGTCAAGGGTGTCATATTTACGAATCTACTCGTCTCTATGGGCTTCTTCATTACCTCAGAAGAGAAAACTTGTTCGCGGGCTAATCGCTGTCCGCTACTAGGATAGGCGTTTGTCCAACCGGTTCGTACTGGCGGTAAGTCTTTGAACTCACGCTGTTGAACCCAAAGGTCCCGCTAGCTTGCGGATTCCGGTGGCTGGCTTCCTGATTGTCAAAATACTTCTCTAGCGATAGGGAAGACAGATACGATTTTGTATAGCTTAGGTGAGAACAATCTGTTCCACCCTGAAGTCAGCTCTTAACTGGTCGTTCCCCTTTCGGTGTCTCCACTGATTCACAGCCTCATAAAAAGTCGGGTCAGTGAACGATTCGAGCATTAGCATTCGTTGTGAACTCTCGTCATTAAAGTGTCCGTTCACCTCTTTCATTCTCTGCTCGTGAGCATTGGACAGTTGTTATAGGGAACGAATGCAGACAGAAAAACGAATCTCCTTTCCGCGCGCTGACAGATAGAAACGTCATGAGTTTGGCGAATTGCCGAGTTTTGTTGCCAGTAAATCCCCTCCATCAGCCATTCATCCGTGTAATGATCATGTACAATGGAACCGTGCGGGGTTAACTGTCATAAAATCTTTCTGTTTGAGCAGCTGTATGCGATGCCGCCCTAGAGCGGGCTGTAGTCTGTTGCTGAAGGAACACCACTTGGTAAATAGCGCTGAATCACAACCATCACTGTTTTCCGTAGCGTGACTGATGGGCTTCCGTACGATAACGGCCTGTTAGTTCTGCACCATGTGGTAATGCAGAATGTTTGGAACAATTCATCTTCTACCAGCAGGGAAAACTGAAGTTTGGTCCTTCAAAGTCGTCTAGGTAGACCTTCTGCAGAATATGTACCTCTACTGCTCCGATAGAGTGAACAGAGGAGGCGTTGGCGTGGTAATTGCATAACAATCGCCAAATTCGAAAAGTCCATCTGGAAAAGCCATAAAATGAAAACCAATCTAATGCAGCCACAATGGGGCGGCAGAAATGTCCAGAAAGCCAATGTTAATTGGCATACAGCCACAATGCACATGACGCCACTGTGCGTCATGTAAACGCCACATCACTTCTGGAATGCATCAAATGGGATAGTCTTGCGCATGGACGATTACAAATTTCAGAGAATAGCAAATTGCCACCGCGATAAACCGTCGACTTTCCAACACGTTTGTCCTACTTTAGTACATGTTTTTACATGTTAGCAGCACTACATCAAACTTGAACACAACATCGGAGCCGTACATTGAAAGGTTTCCACAACATGACATTTCTTTGAACTATGGTATCGACATGCCAAAACGTGCAGTGTACCATACTTGGGCCGAATCGAATGATCGAATCATCAGCCCATTGAAAAAACGTCGTCCTCGATGAAATCGATTCAGTCGACTATTCGAAATTTTGAAAATACAAATAAATCGAAAAGTCGATCATTCGAAAAACAAAATTTTCGGATAAGTCATGAAGTCGGTCATTTGAAAAACGGGATTTTCAGATATGCCAAGAAGTCGACCAATCGAAAATCTGACATCCCGGATGAATGGAATAGTCGGAGATTCGAAAAAGTATGGATTTGACTAACATATTCGAAAAAGTTGACCATTCGAAAATGTTTGATTCTGGACTTATTCGAGACCAGATTCATCAATAATATCTGGGTTAATATTACCCTTGCTTTTATAAGCACATTTCTTTCAGTGAGTCCTTAGTGGACGAAATTTCCGGTCCGCAGTTACGTACAAACTCTGTTGCAGCGCCTCGTGGTCCCAGCACGACTACTATAAACCCCGTGGTGCCGGCGCGATTTTGCGTGCCGGGTGCGTCGCAACTGCGGCTGCCCGCAGTTTTTCCCGTAATTTTCGCCGATAAGAAGCGTACATACCAGTAGGGTAGTTCTCGTGCAGGGATAGTAGCCAGAACCATGACCATAAGAACTTTGAACCCTTAGCGTTCCAAGTTGTTTGCTAGCGCGGGGCGAGTTCATTTTCAGTTTTTGCCACGTTCATCAGGTTCCCATGAATAATCTGTCGACATGCCATCACCATTCTAGAAAGTTTTGGCATTTGATGACGATGGATAGCGTCACGGGCTGCATTTGTTGACAGCGAATAGCGAAAAAGCTTCAGCAACCCTCAACTTTTAGTTTTTTTGGAAATTCCTATAGAGCCTTTGATTCCCGACCCTTTCGCAAATTCCATCCGGACAGCTATTCCGTCGTAGGGGAGTGGAAGCCGGTGGATCGGCTGATCAATGCGATTTTAGCCCACTTCTGGGCCGTTTTTCGTCTTTCTTTTTTCCTTCCTTATCTAGGAAGGTCCCAGAGCTTACGTTTCTGCAAGAGAAGAGAACGGGACATTTTCTTCTTTCACCGTAAACTTTGTCTTTAATAGTCTTCAAGAATATGACGCCAAGTCAAATGCGTCACGTTCCACAGAGAAAGGTTCATTTTTCATACAGTTTCTCTCATCATTTCCGCTCGCCATTCTATCTAAAGGGCTCTACCTATCTCAGTCGGCACTGTTGAAAACGCCGTCACCAGTTGTGAGTCACAAACAGGTATTCGTATTTTTCATACTAAATGCACCTCTTTTAATTTGACACTGGCTGTAACTTGTGGACGAGTGTAAGTTTCGACCAATAGCAGAGTACTGTGCTTATCTGGGTCAAATTCCGGTCCGCAATTGCGTCTCGACACGCTTTGCGGCCGCTCGCTTTTGAGTCAAAAGAGTTTCCAGCGTCGCAGCAGCCGATCTTATTACTCTAGGTGGGTTTTAGAAACTGGAAACTAAATAAAATTGAAGAAAACTGTATAAAAAAAGCCATATCGTGTCGGTTTCGGAGCTGGAAACTCGATTGACTCGAGCGCGTGCGGCCGCAAAGCGTGTCGAGACGCAATTGCGGCCCGGAATTTGACCCAGATAAGCACAGTAACACCGCGCTAAACGAGGGGCGGCGTTTGGCCATGTTCTCCCTATGCTGCACGTTTTGACATGTTTTTTCGACAGGCTTCCACCGCCCATTACTGTTTCTAGCAATTTTGTGAACGTGTTAAGACGTGTGAAGGTTTTGATCTTTGCTATTCACTTGAAGTTATAACCAATTGTGGCCTGCACCTTTTCGAATGAGTGCCGCAAGAATATTTCAACACGAAATGGATAACGAATTGGACCGAATTGAGCAGGCGAAACTGAACAATGATGAAATTAGTCCCAGTTCGATGTAATGCCAGATGACTCATTCCAACGTGGGAATTCTGCATGAGCTGGCACTCATGCCAGTTGCACTTTCTGCCTCGTCAGCATAGCCAATTGCGCCTTGCTCCAAGGGGTGGGAAAAATTTGCAGCAGAATTCACTTTCTGCATTCTGGACCAGGAAAAATAGTCTAAACGTGCTGAATCCAACCACATCGAGGATGTGGCGATAACTAGGAGCACACAAAGAGGAGTTTCAGCCTGTTATTGTCTGACCCCACAAACATCTGACTAAGCGCCGTAAGTATTCAACATTGGTGATTGTCTAGCGGCCGATTGCATGACTCAGTAAGCATTAGGGACAGTCTCTGAGTCAGTCGCGATGCGATGGGGGAACACTACGGTAGAGATTCAATTGAAAGTTTCCACAGATAGCAGAGTGACACCACGATAAACCACAAGGGTTCACCGCCCACCCTAAGCCGCATGTTGTGACATGTTCCCTGACAGGTTTCCACCGCCCACT
This sequence comes from Aplectana chamaeleonis, assembly GCA_029168955.1. Taxonomy (NCBI): domain Eukaryota; kingdom Metazoa; phylum Nematoda; class Chromadorea; order Rhabditida; family Cosmocercidae; genus Aplectana; species Aplectana chamaeleonis. Next base: position 1,550,278 of record JAPDOI010000108.1, read on the forward strand.
CAGAAAAAATGAAAACAAGTTACTTGTAACTCAAAAGGCCGAAAACAAGTTACATGTAACATATCTAAGGACATGAAAGTTACTTGCGAGTTATCTCAGGCCATTTAAGTTACGTGTGGCAAATCGGCAAAATGCCTCGTGCAGCGCGTCTCCGATATCTTGAATGCAACTTACGTGGTCCAGTTACAAGTCGCAAGTAACTTAAATCGAAGAAGATATGCTACAAGTAGCTTGTTTGTACTTTTAGAGTTAGTGCGAACCGATAGAAGCAGAGAAAAAGGAAACAAGTTACTTGTAACATGTCAAAGCCGATGTAGGTTACTTCCGACTTATTTCAGCGCGCCTCCGATGTGTTACACGCAACCTACGTTGCACAAGATGAGTCGCTAGTAACCTAATTCTGCCAAGAAGGCATTTCCAAGTAAAGCAGCTTGTTTTGAGCAGTCTTAAAATTAATTCGAACCGATGGAAGTTCAGAAAAATGAAAACAAGTTACTTGTAACTTAAAAGGCTAAAAAAGCTACTTGTCACATATTTTAGAACATGTAAGTTACCTGTGACTCAACTCAGGCCATTTAAGTTACGTGCAACATACAGTTCAACTCCGCATTGCCGTTCAGTTCGCAAGGCGCACGCCGATTGCGAAATCGTGCTGCGGCGCGGTTGAAAGTATCCTCAGGCAGGGATGTTGGATCACCCGGGCGGTATTCGTCTTTGGTGCCCAGGTGATCCCACCAAGAGGGTGATCCCACATCCCTGTCTGAGGATGCTCGCAACCGCGCCGCGGCTAGCTTTCGCAATCAGCGTGCACTTTACGGATTGAACGGCATTGCGGAGTTGAACTGTATCTTCGGGACGCCGCGTGTAGCGCATCTCTGATAAGTTGCGTGTAACTTACATGGCCCATGATAAGCCGTAAGTAATTAAAGCGGCAAAGATATGTTACAAGTAGCTTGTTTTGAGAGTTTCAAAGTTAGTGCGAACCGGCGGAAGCTCGGAAAAATGAAAACAATTTACTTGTTACATATCTAAGCTGATGTAAATAACTTCCGACTTAGCGGGCCTCCAATATGTTACACGGAAGCTACATGACATAAGATAAGTCGAAAGTCACCTAAATCTGCAAAGAAGGCATTTCCAAGGGGAGCAGCTTGTTTAGAGCAGTTTTAAACTTACTTCGAACGATTGAAGTTCAGAAAAATGAAACTAAATACTTGTAAAATTTCTAAGCCGATGTAAGTTACTTCCGACTTATCTCAGCGCGCCTTCGATATGCTCCACGTAATTTACACGGCACAAGACAAGTCGCAAGTAACTAAAAGGCAGTGTTCACGATGAATATCGCACTCGAGTTAGACTTAAAAATGGGATTGTTTGGTCGTGAAGTAACTAATAGTGAAGAAACAGGGAAGAAAAACGTCCAGAATAAGTCAGAATAACGGTTTCTAAATTCAGGGCGTGGACGAGAATCATGGGCCCTGCTTATTTCGGCAAGCGCGCGTTAATCCCGAAATCTGCGCGAATCGATAATGCTCACTGCGGCAGAGTTGCTTGACAATTTGTCATCGAAACGTGCGGCGCCACAAGCTCGTCCGATTGGGGGGCGTGCCGGGATAGGTAGACGCATCGGGAGAGCTTTCAAAGCCGTTTGTATTTATTTCTGGCCAGTTTTCGTTGCTTCCTTCGACCCTATCCTCTACAGCACCTGCCAACTTAGTGTTTTACACCGAGACCTCGAGAACGAAATTTATCGTGAACACTGCCTTTAAACCGGCAAGAATGCACTTCCAAGGCGAGTATGCGACGCTTTCCCGAGGTTAAGCTTGGGAGAGGCGTTGCTGTCGGTTCAATTACCCAGGTTTGACGTACTGGACCCCGCACTAAAAGGGAAGGTCCCGCACAGCGTTTTCCGCTCAGCGCGACCGCGTGCCACTCATGATGAATTAATATATTTAAGTTATATGGTACATAAGTGTATGTATCTCAATACAAATTAGGTTACTTGTAATATGAATGTGGGTTACTTGAGACGTTTAACTTAGTTGCATTTATATTACACGTACAGGCCATAAAACGGCCAATGTCTCACCGTCGACTGCGTTCCACGCGCTGGGCGACCGCACGCGAGTCGGAAGCAGACGAATTTTGGCCGCCGCGCGACGAGTTTTGGGCGCCGCGCGACGTTTCGGCCGCCGCGCGGTGGCCGAAACTCGTCGCGGCGGCAAGACTCGTCTGCTTCCGACGCGCGTGCGGTCGCGCAGCGCGTGGTACGCAGTCGACGGTGAGACATTGGCCGTGTTATGGCCTGTAACTGGTTGGCTTTCTTCTCAGCATGTCTGATTTGGACTGTGGTGTCGTGTTGAGACGTGCAGTCTAGTAGTATGTTGAAACGCCTATTCTTTACAGCGGTGGCGCTCTGCTATCAGCTGGAACTTAGCATTAGGCACGGCTCCACATTATATTTTTTGGCTGCAACTGCGAGGGACCGCATTCACGTATGTTTTTCATTATTGCATCAGTATCTCCGTCATCATATGGATGAATAATAGCTGTTATTGAGCTGATCGGCGACGAAATCCACGCCCCGATTTCACAAACAACCCTCTCCGACTACCTAACCCTGACCTTTCTAGCAACAGCCAGCAACACATGACAAACAGATGAAGCTCTCCGCGTGATACACCATGACGAGGCGGGCTGCCGACCGGTCACAAGAGCACCTCCGGGTTTACAGTAAACCATTTGTAATCTCACTCACACATGATCTTTGAGCATTTAACGCGCGCGTTCGCGACCTTGTGATCAGGCATCGCGAGCCGCCGAGAACAACAAATCAGCTGCGCTTCGAGGACTCCATCATCTGCAGGAGGCCTTATCACTATCGTTAAGAGTTTTAATCACTGAACACGTAGCGCATCAGTTTCGAATGACGACTACATTGGCTCATAATGGATTTCGAGGGAAAACGGTTACATACATCGGTTTTCAATAGTAAACATAACATGCGACAACAACAGGGTCCTCGGAAAACTGAAAACATGATCGTGAGGTATCGTGTTTCCACCAGGCTTCTGAATAAAAGAGGAAGCTAGGAAGAAGGTAGAATGTGGAAGGAGAAAGGGAATGTGAAGGCATTCCTAAAACCACGGTGGCGTTCTGAGAACTTCTTTAAAACCCACATTTGCCGCGACAACTGACCCCAAAGGTGTCATTAACCACTGAACCTACAAGAAAACTACTATTGGTCAGCCTGGCCATTCCAAATGAAATGTACTTTTCTAAAACTAACTGTGGATGTGGAATCCGTATATGCCTATCGGAGCTGACTACAATAGCTTTGCCCAAAGTTATGGGCGTTTTAGCCTATTTTCAGTTGTTGTTTGAAGACTTCCTAATATCCAATCCAAAATTCTTAGAGCGTTTGAGAAAAATGTTTAATATCTGCCTTGAATGCAGTACATACGCTCAAGAAAGTGGTTGAGATAGCGACGTAAATGGGGTTGTACGCCTCCTAGAACGCTCACGCAGTTGGAAGCATCAGGAATGGGTCGAAATTACCCTACCTGAACCATATTGAATCACCAAAACGTGCAGTCTCCTCCCATTTGCTTTACAGTTCCCGCCCCTCGACACAATACCACTCGTAAGATCTGGTCAGAAGGCACGCGGGGACGAGTTCTCGTGCCTTTCTCGTCCTTTTTGAATAACACGCTACAAACTCAATTATGAGCGAAAATAGGGTGACATTCATGAACTGGCCTTTACGGCTACCATATGGTTTAACGTCTGTAGGTGTTTCGTTCAAAACTGAAGGTTTGGCAATCAGCCAGCTCTCAAAATACGGTACTGTGACGAGAGAGAGCGCGTTCCTACCCTCCTTCCTTACGACACAGTGCCGTAATTTGAAACATGGCTGATTGTTAAACTACTTAAGTTCTCAACGAAACCCACACACATGCTATACCACTGGATAACCCTCAACGCCAGGGTCATGAACATCAACATAGTTTCGCCCAAAATTGAGTTTGAACCAAGTTATTCGAAAAAGACGCAATCGTGGGTTTCGCACGCTTTCTGATCAATCCTGTGAGCGGTAGTGTACATACAATTTTGAAGCTCGCATGTAATATGAAGTGATGGAGAAAAGGTTACTAGTTAGAAAACCGTAGTCAGTTGCATGAAGTCTCAAGTAACTTGCGCTAGAGTCACAGGTAACTTGTTCAAACGTTGCTGAACTTGAACAGATTAGCCAAAAAATGCATTTTTGAAGTATTGCTATAACCATCGATTTCGGAGCCAAATTTACTTCGTTCGTTAGCGCGCTTGTGAGGAGCAAGGGGAGAGACAGCGACAAAGTAAGAGGGAGAAGGGGACGCAGCAGAGGCGCACAGCCGCACGCGCTAAACGAAAATAAATGTCACTACAAAACAGAGAATACAATGAGAAGTTGTTGGTTGAGAAGAAAAAAGAAAAACATGGAGAAAAAGGAAAGACGAAGGAAGAAATTGAAACGAAAACGGTATCGAAGCGCATATACATACTTCATAACATCGAAAAATCAGAATAATTGAGCTTCCGAAAAAATCGAGATTCGCATTCCGCGAAAAAAAAGGATTTTTCTAAAAGCTTAGTGTTTTCAGAGTTCGAAACCTTCCCGAATAATCTGGTTTACGGAAATCAACTCTTTCTTCAAATAACCAGAATAACGTTGGATTGACAGTTCTCGTTCGCATAAGCTCCAGCAGTATCTACCTGCAAAATTGTTCAAATATGAGGAGTCACGATTTGAAGGCAGCGTTCACGGACAAACGATCTTCGAGCTTTAACCAGAAATCAAATGTAACGGGTATTATTGCAACAAGAATGGGTGAAAAAACGGCTAAAACCGAGTCATAGGTAGCCCTAAAGGACCATCAAACTCGTATGCGCTATGCCCTACCCGCCCACATCCTTGTTGGCCAGGGCGGAGCGGGCATAGCACAACAAGTTGGAGAGCCGTATAGGGCTACCTATGACTCATTTTTCAGTCGTTCTTTGGGCATTATTGTTGCAATAGACTCCGGTACCTTCGAATTCCGATAGAAATTCGAAGACCGTTTCTATGGCGAATACTGCCTTTAAATAATATGGATCAGTGAATTGCGGCGTGGCTATTACCTTCGGAACATAATATGGACATATTAGACACGATATGTAGAAACCAGGTCTGTGGTATACTTTTAGCGAAGCGCGAAAGCGACAATGATCAGCCATATTGACTTTCGATCGTATGTCGCTTTGCTCGTCGCGGAAAGTATACCGCAGGCTTTATGCACTTTCAAGGAGATATGTGGAGGCTTTCGCCGAAAGTAGAAACCAATAAAATATACTTAGTTTTATAACTCTTCCCCAATATAGAAGTTCCCAATTTCTCAGTTGCAACAGGAGACTAGAGTATTCCGAAACTGGTCGGGAATTGGCATCGGTGAGAATGGAAATGTCGGCATTGAAACCGTGGCAACAGGAGAGGTGCTATTATAGGAGGTCGCTGCAAACTCCCCTGAACGCGCTAAAGACCAATCGGCAAATGACCGCTAATGAGTATTCGAGAAACTCGGCGGTTGCGCTCGACGTTTCGTTAAAACATTTCGAAATTTCACTCGGCGCCACCTGACTGACAACGCGAGAGCAGCGAAAACGCCAAGGTCATGCACATGAGGAGGTCGGCTGGCTGGTTGGTTAGCTGTGCAGCGGACGGGGGCGCGATGGAAAAACGGACGCGAGGAATTCGACGACAAAGCGAAACCCTGGCTGATACAAAATGGAGCGAGGCCGAACACGCACGCTGCTGCGGTGGCGGTATTTCTCTACAATCACCATCCCATCGCGTTTTCTGCCTCGGCTACTAGCCAATGAATCAACCACCAGCGCCGCTTGGGCCACGCATAGGGCGTGAAATAGCGCTGATATTCACGGGGGCTGAAAGGGACATTTGTATGGATAACATGGGGGGAAGGGAGCTCGATGAAGGTGTGAGGCGTAGGTTTCACGGCCATGTTACGTCACTCAAGCGTACGATTCTTCTTTGCCTCCATGTTGAGCGAGCGGGTAGGGCAGAGACAAGACATAAGGTCATTTTCTCACTTCTGTAATCATCACGGAGTCGGAGTTGGACTTCCGTATGTTCATATACATCGAGAAAGATGTACCTAAGAGTGCGAGGCGTAGGTTTCCTGGCCCAGATACAACACGAGATCTGGCGCTTTTCCAATTTGCTCAAATCCCTCCTCTACATACGAGGTCGGTTCGTCTCCGGGACTTTCGGCCAAATCGTGCGTGGTGACAGAATGAGTGTAAAAGCGAAAGTCAAGAAGTAGGATAATTTCTCACTTTCGTGATGAGAGCGGGCCGGAGATCAGCTGAACTAAATAGAGGAAGCAAGAGGTCTGAGGCTTTGTGAACGCGATCAGATCCTTTTTTTTGGTCCCAGCTCGGGTATCCCCAATATTCTTCGGCCATGTGCACAAAAGTGCACCAGACATAATTAATGGAATATATGTTATTTGTTATATTATATGAATTTCTGCTATTATCCATGATAATATGTGTATTTTCTGTGATTACTCATGATATGCTATATATTATTTGTGATCATTCATTATTTGTAATCATTCATGATACTCACTAAAAGTAATCTTATGGTAATCAGCCTATAAACCTATAGTAGTAGTTTATCACGTCCTTAGAGAAGCTTTACAATATAGCCCCTTGTTTCCTATCCTTAGGTTCCGCTTATTCGCTCATTTAGCTGTATGTTTCTCTGAGCCCTCTAACTCTAGAGTGATTTCGCAAGGGTCCCGACCCATGTACAGTAGCCCTTGAGACCACTCGGAATCGGTTTGGTTCACTCTAATTCACTATTATTCCTACCATTCTACCACTGATATTCTGCGTTGTGTATAGTGCCTTCGGGTCAATAAAGAAGATCTGCAGTACTCGAGGTGTGTCATCGGACGGAGGCTGAGTCCTGAATATTTCTTCCGCTGTAGCCTGTTGTTGCAACTCTACTTCCAGATCGGATAACAGGCACGGGACTGGAGGAGTAGCTGGCACTGACCAGAAAGAAGAAATCGCCATCAAGCCACGAGCAAAGGTTACCTGGCAGCCAGCCAGAAAGAAGAACTCAAGCCGGCAATAGCCGAAAGAAGACGCATCTCACCTGGCCGACAGCCAAAGGAAGACGGCTATAAGACAGGCAAGTCAGCCGTCATCCCTCATAGATTGTAGGCCTGCTGCATAGGCCAGGTCATGTAAGGTGACCAAAAGGGAGGGAGAAAGCTAGTCATTAGATCACTTCTCTGAAGACAGTGCTCACGATGAACATCACGTTTGAGTTCGACTCAAAAATGGGGTTGCTTGGTCGTGAGTTAACAATTAGTGAAGAAACAGCAAACGAAAGCGCTCAGGATGAGCCAAAATAACGGTCTCTAACGAACCAGCAGGTTCAGGGCTCGGACGAGTTTACGCGCACTTTTAGTTTCTGCAAGCGCGCGCTAATGGAGAAATGTGCGCGAACCGATCAGGCTGGGCGTGACGGAGTTGCTTGATGAATTGCCGTCGAAAACGTCCGCGGCGCCACAAGTTCATCAGAACGAGGGGCGGGTCGGGCTCAGCAGGCGTAATGGGCTTAAGAAATCTTCACTTCGCGGCCGTTTTCGCTGCTTTCTTTGGCCCTATCCCCTCCAGCATCTGCCAGCATAGTGTTTCACACTAAAAACTCTAAAACGAGATTTATCGCGGACACTGCTTTTAAAGGCAGCAGACAGGCTCAAAATGGTTTCGATTTTATAACATAAATCGAAGGTTTGAAGAAGGTAGTATAGGAAACTGACGAAAAAATCCATGAAAACTGCATGCATAATAACGGTTGTTTCTGTAATGGGGTAAAAATGGACGAGTTATGTCCGCGCGGTCGAAATAGCAAATATTAACGACAAAACGGTAGAGAAAACGGAGTCAATAGACTCCTTCACTCTTTACCAGAACGCTCACACCGTTGGAAACCTCAAAAAATGACCGTATTCGAACGATCAATCTGGACGAGTTCGTATTTGGGGGCGATATTTTCGAAGCTCGTGGGCGGGGCTGTCGAAACTTTTTGACTTGCGTTGCTCAAATTTAGTAGTTTTCGCTCGTTTTTCACGCTTACAACGGCGGGAGCATTCTACTAGGGGCCATACGACCCAAGCAACGTAGTTATCTCAACAACTTTTTTCAAGCGGGTCTGCTGCCTTTAAGCAGACCACGATTGAAAAAGTGGTAGCGTGACGCGAGTAGCCTCTATGGAAGGGAGAGGGTCACACAACAGACCGACCAACAGGTACCAGCGCTGTGCCTGACCCGTTTCCAGATTCTTAGCGTCGTTGACAAAGGACTGACCAATCAAAGTTGGTTCAACTGCTACTTCCTTTTCTCATGAATACCAAAAACTCACTCTATTAGGAATACCCCTCCACGTTATCTATCGCCGCTTTGCGGAAAATAGTGCTGATAACACAATGCAGCGTGGGCAATTTGGCCAACAAGCTGCCTGACCGAATTCCCAATCTTGGCTAAGACGGCAAGAAGCTCAACCGCCTGATGATAACTAATCTTATCAAAACGGGACCTTTGTGGTCGGCTATAATCTCCTCGAATGCTTTCAGTAGTCATCCATGCCAATACCACTACAGTATGCCGCCCAAAGCTGACGGAAAAAAGTCCTAATAACCACAAAGCGCCAATTTTCCCCCAAATTCTCCCAGGCAACGACCAATAATTCGGACGAGTTTTCCATGACATTCGTAACGTTCGCACTATAGCCGTTTTTTCCCTTCGCCTCACTCAGCAGACTAGAAAAACATCATAGGCCGAAGGAAAGGTCATGCGGCGTCAGTGTGGCCATATAAATAATTGGAGGACATCTTTACGAGTGTTTGGGAGGGAAGAGGGTAGAGAAGGGAGGAGAGACATTTCCCTTTCCGAAGAATGTCTGCCAATCAAACGCCATACTATATGTTGTTGTTTGCTGAGCAAACATACGAAATGACGAATCATGCCATGAACCTCGATTTCAGTGATAACTTCACCTCTGCTCTAACATCAAAGGGAAGGGATAGGACGTGAATCTTCCAAAAACACTTCGTGGGGTTCAAATTTTTTCGGTGGTCGTCATAGAAGCCAAAGTGCAGTTCATAGTGTAATCTACCGATCATGAAGTACACGTACGGAACTTTTTGCACAGCTTGCTACACCGTACGCCCTGTGCGTAGCGATGAAAGTTCAGAATAAGAAATATTTTCTCGACCTGCATGCGCGTCGGAGAAGGGGGTAAACCAAGACTACCGAGTAGAGAAAGCAGAAGTGCAACAAAATTTTTTTTAGTATAAGGCAGGGATCATACTTCTCGCGACCAGCGACAGCGACAGTGCATATCAGGCATACCGATTTTCGGTAGAAACTGATGGCAAACATTGTGTAGCCTCCGCTCGTCGCTCAAAGTATGATCTCGGCCTAACACTGGGCGAAACATGGGTTGCGGAAAACTGACGAAATTAAGTTCATGGCTCTGTTCTAATTCAAGCCAGATGGATATAGAGACAAATGTTTAGGTCGAAAAGCAGATTCTGAGCGAAACCCCGCCGAGAACGAATTCAGCTACGCTTATTATACATAGCTCCACAAACAGCTTTCAAACAAGTTGCCTGGAGCCTTCACAAAACTTATTGAGACAATTGCGAACAAGCTTTAACTTTAGAGCAAATTACTTTAATCATTCGCGCAATTTTTTTTCAGGAGACTTTGCAAAAGGTAAATATTACACAATTTTCGACATCGACCGCCGCGCGATACGATAGCATGATAATCCTGAGAATCGATCGTTATCGCATCGCACGTCAACTCTCTATCGCAGCGATCGGCGACGGGACTCTAATCCCCCACCCCCCCCCCGAGGCAAGATTTATACCTTCTTCTCGGAACCACGCAATGTCACCCTTTTGAATACGGGTCGAAGCGCGATGCGTTTAAGGCGAAATGCTAATGTCAAGTAATCGCGTCGCGCCTCGATGGAACTGTGAACCCGGTTTAATGCAAGCTGCTTGAAGTACCTTAATGGGAAACTTTGAACAAGTTCCTCACGAGTATAAATATAGTGAGTTGCGTGAAGTTTTGACAACTTGTTCGTAAATTATTATTAGTTTTTATACCGGAGCAGTTCATCTGCAGCTTATTTCATGTCAAAATTACGAATTCAAAGTTCGTTTGTAACATAAACTAATGAAAAAATATACTTGTGAGATGAAGGTGACAAGTTATATGAAGCCTTAGAGCAAGTTGCACCAAAGGCGCATGTATTCTTCAGTTTTCCTATTCTGTAGCACTAAATAAGTAAGAAATAAAAAACACAGAGAAACCGTTCCCCCTTTCCGGTCACTTGACCTACAAACTGTCCGAACGACACTGTCCGCCCATGCGGTCGGCGTGCGTATAAAGCGGCCGTGATACAGGCATTTTTCGGACCTTCAAATCGATCAGAAGCAATTTCTAACAATTATTCAATAATATCCAGTTCAGCCGTTCACAACCGTGGGAAGGCTTGTCCGAGTAAAGCATTCGAGACGGCCGCGCGACACGTACGCCGACCGCGTGGGCGGACAGTCAGTCGGAGAGACTTTAAATTAGTTGGGGAGGGGTTGGGTGAGACCTTGCTGGAAAGGAAATCTGACCTGCGTGAAACTCCTCAAACCACGCGCAGTACCTTGCTTCGTGGAAAGTTGCCAAAGGCAGGGAAATAACAGGCTCAGGAAACAAAAACTAAATATTACTATTGAGTTTTGCTCAAGTTACATGAAAGCCTCACGAAACCTGCTTCATTTGTCTCGCAGGTGAACAGCTTGCACAATATTTTTTAGTGCATGCGGACTCCGAACTCGCACATAACATGAAATCATGTGTAACGAGTTACTCGCAAGATAGAACCATATAGCTGTGTGAAGCATTTGAGCAACTTGTTCCAAGTTTCTTAGAGGACGTGCTCCTGAGTGAAGAACAATATTATGAGAAATCTGCAGTTGGACAACTGAGCGGAGCAAAAAAGAGTGCTCGAGTGGATACAAGGAAACAATTGTCCAATTTAGGAACAGCCTAACCATGTTCGGCAAGTATACTCAGCAAAATTGAAAGAAAAAACTTGCAATCAAAGATTTTTTTCTTGGCTCAGGGGCTACTTGCTTGAAGGGGGTCGAGAAGCTCGGAAGTGGGACCCGATGTCTAGGAAAAAGGGCAAACAAATAGCAAAACGTTGCTGTCAGGGTCAAATAGACCGTTGTTGAAGACCTCGACGGAGTAACGCCCCCCCTCCCTTGGTGACCGAAATTCTAGGAAAATCCGCATTTGGGCGCCCGCTTGGGCGAAGGTTTTTTTCAACGTCGAGAGCGAAAATTTAAAAAAATGCGTTTTGTATTTTTTTGTTTGTATATTTTGTAATGAATGCTACACACCTCACCTTACTGACAAGTCTCAAGCCATTTTTTCATTTTCACCCAGGGAATTTTTACGTCCCCCTTCCCGAAACTTCCCATTTTTGAATTTTTTTCCCGACAATGACCGCTTGGCTCTGGTTGCTATACTCTTCCAGTTTAACCCTATAGCTTTGGAATGAAGGTCATTTATGAAAGAGGACTGATTCTTGAGTAAACTACGCAAAATTATGTCAATCAAAACGAGTTAACGAATGTGGATGGAAGCTGATGTGAATAGAAAAGATGTGTGAAGGTACACGTAATCTTACGTAAGACTGAATATCCTATCTAAACCCAAAACCTGTCCCGAGCGCAAATGACATAAAAGATATTATTGCAAAGATCATCAAGCGATGAGGAAACGTCGAAATCGGACGGAAACGGGTTTTCTTCAAGGAAGATTATGGGGTGCACATACTAGCAGGTACATATGCCACCTGATCTTAGCTTTCCTGGGATTGTAATACAAGGCTCAGATGCCTTGACTGGGAGTGTGAGAGCACAATTGTAGAGTCTGGTGCTTTGAAAGTGTACAACTCTGAAAATCTGTGTGGAAGGTTGAGTATATGGAGATCTCTATCAGAAAGCACTCACCGGGACAAAATCTTCGAACGGGCGGACAACAGGCGGAGCTTTCGGAAGAATGGACAGGTCCCCCCTATTACGACCCCATCCAACAATGCTAGAAATGACATCCCAAAGACCTGCTTTTTCAAATGTACATCGCTTACAAGCTTTAAAGGCAGCGTACGCGCGCGCAGTAAGAGTTTCCCGTTTTACATTATTCTGCGCGGGTAGGCCTGCGAGGTTGTGATACATAGCTTTTAGCCCACCTAAAACCCTTAAATTTCAGAGAAAAACTCGTTCAAAACTCTCAAAGCGTTTAACTTCCTTTTTTACGTCTATCTTGGTAAGTTATGTGTAATACACAAACGTCTGAAATAGTCTAGCACCTTGAACTCCTTGCGTCAATTAATTCTTTTTGCCTTTCTAGTATTGAAATCTCTTTAAAAAGAGAAACTTCCAGCACGCACGTCTGAATGCGAGGATCTCTCGAACTGAAGAATCATCATTTTTGAGTTTCTTAGAATTCTCGTGGGGCTTCTGTTCCTCGTGCTCGATGACCGACCGAGAAATGCCCTTTTCAGACCACATGGCAGTTTTCACGCAGTTGTTGTACTATGAACACGTTACATTAAAGAATCAAGCTCTGTCAACTATCTTCACTTGGTTCAAACACTGGATGGAGAAAAAAAACTATGTGGGTTTCTGCGCGGACGCTGCCCTTAACAAACGTTTGATGAAGTGGTCACGAATTCTCTCCTCTCTCGAATCGTTTCGTGTCGAGGTACATAGATCTGAGCAATCTCTTCACACCTACCGATAATGAAAATTGGAATTTTGAGGTATAGCATCCAAAAAACATGATTGTTAGTCACTTCCGAGCACCACATGGGAGTAACACCTATATAGAGGTATGAAGCAACACCAAGCATCTTTGAAGAACAGGTGGCCATGGACAACTGCCTTTATCAAAAGTGCATCTCACGTGCTTCGATCAAGCGGAGGCTGAATTCCTGAAGGGCAGCTGTCCTCTAATTCCTGCCAAAACTAGGGGTTGGTCACAGAGACCATAGAGGAGGAAAGGCAAAGAAGTCGCGAAGAATAAGCGCCACGCGATGACGACGCTGAAGGCCGTTGTCCAGACGGAAACCTGTTCTCAGGTGAAATAGACGACAGGGCACAGAGAAAAGGGGTGACAAAGGGAAGGAAGGGGGAATACAGAGGGGGAGACCGGCGTGGTAGTGTAGCGCAAAGGCCGCAGCCGCGTGTGTTCATTTACATGGCCGTAATGATAACACAGTGACGGTTTGATGATACTGAAACGAAGAGAGAGAGAGAGAGTTGAAGAGAGCGTCGGAGAAACGGAAAATCGGAAAGTGCAATTGCTAGCTGGAAAACTGCTGAAGTAGAGGGATTCTTCACGGTAGTACAAATATGAACATCTGCGAAAATCGAGTACAGTGCAGACGATACTGTGTCTTGGTTTGTTTTTGCGTTAATTTCACTTTTTTTAATGACAGTCCTCAGACTCACTCTCTGGAAAAAAAACTTAGTCGCATCAAAATCAAGGACAACAGTTTCATCTGACTCCTACTATTTTCACACCATTCCATTTTTGTGGGCGGATCAAGAGGCGGAGTTACCGCATCATACCCTTTAACGTCAATTCCCATTCAGTGAGATTTCGAAACGTGTTCAAACATGTCAGCGATCACTAATAGTTCTATACCCAAAAAAAGTCTTCCTTGAAAAGAGCGTACGCTCGAAAACGCGCATCCTTTTTTCACTATTTTGCGCAGTCACGCTTACGAGAACGCGATATATGTATAGGTAGGCCATACAAAACACTCAAATTTCGGAGAGGAACTCGTCCAAAAAAACCAGCAGCATCCAACTTCCTTTTTTACGCCTATTTTGGAGTGCCAAGTGTAATACACAAATAGTGGAAATTTAAACGTCTAGAATGAATAAGCACCTCAAACACCTCAAATTAAATAATTATATTTGGCGTTATATTGTTGAAAAGTCTCTAAAAATAAGAAGCTTTCAATACGCTCGTTGGAATACGAGGATCTCTTTGAGTTAAATCTCCATTTTTGAATTGTTTAAAATTGTGTCGCTTCTGTTCCTCATGCTAAATGACCGATCGGGGAAACGTGTTTGAAGATCCCGCTGCCTCCAAAAATTAGTTTCCTACAGAGTTTAAGAAGAATTTTTTTACAAACAACTTGCTATAGGATTTTTCCCTAGCTCATATTTACCATCCATGATATTTCGGATCAATATTTACTTTGTTCCTCCGCGGGCGGATTCGAGCGAGGGTAGACACACCGGGAAAGTGTGAGGGAGCTAGAGAAACAGCGTGTGCGCGCATACGCACGCTAGGAAACCAGGTATGGCTCACTCTGAAATAGAGGTTGTATTCTAGCCCTCAGTTGCACTCTGTCACAATCAATTTTTCATAAGTGTAGACCTCACATAATGCGATACAACATGAGAATCGTTACCTTGAGTAAATTTTGAGAGTTTTTTATACATACTATCCTTTGCGGAACGATTTTCCAATCCGCAGTTGCAGACAACCGCTGTTTCAGCACGCGAGTAGAAGGCCATCGTGCTGTGACAAGGGGGATGAGTTCTGTACCCGCACGATTATCCCTAAGCTGCGTGTTGCAACAGCGGCTGTCCGCAAGTGCGGACCTGGATTTCTTTTCGAAAAAGGACAGTTTTTTGTAACTGAACCTTTTCCTAAAGAACATTTCTTTCTGACTTTGAATGTTCCAATTCTTTGAAGACATGAGAAATTTTCGACTGACAAAAAATTATTCTTTACGTTTTTCGAAGCAAGGAGATTGTCACGCTTCTCCAAAAATTGTAATCAACAAAAACAATTTTATCTTCGCCTCAGCCTCAACATGATTCAGCGAGGCGTTGTGACCGATCTCCATAGAGCTACGACCCCTTTCTTGGGGGTCAAATTTTTCGGAAAACGCCCGTAACTGTTACAAACTTCCCCTTTCAGTGAAAATTTAGCCTGAAAATTTACGATCCCCTCCCCAAAGTTACAAATTTTCGTTTTCTAAGGCCAGATTTGTACAAACCCCACCCACCCCATTTTGCCCGGTCCCAATCCTGTTGAACCTGAGCCTCAATTCATACGCAGTAGTACCAATTCCAGTCAATCATTGTCCCATGGGAATTTAAAACAAGCGAAATGTCAGGAGAGAAGAAAACAAAACGGGAGTACGCGTGACCATTGCCGCACGATGACCTTCACATCGCCGTCTCGACGCCGGAAATGTTTCAGAGCCGCTCCCGCGGTTAGCTAGGGAAATGGCGTCTTTGTAAAGTTCAGTGATAATGCTATGGCAGACGAAGCGCATCTATGTCCACACACGTAGACAGATGAAGGGAGAATAGGCGGGATCCTGCGCGGAAGAGTGGGCACCAAACGGACAAGGTTAAGACTTTTGTCTGCATTTTTTACCTTAGACTGGACGAGTTAGGCGCCATTCATACTTCTTAACGTCAACGCGTGACGCGCGTGCCTAACGCTGGACTATAACTACTTTCTACGCGCCTCACGCGCGAGCGGAGACTAGGAATACTCCAGCGGTGACGCTATGTCGGAGTGGACTAAAGTGGGCCTTAACTTTCACGCACGTGGCGCGCTGGCATTGAAAAGTATGAATAGCGCCTTAGACCGCTAACAACAATTTGAGCGAGCTAACGCGTTGGCGAAAAACGCTATTGATTTTGAATGGAAACCACGTGAAACCAAACCACACGGCGAATTTGAAGTCGTTCCAGCAGAAACCCAAAAATAAAGGGGAAAACCAGTAGGATGACTCATGCGGTCTCATCGAAATGCATTTCCCGCGAGACACTAGCGTTTTACCGTGCGCCAGGTGGTCGAATCGTTGAATGAATTTCAATTCAGTCGCAGCCGCCACACCGCCGGCTGCCCATCGCAATTACACAGACAGAATGCGAAAAATGGGCTTCTCCAATCTCCGTGACGATTTTTCAATGGGCTGCGGGAAAATCGAGGCCTCTGCAGCTGCCCTTAGAGATATGCTTTAGCTTTGTTTTTCCTCCGCAATGGTCCAAAAATGTTCGGGTTCGTCGACTTATGTACCTTGGGTTTCGTGTGAGGTCCAACACGGATTTGCACGCGCTATGCCCAGTCGAAATAGACAAACCAGTATTGGCGCAGTGATCCATCCGACCTCTGCAGGTAACAACCATCATCAGACATGATTTAGGAAATTTCCACGGGTTTTTGAAATAACCTTCATTCAAGGCCCTTGAAGTGCGAGGTCTCAACTTCCCAAGCAAGCGAAATATAGAAACAAACATGAGGTCGGACTTTGAAATCTCTTCTGGTCGAGTTTTCGAACTCTATGAACGCGCTATGAACTTTCTTCCCAGTCACACTTCTGAATTGCGCTGCAAAAAAACCATGAGATAAGTCGTCCAAAAAAAGCTCGCCGTTCAACTTTAGGTGATTTCAAGGCAGCCATAACTTCCTTTGAGGGAGAGTTAAGTGAACGAGCGAATGTTTCCGAATTCGGGATCAGCAGAAAAAACTCGATTAGAAGTTTCAGAGGTTAGTGTTTTGCCACCGCCGAGAGAAATACTAGTGTTTTAACACCAGATTTCCTGTTTTGACACGTCGGTACAAGACTTTACAGCAGTTATCTGCGGGTAAAACTTACCAAACGTGTCAAAAACATGTGATAAACAGTGAACGTGTTGAAATTCAACTAATTCACCGCAGTGGCAAAACAGTAACCTTTAAACCTTATAATCGGATGGAGAAACATTTTAAACGGCGCTTTGCCCTCGAGGTATAGGTACGGACAACTTTTTGATACTCAGTGGAAGTCACAAAATGAAAACAAAATTAACTGAAATTTCAAGAAACGCGGAATTTTCGAAAAATTTAGTTTGCGTGAAACTTTCACCGAAAGCCTTCAGGACTCTAAAGAAAGTTTAAAATTCAGAAAAAATTACTAAAAGACGTAGAAATTCCGGAGTGAAAAGTGGAAACGTGGTTGAAATTCATTCATCCATCTAGCCGCTAGTGAGTTCGGAAATCAAGAAAAAGGGCTTACTTGGAGGAATTGCGTTCTCGCACTTGGCAAGTGTTACACAGGAAAGGTCTTCTACATAATTACATTTGAATCGCCAAATTTTTGTTTTTGGGTGTACTGTTCTTGAGCAGAAGTCTCCCCTCATTCAGCAGAAAACCAGCCAGATTCGAACTTCGCAAAGTGCACAGCAGTGACGGGTCTGCAGAGGCTACTAGACTGTTGCGATGTTTCCTTATCACTTCATCGCTAGTAATTAATTACCCGCGAGATCGGACGAGCGTTTCAACTGCGTGTGTGTGTGTACGCGACACAGACGGAGCCGTGCTTATCTATGTATGCGAGACGCCCTTCAGAGCAAATGAAGGAAGACCGATTGGGTGATGAAAACCGTCAACCAGCGCTCAACTGGCAGGAGGGCGGCCCGAAAGTTGCAGTGCAGCATTAGATTATGCAGCAGATTTCGAAACCATTACTCAAAACCGACTAAAGTTCGCCTTACGCTAATAAAGTGGGTCGGGATGAGATTGTCCGCCCACGCGGCCGGCGTGCGTGTCGAGCGGGCGCCACGAGGACATTTCTAGGAGCCAGCTTTTTCATAGCTGTAAATAGTTGTCTAGGATATTATTGACTATTCGTCTAATGTTCCAGCTTGGGGATATACATACAGGTCCACTGATACCGGCTCGACGGCAGATCGACACGCATGCCGACCGCATGAGCGGACAGTCTTGTTCAGACGAACAATACGTGTCTTCGAAAAATATTGATGACACTATAAATCCAACAGTTAGTGTTGACAACAGATGTCACTATAAGCTTTTCTCTGTGCAATGGTGCTGCTGATGGAAGAGGAGACAAATTAAAATTAACAAATTACTATGATTTGTATAATCTGTGTACGTTGTTTACTCCAACGATTGACTAGGACTTCTCAAAAAACGCAAAAAAACACTAATATTAAGTGAGGCAGAAATATTGAGACAGAGCCCCGTGGACAAGAACGTAAAGGCCAACCGAACATTGCTCGACACGACGCAGTCGCGTCACGGCTCTAAATTTTCTAAGTTTTTACTCCGACTTTGTTACAATTTGACCACCAGTGGGGCTACTTTCCTACTTCCTAGTCCAGGCAGATCCTCAACTGCTGAACCCTGGAGAAGGACGGTATGTGAATTAGGACACACCGCTCTCCACTTCTTTATACCCTACCCTTTATCAATTGGTTATCATCAATTTTGTTTACGAGAGCCGTGACGCGACCGCGTCGTGTCGAGCAATGTCCGGTTGGCCATCACGTTCTTATGCCCCGCGGCCAAATTTTCGAAGCATATCGAAAGGTTTCTTCTCCATTTACTGTTGCTTGACTACGGAGAAATGTTGACGTCTTGGTAAGCAGGTTTTTAGTCATCGAATATCACAGCCATGAGAAAACCGAATATTGCCCCCTTTTTCCCACGAGAAGGTAGAGAAATACGCTAGCAACATCAATAGCCAAAGAGAATTCGCATCAGTGGATTCAGGGTAGCACATAACGTTATCGTGCCGATTCAAATCCAATAGAAAAACCGCAGACTGCTCGGGAAATTCAATAGCAAACACTGGCATTGTCGAACAAGCGAGCTGCAGCGCGTATCCTAGGGAAGAAAACCTAACCTGTCTAAAAACACTTCTGCTGTTACCGCTAAGAAACTCCTCCATCCTGTGTGTGTAGCAATAGCATCACCCTGCAGCAGTTGCACTGATGCAATTGCAGAAAAGGACAACTGTCCTGGGAGAATGGAAGAACAATTACAAGTGCAACACTTTACAGCGCCATAAATGCAGTGGAATCTATACGAGTGCTCCGAAAAAAAAACTTGAGAAAATGTGCCCTTTCATGGAACTATTTCTTATTTCCGTAAAGAGATAGGATCATATGCTTGTACCTTTACTAATTATGAATATATAAACGTATCGTAAAAGCTTTGGAATGGGTATTGGTCTCATACAATGGCTCAAAGGGGGCCAACCAATGTTCAAGTTAGTGTACCTAATCTACCACACAAGTCTGGTATCAACTTACCGACTCCGGGTTTGACTGGCCGTGGGCGAGGATCAACCTCTCGACCGTGTGCGTGGCAATGACGCATGTTGTCACTGCCCCACACGCGCCCACACATTCATAAGCCTCTACGATTCTAGATGGAAGTCGAATGTGTGGCGCATCCCCAGAAGGATTGACCAATGTCGAAAACTTTATCCTATATAGAAACGTTTGCGTCACTCAGTATGCATCATTAGGTATTGTGGCGTCACAGGACTGATTACTACTTTTTCCGCAGTCAGTGAACTAGGAACAAAAAAGATGAACAGCAAGTTGCTACCTCAGAAATTGTTGTGCAAGTTACCTCCTACTATAATTTATTTGAACTAGGTACTTAAAGCCCTTCAAGGCACGGTGCACGATAAACTTCGTTCTTAAGCTTTCAGTGAAATATAATTGATGCAGCCTCTGGAACAGCCGTGGAAAAACGTATCCAAAAGCCTTCTCAGGGACTAAAAACGGCTCTGAATATTCTCCCACAGGTCAGGAATATTTGAGGCCGTCCACTAACTTGCACCATAGTCGCGGGTAACTGGTTAAAATGTTAGCTCAGGTTTTCTAGAGTTGTTGAAAAACTTTTTTTGAATTGCTATCATCATATCTCAAGCGTTTAATGAGACATGATAAAAAAATTTCTTAAATATTAGTTTGCTTGCGACGTTTCACCACTAATAATAAATACAGTCGGCAACAATCGCGCCGATACCTTGCGTTCATTATTGTGAGTTGATGCAAACTTGGTGCATGCATGTTATGAAATGTGTACACCGATTTTGCGCCAACTCACAACAAGGACCCAAAAGTATCATTGCGATCCGTGCCGGCTGTATTTTTACTTCTCTGTTGAATGCTGGCCCCAACCTAGTGCACGTGTGCTAAACATGTGTGCACCGGGGTAGCGTCAAGCGGTGTAAAGTATCAGTGCAATCCGTATTTTACTTTCCACTCATATCCCCTCAGTGCTCGATATTTTTCAAGCAAGTGATGCGCTACTTACGCGGAACTAACATGAAGCCACGCAACTTACTGCGTTAACTATGCTAGAAACTTGCATTTCCCATTATTTCCATGTTAGACACAAAAACATTAAATTTGCATGTGTGTAAGGTGACATAATGCAAAAAAAAACTCGCGAAGTAAACACAGTTAGTTGCGTGAAGGTATCGAGTAACATGTTCAGGACTTCTGTAGCCAAAGCATATAAACATGAAACTTGTATGTTAGATGGGCTTGTGTCTATTGCTTGGGAACTTTTGAACAAGCTACTTGAATTCTCAACGCAACATACATATCTCGCAAGTGACTTGTATTGTCCATTATTCATGTGACAGTTCAAAGTTTGCATGCAACATACAGCAAACAATATAAACAAGTTACATACTTGCGTGCGCGATAAACACAGCCTTTAAAGGAAGTATTCGCGATAAAGAAACCGTATTCTAGTTTTCGATGTTTTTGAGTAAGTAGATCAACGAAGTAGAGATTAATAGGGAAAAGCCTCCAGAGAACTCTCAAATTTAGAAGCAAAACTGTTTAAAGAAGGCTCTGAAATATTGAATTACGCCTGGTTGGTGTGTCTAGGAAAACTGCACACAAAGCGCCAAACCTAACCTCAGAAATCGTTTTGCGTCTCAAAATTCTTAGGTAAGTGACTTTGTATTCTGTTTCTTGTACCGAAAAATCTTTAAAAATGAGTTGGGCCTATGCACATGCTGGGATGTTAGTTACAACCTTCCGCGATGAAGAATATTCGAAAATCTACAACTGTTCCTCTGGTGAAACGAAATCAGGACGATTGTTATATGACGTGGTCGGGGTGATCCAATGGGTCGGCTGGTCCACGAGAATTCGCCCACATTCTGGCCGTTTTTCGTCAAACTTCCGTTCTTACTCTTCTTAGAGGGACCCAAAGCTAAGGTTTTTGCCGCAAAACGGGCAACTTTTTTATCGGATCGGTTATTGACACATCATGTAATTTACTTGTAGGTCAAAGGTATGTTAGGAAACTGAGAAATTCATGCGAATCACTTAAATATACCAAGCACTTGCTCGACGATTTCTGAGGAATATGATGACTCACTGTTCCGATAACTAAATCGCTAATCAAGCTCTGTTATAACTGGAATAAAAGATATCAGACGAAGAGTCCAAATTCTCGGAAACATTTAAGGCAACCTTGGTGTAGAGCATCATTTGCAGCAGCTGCACTAATACGACTGCAGAAAAGGGCACCACCACCGACTGGAGAGATTGGGAGAGCGATTTGCGAGTGCAGCAGCCCTTCCAGGTCATCATCTACTACGCAGGGGGAGAAGTGCCAGAAAAGAAACACAGGGACAGAGGAAAACGCCACATGAACTTTCTTTTCGAGTATACACAGCATTCCATCACTTTTGACCACTACAAAATTTTTCAAGTAAAAGTTGCTGCTAGATAGAATGTTTCTATCTCCTCTAACGTTGGCTCTTTGACATCGCTCAGTCGTGTGCGTACGCCTCCGTTGAGTGCCGCGTGCGCGTGCCGAACGCGGAAAACCCACAATCGCGTGGAAGGGCCTTCAGCACCTTATCAAGGGGTAACCGTTAGTGTGGCCACAAATGATCGAAGGAACGTAAATTGTGTTCCATATGATGCCAATTTGCTCGATTTCACGCAATGCGGGATGTCTCGTGGCCGCGCGACACGCACAGAAAGCGAGGCAGCACGCACAGTTGAGTACCGTCCGGTCCCCTCGAACGCCATTTTGAGCATTGCGTGACGCATAAAGCGCCCCATCCCACGATGTTACCGCTCGCGCTGTTTGAAACTAGGCGATGCCTATCGGACGCGGGTGGACTTTTGCCGATTTCTGAGGATGAGGAAGTGAGACTGCACAAATAGCAAGGCATGTGACCTATAAAAGAGCGGCTGTGCCGCATCAATGATTTTCGGTCAGGTGTTTCGCTCTTGATAAACTTGATAACACGGGCAATAAACCGTTGTAAACTTTGTATCTATAGGCTGAAGGGGGGACAACATTATCAGGGCGGAATCATGTTGAGAGGGGTCGCGATTCTAGGACAAGGTATTTGAATAATTCAATTATTCAAGCGGGCGGAACTTCGGGTGCTTTTCGTAGCTGAAAATGTCTCCTTTTTAGTGCTTAAGGCCGGAATCATACTTGCCGCGACCAACGACGGCGACCGTGCAATCCGGGCATATCGATTTTCGATCGATATTGATGGCAAACATTGCTTCGCGTCGCTCGTCGCTGCAAGTATGATTCCGGCCTAAGACTGAACGCACGACACCTACGGTTTACCAAGAGGTCCTCATAAATCAGGTACTCACTGTGTTCGAGCAGCTGGCATCAAGTGCGCATATTTTCTCAGAATGAGACCAGAATCCGCTCATTGAGAAAAGTTTTGTCAATCTCTGGATTGAGAGAAGCCGCGTCGCAGCTAGGAGCGCGTGTGTCTATCGTGTGGGGTGGCCCCGTAACACATAAAAGAACGATCAATATCGTTTACCGCTGATTTTCCCATGAATAACATCCCTCCTCTTCATCTTTCTCACCTCTCTCCTTTCGTTCTTTCGCCTCAATTCTCTTTTTTCCTCGCATCGATTATTGGGATAGAAATCCTGTATTCGCACATGGGGCACTGTAGCACATTTTTTTCTCTTCAAGATATCTTTTGAATCGCATCGTTTTCTATTTCCGGTATTCACCCACGACCAATCATGGAAAAGCTAAAAGATGAAGATATATTAAGAAAAGGGGGAATGGAAAGAAAATGAAGATGAAAAACTGAGAGAATGTTGATCATGGGAAAATGGCGGTGAGCGATATCGATCGTTTTTATCTGAAACGGGATCACCCCACACGCTTGACACGCGCGCTTCTAGTTGCGACGCGGCTTCCCCCCATTCAGAGATTGACGATATTCACTATGTCGAAGAGTTCTCGAATTACAGGGATTATATGAAAACTGAAAATTCTTAATTTTCCAAAAAATTTCCGCTTGTCCCTGATCAATATTATTCAAATGTGGGGAATAATTGCAATCCAATAAACTACACTCCCTGGGGCTCACAGACGGTCCGCCGAATGCACTTTCAGGTAAGCATTATATCACTAGAATGTGATGCTGCCGGCCGCCGGCCACATCTATCACTTTCGTTTCCCATTCTCTCATTCAATTCAGCTGCATAATCGCTGCCCTTGGCCTTGGCAACCAGCCAAACGCCACCCATCGAGAGCTATATTTATCTCTCCATTTCAGCAGGGGTAAGCACGTGAAATAAATGGGAGAATGGGGAAAATCGAGCGGCACGAAAAGGGCGAAACGTTCCCAGAAGGCAGAAGGACAAAATAGTATGAAAATTAGCTATGTTGCACCTATGATGGCGAAAAATTCAATTTATCCGAGAAATTATGAGAGAGAATTAGAATGAAGCCGATACTCTCCAAGTTCGACTCTCGATAAACCTCGGCATCAGAACAATGTGTTGAACGTTTGTCTGTAGCACGCACGAGGTGGTAGGATGACTTTATTGACTAATGTTTCGGCGGATACTGTACCGCTCAAGTAGGACGCCGATGTTGGTATAGTGCTTCTCTGGGCCAAATTTCGGTCCACAATGGCGACTCGACACGCTTTGCGGCCACACGCGCTCAAGTCAGTCGGGTTTCCAGCGTCAAAGCCGACTCGATGTGGCTTTTTTATACAATTTTCTCCAATTTTTCTTAGTTTCCAGTTTCCAAACCCACCTAGAGTCAGCAGATCGGCGGTTGCGGCGATGGAAGCTCTTACGACTCGGGAGCTTGCGGCTGCAAAACGTGCCGAGACGCGATTGCGGACCGGAATTCGGCCCAGATAAGCACAGTAGATCATGCATTCGCGCGTGCCACTGGTTATATGAATCGATTTTTCCATCAGGGGCCGTATGCACATCTCTCCCCGCACGTCCTCGTCCCTGCGAAGCCACTCTGTGATTGGCCATCAGACGATATTGACGAATCATGGATGGCCTTCGCGGGGACGGGGAGGCGCGGGAAGAGTTGTGCATACGACCCCAGGCTTTTGGTGGAGACCTTTCTTCAGTCTTTCTTGAAGACATTAAAGTTAAGCCTTTGATTTAGAACAGAGAAAAAACTCAGGTATAATGAGGGAATTTCAGGTGAAAGAAAAATTGAACTCGAGCTCTCAGATATTCAGTTTGTTGGGCGACAGTATTCCAATTTTCAGACTCCGATCGTGGAGAAAAATTCACCGAAATTCGTCCTAAGGGGTATTTCGAGATTGATTCTTCTTTTACAAAATATGTATCCTCTATTTCGGAGAAAAATTTATAATAGTTTGTTCCTTCGCGTGCTTATGCGGAGCGAGGATAGAGACAGCGAGAAATTGCGGAGAAAAAGAGGCGCAGCCCACGCACGCGATTGGCAGCAGTAAATTTCGCCCCGAAATTGGGGATATGCGGTATCGACGCTTCAAATTTGGAGCCCAGTGGGGTTTTCTTTCTGTTGTTGTAAGGAGAGTTTCAATGGAATCGAAAACTTGAATCGGCCTATCGTAGTTCACCGAATCATTCATGGTTATATAAGCATAAATTGGCTCCTGACAAAAGAATTTCGACTAGCTCCTTATAGGCGACTAGAATTGAAGAGGTGAGATAATTCCTTCGGAGAGTAGAAACCTTGCTTTTGCGACTATTTGAATCACGCCAGTACTTGAATTGAAGAGTTTCGGAGAACTCGGAACTTTCCTACACTTGAATTTCCAATGGTTTAGCTTAATAAAAAAAAAGTAATGATTTGTCATTGCCATATTTCCGAGAAATCGAAAGTCAAAAAATGTATTGAAATATTTTGGAAAATGATTTGGCGCAGAATGACCTGAAGTGATAAAAAATGGGAAATGTGTTTGATGACTTAAACGTGATTTGCAAAATCAGTGTTCTTGCTCACAGTCCATTCATCCTGAGTCCGTTAATGTTACGGTAAGATCGCAGTCTGGGCATGATATCCTGTCGAAAAACCTTAATACCGAAAACAACGTTCCGATTACTGTATGTGCAGCTCCGATCTCAACACAATCTTTTCCCTCTAATTTTGAGAGTGAATGGGAAAGACGTAGGTCATTAATACTGCATGGTGTACCAGAATCTTTATCTACTAGTGTTAGTGATAGACTTAACCATGATTTTCTGGGTGTCATGACTGTACTCGAATTTCTTAAAATTGAGTGTTATCCGAAGTCGGTGTATAGAATGGGAAAGCGAGAGTCAGGAAAGAACAGCCTTCTAAAAATTGTTCTTCCTGCCTCTCGTTTTCAGAAAATAGCTTTGAGCAGAGCATCTCGGCTTCGGCATTTCCCAAATGGACGGCTCTATCTCAGGGAGTCTGTTCCATTTGAAGAAAGAAGAAGACGACGAGAGCTTGGAAACGTTTCTGTTAGCAGGCATCAGGAGGCAAGTGCCGATATCTCCCGATCCAATGGTGGTCATGGAGCGTTGGTCAACTCGCAAAATGATATGCATGCGATAGGGGCTTGTCCGCAATCACAGAGAACTTTAAACTGAATGACGCTCAATATTCAGTTAATGAAGTCAAATGTTTTTATGCTAATGTAAGATCTGTTGCGAAAAATTCGGACCATATTGAGCTTGTTCTCTGTGATTGCTATGACATATGTATGTTCACTGAGACTTGGTTGAATTCATCTCACTCTCTCGCCTCGTTGTTGTGTAGTGCAAGTAACTATCAGGCTATACGTTGTGATCGATTTCGGAAACAGGGTGGTGGTGTCATGATTCTCATTAAAAACGGTTTTGGATACACAGAAATTTTCTCCGAATCCGTAATGGATGCGTATGAAATACTAGCAGTCGACGTTCTCTTTCAATGTCACAAATTGCGTTTCATTCTTGTTTACAGAACCCCATCGTGCCCATCTGGGCAAAATGACGGGTTAATAAATGCTCTCAGCGATCTGGTAACATGCGAACATCCTTCCGTTATCACTGGAGATTTCAACTACCCTGATTTTGATTGGGATAATCTGGAAGACCCGATGACACCATTATCTTCTTCTTTTGCAAGCTTTGTAAACTCACACGACTTGAAACAATACGTTACCTTGCCGACACGAGGGAAAAATATCCTCGATTTGGTATTAGCAAATGATGAACAACTGGTGAAAAATGTTAACCTCAATCCACCTGTTGGTTCTAGTGATCATAACAGTCTTGCTTTTCATTTATCATGTTCCTTTCCTGAGTCTGAAGTGACGTTTTATCGGTACTTCAGAGGCTGCGATGTTGGTGGACTTTCAGACTACCTCCTATCTGTGGATTGGAGACAGTCATTCGAAACAGTACAAACAGTCGACGCCAAATATGAGATGTTTTTGGATATATTACATCACAGCATCGACTTATTCGTTTCTATGAAACGAGTGTGTGCCACTCGGTCCTTTCTTCCATCTTATCTTCAAAACATGTCAGACCATAGGGGTTGTTTATTTAAGGTAGCTATCACTACAAATCTTGATAGTGATTGGGAGAAATTTCATGCTTTCTCAAGTAAATTCACAAGTCGGCTCAAAAAATACAACGAAAGTGTCGAGAAGAAAATTATCGAGAGTAAGAACAAGAAAGGATTTTACAAATTCTTGAAGAAGAAACCTAAACCTACAACCACGATCCCCAGCCTGAAAAAAGGAGGAGAAGTGGCAACTTTAGATCAGGATAAAGCAGATCTCTTAGCAGATAAATTCGGAGAGGTGTATAATGTGAGTGATGATATTTTACCACCGTTTAATCCTGAAGTTGATTTTGAAATGAACACGTTTCCATGGTTTGAAGGTATTACGATATTTGAGCTCATCAACAAATTACCCTGTTCATTTTCATTAACTCCAGATTATGTGCCGGCTCTTTTTCTGAAAAGTATTGGGCATATCATTGCTGAGCCCATCGCGTATTTGTTCAACCAATCATTGTGTTATTCGGAAATTCCGTTATGATGGAAGCATTCTTTCGTAACTCCCCTCCTGAAAAAAGAGCCCGCCAATTCGGCAGGAAATTATAGGCCAGTGAGTATAACCTCCCACTTGTGTAGAATTTTCGAAAAGATATTGAAAAAAACATATGTCACATTTGGAGAGGAACTCTATCATTCCAACGAATCAGCATGGATTCATGCCAGGTAAATCTGTGGAAACAAATCTTCTGGAGTGTGTCAATGACTGGACTGAGTACATGGATGCTAAGAAGGGCTGTGATGTAGTATATTTTGATTTTGCCAAGGCTTTCGATCGTGTAGATCATTGTAAATTGATTCACAAAATCACCAAACTGAAATTCCATCCCCTGGTTACA
The DNA here is from genome assembly GCA_029168955.1 of Aplectana chamaeleonis. Classification (NCBI taxonomy): domain Eukaryota; kingdom Metazoa; phylum Nematoda; class Chromadorea; order Rhabditida; family Cosmocercidae; genus Aplectana; species Aplectana chamaeleonis. Next base: position 1,577,925 of record JAPDOI010000108.1, read on the forward strand.
GAGTGGTTGAGGGGTTACCTTGAGAAAAGAAGTTTTCAGGTGAGAATAGGTTCATGCTTCTCAACGGCCAGAGAAGCTAGCAGCGGAGTGCCACAGGGCGGAGTACTGTCTCCAATCCTGTTTGCATTGTACTCTGCTGAGCTCCCTACAATTTTAGAGAGATGCGGAGTCAGATGCAAACAATTTGCAGATGATGTCAAGATTTATACAATGATTGAAAGTCCTGATGACCATATTAAGATGCAAGCAGCTTTAGACCAGATTTACAGCTGGTCACTCAGCTGGGAGCTACCTTTAGCCCCTGAAAAACTATTTACATGAGAATTGGAGTTCCAAGCTTCCCAAGTTTTTATAAACTTGCTGATCAAGCTTTGAATTCATTGGGTTCGGTAAGAGGCTTAGGGTTTCACTATGATAGTAAACTGGATTTTATGAATCATTATAAACATCTGAGCAACAAGGCTTTTTCGTGCACTTTCCTCATCTTTAAAGCATTTTCTACGTGCGATAAAGATGTTCTTGTAAGAGCATATAAAACTTACATGAGGCCAATTATGGAGAGTGGGTCATCGGTTTTTGCTCCACATAAAAGGAAAGACATTTCTTTGCTAGAGAAAACCCAAGAGAATTTCACACGCAAATTATTTGCAAGGGCTTTCCAGTTGCCGTACAGTAGCATACCCAATTCAAAGAACCGGAACAGGGAGTTGTTGCTACACACGTTAGAATCTCGGCGGAAGGTTTGTGATGTCGTCACTGTCGCTAAAATGTTATCAGGTGTTATGAGAGTAGACGCTTCTAAATTTTACCGTATAATTCATTCTAGAACCAGAGGTGGTACAGAGAAAATATCATATGTAATCCCAAAAAGTACACTAAGGTCCTGCTCGTTTACGTGCAGGGCTGGATCGCTCTTTGTTTCATTTAGAGAAGGGATACCTGCCGTTCGATCTGGAGTGAGATCATTCAAACGTATTGCGAGAAAGAAGTTACTGTGTTTTTAACGGGAAGTTCGGTGATGGGATGGGGATCACGTTGTATCAGTGATTCATATCTGCGCTCAATCTGTACACTACTAACCTGCTGTGTTTGTGTTTCTCACGTATGCCTTATGCATCGTATTTAATAAATAAATAAATAAATAAATAAATAAATAAAAAATGGGAAATGTGTTTGATGACTTAAACGTGATTTGGCAAGCAGGTCAAGCAGAGACCAAGTATTGATACATAGATGGTGACAGACGAGGGATGAAAGCTGTATTACGGCAATAAGCATAGGTCAAACTATGTGAACTCCAATCCGCCGCGCGCTTGAATTTGCTTTGATACGTTTGGCGGAGAAGCTGGTAAAATCCGATCCCTCGTCCGTCGATACTTATAGATAGTTGGTCTATGATTGACCGCCGAATCGTACGTCTAGTCATTTATCAAATTTCCCAAATCGTTACTTCAGGTAGCTCTGCGCCAAATCATTTTCCAAAATATTTAAAGACATTTTTTCACTTTTTTTACTTTGAATTTCCCGAAAGTATGACACTGGCGAATCTTTACTTCCGCCAGGAAGCTAAAATTTTGAGAACTCCATTTATATTTCCCCGGAGGTCCTCTCTTTGATTTGATTTTTGCCTAGGGATTTTAATTTTGTAGAGGAGAAACACCTGACAGATTTTGCCTTTGAAGAGCTACTTAATCGCGACCGATAGACGTTGTGAGATGAGTACGATTCTTAAAGGCACAGTCCAAGCTCAGGGGTAACTATTGATATTATACTCCGGCCGCCGTGTATAGCAAACCTGCCAAGCGCGGAATCTTAACTCGGTCAAATAAGCGAGAAAAAGCGAAAGATAATAGAACCGCGAAATTCTCCTGCGTTCTACGCGTGCTGGTGCGGAGCGGAGGTTGGAAACCAAGAGAGAGCGCATGACAGACGGAGGGAGCAGAATCGCCCGCGCCGCTCGCGCCATGAGTCGTGAGAATCACGACTTTTTACAGAGGATAGGAAAAGTCGACCACGCCTTCATGAATGAAAAAATGACTGATGCCCAACGACAAGCTTCCGATTTAAATAGGGAAGAAAAGCGCGATTGATTTTATTCAAAATCTATGTTCTTCCATTTGTTCTCGGCCTGGCTTTATATTGTGACCTGCTTCAGAACGGTGGCTGCGAAAAGCGAGAAAAAAAAACAGGCTCAAGACAACTTGTCCACGAACTGCTCGCCGTTCAAATTCAAAATCTTTGAGGGGCCATAACTCCGTTCGCAGTGGGTTCTGAGCGACTCCAGAGCAGGGATGAGCGGAAATCTTTTTCAAAATTCCAGAAACCAGGATTCGGAAATCGGAACGACCATTTGAATTTCGGAAATCAGAAAGCCAAAAACCATCGGAAATCGGAAAATCGGAAATCGGGTTATCGGAAACATGTTCACCTAAATAGATTCTAACCACCCATGGTGGCTGTATGTACCTACCCTACTTCTGATCTATTTATCCTTCGAAACTGTTCAAATTTCTAGCTGTGAGGAGATCTCCTCCCAATAAAAAGACTTAACGAAGCTTAATCTTCTTTCTCATTTTTCACGAAATTCGGATACACGGCAAAAACCAAGAATCCAGATTAATGCTGCTCAAAATTCGCTTCAGTTAAGTATTTTCAGGTAGCACACTTTAGATATCATGACTTCGAGACAACAGTCACTTATTGACTGCAGCCCAATAAGATATCATTTTATGTACCGTAACTTGAATAGTGTGTGTAACACTTCTATAACAAGAACGGGCAAAAATATCATAGTAGGTAGCGGGCCCTTACTAAATATGGTCTAGCGAATGGATGAGGCGCGCCCATTGCGGCGGACCGTGCGGAGTTCGCCACACCACCCGCTCAGGCGTCGTTTATACTTCTGCCGCCAAGCGGCGCGGCGGAGCGCAATCGTATAATATCGATCGTGCCGCGCCGCTTGATCAATCTTAGGCGTCGTTTATACTCCCGCCGCCGAACGGCGCGGTGAAGTGCAATCCTATAGTATCGATCGTGCCGCGCCGCGTGATCAATATTACAGGAATTCACTGTGCCGCGCCGCTCGTCGGCGGGAGTATACACCACCCCTTACAGGAATGCACTGTGCCGCGCCGCTTGGCGGCGGCAGTATAAACGACGCGTAACAGGAGCTTACTGTCGCAACCGCGTCCATTAGCTACACTACATTCCGAGAAGAGATCATACGTACACTATATTCAGACTTTAAGCTCCACTCGAACATAAACACGGCAGAGGCCCCTATTAGATTCAATAGAAGCGTGGACAAACACAAATCTCCCTGAAAAAGAGCCCAGTTTAAGAATGGTTCAACCTGAATCTGACGGAAAAGTCTGTTCACAGTGGGTTTTTGGTTTATTTCAAGAAAATACAGTATCTGTCGATATGTGAATATCATTCCATGTTCTCTTTCAAACATCAAAACAAACCTCCGGTTTCCTTTAAAGGCAGTGTTCACAATGATTCTCGTTCCCAAGTTTTCCACTCAAAACGATGCGTTGGCAACCAAGTGTTACCAAAATCACGAAGAAACGGCGAGAAACGCACTAATTCGTCTTATTTTCTTGACATTATTCTATGGCCTGGACTAGTTGTCCGATTCGATGAACATGTTCACGGTGGTTGTCACCGGTAAAAAATGGGACTAATCGAAAATGGAAGAATATTTTGGGCAAAACAGTATTACTTAGGGCCCTAAGGGAAGAACGGAGCAACACAGAATGGAGAATTGCAAAAGCCGGGTCCACCAAAGATTTCATTGTCACAACGAACAGTTCCATTGATACTTAGGAGGCGGGCTGATACTTGAGGATTTCGTGCCCTTCTGGTGCGTTTTTCTCGGTTTCTTCGCCATTTCAGTTCTACTCGGGGGCCAAACAATCGATTTAGCGATTAATCTCAAAATCGAAGATTATCGTAAACACTGCCTTTAAAGAACTTCCTAAAGGTCTGGCAGAAAACAATGTTTAAGCTCCTAAATTTGTAATCTTCTAATAATTTCCGATTTTTTTCCGCAGTTTGCGGCATTTTTTTCGGGAATCGGAAGGCCGTAAATCATCGGAAATCGGTAAATCGGAAATAGGAATCCCGCTCATCCCTGCTCCAGAGACACCATTGTGATCAGCGTGAAATTTTCTACCAGAGAAACAGGTAAACAAAAATTCAATTCAGAGGTTGGACTGTGCCTTGAAAACTTGTGACCCGCAACCATAGAAAACCACTACTGATTGATCCAGAAATCTGAACTAGAGCTCTCCAATAAGATCAACAGCCTAAGAAACACAATTTGACAAAGATCAAGCAATGTATTCTTGACCATCTGAGTCCGAAAAGTAGAATAGTGAGAAAAAGCTAATACAAAGCAGCGCGCTGCGGGCTGCGAAGAGCGTTTCTGCATTCGCTCTGAAACGGTGGGTAGGCAGAGAAAGAACTGAGTTTTTCTCTATTGAGTCGAACCTGGTGAAAAGAGCACAATTTTCTCAGTAAATGATTTTTCATAAAAAAAACTAGTGCATTGATCAAAAATTTTATGACCACTTGCAACAAGAAAATTCCCGGTTACACCTGGTCCTTATAAAGGAAAGCACGAGCTCCTATTGTTGTCGGAACATTTTGCATTTTGAATATTCTGCCAAAAGAAACACTATGGAAACTACGGACCGCCAATTCCCAGCCAAAAGCTCATCGGGATCGAAATGTGCGAAATCCAATGTGCGTAGTTATTAGCAAGTAGGATTTCAATAAAAACCGTTATTTGCTCCGAACTGAGAGCAGCAGCATCAATTCGGAGTAGCAGCCGCGGAGGATCAGGATGGAATATTGCAGGGTGGCCCTCGGCCGGCAGGAGTCTGGCCTCGAGCGCTGTGGACTTTGCGCTTTGTCTGCAGACATCGTCGTTCCGACGGGCCACAATCTCCAACAATAGGCGCCGATTTTTTCGCCAAAAAAGTGGAATCGAATCAGTGAGGTTTGAGATCGGGCAAAGCTCAGTATTGGCTATATCGAGCGTAATACTGAAACACATAACAGAGAGAGGAATATCTATACGTGGAGCTGAAAAGAGAGGTTCACGACGTCTGTCGAAGTCACCAAGCAAGCGCCTCATATTAATATCCTCCATATCTCAATTCCAATGCATAGATTTCCGAGGCCGACTACCATCGTTCTTCCAGACTCCACGTTTTCCTTCTTCTTGGTGCACATGGGGGTGGAACGGGTAGTTGAAGTTTGAAAAAGGTAGCAACTTAAGAGTTTTCGTAATAAGCTTCGTTCCCAGGTCGTCCATAACTTTGATCTGAATGACGGGTTCAATTCCGCATGATATTTTTTAAATCACTATTTTTTTTTCAAAAATTCCGAATGATTGAATTTCCCAAATGTAGCTGAAAATATCCGAGTGTCTCAATGAACGACTTTTCCAAACTCATTCGGAAGACTAAACTGTTACCTGTTCCACTCCAACTCCTAATCTGGCACATATTTCATTTTTTAAAGGCAGTGCTCACGTTAAAGAACCGTATTCCGGTTTTCTATATTTTTCAGCAGGCAAGTTCACGAATTAGTGAACAATAGAGAAAAGTTACCATAAAACTCAAATGTCGGAGAGAAACTGTTTAAAACATTATGAATAATTATTTACGCCTGCTGGTGTGTTTTGTGCACTGCGGACAAAACGTCTAACCAAACGTCGCAAATGGCTTTGAGCTTTGAAATTCTTAGGTCAATGACTACTGTGTTTTCTGTTTCCGGTTCCAAAAAAAAACACTTGAAAATAGGATGAGTCAGTGCAGATGCTTGAATATTAGAATCTTTTGCGATGAGGAGTATTCAAAAATTCGGCAACTTTCCCTCTGGTGAAATGATCAAGTGTCATGCAGCGTGGGCGGGGTGATTCAATAGGTTGGCTGGTTCATGACATTATCACCCACATCCTGACCGTTTTCCGTCGTTCTTCCGTTCTTTCTCTTCTTGAAAGGACCCAAAGCTTACGTTTCCGCAAAAAAGTGCAATTTCCTTTAAGTCGATTTATCAGAAAGTTTGGAGGATTTCCGGATGATTTTAGAATAAAACTCTAAATCAGTTCCGCAATTCCTGAAATACATGCTCGAATATAGTCACAGGATTTGAAACTGATGGCCGAGTATTTGAAAACGTAAAATTATTTTACGAATATTCCGCCGAATCCATCTAATACAATTTATTTTGAATAAAAAAAAAACAGATTTTCGAGACACTGTACGAACTATTGATTAGACGAAATTGAACTCGGTTCCGAGTCAGTCGATTATATTAACACCTAAGACACCGCGCGCCCCACGGCTAATCTGCGTAACCGGCAGCGCGCTCCACGGCCAATCAAATAAGTGAGTTTTGAAGCCGAAATTTTCGTTAAGATTGAACCCGTGTAAAAGAATATCAATATGTCTCATGTCTGCCCACCAGTAATATAAGTTCTCTTTGGTACGGGTCTTCCAGCTACAGAAAAAATATCTTCTTTTTTACAGCCATGAATGCGCACTGTGGACACGCGGTCTCTCAGATGTCAAAAAGTGGCTAGACGGGGGGTCTCTAATGGCCAATGAGCTCGCTAATGCCTATAGAATATTTCTTTTTTTCGACATTTATCCGAAGTACAATACCCGCGCTAAGTTTTGTATCGTCGATCACTGGTCGAGAGATAGCCGCGGCGCAGTGATCGAACGTGATATCACTTGATCGATGTTCGTGACTATCATTAACTCCTCGATTGCGTGCGTGCCACGTGTGTTCGTCACGGCGATCTCTCAACCGGTGATCGATCATAAAACGGGGAGCATCTGGCAAACTTGGCAAAAAAGCGTCCGATGCATGAAACTTTTTTGAATGCAGACTTTTTTGAATTCTGAAAACGCCATCATATTCACAGATCAAATTCCTATCTAATTATGTGACTTGTGTGCCGAAAAGCTCCAGAATCGCTTTGTTTTTTTAAGGAAACATTTTTTGCAATCGTTTTGCAAAAACGTCGCACGCGGCGAAACTTTGAGCAGTATTTGTACAAGTAATGGAAGAGCAATCTGTATGCTTCCTTCATAAATTAGGTGCAGGTGAGAGAATCTCAAGGTTTGTGTTGGTTGAGTTTTTGAAATCCTTTATTAAACACGCTTGAGAACTACCTGAGAAGTCGGAGTTTTGTTGCAAAACCCTGAACTCTTAGATGAGGGATTTAGAAAATTCAACCAACAAAAACCTTGAGATTCTCTCACCTGCACCTAATTTACAGAAATCATACAGATTGGTCTTAAATTACTTGTAGAAATACTGCTGAAAGTTTCGCCGCATTCGCCGCGCGCGACGTTTCTGCAAAACGATTGCAAAAACTATTTCTTTCAAAAACAAAGCGATTTTAGGGAACTAAGGCAAAAAAGTCACATAATTAGATAGCAATTTGATCTGTGAATATGATAGCGTTCTCAGAATTCAAAAAAGTCTTCATTCAAAAAAGTTACATGCTTCGGACGCTTTTTTGCCAAGTTTGCCAGATGCTCCCCGTTTTTACAAAACTTAGCGCGGGTATTGTATCTACCTCGTTTCGCCCGGCATATTCTTTATTTCGAAGTAAAATATATTTCCGTCTCCTTTTCCTCACGCTTTCTCGCTGTCTCTCCCCTTGCTCCGCACACGCACGCTTAGGATCAGAGTAAACTTGACTTCGAAATGGAGGATATGTGAGTTGCATTCAATGGCTTGCCTAAAACAGTCAGTCTCTATTTTTTCAAACAGCAAATGTCGAGCCAAAAATTTATAAAATTTTTTATTGCTTTCCCTCGCCAGATCATCATTCTTCAAAAGGGCCAGATTTCTGCAGCTGGATAAATATGGAGCGGATGCATACATCTGTCCAGGAAATTAATCAGAGAAAGTGCTCTGGGATAGCTAGCTTAGAAGGACAGCAAATGTGCATGAATCCAGACCGATTAGCAAAATGAACATGAGGGAAAACACACTGAAATTATCCTCACGTGCTCAGAAAAGGATAAGAGACAGAGCAGACTTCCATAGAACTGCATATGGAGATCTGGACCTTCAATGGAACATTTGCAGTTCTTTACACAAAAATAGGCTGCCCATGCCACCATTTTGAAGGCAGCATTTGGCGAAGAATTCTCTCAAGAAACCTGCAGCCACGGAGTGTTGAATATAGCCTCATTAGCGAACATTCCATAAAAAAAAGCCGAGATAATCATCAGTCAGTCCGGCCGGAGCCGCTTGTGAATCTAGGCCACACCCCTTCGTGCGGCTTTCCTCATCACATTTCACATCCCTCATTCGCTCCCACGGTCTATTTGCAGGCTGTCGTCTGCACTCTCCTGGAACTCGGCCAGCTCTTTGGAGACGACAAGAAGACCTCGATCAGAGGGGAAGGCGAGCGAGCAGCAAACGCCGCCGGCCGTCGCCTTTATGCGAAGACGAAACGAGAGAGAAAGGACGTCGTTTTTGTTCGCGTTTGGCGCGCTGCCAATCATAAAAACCTTCGGGCGGCGCTGTGTGTCACTCACAAGGACAACGCTGAATCGGAGTAGAGATGGAGGGGACGCGAATGGGGTTTTCTTCAACGGAAGAGGGCAATTTTATCTTTATATAAATCTCTGACACTACTGTCACTAGCAAAGTGGCGGTCCTTATGACCAGAGATCTCTATGGCGCCGCGGAAAATCGTGCAAAGGTGAGTTTTTGCCCAGTCTAGACAAATGAACTCTCTCGGATTCTATACCGGTAAGCCGCACTCTTAGGCCTTAGTCACACCTCAACGGAACGCTGCGGGAATCACAAGTGCCACAAATGAGCATTCAATGTGCTGAGGCACACAAAGGGACAATTGTGAAGGTAAAAACGCGGCTGAAAACAGCATATTTGAACTATAACTCTGAGAGGTTTCGCCGACAAATAGCCCATCCGGCTCTGCAGCGGCACCTGATGGGCTATTTCGCAGCTATTTCTCGGCTTTTCACGAAACAGTCGAGCAATAACCAAAAAATAACCGGAAACAATGAGAAATGACCAAATATATCCTAAGCGTGGCCAGCACACCGACACGCAACGCGGCCGCCGCCCACTCGCCAAACCGCCATCCGGAGCCGCCACCTTCTCAGAGAATTTTGGCCGAGAAATAGCCCTCCGGGCTCCGCAGCGGCTCCTTTTCCGGGCTATTTCTCGCCTTTTCACGAAACGGAAAAGAAGTAGCCGAGAAATAGCCAAGATATAACCGAGAAATAACGAGAAGTAGCCAAAAGTAACCAAGACGCAACCGTCGCCGGCTCCCCGAGCCACGATCAGGAGCCGCCAGCGGTTGGGCGGGGCCTCCAAAGGCGGAACGAGGTCCAAGTACCTCAAACTTGGGTTATTGAGCCGAAGGAGGTGTTGACATCTGAATCATGCCTCTGAAATGCGGCCGTATATCTATCTGGAGAGCATTATTTCTCAGGTATTTCGCGGCTATTTCTCGGTCACACTCTCAGAGTTAAGCTAGGGGCCTCCAGAGGCTGAGCGGAAGTACTTCAAACTTGGGTAATTGAATCGACGACGTTGTTAACACCTCAATCATGTCTCGAGAATGCGTCCTATACTTCCTTGGAAAGCATTATTTCTCTGCTTTTTCTCGACAAGCATTATATGGCGGCTATTTTTCGGCTATTTGGCGGTGACCAGCTATTTACCGGCTATTTCTAGGCTATTACGCGGGAAGTAGGCATTTCATGGCTATCCTTTCGCCCACACTTTCTGAGAAAAGGCTTTAGACAAGTTCAGTCCATCGAATGGACGAGAAATAGACGAGAATGGATCATTGCGCAAGGCCCTGCGGCGTCCGCGACACCGCCGCCCACCGGAATTTACATCGCGAACGACGATCTACCGCCGCAGCTCAGTCCATTGACTAGACTGAACTCTACGAAGACACCATACATACAGTTCACCTCCGCACTGCCGTTCAGTCCGCAAAGTGCACGCTGATTGCGAAATCGTGTTGCGATGCGGTTGCGAGTATCCTCAGACAGGGATGTGCTATCACCCGGGCGGTTTTCGCCATTGGTGCCCGGGTGATCCCACCGCCCGGGTGATCCTACATCTCTGTCTGAGGATACTTGCAACCGCGCCGCACCACGATTTCGCAATCAGCATGCACGTTGCGGACTGAACGGCAGTGCGGAGGTGAACTGTACATGCCGCGGCACCGCTAAAATGCCCACTTTATGGAAGAAATGTACAGCCCATGGATCAATTGTCCAAGTCTTAGATGATTTTTGATATGTTATGCCGAACTGCGGTTCAAAGGATCCGAGCAGCTGAGTGGGAGCCGTGCCGAGGGTTCTTTTGGTGCAGTGTGATAAGGCGCTGCGCCAGAAAGAAACATGCTGGTTCATTCCCGCCCGGAGCCAAGCGTTGCCGATCGGCTCAGCGCCTTTGCTAAAGTGTTGAACAACTTCCCTCTCAAAGAATCATCACATCCAAACATGCGCATCAGAAAATTCATATTTTTAAAAAATTCTGGACGAAACACATCAAAGAAAGCCGCTCACCTAAGAAGTTCAGGTAACGGGAAATCAAGGTACGATTTCTATCGCGAACATTGTCTTTAACGTAGCGGAAAGTGACCGACGGGGCTTCACAAAGCGTGGAATTTAGGTAATGTTCCACAGCGAATTGGTGGAGCGCCGCTGAACTGATCACGATCTGATTAAGATTATTCGGAATGACTCGGATATCCGAAAAATATCGGATATTTTAGAATTTCTTGTCACAGAATCTCCTAGTTACTTGAAAGTTGAGATCATACTGCCTTTTTAGTCCAAATACATCTAAACGCAAACATTTCAGTTCAGGATAAAGCAGAAAAGAGCGATTTTTGTTATTATCCTCAGTGAGTCGGATTCAATGTATAGTGCAGAGAACATATTGGAAGAAGGAGAACATGGGTGAGCGGAAACATTGTTCAGAAATTTCGAAAGCGGAACAGAAGTGGCTGGAAACGATGGAAACGGAAGAAGGCTAGCAAAGAGAGAAAGCCTTGGCAGTACCTTCCGTCATAATAGAATTGGGCCCAAATACTCCATTACGCATCATGCCAAATTTGTCCCGCGCGGACCGTTCTACTGTAGCCGCCGCCCTTTAAAAACAGTGTTCACGACAATTTTCGATTTTGAGATTAATCGCTAAATCGATTGTTTGGCCCCTGGGTAGAAGTGAAATGACGAAGAAATCGAGCAAAACGCACAAGAGGAATACGGAATTCTTTACTCTCACCCCGCGTATTTACTCTCACAGGAACTGTTCGCTGTGGTAATGAAATATTTTGTGGACCCGTCCTTTGCAATTATCTGCTTTCTGTTGCTCCTTTCTTTGCTTCGGGCCGTAACTAATACTGTTTTGCCTAAGATAGTCTGCCATTTTCGACCGGCCCCATTTTTCAAAGGTCACAACCAACGAGAACATGATTATAGAATCGGACAACTAGTCCAGACAAGAAAATAATGTCACCGAAATAATACGTTTTAGCTCGTTTTTAGCCGTTTCTTAGTGATTATAGAAACATTTTGTGGCTAACTTTAAAGGCCTCGTAAGCGCTGAAAATCATATATTATTTTTTCATTATTGTGACGCTTGACCCCGGTAAAGAACGAAAATGTCAAAAGGGCCCATGAAATACCTTCATTTGTAAAGGAAAACCAGTTTGAACACACTATAAAATTCGATTTAAATTTCACGCCAAAGTCGTTTTCAAAGTTTTTCTGCATTTGTAGACCTCGTCACTGTCATTTTCGAAGTTTTTGTACGGAGTTAGTGCCGTAGCTGTTTTTCAGGTTGTTTGACGGTCGTATCAACATTCTATGAAAAAGTGGTAGACGACCGGTGACAAATGGTGGTGGATCCTCATCTTTAATCCCTTCCAACCTCATAGCCCCACGTTTTGGACGCGCCGAAGTTTACCGGTGTGGTCTACCGGGCTCATTCATGAAATTGAGCCTGACAAATGGAAAATGGTTTCTAGGGCGAACCATGACAGAGCTACGCTGAGAGGGTTCTGGGGTGCAGCGCGATAAGGCTCCGCCTCAGAAAGAAATATGCTGGTTCAATCTCGCTCGGAGCCAAGCATTACCTGAGGTTAATATCTTGTATGTTTGCACACCAACAAAACAGTTTCCTCAGCCCCATTCTGAACAATTTAATGAATTGCTTATGGTAAGATACAAGTTTTTCGGATCAAATACTCCGAATTTCATCCTTTTTTCTTGACGAGAATGTTTTATTTCGAGTCTCTTAAAATGTTTCATATGTGCATAGTACAAAAAGTGGGAGCACTCTGTCACTCCCACTTACAGTCGTTTTTCTGCAGAGCTTTGCACTTGTAGCAAAGCACCTCGACCAAAGCACGAAAAGAAAGAAAAGAACTTGTTTACGGAAACCCGCATACATCTGTGCAAATTCGCGTCCTCTGTGTTCAAAGATGAAGCTTTGTTGTTGCTATAGCAGCCATCCAGTCAGACCCAGCCATTCGTGAACGCAGTCTTTGCCCTCTCTCCCCTCTGTCTCCTTTACTCTGGGCTATGTGAGTGTCTGGCCACGGTCTTTGCCCGATTCAGGCAGCTTGCTGGCTGACGGCGAACGGCTTGGATGGGATACGGTAGAGAAGCGGCTAATTTGTGCCAACTATGAGAACGACGAGACTGGCCAGCACGAGGTGAAAGACTTCATTATACGGCTAATGTCTCACCACCTCCGTAATCTGCCAGCTCACCGCGACATTTCGCATATGAGCTATTTTTGACTGCTTCAAACAGGGGCCGGAATCTTCAAGAATAAAGCTGTGGTTCAAGGGTGACCGAAGAGGAGAGATAGAAGTTTGTGTGGGCATAGGAAGATGCAGACCCAAAACAAAGGTTGATTTTTGCTTTCCGCTCAGAGGAGGAGCGTGGGTATCAAAGATCTCGAAGCTGCACGCAGCCACGGTTGAGCAGGCCACTGCGCCAGTTTTCGGTGGAGCTACAACCTCTACTGTTGACGAATTTTTTTTTGATTTAGAATTTTTCTTACGACCTCTCCTCCCGAAATGGAGGGAATGCTTCAGCCTTCTATGAGTGGCAAATTTGGAAAGATTTCAAACTCGTGGTATTAAAAGAATTTTTTTATTTTAATTCTTAATAAAAAAATTGAACCCTCGAACCTAAAATACATACTTGTCACACTCGACTGGCCCTTACTACCTCATTTGAGCTAACCTATTGATCTGGAGACGGAACCTTTTTTTCTCCAGAATTTTTACCACCCAACCCTAATTCTCATTTTTTTCAAAACTTTACCAGATTTTCTACGACCCCTCGTTGGCGAGTCGCAACCCTGTTTAACCCTGCACAGCGCCCTGCCCTAACTATGGGTCCTAGCACACTTTTGCTCCATAAAAGCCTTGAATTTACTACATATCCTATTTGGAGGCCTGATTTACAGTGTTCCTTCGCGTGCGGGTGCGAAGCGAGGGGATAGATAGCGAGAAAGTGTGGGGTAAAAGCAGACATAGCATACTCACGAGCAGGAACGCGATCGACGAAAACTAATTTCGCTCCGAAACAGGGGATACACTCCATTTGACCGGATAATTTTTGGATACTCAGACGGATTACCCGGTCAGATATCTGAAACCCGTGCGACTTGATTGTAACAGATTCGGGAAAATTTAAGAAATCCTGGATACGGTAAACCAAAACTTGAAGCATCCGGTCAAGAAATCGGGTGAAAAGGCCTAGAAACCGGATAAAAAATTACCAGCTGATCGGATAAAAACGCACGAAACTTTTATTGAAGGAAGTGTTCACAGTAAAAGTTCCATTTCTCCGCAAACAAGTGAGCTTTGGTTCTTTCTAAGGAAACTGAGAAAGAATGCACGACGGGAAACAGACAGGAATCGAGTGAAAAACACGTGGATCGGCCGACCAATTGGATCAGCACGCCCATATCGTGGAAAAGTTGTCTATTCGTCGGAACAGTAAGTAAAATAAAAATAATTTTGAAAACAACCAAAAAACCAAAACGATTAAGAACCAAAAAATGGCAGACAAATAACTAAATCAATATCTAATAAATAATACCCAGAAATGAAAAGGAATTGAATTACGAAAAATTTAAGAAATAGTAAGTGAAATAAAGTAAAATAAAGACTGAAAAAGTTTTAGAAGCTAGAGTAGACCCAGTCACACATTTCAGCATCTCATATTGTCCTACTTTTCACCCAATCGATTGATTGTGTCAATCCCACATGCCCTTTTTGAGAGTAAGCCACGTATGGAGCAGAAAGAAAGAGGGCTGGATGCTGTTTCAAAAATGTCTTCAACTTGAACAATGTCACACTTTGAAGCGAGTTAAGACCAAAAGAAGAAAGAAGCGAATTTCCGTTTTTTTTTTCGCCTTTTTACCAAAACAGGGTGGGTGCTGTACCTCGAGGAATAATATGTAACATCCACACATGCGCAAGAATCCTTATTTTTGAAGAGCTTTCGATATAATAAAGACAGCGGGAATTCACTTACCTAAAAAGTTCGAAGCGCAAAACCAGTTGCTTCAAACCTTACTGAACCGAACACACAAAGCATGCGTAATTTATCGATTTAGGGGGTTTTTAAGACGTATTTTTTCCTGAAAATTGTGGATTTTGTGGGCCTTACTCGTCATCATCCTCTTTCACTAAAGAAACAAAACTTTTGAAAATCTCGTTTTCGTGATTAGCTCGTTTTTTTTTGGAAATGTCCGTTTCTTTCCCAAAGCTAGGATAGAGAGTTCGATAGTACCCGGAATTCAATCCTATGTGCCTTTTGTCTTTGGATGAACTGTACGCATTCCACACATTGGGGTCTTAACTATTCTTTCTTCGTTCGAGCTATTAATAGAATTTTGACATAAAGAAGAGGAGTATAGTATTAGGGTGAGTCATAAGTTCTTGGAATTTTTCAAAAATTCATATTAATTCGCGCGCGAATAGATCAAATGCCACTCGTGCGCGCTTGTTTGCTAGGTAGATCAAACCTCGTTAATCAATACCTGCCAGCCCTCGAAACGCCATTCGTGGCTCAGTAGAATGTCGGAAAAAGAGCACGCTCGCGTACTGATTCTTCACTACTTCGAAAGAGGTTTGATAGCTGTTCAAACTGTTAAGGAAATAAGGGCCAACGAAGGAAGGTCTCGAATTGCTGCCAGTACTGTGTACAACTGGTATCAAAAGTTTCGCTCCGGCAGCTGCTCTCTGAAGGACAAGCCGAGATGTGTAAGGCCACGAATTCACGACCCCACGTTGGCGGCGAATGAGCTGGAGAAAAACCCGCACCTTCACAGCAGAGGTCTCGCCCGGCTTACAGGGAGTTCGCAGTCGACCGCACTTCGCCAGCTACACAATATGGGACTAGACCAAAAAAGCCGTCCGTGGTTCCTCACACTTTATCCGACACCGACAGGAATCGCAGGATGGCCATTTGTCAAGAACTACTGAAACTGCACCACAAAGGAAGTTTTTTTGGTCGCATCATTACATGTGATGAGAAGTGGTGCTACTATAACAATCCTGACCTGTCTGTGCAATGGGTTAAGCCCTTTGAGTCGCCAGATCCTGTGCAACGTCGGGATATCCACGGAAAAAGAGTCTACTGACCGTTTTTTGGTCCACTGATGGAGTTGTGTTCTGGAAATTACTTCCGCCAGGAAAGACTATAGATGCTGACTACGTCTGCCAAGAACTAGAGGAAATGGTCACCAACGCGGAGAAAAATGGACGAAAACGTGACCAGATCCTACTGCTCTGGGACAACTGCCGCCCACACATAGCAAACAAAACTCAAGAAAAATTGAAGGAGCTGCAGTTGGAAACTCTCCTCATCCAGCCTACAGTCCAGATATTGCTCCATCGGACTACCATTTATTCAGAAGCCTCGAACACTGGTTGAGGGGAAAGCAGCTTAAGACCGAAGAGCACTTGAGGACCGAGTTGGACGCTTTTTTGCATCGAAGCAGCGCTCATTCTACGACTACTGTATTCGAAGTCTCGCTCGTCGTTAGCAGAAAGTTGTTCGTTGTAATGGCTCTTACTTTAAATAAATTTGTTACCTTGTGTTTAAGAAAAAAATAAAAATAAAAAATTCCAAGAACTTATGACTCACCCTAATAGATGAGATGCAAAACACAAAAACCAACCCAAAACCCAACAAAAAATCGGAGCAACTACAAAACAAACACCTTTGGAATTCCGCTTCTACGCTCTGCCATTTGTCAGCGCAAAGGGCAAATGAAAGGCCGGGACTGACTGTGCTGGCAAACATTTGCAGAAAGAGTTCACGAAAATCTTTCTCTCAAAGTCCTGCAGACGTGCGAGCCATTTTTTTCGTCGACGAGACTTGGCATGAGCAAACAGAAAAGATCTGGGACCGACGGTTTCGGCATCAAAAAGGGGAAGGAAGACAGGAGGGATTGAGAATAGAATACCAAGGGCGCCTTCTAAACCAAGAATTAGTAACCTTTTTACACGTTGATCTCGCATAAAGATCTGTTCTTCCCCTTTTTTCAGCTAGAAAGAGGGGGAACAAGTTGACTGCTAGAAGGGCTACCCACTCAAAACTGCCTAGGGATCATTCGCGGCCGACGACCGGACAATCCTTGAACAGGCTGGTGATATGCCGATGACACGCCGCGATTCAGCTCGGAAGGCACCGCAGATGAACCTTTGGCCAGCTTTCACGTAAGCACAGCTTGCGGCCAGATTCCTGTCGCAGTTCTATGAAGACGACACGCGTTCCTCACGGGACGCATGGTGACAGCCTCGGCTAGCCCCCAGCAAAATTCGCGTCCAACCACATAAACAAATAAACAATGCTTCGATAGACACTGGGTGTTGTTCAATATAAGCGGGAGGGCTGAGTAGAGAAAGAGGACAAAAAAGGGTTTTGGCATTGGGAGCAATGCGTGATTGCCGGAACAGACGCACAGTTGTTCATCTAGCTACGAAACGATATGGATAGTGGAGCTGAAAATCACACTTTTTCGAATGATCGACTTTTCGAACAAACTCGACTATCCGCAATCGATATAAAAAATCTTCATGTAAGGAGTCACTTTTCTTCCATAAAGACCCATTTCTTGCATACAGACACACATCCTTCCCTAGGTGATATTTCGCTTAACAATCGTCTCGGGAAGTTTAACACTTAAAAGCAGTGTTCACGATAATCTTCAATTTCGAGATTATTCGCTATATTGATTAAGTGGCCCCCGGGTAGAACTAAAATGACGTAGAAATTGAGAAAAACGCACCAGAAGTACACGAAATCCTTAAGTATCACCCCGCCTCTTAAGTATCACAGGAAGTGTTTGTTGTGACAATGAAATCTTTTGTGGACCCGTCCTTTGCAATTCTCTACTCTCTATTGCTCCGTTCTTTCCTTAGGGCCCTAACTAATCCTGCTTTGCATAAAATATTCTTCTATTTTCGATTGACCCAATTTTCCACCGGTGACAACCACCATGAACATGTTCATCCAACCGGACAACTAGTCCATGTTATAGAATAATGTCACTGAAATACGACGTTTTAATGCGTTTCTCGCCGTTTCTTCGTAATTTTGGTAACACTTGGAGGCCAACGCATTGTTTTATGTGAAAAACTCGGGGACGAAAATCATCGTGAACACTGCCTTTAAGGGCTCAGATACACTCCAGTCGCTGAAAGGCGTGGCAGCATGCAATGGAGGGGAATCGATCCCGCGACGCCGCATGATCGATACACCTCCATTGCATGATTCAGCGTCTTTTTGCCGCGGGACTCTAACCGGCCCCCAAGAGACAGAGTTCCACGGTCAGTCCCCGTAACAGACCGGCGCGCTCCACGGGCAATGTATTCGGTAGTTTTTGAACTGAATTTTCGTTGTTAATAATTAGGCCCAAAAGAGATATATGGCGCTTGATATCTGCATACCAGCTATGCCAGTTGTTTTAAGTATGGATATTCTAGCAATAATCAGAAGGAATCCGTTTTTCTTCAAGTAAAACAAAAAATCGAGTTCACGGCGTGGGTGCGCACGGTGGACACGCGGCCCCATGAGTGTTAAAACCATCCCCCAAATTCCTTTTTCGGTCCAACATTATCACGCCTCCCGCCCTTTTCAACATTTCAAATTTCACGTCACTATCATTTGTTATAGGTTATATCTCGGCTATTTCTCGGCTACTTCTTGTCCGTTCCGTTTGATTGCGAGAAATAGCGGCGAAGTAGTCGGGAATTAGCCCACCAGGAGCCGCTGCGAGGCCTGGTGGGTTATTTCCCGGCTATTTCGCGGCCAAAACTCTCAGAGTAGTCGATATCATCCTCTAATCACTTTGCGATTTAACAATCTAAATGTCTCTTTCGTCTCTTGGTGATTTTTCTCTACGCAAGCAGCTTCAGACTAAACTGCCATCATTGTCCCAATCATTGTCCCGTTGGAGAGCAACCTTAAGAACCTGGAGCAAGCCCCCAAAATCATCGATTTTTTTGGTTTGCGTCCATTGGACATAATAAATTAAATGAAAATAGATTGGAATATTGTTTAATCATTTCTCTACATCGCAAATGATTTCCACGTATACTCTTTTCATTTTATTCAAACTAAGCAGTTGTTTTCTGCCTATAAATATGCCGATAAGTAACTTGAGGAGCTGTTGCGGAAATAAAAGACTTAGGCGGTTAAGTCTTCGTCTACAGCTCAAACTGCTTAAAAGAAGCGTCGACGATTTTTCAAAATCGATTGAAAAAAGCCCACTTTCTGCTGGAAAGTCGATCATTCGGAAAACTGTAATTTTCAACTTATTCGAAACAGTCAAACATTCGAAAAATGTGATTTTCGGATTCGAGAAATCGATCATTTGAAAAAGGATAATTTTTCGCTTAGGCTCTAGTTATACACCAGCGTTTCGCCGCCGCTGGCTTCTGCGGCATGTCTGCTATAGGTCAATTTCGAAATCTGACCAATCGCAGACGTCCCGCAAAAACCAGCGGCAGCGAATCGCTGATGTTTAACTAGTGCCTTACTCGAAAAGTCGATCATCCAAAAAAATTTCGATTTGCCCGAGTATACAAATAACTACACTTTGTCAATGGCTAGTGAATCACCCTAAATATATTCAGCATTATGCAGAAAACGTTATCGCGGAGTTGCTAACTTTTATCGGCATGAAAATAGTGACATGAAAATGAACTATTCATCAGATTGCGTAATTCTGGGTGGACCATTACTCAATGCGTTGATTTCGCTGGAATTCCAATTTTAGGAATGATTCACGCATTCGAAAAAAGCACTTTCACAATCACTAGTCTCAGTGAAAGGGGAAAGTAGGACTGATACAAAGGATGTTGGGAGCAATGCAGAAACTCTGCTGGGAACGTGAATCTATGAACGAGGAATCGCCTCATCTTCTCCGTGAAACGATGATGTATTACGGGGTATGCAAATCTCCCGAGGTGCATGACCGAGTAATCCGGGAAGGCAAATTCAAAAACTTCCGTTTTACGAGAGGAATCGTGCAGAAAAGAGGACACGGAAACACAAGAAGCCGAAAAAAAATGGAAAAAATCAGAATTAAATTTGATTACCCTGTACATGACGCAAAGAATAATCCCGTATGTATGCACAAGAACAAGATGTGCAGGCTTCATTTTGAATTCTTTTAACGTGTTTCTAAACTTCAACCGATTTAATGAACCAAAAATAGTGTGCACAGTAAAACTCATGGGGAGTGCATCACAGATTCAGAGATGAGAAATTTTCAAATCAAGATTTGAAAATCTCTTACGTTGTCAGTATGCACGTATCCTCTGTTTCGGAGTGAAATTTATTTCCGTTCATCGCGCGTATGCCGCGTCTTTTTCCCTGCACACTTTCTCTCTCTCTCTCTCTCTCTCTCTCTCTCTCTCTCTCTCTCTCTACCCTTGGTCCGCACAAGCGCGCGAAGGAACAGAGTAAATTTGGCTCCGAACTAGAGAATACCTTCTAATATTCACCAAACTCTTTAGATATACATAGGCAGACAATTTTTCTCTTAAGGATGTTTTTTACAAAGAAATCGATTGTAAAGCCTCTCCCGCTCATTTGAGTCCATGCGGAATAAGCAGCAGAACGGTCGGTCGTGGTAAAATATGACAGCGATAACTCTGAGAGAATCTTTCGCGCTAGCACCGTGATGCTCCCTAGATCCGCGATAGTACCGTGTTCGTCTCCCCCTACTCCCGCGATCCGCGTCCGTTCCGCGATAGTTACCCAATCGACCTATCCGATGACTTTCTCATCCTCGTACCGTGATGGTTCCGCGCTCTTTACCAAGTTTACCGCGCTACTACCGTGGTGAACTCGCGATCCGCGATGGTACCGTGATCGTTTCCCCCTGGCCCTTCGCTCTCATGCTGTGCAGATTTGTACAGCAGCACGAAATACGGCACGTGCAATAGCTTATAGCTTCGTGCCTAATTTTATAGGCAACAACCATTCGGCTGAAACACCGAGAGGGTATGGATTCGGTACGATCAGGGGTGGAGGCTGGCCGAATCTCACCATCGTCTCGCAAGAGTTACGGGCTCAGTTCATCGCTGTTAAGCGAATTAACACCCCAAATACATGGAGGTGAAGACGCGATTTGCCCTCAGGTTGGAGCTGATAGAATCTCGCGATCGTTCCGCGATAGCCCCATGCTAGTATCCTCTCGGCACCTACCAGAAACCGAGTGGATTCTATCCGTGAACGATCGCGAGGGATTCTCTCAGAGAAAGAGATCTCAACATGAAAAGTCTGATGAGCTTGACTTTGGCCGGCTCAAAATGAGGGAGAGAATCTATGCCTTCCAATTCACATGAAATGTTACTATTCTTGGAATTTTACAAAAAAAAACGGACCATGTTATGCTCTTGGGGGGGGGGTGCGCATAAAGTTAGCCTTCTCCACGTTCTTATTTTGATGACAGAATTACTTGAAACGACAGAAATTATATATTTCATAAAAGTGTAAAAGTATGTAAACTCTGGTACAGCCGTAGTGACCTGTTGATTTCGATTATCACCAACAGAGGAGCGGTGGGCCTCGGTGAAATATAACTAATGATAAATAGGTTTCGACGAAAAAGCCACAGCTCCGCGCTGTGATAACCGAAATCATGAGTTCAGTTGGAATGAAACAGAGTCTATGTTATGTTATGTTGCGCTATGTTAAGTCGAGTCATATCATGTCATGCTGTGTTATGCTATGCCTTGCCATGTTATGTCGAGTCATAACATGTCATTTTATGCTATGTTATGGTATTCCGTGCCATGTTATGTCAAGCTGTATCATGTTATGTTGTTATGTTATGTTATGTTATGTTATGTTATGTTATGTTATATTATATGTTATGTTATGTTATGTTATGTTATGTTATGTTATATTTATGTTATGTTATATTTATGTTATATTTATATTATATGTTATGTTATGTTATGTTATGTTATGTTATGTTATGTTATGTTATGTTATGTTATGTTATGTTATGTTATGTTATGTTATATTATGTTATGTATGTTATGTTATGTTATGCTATGTTATGTTATGTTATGTTATGTTATGTTATATTATGTTATGTTATATTATGTTATGTTATGTTATGTTATATTATGTTATGTTATGTTATGTTATGTTATGTTATGTTATGTTATGTTATGTTATGTTATATTATGTTATGTTATGTTATGTTATATTATATTATGTTATATTATATTATATTATGTTATGTTATGTTATGTTATATGTTATGTTATATGTTATGTTATATGTTATATTTATGTTATGTTATGTTATGTTATAAGTTATGTTATGTTATGTTATGTTATGTTATGTTATGTTATATGTTATGTTATGTTATGTTATGTTATATTTATGTTATGTTATGTTATGTTATGTTATGTTATGTTATGTTATGTTATATATGTCAAGCTGTATGTTATGTTATGTTATGTTATATCAGGCTGTTATCATGTTATATGTTATATTATGTCAAGCTGTATCATGTTATGTTATGTTACGTTATTTTATATTATATGTTATGTTATGTTATGTTATGCTATGTTATATTATGTTATGTTATGTTATGTTATGTTATGTTATGTTATGTTATGTTATGTTATGTTATGTTATGTTATGTTATGTTATGTTATGTTATATTTATGTTATGTTATATTATGTTATGTTATGTTATGTTATGTTATGTTATGTTATGCTATATTTATGTTATGTTATGTTATGTTATAATATATGTTATTATTTATATATTATGTTATATGTTATGTTATATGTTATGTTATGTTATGTTATGTTATGTTATATTATGTTATATTTATGTTATGTTATGTTATGTTATATTTATAGTTATGTTATGTTATGTTATGTTATGTTATATTGTGTTATGTTATATCAGCTGAATCATGTTATGTTATGTTACGTTATTTTATGTTATGTTATGTTATGTTATGTTATGCTATGTTATGTTATGTCAAGCTGCATCATGTTATGTAATGTTATGTAATGTAATGTTATGTTATGTTATGTTATGTTATGTTATGTTATGTTATGTTATGTTATGTTATGTTATGTTATGTCAAGCTGTATCATGTTATGTTATGTTATGTTATGTTATGTCAAGCTGTATCATTTTATGTTATGTTATGTTATGTTATGTCAAGCTGCATCATGTTATTTAATGTTATGTAATGTTATGTTATGTTATGTTATGTCAAGCTGTATCATGTTATGTTATGTTATGTTATGTTATGTTATGTTATGTTATGTTATGTTATGTTATGTTATGTTATGTTATGTTATGTTATGTCAAGCTGTATCATGTTATGTTATGTTATGTTATGTTATGTTATGTTATGTTATGTCATTCTATTCTATGCTATGCTATATGCTATGTTATGTTGTTTTGCTTTGCTTTGCTTCGTTGCTAAAATATTTATAGCCCATCTTTCTTAACGATGAATTGCAGGCTGAAAAAGAGCAAGGAACAGCTCTCAGCTGCAGAAGGTTGTCAGCAAGCGAGGCTGAAGAGAAACGGAGTGTTGCACGTCAATGTTGTTTACAGCATTCCGGCGGGAACATCAGGCGACCATCGCATGCGACACGTAATTGCAAATAAACACGAGAAATTGCGAGGAACTCGCAAACGATTTCCATGAAAGCACAGAAATTATGCACTTCCTGGCTGATAAGGCTTCTGACTGGCCTCTAGGAGGCATATACTCCAAGAAATGCTGACGAATGGCATGGAATAGAATAGGGTTCCAATAAAAAATTCGTAGTAGAGGGGAGGGACGCGCGTGGGACAGCGGACGGACATGGACGAATTGAGTCCATTGATTAAGTGCTTGATTTCCGGTCTCGGAATGGAACGCCTGCTCCAGTCCTAAGGTCAAAGTCCGTGGAGAGTCTTTCACGGAGGTATCAGGTTCTCAAGAATGAGGGGTTGCAGGATATTTCAGCTCCCTAGGAGATATTACAATGCTTTCTGGGTTACAAAAAGGGTATGACACCAAAAACAAACCATTAATCCACGGCTAAAACAGAATCGTATCCCTTCTGGGTCAACAATTTTTTTGTTCGGTACAGGGGAGATAGAAGTACGAGGCTTTGTTACTCCCTCCGTTGGCCAGTGGGCAACGCCTTAGGGGGCGGAGAGACTTCTGATTGGTGAACAGATGGAATAAACCCGCTTTCTACAATTATATATCTACCCCAATGCCCCTGGCAACCATTGAAAGCTTTCACGTTTTTTGCGCCAACCGTGGTGAAAAGTTACTTTTGACGGAACATTCGAGCCAATTTAGAAGAACTCCGAATGTACAGTTCATCTACGCAATGCCGTTGTTGCGCGCGGTTGTGAGGGCCCCATGCCAGGGATGTGGAATCACCCGGGCGGTTTTTGCATTTGATGCCCAGGTGATCCCACATCCCTGTCCGAGGGTACTCGCAACCGCGCCGCAGCACGCTTTCGCAATCAGTGTGCACTTTACGGACTGAACGCGAATACGTAGATGAATTGTATAGTCTCAGGAAACTCTTGGTAAGCAGCACTCCCTTGAGTTGAATTTTTGAGACTTTTAAGGCACTGTTCACGATAAAAAACCGCCTCACAGTTTTCGATTTTTTCTAGTATTTAAGTCCAATAAGTAGGGGCTAATAGGGAAAAGTCCCCACAGAACACTCAAATACCGGAGAAAAACTATATAAAGAAATCTCTGAAAAAATTAATTAAGCCTGCTTGTGATATTCGGGAGACTGCGGACAAGGTATCAAACCTGACGCCGGGGAAATGATTTTGCGCTTCAAAATTCTTAGGTGAGTGGCTTTTCTTTCTGTTTCCTGTACCGATAATTCTTCAAAAAAAGAGGGACCAATGTTCATGCTGGTTTGTACGAACTTTTCGCGATAAAGAATATTCGAAAATTCGTTGCCTGTTCCTACGTTCTATAGAAGGACAACTGTTATAGAACAGGACACCTGTTCTAGAACGTGGGCGATGTGGCCCAATGGGTTGGCCGGCCCACGAAATTTTCACCCACTTCCCGACCGTTTTCCGTCACACTTCCGTTCCTACTCTTCTTATAGGGACCCAAAGCTTACGTTTTTGCCAAAGAAAGGTCAACTTTTTCATAGTGAACACTGCCTTTAAGAGTAGGGTTCATGATTAAAAAAACCGTATTCTAGTTTTCGATGTTTTTGAGTAGGCTAGTCTATGGAAAAGAAGATAATAGAAAAAGGCTCCCCACAAAAATCCCAAATGTCGGAGAAAAACTATTTAAGGTAAAACCTAAAATATTTATTTGCTCCTGTTGGGTGTGTTTCGGGGACTGCGGACTTTGAACAATCTAGACGTCGAAAATGGTGCCGCGTTTCAATATTCTTGTGTAAGTGACTTTGTTTTCTCTTTCTTGTACCTAAACTCTCAAAAATAAGATTGTTAAAACCCATGTTTCGACTATAGAAATTTGCGGAATGGAGAGTATAAAAAAATTTTGGCAACTATTCCTTTGGTGACAGGAACGGTGGGCAACATTTATGTGACGCGGGTGTGGTAGTCCAATGAGTCGGCTGGTCCACAAGATTTTCGCCCACTTCCTGGCGGTTTGTCGCCGGACTTCTGTTGTTACTACTATGGTCAGACCAAACTTCATCTAGAAAAATCTGGAGGTGCAGTGAACCACATTTCGAATCCGGTTGTACTTTGGAGCCATATATGCAGAAATGTGGAGGGTTAGTGTGGTATGTGCTGTGAATTGGCGCTGCGTGATGGCTTTATAGCTGTAGAAAGTACCACCATCGTGGAGTGTTAGTTAGTGAGGACGTGAACGCCGGAGGCGAAGACACTGAAAGTCGAAAACACTCACACGAAATGCAGTTATCCGGAGCATGCGTGCTTCACGAGGTAATATGTATAATTAAACGGAGCATTCTCATGCTGACAAAATTATGAGATGGGTGCAAATGCATACATAGCTGCCGTCCAGAAATCTATGTAGAGTCCTTTCGTAGAATTTAGTCTAACGAATCAAAGGGGGTGAGGTGATATATCGTTGAGCGCGATCGAAAACTCGTTGACCTGTAGTGTAGCGAACCGGGCCTGCCGCAATGATCCCATCCACTAAACTAAACTTGACAAGCAGGCGATTCTTTTACTACTACAATTTTACAAAATGTGTAAATGAGGTTGTTTCCATGATCGGAGAACCATAATTCGTAATCTGAGTCTTCTTCCGATTAATTTGCAGTCCCAGTTGTTATCCATAACCCGTTCGATTTTTTTCAGTGCCTCATCTCATTTGATGGCAATAGAAAAGATAACGATTTCATCGTCAATGCGAAGTTTGGAAAAGAATCCGGCTCTAACCAAGACGGGGAGCACCCAAAATTTATTCATAGAATTGATGAAGAACTTTGATAAAAGATGCTTGATACTGCTATCAGGGCTGGGCACGCGTCCCGATAAACCTTAGGGAGGGTGCATATGAGACATTGCGGAGAGGGCAAAGGGGTGTGCCTAAACCGAATACCCCCCCCCTAAAAAAAGAAAAAAAGTTCCTATTCTGTCGAATATTGGGAGAAAATGGTAGACACTGTTTTTGATCTGTCGTATCTTCTCCTCCGCTTTTGAAGTCGATTACCCACAGAATACAGATTTTCGATAGATATGTGGGTTGTTTTTGCAATAGTTACTAGCTTCTGTCGAGTAATTCATCAAAACCCGAGTTGTATCCATCCGTTACGCCGCTATCTATCGATTTGCCGTGCGATATAGGACTTTCCGCAGCTACACAGCGCACACTGGAATGGACGCGCTCACAATAATGATCGATACAAAGTAATTTATTATAGAACGGGTAGGAGAAAAGGAATGACACTGGAGGAAATCGAAGGAGGCAAAACTGGGATACTTTCAATGTACACATTGTAGACATAACGTAAATTTTAAAAAATAAGAGCGCGGGTAATTTTTGGATTTGATAAGGTTCATTCGAATGGACCTAGTTGATCAAAAACATTAATAAACGTGAGAACTAAGAGCACTGAAAGAACGAGGAGAATCTGGTGAACATCTCAATAGCAATAGGTTTAATATTTGATGCGAACTTAGGACCCTAAACGATTTAAGGTCCCTAAATCACATCAAAGATCAAACCTTATGATGCTCAAGTTTTTGCCAGATTCTCCTCTTTCTCAAAATATAATTTGCTCTCATGGTTATTGCTATTTTTGATAATCTAGCTTCGTTTGAATGAACCTTTCCACGGCTAAATACTTACCCCCGCTCCAACTTTATTTACATTAAATTTCTACAATGGGTACACCAAAAGTATTCTACCTCTGCCTTCTCCTATATCCTCCAGTTTCATTCCTTTTCTTCCCCCCCCCGTTCTCTAATAATTGGCACTTTTTAATTATGTATGTGAGCGCTTCCATTCCAGTGTGGGTTGTGTAGGTGCGCAAAAGCCTCTTAACGCACAGCGAGTCAAGTTCTAAAGGCTCATTCATAGCAGGCCGCTTCGACTAGTCGCGGCACTGCCAACAGTTACAAAAATCATCGCGCCAACAGATCTAGCAATGTTTCATCACAACATCGCTTATGTGGCGCGACATTGCAGACGAATACGGGAAAAACGAGTATTTATCTTAAATTTAAGATGAGAGTGATGAGAAAATGTAATTAGGCTACTCAAAAATTACATTTCATGCCGGCTTCAAGCAACTAGTAACTTTAGCTTTAGTTTTATGTTGCTGTTCAAGCAAATTCCACCTCTTCCTCTTTTGGAACCATTTTTTGTTTGAAAACTGTGCGAAACTCTTTTATTCAGAAGGTAAAGGCAACAATGTCAAAAAATACGTAGGATTGTCGAGAGAAAAAGCTTTTTTTTCATTCCCGTGGCTTGGTCCGCAATTGTCCGTCTATTTCACGCGAAATTACGGCCGCCCACGCGTTTTGAAATCGCTGGACGAAATGATTTCAAGTCGCGGCACGGAGCGATTTCAGATCGCGGCAGTATTGTTGGTCGCTTCGACTTCAAGTCGAAGCGACCAGCTATGAATGAGCCTTAAGGGATGACGGGATTCCAGTCGAATGAAACTGGGATTTTTTCAATCCCTACGCATCACGTGAATCGTGTCCTGTTTCGACATCATTAAAGAATATTTATTTATTAATCAGAGCAATCAAGCACAGAATAACTAAACCTTATTAGGTTCATGAAAACATTCGAAAGAAAATATTAGTCATTTCAATAGTCGTAGTTATGTTTATGTTGTTGTCAATAAGTGTTGAATTGTTTTCAGATAACAATTCTTTTATCGATTCTCAAAACTAACCTTGAAGTCGTACCCACAATTTTTCTTCATGAGATTAAAGTGAAGTTGTGAAAGTGTGTACACTACGTTTTTTGTAGAAAAATTTCCGGAATTTCCTCTATTCAATGTTTTTTTGGATACTTGTTTATCAAAATCAAGAAGTCGAAATCGTGGCTACTATGCCCGACTTCCAGAGAAACAGCCGATTTGATTTCAAAAAGGGGGTGCCTAAAAAAGTACCCAGCTAACGGGAGGTGCATATTCGGAATTGCCATTCTGGTACGTGTGCCCAGCCCTGACAGCTATCAATCATTGTTGTTTTCTAAAACTCAATAGAAATACTCCCATTGATAGCGTCTTCAATCGGTAGTTCATTTCATTTCTGTCCTGAATCCTGGGTGCCCCGCCGTCTAGGATAGTACCAAGAATTCAAACACACGTATAAATTCCTCGTCTCAGTCAAGCGACTTCTTTCCACATCGCAAAGCGACGTTAAACACCTTGGGCAGTACAGAATCGGCAGTACAGAGCCGTCCCACTATCAGCTTGGCGAGCCTTGCCCCTAGCGCCGTCTGCGCGCCATGCTTTCGCGATCAGCCAGCCCGTCGAGGCTTTCAGCGCCTTCGGTCCGACCGGCGCTACTATTTGAGTAGGAGTGGAGGAACATCCACTTCGCGATCGGACCGCCATCGATACAAAGGCTCGGTGGTATCTCCAAGCAGGGCTGGCTTCCGGATGGGAATACTGAGGAGGCGATGAAAGAGCAGTGTTAGCTGTCGTTCTGGTACAGGTCAGGTCCACTCCCTGATCGACTACTTGTATAGTAACATTCATCGGACCGACCGCTCTGAAAGCCACTCCGGGCTCACTGCAAAAACATGGTGGGTAGTTTGCGGTGAGCGTTAGCTCGTCGGGTTGATCGCGGGACGACGTGAACTCATTGGTCGGATCGCAGGCTGGACTACTCATAAAAATTACACCGTTCGGATCGCTGGCGCATGGCAGGCCGAACAACACTCGCCCTGCAATTCGACAACCATCGCCCCGAGACCAGCGCGGCAGGAGGGTACTACCGAGCTTCGATGGGGCTTTGATCACGAAGTAGGTGTTCTACCATTCCTAGTCAGATAGTAGCGGGTTAACATACATGTCAAACATGAACGGTTTTATTCCCTACAGAAGTTTCTAGTGCTGCCCGTGATCCGATCGACGAATTTATTGCGGTCTGAGATCCAACTCAAATGGCAATGGCTGGCCTCAATTTGAGGGATGGGTCCAAGCCGTCCCACTGTCAGCTTGGCGAGCCTTGTGCCTACCGCCGTCTGCACGCCATGCTTTCGCGATCAGCCCGTCGATGCTTTCAGCATTGTCGGTTCAACCAGCGCTATTATCTGAGTAGAAATGGAAGAACACCCGCTTCGAGATCAGACCCATTTTCGTTCTGAAAGCTCGGTGGTATCCTCATGCCGAGCTGGCTTCGGGACGATGGTGGTCGGACCGCGGAGTGGGTGTTGTTCGAACCGACATGCACCTGCGTTACAACCGATATACAAACGATATTGTGTTTGTTTGACATCTACCGGTTTGCTTTGTTTTTAGTTGATTCATCCTTCTCGTCGCTCTTATCCCTCGTAGTGTCTCAGAACGTCGGAGGGCCGTGTGCCCGGGAATTTCCGACCAAGGGCGAGCGGCGGGGGCCATGTTTTGCGAGCGGAGAATCATCAGGCGCGAGGCAGGGGCGCCACCAAATTTCGTTAGCTCGGTCCTGCAGGGAAAATTCGAAACAGAGGAAAACATGTTCGCTCAGGCAAATCGTATTACACGTTGAACGCTAGAATCAAACCCGTGCCACATACGAAGCACAATTTTATGATAAGTTCACTGCAGGCAGCCTCGAGTAAGTACTTACATCATCGCGCACTTCGCGCGGTGGCAGTAAGGTAAGTTCACAAGTCTATCGAATAGACTTGAATGGGACACCCACCATGGGGTTTCGAAAATTTTGGAGAAAGGTAGAGCACCCGTCCCGGGTGTGGGAGGGATGGTTCCCGCAGATCGTTATACAAGGAATCAATCACTTAAGCGATGACACCGCGGAAATGTTCTGCCCGGGCCCCGCGCCCTTTCGCTTGAATGTCCGGGTTTCGCGCCCATTATGAGTCATGGGGCTGGGGCGGGGAACTGTTGGGCGCCAGGCGCGGAGGGGGGCTTCGCCTCGCTGAGTGGTGGGTACGGGGACGCGGCCCTCCGACGTTCTGAGGTAGTACTCATATTCTTAACCTCACATAAGTTCATCTTATGTAATAACAAAGATCTTGCTCACCTTCTAATGAAGAATGGCTGTGGGCGAGGTCCTTTACTGATTGGGAATCGCTCCCTTATTTAGATATGGATACTTACCTAGACATTTCTCAGCCCCGAGCAGCACCGAACAGGAATCGGAGTCGACTGCCAGTTCGGCTAGTTTATTCCATCTCCGGGCCACTGCTGTTGCTGTCCGGGCTCCTCCGATTCGTCGAAACAGCTACCGCAGTGACCCATAGAGCAAGCTAGTGGCCCCAAGATTGGAAGAACGAGCCAAGCTGCCACACAGCTCCGATCCCTGCTCGGTGGGGTTCGGGGCTAAGAACCGTCTGACGTAAGCGCCACAAGAAGTGAGTATAGGTTGTGGCTTCATCCCCAAAAAAAAATCAACAGAAATCCGACCTGGCTCTGAAGCTGTGCCGCTCTTCATACTTCTAATTGCAGTGCGTATCCCATAGAGAACCGTTAGTGGTGAGAAACTACGGATTTTAACTGGCTTTATGTTGTTACACAGACGTCCTCAGCAAAATCTGATTTCATATCGGAGTGAGCGTGTCGGAATCGACTGGAAAATATTCACCACCGTTCCAATCTGGGGGGGACCCCTTGTGACGTTTACTGGCAAATAGGGTGTGTGAAAGGAATGTCAGGAGGTTAAGAGTGGTGAAGAGGATTTTTTTTCGTTATCTTTGTAGCCACCTGATTAACGTACTGCTAAAATTAGCATTAGAAACAAACACACAGGATTAGCACCAACGGCGGTGAAAATAATCTTCACTCCACAAGGTGAACTTTTTGTTTGCATCTATTTCACCAACGACCTTCACTGAATGGCCCTTGCACTATTCCATCTCAACAACCACACAGAGTACTGGTTGCGACGAAGTAAACAGCTCCAGCTGATCGTCACCGGGGTTGGGCGGCTCGGCGCCTGGCCGTGCCATGCCCGCTCATACTCCTCAACACAGAGCGCCAACTCAAACACGTCGGCCACCTTTGCTCAGGTGGGGAGCGAGCGTCATCGCGCGCACAGCTGATTCTCGCCGCTAACCCTTGGGGCCATTGTTTACGACTTTGTGGATGGATGGGAGGGGGGAGCTTGTCTGCTAGAATATGCATAGCATCTTGCAAAAGTGCACAAGCAGTCTCTGGCGATTGTAAGGGAATTTGGAGGTTGCAGACGTCGCCTGCCAACTTCCTATGCCACTAAGAGTTCACATTCGCGATTTTTTAAATAGGCAATGTTACCTTAACCGCCTGTTGTTCGAAATTTCATTTAGGAAGTGATGATATTTGTTGTTGAATTTTGTTATAAAAACGTCAAATGTATTTCGAAGCTTAAAGGTAGAGTTCATGGTAAAAAAAACGTTCTCTAGTTTTCGATATTCTCGATACTTAGGCGAATCCACGAAATAGAGGATAACAGGAAAACGTTCCCTCAAAAGTCTCAAATACCGGAGAAAACTGTTTTTAAAAAACCTCTAAAATGTTTAATCAAACCTGTTGCTGTGTTTGGCCCACTGCGGAATTTCGACAATCCGAACGTCGGAAATAGTTTTGCAATTCAAATTCTGGGTAAGTGACTTTGATTTCTGCTTCTTGTAACGGAAACTCTTCAGAGAAAGTTCAATGCACATGCTCGGATGATGCAGTCTACGACTACGGAAATAGGCGGTTGCACGGTTGCGTATTTCCACCAAGCGTACTTTGTGTTGCGCCATAAGGGACGGCAAAGTTGTAATTTTCCTTGAATTTTGAAAAAAAAACAACGGAAAAAATTAGAAGCGTTGAGTTTCCTCTCCTTCACTCATTATCAATACAATACACCTGAACATAGACACACAGAGGAATACCAAAAAACTGCGAAATTGCGAAAAATGCAAATAACAGAGAAAAATTTGTTTTTTCTTGTATTCCCTGCGTTTATTCATGGTAAATACATTAGGTATACTGATAATGCTAGAGTGTGGGGTAAAACTCACCGTTTCTCGACGTCTCCTATGTCATCTCTCCAAAATTCGAAAATTAAATTACAACTTTGCCATCGACCAGGGCGCAACCTACAGTAAAATATGCAAGCAACGGCACAATTGCCTATGCCCGTTGCCGTGGACTGTGGAATCCTTTAGGATAAAGGATATTCCAAAATTCGTCAATTTCTCATTTGGTGAGTTAAACGATGGACAACTGTTATGTGAGGTGGACGGGGTGATCCGTTGGGTAGGCTGATCCACGAGGTTTTTGCCGTTCTTGCATCCTTACTCTTCCTGCAGAGACCCAAAGTCCACATTTGTGCTAACAAACGGGCACTTCTTTTTTTGCGAACACTGCTTTCAGGAGAGAGGAACTACATTTGAACTGTAGGAAAAAAAGAACTGGAGAGTTCTTAAACTCTGATTATTGCAATGTTAAAAAGCATAAAAATATGCTAACCCCATTCTAGACCGGCTTTGGTCCGAAGAATCTTCTTCTACGCTTCAAACATAGGAGCCCAATATATCTGGTGCTATAGGCCGGTATCATACTTCCAGCGACGAGCGACGCCATTCAATGTCTACCATGAATATCGACCGAAAATGAATATGCCTGATACTCTGAGAAAATTTGCCGCGTCAGTGCCAGGAAAGTACCGCAACCCTCGACAGTGCCGCGATAGTTCCGCGATCGTACCGCAGCGGCTCCGTGACCAGGCGATTCTGTTGCCGCGTCTTGAGCCTCGACATCGCCGCGATAGTACCGCAGCGGCTCCGCGTCAGATTCGCGCCGGCTCCGCGGTATAACCGCGCCGGCTCCGCGAAGATGCAGCAGTGAAACCGCGTGGAGTACGATGTACTATCCTGTGTGGTGAAACAAAGTTGCTGCCGGTTCAATTACCCAAGTTTGAGAAACATTCCGTATTTCCTTGGGCGCAAAAGTGGCGGTAGTCTCTGTCCCTACTAGACGGATGACGTAATGACCGCAGGTGCGTATTTTTCTTCTTAGCCCCCCCCCCAACGGGTTGTATAATGATTCTTGAATAACTTCATATGAGGTACCCTTCCAGAGCCGCTGTGGCACTATCGCGGTACCGAAGCGGATCTGCCGCATCACCGCTACAGCTCTGCGGTAGTTCCGCCACGGCTCCGCGGCAGTGCCGGCGCGGCACTATCGCGGAGCAGCAGCGGCAATTTCTCTCAGAGTATAAACTGTCGCTGTCACTGGTCGCGGGAAGTATGGTTCCGGCAAAACGGTCAAAATGACGTCACGCGAATCATCTCATCATCGCTATACGATGCTGTGGTAGGTGGTCTAAACATGGACGCGGAATTTTTGGAAAACCTAAGCACACAGCTGAATGTCTGAGAGGTATGTATGTGCAAACAATACCGTTGCTAACATAAGAAAAAAAAGGGTGATATGGGCAGAGTTGGCAACAAAAGCGTCTTTTGCCTATAACTTGCTTCAAAGTATTCCAATCTGAATTCTGAAAATAAAAGCCGTGCTCCTGATTAGTTAAAAGAAACTATTGATTTCAATTTTATTATTCAATTCAAGGAAAACCACGGGGAAACCTCTTTTTGGTCCAAATTGTTTCATCATACGATACATAACAAGTAAATCCGCCGGTTTCTTTCCGCAGACCACCATGCACGAATTTATAGCCTACCTTCCTCATTTTGAGCAGATCGAAGTCAGGCTTAACGGGCTTATCATGTCGGGATCTTCTTATTATGGTTATATTCCTGAAAGTTTAGGTTCCTGGCAAAAGTAAAGATTCGGCGTGGACATTTTTTCAAAAAATTAGAAATATACTCACTCAAAAGGGGAAGGTAAAGAAAAATGAAAAAAGGTTTTGAAATATTCCTGAGGACGAATTGGCGTAGAATGATTTGATTTTTGGGAAATATAGTGAAATAGTTGAAAGTATGATTTGGCAGTCGAGTTTGAACCAACTATTGATAAGAGTTGTGCAAAACGAGAGATCGCATTGTATGAGCTTATCCGTAGAATATATCAAAGCAAAATCACGCGTGATATGAAACAAACAGTTGATTTTACTTTACTTAATACGTGAAGACCGCGGCATTTCAGCTCCCGAACGAGCTTTTACTGCTTGCCTTATCACGCGTGATTTTGCTTCGATATGTTCTACGGATAAGCTCATACAATGCGATCTCTCGTTTTGCACAACTCTTATCAATAGTTGGTTCAAACTCGACTGCCAAATAATACTTTCATCTATTTCACTACATTTCCCAAAAATCAAATCATTCTACGCCAAATCGTCCTCAGGAATATTTCAAAACCTTTTCTCATTTTTCTTTACCTTCCCATTTTAAGTGAGTATAGTTCTAATTTTTTGAAAAAATGTCCATGCCAAATCTTCACTTTTGCCAGGAACCTAAACTTTCAGGAATTTCATTTATTTTTCCTTAAGGTTCCCTTTCTAACATGATTTATGCCTGATGGTGTTAATTCAAAGTAAACCCACTGATGCCCTGCCCCCCCCCCCCTTCTATGACCTCGTGCACACTCCCACTGATGTCCCGCACACTTTTTACGGCGTCCGGCGCAGTCTCATTTGGGTCCCACACACTTTCTACGGCGTCCGGCGCACTCTCATTTGGGTCCCACACACTTTCTACGGCGTCCGGCGCACTCTCATTTGGGTCCCACACATTTTCTACGGCGTCCCGCGCACCCTCATTTAGGTCCCACAAACTTTCTGCAACGTTCTGCGCACACCCACTTGGGACCCGCACACTTTCTACGGCGTCTGGCGCACTCCTACTGGGGTCCCACACAGTATCTACGGCGTTCTGTGGCGCACTTGTGAGTCACACCGTGCGGCGTTCCAAAAAGTACTTCCGAGATCCCGCCGTATTGATTGAAGCGTTGCCCCGTCTCAGGGAGCGTTCAATTCTGAGCAAAAGCCTATCAGTAACGGTGTTTATTTCATTAGTTCATTTTTACGAATGAGTAAATGTCGGATGGTTTGTAATAACATGTTTACGTGTTTTTGTCTTTCCTGACCCTCGACTTTGAGGTTCCACAAAAATTGAGCTACAAACTTCAAAATTTGACAGGAGCTAGGTGCAATCATAACCAACTTTCTGGCCAAAAATAAGCTTCTTAGCTCAACGATAAGTGTTCCAACAAGATCGTGAACGCCAACTGAATAAAAAAAAGGAGATGAACCCTTTTTTTCGACCAAATTCTCGTGGTTTTGACAATTTTTCTCGAAACTCAGGTAACCATTCCGGACTATTTTTTGAACAGTTATTCAGCTTTCTGGAGTATATTGAATGCAAAAAGAACGGTCTTCCTACGTTTACTCTGGACACTGATACTGAGATCAGGGGGTTGCGCGATGGCGAATCAAAGCCAAATCTGGTGAGCGCTTCACGCTCACCACAATTATGCCATAACCGACCGCTCTGCTGCTTGCTCCGCCCAAACTCATCCGAGCGAACTAGGCTTTACACATTGTCGCATGATGAAGACACCTTGCTCAAAAAGGGTTTTCTCGTGCAGTTTTTCGGGGTTTCCTGATATGACTGAACTGAAGAGGATGCTTTCCTCTGAAGTTGGATTGGAGCACTTTCAAGCAAGTTATAGGCAAAAGACGCTTTTGCTGCCAACTTTGCCCACGTCGCCCTTTTTTCCCTATGTTAGCAGCGGTCTTCTATGCAAAACCTGAAAGCCAACTACAACATCCAGCAAAGACTCAGTTTTGAAAACATGGAAATCCTGAGAGCCTTACAACTTCTGGAAACACAGAAAGTCTTCATAGAAATCGCAATGTGAAAAAAATCTATTGATATTGAAGAATAGCCTAACAGCCGTGTATGAGCCTTTCTTATTCGTTCTTGGTCATTGATCCCGTCGCCCATATCTGCATCGAGTCGTTAGGCAAATGGGAACTGAGCCTGGCCGAGCAGTAGATATCTAGCGCTCTCGGAGTCTGACCTCTGGTCCATGGGAAGGGCATCAACAACACACATGCAGCACACAAACACATATATTCGAGGGAGGGGGGGGGGTCGGGAGAAAGCAATGGTTTCTTCCATTACTCAGAATTCTCTACCACTGAAGAGAAGAAGTATGTAAGTGATAGCCTTCTGCTGCGTTTTGAGGTCATGAAGGCTTCTGAAAAGCCTCATCATCTTTCAGTTTTCTGGAACAAGAGCGGATGTCTAATGTTGAGCATACTTGAAGTCTTGATAAAAATCTCTCCCGGCCTCGCATCCGTAAAGCGATGCACTTTGCATATGCGACCTGTGTTCAATTAGCATTTCACAATTTTTTTCTCATCTTTCTTTGGGAAGCAGCTCGACCTTCTGTCGAAATCATGTTTCCCAACAAAAACTCTCGCAGCTGAAGAGGAACGTGAACAATGAGATGAGTTTGCTAATGGCTGAACACGGCGCATTAGTATTCGTTAGTGAGTGTTCTTCGGGCTTTGTGCGATGTGTTCCATCCTCTAGACCCATACGTCCGTTCTGGGGCGGTTAGGCTGATTTGGCGCCGGAACAAATCGTGCGTGTGCGGGACCAACGAACGTCGGCAATCAAGCCTCTGTGCATTTTCCCATGAATAGAAAACGCGCACGACAGATGAGCAACGAAATTGGAACACATAGCCAGATTAAAACTCCCGAGCGCAGCTCGACCTAAACTCGCATTTAGAGAGGAACTGATCACTTCTATTTCATTCCTTTTTTCTAAAGAAAATGCTTGCAATTGAGCACAACTAGCCAAAGGTTTCGACTCTCACAAATCAACTCCTTATCTTCTAAATGGAAAGTAAATTTCCAAAGCCACTTTTTGAAGTAGAATTCGAATATACTGGCTAGAGTAAGAAGTTACAGACGTTTCCAAAGCTCCATGTGTGGATGAGGCAATTTTTCCAATTTTCATTAGGTAATGTTCAATGTGTTCCCTAAATTGGCTGGCTCACAACTCCTATCTGGGGATCATTTAGGGCGGTGAGCACGAGTCTGGAGCTCTGTTTTCAATGCTCTTAGGCTTACTGTAGGGTATGAAAGGGGCAATATCACTTAGCTTGCATACCCTACTTTGAATAGAGTATTCACGCTCAAGAAGTCCGTTTTTTCAGCAAAAACCTAAGCTTATGGTCCCCGTAAGAAGAGTAAGATCGGAAAAGCGGCGGAAAACGGCCTCGAAGTAGGCGAAAGTCTCATGGACCAGCCGACCTATTGGATCGCCCCACTAACGTCATATAACTGTTGTCCTGTGTTAGTTCCATCAGAGGAACAGTTGCCAAACTTTGAATATTTTATATCGTGTAAGATTCTTACATCCAAGCATGTGCATTTGCCCATTTTGACATTAAAGGCATCGTAGAGGCATTTTTTGAACGTTACTGATGTTTTTTCCTCCAAGAATCCGGGAAAATTAACAGTTTACCGCAATCTTAAAAGGACATGGTGCGGTTGAGGTCACACACTAAAACTACGGTGGAAGACGCCAGAATTCATTATCGATCGACAGCACAGCTGATTTTCTGGGTAAGTCACGGTTTTTCTTTTTTTTTTCTTGCTTTCTTAGGCATTATCTTTGTGTCTGACTGACTAATATTACGAATAAGGGCTTTTCTTAGTGTGCGAAGGGAATTTGCTCTTTTTTCGATTTCAAAACAGAATTTTGGAAAATTACACTTCGCAGCCCGAACAAACGGCTAATTCCCCTCACGCACCAAGGATAGCCCCTTTTCGCAATATTTAAACAATCAGAAACAAAAACAATGCCAAAACAAACAAGAAAAAACCGTAACTTCTTCGGAAAATCAGCTGTGCTGTCGATCTATAATGAAATCTGGCGTCTTCCACCCTAGTTTTAGTGTGTGACCGCAACAGCACCATGTCCTTTTAACATTACAGTAAACTGTGCAACATTGCCGTCGATTATGGCTCAACCTACAGTATGCCTAGTGGAAATACGCAACCGCACAATCGCTTTTTTCCGTTGCCGTGGATTGTAGTTCCGATCAGTTTTCAACCTTTTTTGTTTTGAACAACCGAACGGTCCGTTGAGCAAACTCAACACGCAGTTATGTTACTTCATTCATACTTCACAGCTTCCATTGAGACGTTCTCCGGAACATTGCGGTTCTCGAAGGACCGTCCCTAGTGAGATTGTCCATTTTAAATCGTAACCGAAGTTGTTTAATTTCTATTGAAAGGCTTCTGAAGCCAATGCTACCACTGCGATTACACAAGTTAGGTTTACAGCTACATTGGACCAAGGCTACATTCACAGCCATTATGCCTACCATTAGGTTCTGAGTAAACAGGGAAGGGTTAATAGATAGTATTAAGAAGTCACGCAGCCTGCGTGACGCAGGGCCATAACGTACGCATAAACTTCTTTCCAAAGAATATTGCGTCGGATGAAGCAAAGCCTGGGGCAAAAAAATCTATATCAGTGGGTGAGGAGTCCAATACATGTGAGATGCCTCATAAATACCAATAATAACCCGTCTGAAGGACGCCATAATGTCCATTACGCTAACGCATTTTTTCAGGTTGAATTAGCCATGCAAATACGAAGACCTTGACTAGTGCTTGCTCATAGCTTACCGACAAGCTTTGCAAAACTGTTTTTGAGAGTTGCAAATGTGAGGCAGAACATAAATAATCCTTGCTTGAAATGTGTTTTTGTAGTCCCGGGAAAGAAAATGGCACCCAAAAAGCAAATTAGAGGTTGTTCAGGAAAGTAACTTCGGACTTGGCTCAAAACTTTTTCCTACAGTTTGTTCTGTGTGCTTAGAATCCGAAGTTTTCGTTGATTTCATGTAGGGTTTTGGCTGATCCAGCCCATAACTTCCAGTCGGGAAATTTTGAGGTCTATAGACAACTTCTGTCGCCTGCCGGAATGTTAAGACAGGATTGGCTCTAAATGTTTCTCTCTCTGAGTGACTTGGGGCGTTTTCACGGATATGAAGTCCGTCTCTCAATTTTCCATAGATTACGATTGGTTACGGTGAGTATCTGAAGCAGCTCAGCTCGAACAAGTGAAGATCGTCAGAGAAGGAGAAAAAAGTAGCAGCCACGGCAGAGATACACAGCAGGATCGGGTAGGCTTCTACTGCATTCGCTTCGCGTGGCTGATGGCTGTGGAAGAAAGTCAACGTGTCGGTGAAGGCAGAAGTGGTCACGATGAAAAACGTTATCGAAAAAACTACAAAAATTAGCTTAGATCGAAAACAGCTGAAAAACTTTGAAGGTCGCGCTATGAAAAACGGGCTAGAATTAGGGTTTCTAGGGCCTAAAGATGCCAGTTCGTGCACACGTGCAGAGCGCCGACAAAAAAGATCGCAGTCACATGCCGAGCAGTCAAAAATCATCGACATTCAGAGGAAGAAATAAATGCAAATTTACCTGATAAAACACTTGAAAAATGAAAGCAAGCACTTGAGTCAATGTTTTTGACTAGATGAATCCGACGGATAATGTTTATTGATTGCAATTCAATTTCAAGCCAGCTGGTGTTCTTGATATAAGAGGTCATCGATGCCGATGATGTGGAGAGGGCTCGTCCACCATCAAAAGACAAGAAAGTTCAGGCTTCAAATTTGACCCAGAACAGCGTTTTTTTCGCGATTTTTTCTTATAGGTCCTACTACTCGAAACCCAGATAAGGGTTTAGAGAGGAAAAGAAGACGAGCAAGCAGATTTTATCGCGACCACTGCCTTTAAGATGGATTCCGCGAAACTCTCTTTCGCGAAAGGCCAAGTTCTCGAGATTACACTTCGTGATCGCGTCCGGAATGAAGGTATTATGGAGAATTGTGGTCACCAGCTGACGGTCGAGAATCAGGTTCAGACAAGAAGGTTGAAATGGTTCGGGCACGTATGCAGGATGGACGCGAGCCGGCTCCCGTACAGCATGTTATGGAGAAGACGGTCTACGCTGTGGAAGATCCAGCCAACGGCCCCCAAAAAGACGTGGATGGGACAAATCGAGGATGACCCGAAAACGCAAGGGCGCAGTGTGCTTAAAGGCACAGGAAACCCAAAAAAATTAATTTTCAGATTTCATGCTTATCATAGAGAGAGTCACACGCTGATCACAGCGGTATCTGTGAAATCTTCCAGGACCCTCCATGAACAGAGCTATGGCTCTTCAAAGATGCCTAGATTTTGAGGGTGAAAAATTGGTGGACGAGTTGTCTCGAGCCTTTATTTCTCTTCATTCGCAATCGTTGCGTGAGAGCGAGCCAGGATAAGGAGACAGCCCAGCAATGGACTGGAGAACGGCGATTCGTTGAGAATTCATTCATCCATCCAGCCGATATCGAGGTCGAAAATCCGGAAGGGGGTCGGGCCTGTGGTGGTCGCTTATACATATCTCGCTTATTTGGAGGAATTGAGATCTCGCATTTGGCAGGTGTTATATAGGAGGGGTCTTCTACACAATTACATGAAAATCTCAAATTTCATATCTGAGGGTGTACTGTGCCTTTAAAGGCAGTGTCCACGATAAAAACCATGTCTGATTTTTTGGTGGAGATCGGCAGCTGCGGAGCCTAGCGCAACCCTAACGTTGAAAAAACTAAGAGAAGTGAGCCCCTACGGTCTCATGGTTGGACACCTGTCAGCTCGTCACACCCCAGATGCACTTTACACGCCCACCGACGTGAACAAATGAATGCTCGAGATTGTACGATGAGCGATGGTTTCCGATCAATAGCCCCGTTCTTCCCTTCATTCTCAACTTCTCTCTTTACTCAAGTCAGCTCGCATACATCGGCTGCAAAAGACGGAAGTTACAAGCCTCGGACAACTCGTACACCATGCTTCCTTAGCTCAATTTTTGAGGGACCATAACTCCGTTTCTAGGTCTTGTACAATTCCAAAATCATCATTGGAATCAGTATGGGATAGAGTGTTGGAACGAATAATTTTTTTTGAATATTCGAATAAACGAATAATTCGAATATTTCACTTCTTCGAATATTCGATTATTCGAATAAACGAATATTTCACTTCTTTGAATATTCGATTATTTGAATAACCCGAATAATCCACTTCTTTGAATATTCGAATATTCGAATTATTCGAATATTATTCGAATAGACGAATATTTGGGGAACACTATTGCGTACTATCCATCCAATCCGCTCGGGCAAACTGGGGCATCGACAACAGGTTGAGAAGTTGTCATCTCATAAACTGCACCCTCTTGACAACTCAAATCGCTCGCATTGTAAGCCTGACAACTGCCCGTTGCCCAGCGACGTCCGCCTGTTGTCGGTCTGTTGACATTTTGACCTGTCACGTTTGGCGGCCTATTTAGCAGCGGTTCACATCCAGCAAGACTTTTATGTGGCTTAGGAACTACTTTGCACCAACCCGCGTCGAGGTCGGCGCATCGGTACGCATCGCGGTCAGCACACCTTCACGCATCGCGGTCGGTAGACCCACGCATCGCGGCTGGGTCGCCCAACCTCCACTGAGGCCGCCACCGGATGGGCAGGGCTTCCAGATGCTGGGCGGGGCCAATGTACTGCATACTTGGGTAATTGAACCGGCTGCACTCTTATCACTTAAGCTCAGCATACACGCTCGTAAACGTGGTTGAGATACTAACTACGGAAGTTGAATGGCATGGCTCAGAATACAACGCCTACGCATTCTGAAGCGTCAAAAACGACCACGAGTGACGCTACACGACTGAGAAGTCGGCCCCGCACCTGTATTTGCGTCCTCCCCCAAACAGGAGTGCTGGGCCATTCCCACCATTGTCGATGTGTATGGCTCACTTATTGTACCCTTTGTACCACCCACAAGCGTCGCCGATGGTGGGAATGGCCCAGAACCCCTTTTTTGGAGGAGGACGCAAATGCAAGCGGGCAGATACGGGGGCGGGGCCAACTTCTCACACGTGTAGCGTCATTGTGGATCGCTTTTGACGCTTCAAAATGCGTAGGCGTTGTGTTCTGAGCCATACCATTATATTTCCGTGGTTATCTCAACCACGTTTACGAGCGTTTACTCTGAGTTTTGGACGAGAAATAGCCGCGAAACAGACGCAAAATGCCTTTTTCCCGAGTAATAGCCGCGAAATAGCCGCCAAATAATGCTGGCTGCGAAATAGTCGCCAAATAATGCTCGCCGTGAAATAGCCGCAAAATACCCGCTAAACTGCCGCCAAATTTGTGGTCTGCTTCGGTCTAGTTTGGTTTAGCTTAGTTGAGTTCAGTTGAGTCATGCGCGGTTTATGCGATGGCGAACTTCCTAGTGCTGCTTAGCCGTGCCCTTCTCCGGAATCTCAGCGACAATTCGAAAAAACTCAGCGACAATTCGTAGTTAGTCGTTGAGACCGACACCATGTCACTGGGAACTCGCCGTGTATATCTCGCTTCCCAGCTCCATGAGACGTCTGGGCGACAACAGACGTTGAGTGGCTCAGGATCTGGCACGAACTTGAGACTACATCCAGCTAGTCGTCCTAGGTGGCTGGAAACCATCGAATTCCACGTCCAGCATTATGGAAGGAGAGAACTTCTCTGCCAGCGCGTAGCTAGATGCCTCACGCGTAAACCGGAGATGCCCAGGATTTCGGAAGCATCTAGTCTAATTTTGACACGAGAATTTACGTAAATTACGGAAAGTTTAGCCTCAATTGGTGAAATTTTAGCTACAGCGCCCGCATAATCTACGTGAATTCTCGCTTCAGCATCCGCATATTCTACGTAAATTCTCGATACAGCGATCGGTCGATCAACTCAATAAGTCCTGATCCGTACTAGAAAGGCGATCCTCTCTGGGATCGACCGCAACGCCGTTTCTTCCTCACGGCATGCACCTTCCCAGCGGCCAAAAATATCCTCGGCAAGGTCTTCCAGAGAGCGACACGGGGTCACCCTCCACGGCCAGCCACAGTCTCTCAAGTAAGCACTCTGTGAGTTGGCTGGGCCAACACTGTTTCAACGGCATCCCAGCGTTCCGCGTAGCCAGCGCGGGTTTAAGATTGCATTACAACACAGGCTGTCGCTAAATCCGTAGATTCTCGCTACAATTTTATAGCGAGACTATACGGGTTTAGCGACAGTGAGATCAATGTTTCGAATTTAGCCTTCGTTTTTACGTAGAATACGCGCAGAATTTGCACCCTTGTAGCCTCGACACAAGAATATGCAGGTTTTAGCTATCATAGCTAAAACCCGTAAATTCTGGCTACATGGAATGGGGCGGCGTTTCAGGCCGCGCCCTCGGAGGCATCTAGCTACGCATTGGCAGAGTTGGGCTTTTGCGTCAGAATTCAGGTGAAGTTCACCGGGAAAGTAGACAGATAGCATCACCTCGAACAAGTTTCATGAAAATACACATGAAAATGGCTCATTCTGGCCATCATCGTAAGAAATTTCCATGTTGCTCAAGTGTTGCTATACTTATGAGCCGCTCAAGATTTAGACTTTTCTCTATAACTAAAGGTGAAATGGGCATTTCTAGCGTTTTGACAAAATCCTACGAGCGATTTAATATATTGGAAATACCTGCTATACTGTGCTTATCTGGGTCAAACTCCGGTCCGCAATTGCGTCTCGACACGCTTTGCGGCCGCGCGCTTTCGAGTCGGAAGAGTTTCTGCAGCTGCGGATCTGTTGACTCTAGGTGGGTTTTAGAAACTGGAAACTAAACAAAATTGAAGAAAACTGCATAAAAAAGCCATATCGTGTCGGCTTTAGAGCTGGAAACTCGATTGACTCGAGCGCGTGCGGCCGCAAAGCGTGTCGAGACGCAATTGCGGAATGGAATTTAACCCAGATAAGCACAGTAACTTTATATTTATGAGGTACCGAAGAATTGTGAGAAATTAGTAGTCACTACGCTAAGATGTTTGAAATGTAAAATCAGGGCAAAATGGAGTGCGATCTTGTCGAATGTTCAAATTATTCGTGCTGAATATTCGAATAAACCGAATATTTCACTTCTTTGAATATTCGAATAAACGAATATTCCACTTCTTTGAATATTCGATTATTCGAATAACCCGAATAATCCACTTCTTTGAATATTCGAATATTATTCGAATGAACGAATATTCGGGCTACACTCTAGTATGGGACCGTACTCAAGATAGGTGGAAAAGCAGAAAAACTATTCTCATCGTGAACACTGCCTTTAACGCTAGAACTATTGCTGCAAATTGCCTGCTATTGGCCAATTTCGAAATCTCACCAATTGCAGATGTTCCGTAAAAAAACAGCGGCACCGATGTAAAACTAGGACCTAACATCCCTCCTCTACACCACCTTACCATTTTTGTGATTCCCTGAGGCATTCAGAAATTTTTGAGCACAGATTACATATGCTCTGCCTCACACTTGCAATTTCAAAACACAGTTTTACAAACTACAGCTTACAAGTGAACTTACAATCAAGCCCTAATGGGAAACCATGTGGCAGCACGTCTACCACATGAACCAAAATCATAGAAAAATAAAAACGTGAACAATTTTATTACAATGGCTTTATGTGCACTAGGAAGAATATCCCCATTATATTCCGAATTCACCTCAAATTAAAAAATCTGGAAACTTAAACCAAATTACTGACATACATCAATTCAAAACAGAGTCGCGAATCTCACATCTATCGAATCTCGATTACTACGGCAAAACACGGAGAAGACCCAATACATAAAGCGAGTCAGAAG
Organism: Aplectana chamaeleonis; assembly: GCA_029168955.1. Classification (NCBI taxonomy): domain Eukaryota; kingdom Metazoa; phylum Nematoda; class Chromadorea; order Rhabditida; family Cosmocercidae; genus Aplectana; species Aplectana chamaeleonis. The sequence continues at coordinate 1,622,827 of JAPDOI010000108.1, forward strand.
TTGAGGTCATGGATAAAGCAGACTTTATACACGAATTCACTAAAGCCCTATTTCCAACACTACACTGGACAATGAAAATATTACGAAATTTTCTAGAAAAAAAAACTCTAGAAAAAGCCATACCAGTAGTAAATCCGAGAAAAAAGAAGTTAATATGGCTACTCGAGAAATAATGCGTAGAATTCCGGGAAATCATTCACCCTTGAATACATTTACATATGGTTCGTGTCAGTCAGCTAAGAAGCCGCGTCGCTGCTTGGCGGGAAAAACGGCACGCGGAAATTTGAGGGAAGTTGCCTACTGATCGAATAGCTGAGTGCGGCCTCCTCACTTAACGACACGAGGTATACAATATATAAATACATATTATACACTATTTACTGATGACGTCACAAGCCCTAGCAGTTCCCAGGAACCGATAGTCCCGCGCTCCTTTCCCACGCTCAGACGGATCCGGCTTCCCCCGCATAGCAGCTTGTTCCTTAGTCCATTTAGCACAGATGAGCTGAAGATCCTCCTGGGAGATGAACGCAGCAACGTCGAACTTCTAAAAAAATCGATTATTAATGGGTAACACGACTAAAAAACGAGTTGGAGAGGCTTCACCGTGATTAGGTACACTTTCCATAAAGCCCATTTCAACGGCTCAATCTTGCTGCGCTTTTCAAGAACTCGCGTCTCTTGGCGTATCAGGTCGACAATGAACACAGCTGCCAGATCGGCCCATGCAGGAGCCCTTCCAACAAGATCCACGTCCCACCATTTCCTTTCCTAAAGTTGAAATTCGTGATCATAGAAGAAGACTTCGAAAAATACTTGGCAACAATCTTATCATCATTCAAACACTTGGGATTTTCAGAGCAAAGCAGTAAAACTACATGTCCTCTGGTTCGGAGCCAAATTTACTAAGTTTCCTCGCGCGCTTGTGCGGAGCGAGAGTAGGGACAGCGAGAAAGTGTGGGGAGAAGGAGACGCAGAGTACGTGCGCAGACGAACGCGGTGAACGGAAACAAATTTCACACGGAACAGAGGATACATGGAACTCTGTGCGCATTTGGCTCTCAAAGCAGCCAGCTCGCGTGCCGCGTCATCGATCAATATGGACAAGATCAATGGATGAGTTACGAGCGAACGTGTTACGGGCGGTCTTCCTGCGGAGCGAGGGGTGTTTATCGAATCCACAGCGCGGTAGCAGTTCGGCTGGCAAGCGTGACGGGCGCGTCGGAAAGTCGCTGCGTGCACCTCATCGTTGGGGCGTCCAACAAGAAAAATAGTTGGCGCTCGGTCAACGCGCTCCAACGACGACGCGCGCAGCGGTTTTCCAACGCCCGCGTCAAGTGTGCCAGCCGAACTGCTCCCGCGTTGTGGATTCGATCAACATCCCCGAAGCGACTACGCACGGACAGGACGAAATATAGTCGGCACGGAACGTACTGATACTTTGCGTTCCTGACTGCGCGTCAGCGCAAACCCGATGCACATATGCTATAACATATAGTCCATGGCAACGGAAAAAGGTGACTTTACGGTTGCGTTTTCCACTAGGCATAATGTAGGTTGCGCCATGATCAGCGACAAAGTTGTAATTTCCTCTAGAAATTTGAAGAAAAAAACCTTGAAAGACAGCTAGTTTCACCCCACACACACAAGCATATGCACTAGGTCCTTACCATGGATAGGCGTGCAACTATGACCAAGGCTTCGGGCATATTGATGTTTGTGTGTGGGGGGGAATTCACCGGTTTTTCAACGTTTCCGGTGTTTTTATCCATATTTCAGGGGAAATTACAACTTCGGCGTGGATTATGGCACAACCCACAGTATGCTTAGTGGAAATATGCAACCGCACAACCGCCTTTTTCCGTTGCCGTGACTAATCACGTGAGCGGACATCTACAGATTTGTACGCAATTTTTATGCACAGTCGACGCGGATTTGCTTGTCGGAACGGTATATGTCCGCATAGTCTATGTACGTCTCAGCGCGTGTATGTGTGCGGCGCAGTCTCTATGCCTTCGGCAGGAAACACTAATGCGACAGACATTTCTGGGTCCACGATCTATAATGGTCCACCAGGAATTGGCGCACGTCTTAGTCTGAAGGTATTTATGGATTTAAAAACGCTTGTTAATCGAATGCACAGAAAGGGGGGAGCCTCGGGCCCAATTCCGTTGGCTGAATGCGACGCGCGCAGCGCTCCAGCAAGGTGAACACGGCGGGTTTCCGGCGCGCGTGTCGAATTCAGCCAGCCGAACTGGGCCCGATTCTCCTTTTCTGTGAGCTCAATAAACAAGCAATTTAACAAGGTCTCTGAACTTCCTATTCATGAAAAAAAAAGCGGCCACAATTTGCAGAACAAAATCGGAAGTACCCATAGGATAACAATTTTTGATGCTTTTTGACCTTCCAAATTACAAAACTAAAATTGCCGTCACGGTTTCCGTCTCCCGAAAAATTGATTTCCTGCCTTCGACGGAACTGTAAAGAATTTTGCAAGCCGAAAAATTCAAAGTAAACACCTTTGCCGAATCAGATGACGAAGGTCCATACGATAAGATCGGATCGCCTTTGAAGAATCTGAAAATAGTATTCTTACAAAAGGGTTGATACAAATAGACACCAAACTAAGACAAGCTCCTGAAAAGATAAAAAATCAGTAGGCTTCGGGTCAGAGAACGATATCTCTTATGCAGCTTAGCACGTTACATTAGGTTTTTCAACTACGTTGAACGCACTCTAACACAATTTCCGAAACACATCTTAAAATACTTCTTGGGACCTCCCGAAAAATCACAACATAACCTCTGAAAAGAATCGTTTTTCCCATCACTCAACGCGCTGAGTGTGCAGGCGATGCTGCTCTCTCCGTCTGTCAGACGCTCCGTCGCTGTCTCTACCTAATGTCCGCTCCGCGCCCGCGCGCGAAATAGCCACGGTAACCTGGTATTTTCACAGTACTTCATCGTTCTCACAGTTATAACAGATCCATCGATGCACTTGTCTGGCCCCAACGCGCCCAAGCGCACCTCCTCACTGCGAAGTGCGGCAGTTTCACAAAGGATCCGATAATAATTCTAGCAGCACTCTATTTTTGCGAAGAAGTGAATTGTCACCTGTGAGCACGTTCATGGTCCAAAAATCTATCATACAGAAGAGCTCCAACAGATGTTGTTACGCTGGACTCACCAGGCACTGTGGCGGACACCTGAAAACACAGGATGCAGTGAGAAAGACAGTGACAAAAACAAAAATAAACTTGAATTTAGTACAGATTAACTTGAGACGTTTTCGGACTCTAACGTTCTGCAGGCCTTGTTCGTGATAGCGGCTATAATTTTATTTTCAGAATAGGGGCTCTCTACACACAAAGGTACAAGTTGTCCCGTTTTCGCAGTTCGACAAGTCACGCTATCCAGTGCAAGCGAAGTGACCCCGAGTAGAATTGGAGCCGCTGAAGGCGAGACAACTCCTCCCTCGGTGTGTAGAGAGCCCCTATCCCTTACTCTTGGTTCCCCAAAAGCTTATTTCTGTCTTGCCACAAGATCCAAACCTCTCAACAAGGTCGAATAGATAGTTGTCCCTCATCTTGACGGAGCTACTGACTGTCCTTCACAGAGCGAAATTCCGGCCCGCAGTTGCGGACAACTGATGTTGCAGCACATATCTAGACAATAGTTGTTCCGAGACCTCGTGGTCCCAGCATGATTTGGTTTACACTGCCGCAACAGCGATTTTTTACAAAGCGGACCGGAACTTCTTTCTGGACAAAAACATTACGTCCGCTTGGTGACCCAAAATTTTGGAGAATGTCGAGAAAATCTCTGCTCCTATAGGTGGATTTTTTTTCGAAAGTTCTAGGACTGAGTACTGAAAAAAGGAGTCAAAAACCTTCGCAATACAAGCACAGCGCTTCAATTAAATACCACGGTAAGACATGATGACACTAACAGTAAGATCGGTCCACAAGCGAAGCAGCCCTCTCCCTTCAACTCAGAGCCTCATGCGGCTCTCCTTCCAGTTAAGAATTACTACGGCCCTCCAGGTATTCCGTGGGTATGACCGTCAGAATAACATGAAAATGAGATGAATTTGATGAATATGTGAATTAATTATAATTACAAGTCTTCGTATAGCTTACAAACTACTACGTATACTGAAGGCCCCCCTCCCCTTCTCGCCGCCTAAAGCTGCGGAACCATCTGAGATCATAACAGCGCGCGCCTAACCTTGTTAAATACCGGAAATTATGTTCGTTTTTGAGAGATTTTCGATTTGTTTGAACTTTCTGAGAAGGATTGTTTCTTTTAAAAACATCCAAAATGTTCCTATTCGATAAAAAATGTGCCGTTTCCTCCGAATCTCCTAGTTTCGGAAAATTCCAAGGTCCACCCTTGTCCCGCGGGACAATAACCGTTTGACCCTGCCTTTCAACGAAGTGTTATTTGATGAGCTGCTAATAAACTTCCGAAACTTTGTGACTAGCAAAAGAAATGACAGTTAAAATTCTTCGGAAATTTTTTAAATGAAAAAAGTCTGCTCCTGAATATTAGCACTAATAAACTTCATTATTTTCAGAACACTCAAAAAAAATGTTCAGAAAAAAATCTTCAATTGAAGGAAAAGAGCGAAAACCGAAAACAGGAAAAGTGTGCTAGAAATCTTGACCTTAACAGTGTCGCCACGGACACAGCCTGATAGCTCAGAACTCTTCAGATACAGTGATTTCATTACCCGTCAAGCCATGGAATATTGTTAGACAACCTATGATTTTGAAACAAACCAAAATTAGTGGAAGGAGAATAAACTTACACGTCTATGGAAGATATGGCATGTCGCACCAACTGCAATAACCCCCAGTAGAAGGCCAAACAGAGAGGTCCAGAACTGAAAACAGAAACTTAAGGTATGCTTGGGTCTACAAAAAGGTACTAAGACAAGATTTGAGAAAAGTTGAACCCAGGCTTGGTGATCCCCACTTCGAGGCCCGACGTGTGCGTAAGAAGAAACTAGTACGTCCATACAAAGCGCGTATCGAACCACGTGTTCTGATTGCAAAGGTTTCGCGCGCTCGCAAATTGGGAAAATCCCGCTATCAAACCTTCAGCGGTATTTTCCGCATGCATTCTACAACAATTGACGCGTCTATTTAGGGCAAGATCGGTTTTTTAACACACCTTGTATTCACTAAGACTCTCTCCATATTGTGAAATTTATGAAGAAGAATCCAATGACAACCCACAACAAGGTGTCTCCACGTGAAAGGCCGATGCACTGATGTTCGGATTCTCGCTGTCCGATTACCCAGCCATGTCGCAACTACAGCAGCGGAAAGTAACGATCGCATACAGTTATCCTCAATGAAACGAAGCTGAAACAAGGAGAGTTGTGCTGTTTTTCCAAACATGATCAATAAAAAATTTAGCTTGAAAATTACATGGATAAAAGTAGTCGAGAAACTTCCAATCCACATATAGACAAGATCGCGAGATTCTCGGCCACAATTCCCAATAACGTAAACACCTGGAATAAATATTCATTACGAGAAAATGGGATGAGCCGTCAAAACGAGAACAACTAAAGGCGATTTCCGGTCCGAATTTCGACTCCCGCTTTATTCCATTTAGTCAGTTACCCCGAGAGAATACACTAAACCGAAGAAAGAAGCGACATCATTCGATCCATGTCAACAAAAGATGCACCCCAATTAACAACACAGGCTTAACACAACTTTTGTAAGTGATTTACTAGGCAAATCATCCTTTGATGACTGCAGTGATGGCCACCTTTGAATGCCATAAGGCGGCGTTCAGAGTTCATTCGCGGAGCGATATTATAATCAGCCAACATATCGATCACACGACGTCGCGTCGTCGCTGGGTGTTCACAGTGGAGAGGCGCGATACATTCGAAATGACGCGCAATTTGCCTTCGCGCGACGACCATCGCGTCGCCTTGCAATGCGACGCGACGCCATGGACGTCGCGAGATGGCAAAGTCGTTGCAGTTTTTTTCAGTTTTTTTTTTCATTAACACAACCAAATCCAACAAGGAAAGGAATAAAATAGCCATATCTAAGATCATATGCACCTAGAAGAACACGTGAAAAACTGTTGGTGCTGCTACAAAAAAATTTCGTTGCTTGTTCACGAGAAATTGCGTACGCACGTAACTCGCGTAGTCTCCCAACGTTCGCGCAGCGTTCACACCTGAATGCCTGTGCGACGCGATTTTCGCGTCGCACTAAAATTTGTCATCGCGTCGCCCACCAAAACTCTAAACGCCGCCTCAGTGCGACGCAAAAATCGCGTCGCGCAGGAATTCAGGTTTGTTAGCTGGGTGGCTACGCGCAGTTGCGTACGTACGCAATCTAGCGTAAACAAGCAACAACTCTTCTTGCGTAGCAATATCAACAGTTTTTTTCGTGATTTTTAAAGTTCCTAAATATACTCACTTTATTGATTTCATGGTTAAATTTTGCTGTGCTAATGAAAAAACATTGAAAAGGCAGCAACGAGCTTGCCTTCGCGCGACGTCTATCGCCTCGCGTTTCATTGCAAGGCGACGCGAATGTCATCGCGCAAAGGCAAATTGTCCGTCGTTTTGGATGTACCGCGGCTTTTCAGTATGGAAATTCGGCGACAACGCGACCCGACGCCGCTCGACCAATACATAGGCTAATTATAAAGTCGCGTCAAGACGCGAATGAACTCCGAACGCAGCCTAACCCAAATTATTAGGTTATTTTCAGCGAAATTGAGAAAAAAGGCTTCATTTCCTAAAAAAAATAGAGGAAAAGTTACGACTTGACCGGATTTTGCCTTTCGGGTTACCTAAACTCAGTGGTTAACCCAGGGATCAACAAACCGAAATTACAATTTACCGGCTGTCACAGCTGCTGCCAGAGCCGACACCATAAGTAGACTGTCGCTTGTCGAACGGCCGAAGGTTGCACTACCAGCAGTCCAGCAGAGGAAACCTATACTACATTAGTTTGATAAATAACACCGAAAACTTTGAAATGTTGAGCCAGGACCCAGACAGAAATAAACAAAAAATCCTTCAAACTGTTATGCCCCCTTTTTTTTCGAAAGTATCGTTAATTGAGGTGAAGGCTACATAAAACAGTGCGAATGAGAGAAAAGGAAAGAGCCGTGTATACCCCGAGTGGGACTTTGGATAGATCCTGGAAAACCAACCAAGCCAAATGGCATAGGCGATAGAGGCTGCGAATCTTTGCATCGAGAACGGCACCATACGAGATAGGATTGTCATAAGTTTACCATTCCTGAAGTGAGATTAGCCTTGAGTTCCTTCCACAAGTGATAAGATATTAGGAACCGTACTTGTACTTTTTGATCTCTTCACCTTCCCCTAACTTAATCATATTGTAGTATTCGACCTGTTTGCCAAGTGTGAAACTGTCATACAAGACACCTGTACGTTTGAATGATTATAAAGTGTTCAGAACTGACTAAAGACATTAGGGCAACCTACCCAGCAGAAAAACGCCACCAGTCGAAATATAGACGAATGTTTCCGGAATCTGTTCCAGGTACAAGCGGTGGGCCCCAAACATACCACCGGTCATTAGGAGGATTCTGAAAACACTTGATCATAGATCGGCATAAACGCTATGAGGCTGGATTCGTATTTTAATCCTATTCCGGTTGCAGGAACAGTTCACAGTAGGTATAACCCATTCGAAAAAAAAACGAGATGGCGCGACGATCCGAATAGGTTGATCATTTAAAGGCAGTGTTCAGGATAGATTTCACTTCCAATATCTCCACGGTTTACGGAAGATCTGGTGTCCTATATAGCAAGGTTGGCTTTACAAAGACGCGTTTCTGAGCCAAAATAGGTCCTCCCTTGTTTACGTTGATTTTCGAGCGCGGAGGAATTAACCACTATGAAGGATTATGCCTATTAGTGCAATCAGGCGATGAGCTCACTTATCAGCTCTTCCTTGACTTGATTATTCTTGCAATCTGAGTCTTCATTTGCCCATATTGAAAGGCGGAACCGGAGCACGGGGCGGTTCTGAAACACCAAAATGCTTGTTTGCAGCCGTTATTTTGCCGCTCCTGGCTCGTTTTCTACCGTTCTTTCGGCACTGGGGGCCTAGGCTTTCGTTTGACTGTGGAAAGTCAACGAGGATGATAATCTTAAAAGCAGCCTTTGAGGCCGGTTTTGACTGCAGCTGGTCGCTACGGCCACGAGAGGGACAACTGCTCCTTTTTCATCGCGCAAGACTGAAAAGCGCTCCAATTGTGATGGCTTCGGGGCAGACGTCATTCATCGCTGGGTCGAGGCGGCCAAATCCTATGCTTTACTGCTTCGTTGCTGGACGAGCTGTTTTCATTGGTCGCTGACCATCGCTCCGTCGCGTCCAAAATGACAGCGATGGAGCGATTGCCAGCGAATGACTCTAACCTTACCGTCAATATTGATCCATTCACTTGATGAGAATGACGTTTGCAAGTCGCAACGTGCTATTAATAGTGACTGTCTACAAACTTTCACCAAATTATTGATTCGCCCCGATAATCCATGGGACTATGCCCTATGAGTATAATAGCTGCCGCTGCCAGATAGCTGCAGCAGCGGGTGCACAATCGCTGCGATGGAAACCAGCAGCAACGCACTAAAAACTGAACTGTACTAAAGAGCCTCCTCAACGGGCCTGGACAGACAAAGACAATTTTCCCTCGAAATCTGTAGATGGATTCTCAGAAGTTCGCGCTCCTCCTATACACCTTCTTTTGATACATCGCTGCGTTTTTTTTTTCGACGAAGTTCTGAGACTCGCTCACCTTTAAACAGCTTCACGTAATGGCCCAAATGCCCTGCTCTCGTCTAAGGTCCATTTACGCCATACATAATCAGGTGCTCCGCCCACTCCTAACTTTAAAGGCAGTGTCCACGAAAAAAATCGTTTTCGAGTTTCCACCAGAAAACGAAGGTTTCGAGTCTGACTGTTTCATCAGTGAAGAAAGAATCACGAAAAACGCTGCGAAACATCCAAAATTAGCTCTTCTGTTTGAAAGCCACATTTCAACGGTGGATGAGTTGCGCGGGCATGGGCCTGAAGTAGACAGCGTGTGCCAATGCGCCCCAATGATAAAACTTAGCCGCGCTCTAATGCTAATGTAGAAGCGGACCAAACTGTCCCTCGGAAATCTCGACCGCGAGCGGAAGGGCTAGCGCGGACGGACTTCGGAGCCGTATGGAGCTCTTTCGGGCTCGTTTTCGTTCGTTCATTCGACACGAGTGCTCCAATGAGACCTTGAAATTTTGATTTCAGGCCAAGAACCGAGGATGAAATTTTGTCGTGGACACTGCCTCTAAGGACCTTTCACACAGGGTCCTCATTCTGAACGGCGTTTCATGTGAACGCACTTTGAGTACTGTACTGATTTCGAAATTTCAGAACATTGAATCTTGGCCTGAATTCTGCAATTTCTAATTCTGCAGTGCTTTTTCCCGCTTGCCATTCTCACTCTAACAAAACATGTCATGAAACAAAGTTAAAGAACTAACGAATGCAAACTAATCGGAGCCTCATTTAAAGGCACAGTACACCCAAAAAATTAATTTTCAGATTTCTTGCTTATGTTGGAGACAGTCACACGCTGATCACAGTGGCATCTCTGAAATCGTCCAAACCCTCTTCGAACAGTTATTGCTCTTCAAAGGTGCCTAGATTTTGAGGGTGAAAATTTGGTGGACGAGTTGTCTCAGGCCTGTATTTCTCTTCAATCGCAATCGTTGGGTGAGAGAAAGCCAAGATAAGAAGACAGTGCGGTAATGGACTGAAAAACGACGATTTCTTGGAATTCATCCATCCATCAAGCCGCTGTCGAGTTCGAAAATCTGGTTGGGGATCGGGCCTGTGGTGGTGAGCGAAAGGGGTCGGGTCCGTGGTGGTCGCTTATATCTCGCTTATTTGGAGGAAATGAGATCTAGCATATGGCCCTTTTATACAGAGGGAGGTCTTCCACACAATTACATGAAAATCCCAAAATTTATATCTGAGGGTGTACTGTGCCTTTAAGCATGGGAATGTACTCCTTCTGAACCAAAAAAAAAAACGAATTTTACCACAGCTTCAGCAATTCTTACCTTGACAAATTTGGCTATATTGATCTGCCCTGAAAGACCGGAAAATTGGCAATGAATTCGTGATCAGCACATCAGAGAACCCGTGGACAAGTTTCAGTCATATCAGAACCTTCAAACTACCTACCGTGCTATACTCTACACTGAGCACCCAAAAGAACTCCCATAGGTGATTTGGGCGAAAAAAAAAACTCGACCATCAAAGCGGGGAAAATTGGAACACTGCTATCCCTTAACTTATACTTGCACTAACGCAATAGGTGAAGCTACAAGCGTGGCCAACTTTTACCGTGCTGCCATTAACACGAAAAATTATGTAACAATCATGTGCCACGGAGAAGCCGAAAGCCAAAGAAGTACAAGTGTAGAATAACGACTAGGACATACACTGGAGCAGAGCAGGAGCATTACCTCAGATTTCCGAGAACCCACTCACCTCGCCTTCAGTGGATCAGCCAATCGCACCTCATCCACCTCCTCACCAGCCTCGCCGTCAGTCATTTCAGCTGTCAGATGTGAATGTAACGGCGACACTCAACACCACCCAACAGCACCTTCGGCCGCCGGTGGGCTGTTGACGCGATATGATCGCCCTCAAACAGAAAACAAGATGCTATCATCAGTGTTGCAATTCTGGTTCCATAAAAAGTTAATGCATACACAGTAGGTGTAGACCACCGTATAATCAGCGCCATGCATTGAACTCAAACAACAAATAAAACTTTATCACAAAAATTCTTGAACTACGAAAGGCTGGAGAGGCGGCAATCACAAATGTAGACACGACTAAATACATTAAAACCCCATATTTGTTAGTACAAAAGGAGGAGGAGGACATCACGGCAATATGCGACTACGAGTCGACGGGCAAAACCAGTCAGGTCAACAACGACAATATGAGAGATACATTTACAATAAAATCTTAAAGTACGAATACCTTCATAATGAAAAAAATATTCTTAAACCCAAAAAAAAAACTATGAAAAGCTCCGAATATTGGCCAGGTCCCTATAGAACAAACAGAAACAATACAATAGAAATTTACACTGGGAATTTTAGCCAAACATCAGAAGGAACACAGTCCAGGAGAAAGTGATACTTCTACTAGATCATCTCAGTAATGTTACCAGTTAATCAGATAAAATCTTACATCATCGCATTATTAACCTTAGTAGGGTACGTTCATTAGGCATAATGATGCAATAATGCTATGTCAATTGCCACGATATTGAAGGAATGTTTTATATGCACGCGGCAAGCTTACGCTTTTGCATCAAAGAAGGATGACATCAGAGTACTGCACGGGAATCTTTCAAACAGCAACGCTGCCCATACTGTTTGCCCATAGGGAAAAAGACGGAGAAGGCAGTATCTGCAACAAAACAATATAGTTAAGTCCGCGGCAAGTTTCCTCAAGAAAAAAGAACATTTAAATCTCACCCGCGGCTTGCGCAGCTGTCGCATGCGCCGGCCCGCTAATCGACTCCAGCCGAGAGAAGAGCGCAGCTGATCAGCTTACCACACCACCAGCCACCGGTGAGATTTAAACCGCCCGCGCCAGTCGCGGATGAGATTTAAATGTTTTTTTCGGGTCTGTGGTAGACGGGGGGGGGCACCCAAGATTTATTCATAGATATGAGGAAAAACTCTGAGAAAAGATGCCTGATAGTGCTATCAATCATTGTTTTTATTAGAGCTCTATAGAAATACTTCGTTTGGTAGCCTTACCAGTCGGTGGTTCATTTCATTTGTCTTGAGTCGTGAGTGCCCACCACCTTCTTGGATAGTGCCGTTTTTTCTTGAAGAAACAACTATATGGTGGAGTCCACCAAAAGTGTCTCATTTACTTATCAATGAGAAGCGGTCGATTGGAGATCAATGAACATGAAACTCGTTGCAGCACAACCGCTCTCGCTCAATCGGTATCGAGCTTGCTGGTATGGGATTCATGCACATTGATCCCCAGCCGACCGCTTCTTATTGATAAGTAAATGAGACACTCTTGGTGAACTCCACTATACGTATTTTGCAGAAATAAGAGCAAAATTTGTTGACTGTGGTGGACAAGGTTAGTCATGTTTTCAGTAGCGGTTGATATTTACAAGTTGTCAGAAAGCGCGCGCCGTTTGTGGCCGCCATATACTTGTACCAGCCGGCTGCAAAAGTGCTGTAATTTGAGAAGAGTTAAAGGCACATTCGCATCTCGGAATCGTTTTTCTGCCGACCTTGAAGACGGCCCACGCTGATTCAAATGATGTCTCTGGAACCGTACAAAACCCCCTAGGAACGGAATTACGGCAAATCTAAAATTTCCTAAATCCAGAGTCGAAAGGATGGTGGACGAGTTGTCCGACAGTGGCAATTTCAGTCATTTGCAACCGATGTATGCGAGCGTATCTGAATAAATAAAGAGGCTGAGAGTGAAGGGAAGAACGAGGCTATTGATAGGAAACCATCGCTCATCTGGCCACTATTGAGCTCGAAAGTTCGTAAAAGGGGGCGCGCCGAAGTGGCTTCTTGCTGTGAAGCGCCAGAGTGGCTTCTTCCTATACCTCGCTTATTTGGGGGAATTGAGAGCTCGCACTTTGTAGATGTTATATAGGATGCGTCTACTTCACAAATATGTTTGAAAATCTCAGGTTTCGTCGCTTAGGTTGGACTCTGCTTTTAAATCCCGTAACTTTCCCTATTTCAAGCCAGAGAAACCGGTTGCTGCTTGATTGAACAATTTAAAGCTGAACTACCTCAACGCTGTTTAGGCGCTAATACATCACCGAATCACAATGAAGTAAATTCGTTGATTTTCATGTTTTCATGATTTTTTTCTTCATAGAGCCTGAGGCCAGATTAATCAATACGTAAACCCTGCGTTTCTCGATTCGGGTTGAGTTTAAGGCGAGGATTAACAAGGTAGATACCCGAGCAGAACTTAGCTTGAACCTGGGATTAGCACAACGACGTATTTAATCTGCGTTGAATGTCGACTGCATTGATAATTGGTCTTATAGACAGACTGAAACAGGACTTTAGTTAAAAAACAACTCTTAAAAGATCCATAATTTCTTCAATTTCCATACAATCGCCGGTTCAGTCTCATCCTATTTTATATACTCAGGCAAACTGTGGCATCGACAACAGGTTGATAAGTTGTCATCTCACAAACCGCTCCCTGTTGACAAGTCAATCGCGCGTTTTGTCAGCCTGAGGCCTGCCCGTTGCCCAGCGACGGCCGCCTGTTGTCGGGCTGTTGACAACTCGATGTTTCGCGTTCAGCGACTTATTTAGCAGCAGTTCACATCCTACAGGACTGTTTCATCTAGCTTAGGTACTACTTTTAATCGAAACGCGTCGCGGACGGCACTCAGACACGCGTCGCAGTCGGCACTCTGACACGCGTCGCGGTCGGCACACCGACACGCGTCGCGGTTGGGTCGCCCAGCCTCCACTGCGGTCACCACCGGATAGGCAGGACCTCGAGATGCTGGGCGGGGCCAATGTACCGCAAACTTGGGTAATTAAACCGGCTGCGCTTTCATCATTCACAGCACGCCTGAAAAATGCGTCGTATACTTCCCTTGATCCAGAGCCCTAGCTGTGCAACAGCTCGACATCGGCCAGAGCATAACTCGCGGCCACGGCCCCGCCGAATATCGATGCGGTGGCCAGCAGTGACTCGTGGTGGGCGGATCAACCCGCTGTCGACGCCCCAGTCTTCCAGAGAAGTTCTGTTGTCCTTCATGATCACGAAATTTTTTTTTCGAACAATCATAGTCTTTCTCTCCAATACTTTTCTACAGAACTCTTGAACTCATCGGTCAACGCTGGCATTAGAATGGCTATTCCCTTTTTGCGGTAAGAGATTTGCCGCCAAGTTGAATTTTCAGGGGTTATTGGGGGTCCGCCTTCGATTGGGATCACTTTTACGGTCTTTCATTGGTTTTTGCAAAAAATCAATATGTGGTTTATTACTTTATTTTCGAAATATACGATTACTTATTCAGTACATTTATTTTTTATTATGTTATCTTGTTTGCATTATCCATTCTAATTATGCCACTACTACTATTATTATGTTTATTATTATTCTTATTATTATTATTATTATAACTATTATTATTATTATTATTATTATTATTATTATTATTATTATTATTGTTATCCCGGGAAAGCTGGGATCTGGTGCCTACAGCCTAGATAGGGTTAGGCTCGACATGTAGACTTTGATTGAGCCCAGACACTTCATTAAAGCGCAGGGTTATAACTCTTCGTTTTTGTAAAAAGTCAGTGCCTGATCGGGGTCCATATAATGTTGCTCACCATCACCCAGGCTAGCAGTAGCAGATCTCCTCCTCTCCGGAGTAAAAACCAGGAAAATGGATGAGTTTTTTTTACCTCATTAGAGCGATTCGATAAGGCAATACTGCGATTTGTGTTGCGATAGTTTAGTCTCAAATTACCCTGGACAAAAGTAGCAAACCTCAGCCTCTCCAGCTGCAGTGGATTGCACTCGTGTGCAGGTTTTCGCGCAGTCGGTTCACTTGTGTTTCGTAGTTCCGGCAAGCCCCGAAGACATCATATAAGAGCAAGGGCATCATAGCCGGCTGACGTGGCCACCTGTATAGCACACTCGAGTGTCGGCTTTGGTATGCGTTAACATGGCTTCCAAGGCAGACACCGCTATCGACTATTCTTTTCCCTACAAATGTGGGCCAGCTGCACTAATCTTATCACAGTTTACGCAACAATGAGCTATCAGGTTTCTATTTTAATTACTGCGGGACAGCAAGTTTTATTTCTCTACAAAGATTAATCAGTTCCGTTTCACCGCCCAAGTGTTGTGTATGACGCGCGTCCATTGGACGTAATCAATTAAATTAGATTAAATTAAATTATCCCACAAATAACAGCGTACCTATAGTCTGCGCGCGTTAACTGACAACCTTCCTCCTTTCATTTCACGACTTGCATGATCTACTACTCCAGACATAGTAGAGACAGATTTCAAGAAAAAAAAACTATGTAGGGGCTCTTGATGTTCAAACATCAAAATTCAATCTTTCAAAGGCCTCAGCTTAAAGGCATCGTTCGCGCTGAAAACCAATTTCCATTTTTAGGCTCAATTCCATGAATGGGCCCGGTAGACCACACTGGTAAACTTTGGCGCGTCAAAAACGTTGGGTTATGAGGTTGGAAGGGATTAAAGATGAAGATTAAAGACGAAGATGAATCGCTGGTTTGCAAATGTTTCCAACCAAACCCTGCTGGGACCCCGGTCTAGCGTTCATGAATCCCAGCCCAGAATCGCTGATACCTCGTAACCTGCTCCCGCGAGAGTTATTCGCTTCCACTAGTTCTCCAAACAATTGTAAAAAAAAGTACTCGCGAATTCCCACAAGAATTTCGATATAAATAAAACAGCTCAGAGAAAAAAAGTACAGACCTGATATGAACCGATGCATCTATAGTCTAGTCAATCTTGACAGCCGCATAAATACGTCGCAGGAACGCATATGACGCATAGAATCCGATCGTACCAGTGAGGAACCAGAATGTAATCGCCATTAGCGCCGAGTAACTGAAGTACAACACCGTCGGCACAAAGCCTTCGATGTCCAGCTTAGTGTGATAGTAGAACAGCGAGTACGCCATGACTGAAATGAGAACCAAAATCAACTTGAATATGTTCAATGGACGAGAAGTATAACCCAAAACCACTAACCATACACAGCCGACCCACCGCTTACCACAAACGACTTCCACCACCAGCGATAATTCTGAAATTCCAAACTGTTATCCTTAAAACTCCCCATACAGGCAACACTAACTGACCTCCGCACAAAGCATGAAATAAGTGGCAACGATCGATATCTGAGCCGTACTGATCATGAGTATCAGACACACAATAAACAGAAAACCGAACAAATAATAAAACTGATTCTCCCAAATTGCCTGAAAACAAATTTTGGCACAAAGCGCATCGGATTCTGACAAGTAACATTGAAATCAGAAAAATTACCTACCGAGAAAATGAAGAACAACTCAATGAACATAGCACCGAAAGGCAGAACTCCTGCCAGCAACGTGCACGGAACTGTCTGCAGGTACCACGGTTGATCAGGAACTTGACGAGGAATCTGATTGGTCCGCACTGGATGCGTGTACGGCTAAATAAGGACAACACTGATGGAGGCTTTTGAGCAGTGTAGATGTTGCAAAACCGTAAAGTTGTTAAATCTTATAGCTAAAAACAAGAGAAAAAAAGTTGAATAGAACCAAGCAGTGTCCTATTAAACTTGAAAATGCACATTGCCCCTTTGCATTACCTGTTTTCTGTACCCAAAGTAGAATCCAAGGAACACTAATGGTAAATCGATTCCGAACCACATAAAGAGCAACGCGATCATTGTGCCAAATGGTACCTGCAAAAGGTGAATTGGAAGCTCGTTAAAAAGCAAAAACTTTAGTGTCAAAATGCTCATTGCAGTATAAACTAAAAAACTCACAGCTCCCGACGATTGTTTACCGATGAGGAAAAAGTTCAGAATGAATCCGCTTCCAAGAATCAGGGACGGGAACAGAGTTCCTGTCTGGAAATACATAGGTGATTATGAGAAAAAAGCACAAGTGTTAACCCTAAGGGGGAGCCGCAGGTTGGATTTATACTATTAACGGAATGCCACTGAACACTACTTCTGTTTAATATGAATTCAATAGTTCGGATGCGGGCCAAACTTCTCAGAGACAAAGTCGATTCGGAACACACTCTAAATTGCCCTAAGACGGCGTTCAGGGGCCGAACGCATCAACGGGCCAGCTAGGGCAGAGGCAGGACAGTCTGCGCCCTTGAATATCTCCGTAAATCATGGAATCAATCGTGCCCCAGCCACCCCAGCTAGGAAGCTGGGGCAGCTGGAGCAGCGAAAAACACAGCTGAGGCACGATTGATTAGACGATCTACTGCCCTCGTACAGCGACTTTCAAAGATGCCCCTGCCCCAAACCGGTGCGTTGATGCATCCGTCCCCAGAGTTCATTCGCGGCATGACGTGATGTTATAATCAGCCTACGTACCGATCGAGCGAAGTCGCGTCGCGTCGTCGCCGGGTGTTCATAGTGAAGAGGCGCGATAAATTCGAAATGACGCGCGATTCGCCTTCGCGCGATGGCAAACTCGTTGCTGCTTTTCTTCAGTGTTTTTCATAAACGCACACCCAAATCTAGAAATGAAGGAAATAAAAAAGCGTATCTAGGATCACATGCACTTAAACGAACGCAAAAGATCTGTAGGTATTGCTACAATAAATGCCGTTGCTTGTTTACGAGAAATTGCTTACGTACGCAATTCCGCGTAGTCGCCCAGCGTTCACACCTGAATACCTGTGCAACGCGATTTTCGCGTCGCACTGACATGTGCCATCGCGTCGCCTCCTAAAGGTGGCTTTCCGTGATTCCAACCGTGCTCCCAAATACCATGTTAGAATTGGCCAGTCAAAAGAGTCCACCGTGGCCTTGTGACCTTTCAGAAACTCCAACGTGTCTACGACCCCTCCCGCTCAAATTTTAAAATTTTACGGATTAAACTTTTACGTTATCCCGCCTCCACCCGAGTTGTGAGCGGTTACGACCCCTCAGGACCCGGTCAGTTACGCAGTTAAAGGCAGTGCCCACGATAAATTCCGTCTTCGTTTTTTTCTTCGTCGGAAAACGAAAGATCGGGTTCTCATTGGAGCGATAGGGTCGAAAGAACGAACAAAAATGAGCCCGAAAGAGCCCTCCTTGGCTCCGAAATCCGCTCGCGCTAGTCCTTTCCTCGCGTGTATCAAATACGTATCGATTGATTGGGAAGGACCAGCGCGAGCAGATTTCGGAGCCGATACTGGCTCTTACGGATCCGTTTTTGCTCGTTCTTTCAACCTTATCGCTCTAATGAGAAGCAGGCCTTTCGGTCTCCGGCGAGAAAACAAAAACGAAATTTATCGTAGACACTGCCTTTAAAGGAAAAAACAACTTCGTCCCAAGGGGAAATTCGAAGAAAAAAGGGAAGGACTATACATGACAGATGAAGAAGCACAAAAAGCCATGTAACTGATGCTACCGACCTGAATTGCACATCTGATTGGGTTGCGACCTTTCAAGGTTTTGTACAGACGACCAGCCTGATATCCACTGATGAGGCCCATGAAACAAAATAGGAACACAGCAGCGGACGTGAGAGAGCCGCGACTGGCCGGGGACAGCATTCCAAGCATAGCAAAGACTAAAATGAGTACGAACTCTCTATCATTGACAAAAATCTCCTGTTCAAAATACTGTTGTTGCCAGACATACGAAAGTCCAATGTAATCCCAAGAAGGTAAGACTGAAAACTCACAAATAATAACTCCAACCATTCCAAGCAGTTGAATACCCGTCCCCACCATGTTTACAAGAATCATTTGATGAGGAGGCGGACGGAATACATCTCCATGAACGAGCTTCCATCCAGTCTCCTCGAGAGTATCATCCTACAAGTTCGAAGGCAATAATGTCGGGTAAACAGGCAGTGTCTATGATGGGAACCGCCGAGTTTTCACCGGATATCGAAAGCTGCGGGGCTCATGGCAGTAGCAACGTGAAAAAACCTCTAAAAAGAGCCCCGAAGAGCCCTACACGGCCCTGAACTTCTGTGTAGAGCTCAATCCCCGCCCACTCCTGTCAACGGTCTCTGATCCAAACAGGCTGCTAGAAATCAGCTCCAAAAAATCAATGGGGTGAATTTGTTCAAGTCGTCCATCATGTAGAATGGTTTCATCATTTGATAATAGCATGTTTTGTTCAAGTCAGTTTTCAGTTGCTTGCTTTAATCGATAGTCGTTGAGCGGAGTGGGCGGTGATTGTGCTTTATACAGAAGTTCAGGGACATGCAATGCTATTTGGGGCTGGTTTTAGCCGTTTTTTTTCGACACCGCTGTGGCCATGAGTCCCGAACCTTTCGAACTTTGGTGAAAACTCGGAAACGGACACGAAGAATTTCGATCAGGCCATGTGTGGACAAAACTCGCCGCGGATTTCATCTTCCATCGATGTTACAGATTCGAAACATTGTCAGACAATCTCTTGAAGTTTTGCTCCTAGCGAAGGTAATAAGGATCCACCTAGATGTCTCAGTTTCAAGGCCCCTATAGTTCCGTGAGACAAATGCGCCTAAGCCTCATTTACCGAAGAGGTGGCATACGAAGCCTCTTCACTACTGTGGTATCGCACCAATTAAAAAGAGTCATGTCAGCGACATTGAAGACACAGTCCAAGCTCAGGGACGAAATCTGATATCCCTAAACAGTTGTGAAGTAGACCCACCCTCTATAACACCTGTCAAGTGCGAGCTCTCAACTCCACCGAATAAGCGAGACATAGGAGGAAGCCACCCTTGGGCGCCCACATCAAGAAACCACTTTCGCACACTCCTTCAACGATCTCTCGAGCTCTACAGTGATGATATGAGGCATGGTTTTCTATCAATAGCCCCGTCCTTCCCTTCATTCTCGGGCTTTCCTTTATTGAGGTCGGCACCCGTACGTCGGTTGCAAATGACGGAAGTTAAAAGCCTCGGACAACTCGTCCACTATGCTTATGCAGCTTATTTTTTAGGGGCTATAACGCTGTTCCTAGGGGGTCTTGTACGACTCCAGAAACACCATTGTAATCAGCGCGTGACCTTTTGAAGATAGGCAAAAACACAGAATCACAATTCCAAGATTGAAAGCTGCCCTTAGGGACGCAGTCCAACATCAGAATCCTTTTCATGTTTTTCTACTTATCCTAAAGATGGTCCGACGGTGATTTCGATGATACGTCTGGAGTCGTACAAAACCCTCTGGGAGCGTAGCCATACTCAGAAAGTATGGTGAACGACTTGGCAGGGACTTTTGATTTCCGTCATTCGCAACCCATGTAGGGAAGCGGACCTGAATCAAGAGATAGGCTGAGAATAAAGGGAAGAGCGGCGCTATTGATCAAAAGCCATCGCTAAATTTGCCACTTCTGAGCTCGATGGGCTCGAAGGGTCATCTAAGGGGGCGTGGCAAAGTGGCTTCTTGCTGTGGGCGCGCTAGAATAGCTTCTTCCTATGTCTCCTTTATTAGGAGGGATTGAGGTCCTTCACTTGGCAGGTGTTATACATGGAAGGTCCACTTCACAATTAAATGGAAATCCCGAATTTCACCCCTTAGGTAGGCTAAACTGCAAAGGTATGTTCTCCAGACTATCACCGTATTCTAATTCATTCGATTCTACTGTCTAAACAACCCTTATTTACTTCCACAAAATCCCGCAACCGCAAAAGAAATTACCTCAGCTTCGTCCTTATTGTAATGAGCGATATCTCGACGAACAGTTCTCACGATGGATACACTCAGGAAGCCTGTATATGGACAATTAGCACTAATCACCATTTCAGTTCAAAATCCACGACCTTACCACTCAGCGACAGCACGACAACTATCGAATTCAGAATGCTGAACCAGTGGATATCAACAGCTTTCACTGACAGGTACACATCCCATCGGCTTGCCCATGGAATCTGCAAATGGGTTGAGCTCACTGATACGAAAGTCAGCAAAATATGAGTTTCTCTCACATCACTTGGCTCCCAAGTAACACTGTACGTCCAGTGAATTTTCTGATCCTCCTCCTTCAACTCGTAGAAGCCTGTCTCCTTATCGATGCCAGTACATTCCTGTAATGAACGACAAGTAGAAAACTAAGGGTTCAAAAGAAAAAAAGGGAACTTAAGACTAACCTTATTATTATTGAAGGTTAACGACTTGATTGAGCGCGGTTTCACATCAAATCCAACAACGCGATACAGTCCCGGCATGTGTTCGTGGTAGAGCAAGACAATGTCCAAGTGATTGTTGAGGAAAACCTAATATTCCCTCAGACATCATCCCGGAACTCTGATGTGCCCATCACAGTCAGCTGCGCTCACCTTTCCATCATCACCAACCCAACCTATTTTGTAGCCCAGATCATAGAACGTCTCTCCTGTTTTCGTCACTTCATACTTCGTAGCAGACGGAAGATTATCTACTAACCTAAAGGCGCAAAGACAAGGTGAATAAAGGAGGCATTGGGAAAGAAATATATATAAGCTATACATTCGATACTTAGAGCAACAAACTACGGACTAAATACCTGATGTGAAAAAAACCTTCTCGGTCCTTCACTTACAAGGGATTGCACCCTATATAACCTAGGGTCTCTGAGGGTCGTAGAGGAGATGAAAAGGAAACAGCAATGAGTTCTCGGATTTCACTTAAAGGCAGGGTTCGCGATAAAGAACAATTTTGAGCTCTCTTCATGAAAATGTAGGTCTGGTGATGACCAAAGTTAACATATGTGAGAAAAGCAAAAATTTGCAGGAAAAACGCACAAAAACAAGCCAAGACGGCTAATTACAGGTGTCGGCCCGCCACCCAATTAACGAGAATCTCAGGTATACTTGCTTATTCGCCTTTTATTTTGCTCTTAAGGTAGCTAGTCAGAATGCGGCACAGGGTGTGGACAAGGCAAAACTTACTCAGCCCCCCCCCCCCCGAAGCGTTATCTGTTCACAATTTTGGCGATCTTCTTAGACCCACCAGGAGCGTTGCAACAATATTCCATGAAGAGTTGCAACTAAATTCCATGCAAATCAGACGGCGTAATCGAATTCTTCGCAGAAAACTTATTCTGAAAAGTGTAGACCCCTATCAGAATGATCCACTTGGTGCCATGGCGAAGCTCAGACCCCGCTCTCCCACCCCTGCGCAGCTAAGCCCCCCCCCCCTGTAGTTGCGCCACGTCTCGCGCCATACCCTGTAGCCAGTAGTCTCGAAAAGTGCTCAGCAATTACTTTAGAAGAAAATGGAAGACGGCAAACAGGATTTTATTGGAATTTCGATAATTGGGAGCGGGAAGACACCCAGCAATGAATTGTTCTGCAGTGTTTTTTCTCCAATTTTCACTAATTTTCACTTTTATGATGACCAGATCTACCTTTCCATGAGGATAGCACAACAACCGATTTTATCGAGACCCCTGCCTTTAATGCGCCTGGACAGATCAAAACCGCTAAGAAGTTCATTCATCTAGCTGGGTGGTTGCAGGGAAATAGGAAAATTTGCTTTTCATCAACCCCGAAACCGCCAGGAGACCGCTTCAGAAAAATTCGTTTTGTTTCGGGGAACAATTAAATTCAGGTTCTCCTCCTATGTGAAAACATCTGTCCATAACCCCAATTTGTATTCAGAAAAATCCTTAGAGGGGAGGGAAAAGGGCGGTTGTGCAATTTCCATCGTGGAAAATTCAGCATAAAAATTAAAACTTTGGGTGGGGATCGTGAGAAATTTCGCCCAAAAACGAAAATTGGGAGAAGTATGATGCCATTTTCCGATTTTCGTTACCAGAAGAAGGGAATCGTGTAGCTCCGCTGAGATCCAACACAACGGCCCGCTTGACCCTGGTGGACCCTCTCCAATCTCTCCCACCCCGTACCCTCGGGGTCAAATGGACCGTTGCTCCGGACCAAGGCGGAACCACGTCAATACCTAGTAGACCGAAATTTTTTAAAAGCCGAAAATTTATACGCTCCCACATCCTGGGTTTATTCGGACCATTTTCGAGGAAAAAACTCGAAAATGAGAACTTCCTCACAGTTTTTCGTAATTGCCGCTACACTCCTTGCCCTGCCAACGAACACCGGGGTTCATGATTTTGACGCAAATTTTTCACGCCCCCCTCTGATTTGGAACTTTTACGCCTCCTCCCCAGTACCACAAAACAGTAATCGCTTGACACCAAACGAAGTCGCAATTAATGTTTGGCCTTCCAATTTGAGGAAAACCCCCAAAAATGAGAGAGAAAATCGGAAATACATAAACAGCAATATTTCAAATGTGTTTGAAGAGTTAACAAGGCTATGGCAGAGGGGGGGGGCTCTTGGCCACGCCTTTTTACATCCCGTCCGAACTTGGGAGAGTGGTTTCGGCATGAAAAAAAAACGGGCATGGCCCGGTTCTATGGCCGAGTGCCCCCCCCCCCACCTGCAGCAATAGCACCTCGTTGAGAGTCTTACTAAGTGAGAGCATAATTCCGTTTTCGGAAACTTTTAAAGAGTATTCCGCCAAAGACGAACACTCTGTTGAGGGGTGAAGTCGGAGGAATGATGGGAAAGGGTCCGATCCGGGATATATTGAATCTGGTCTGGATGAATCTGGTCGACGTTGACCTTTTCCTTCGTTTCTCAGAATCAATATGTGAACAATAAACAAAGCGTAACTAGTGCTAGTGAAATGCAACTTCACTTCAGATATTCGAAAACGCTGATTCCTAGGAACTCACAGATGCGCATGATAATCCTCCTTGATTCGATCCATCAGTCTCTTGGCTGCAGTTGAAGTGACATCTTCTGGTGCACCCTTTGTACAAGACGAGGAACACGCGACATCCTTCTTCATGAACAGCTACAAGAAAAAAAATGCCTTAATGAAACCAATCTTATGACTATCTAAGACATAAAGCCAAACAGACCGTTGCCCCAGACCTCTACAAAGCAACCCCCCCCCCTTAGTGACCAAATTTATCACGCTCGCCCTTTAGGCACCGCCATTGTCGACCAAAGGCCGTCCTGAGCCCTCCCTAGCAGTCCTAACCCAGCCTGAGCCGTTCCTATTCGCATTACCTATTCCTTGTTCACCATGGCATAATGTAGCTCACTGCAGGCGGCTCAGGCCGGCCACAACTGGATTATTTTCCACATCATGAAGCATTGCGTCACGCAGTCAGCATGGATCCTAGTGATACTTTGCGTTCCCTGTTGAAGGTTGGCAACGTCCCGCCCCTTAGTTGCCAAAAATCTCACGCTCGCCACTTAGGCCACCGTCGTAGTTGACCGAAATCCGTCCCTAGCAGTCCTAAGCCGCTCTGAGCCGCTCCTAGTCGCATTAGCTACTCCTTGTTCACCATGACATAATACAGTTCACTGCAGCCGGCTCAGGTCGGTCAGAGCGGGAGGATTTTCCACGTCGTGAAGCATTGCGTTACGTGCGTATCGTATCAGGTCGGACCAGGCGGGCGCAAGCCGGCCACGTCGCGGGGATTTTTCAACCTGGATGAGCAATGTATTGCATGTATATCGACAGGACGACTGACGCGTGCTTAATCCGGCCTTAAATAGTGAATTTTTACGCCCAGTTTGCATGACCTACTGTGGACATGGATCCTAGCGATACTTTGCGTTCTCTGTTGAAGGTTGGCAACGGCCCCCCCCCTTAGTGACCAAAATTATCAATTTCGCCTTTTAGGCCCTGCCATAGTCGACCGAAGGCTGTCCTGAACCGTCCCTAGCAGAACTCAGCCGCCCTGAGCCGCTTAAAGTCGCATTGTCTACTCTTTGTTCACCATGACATAATATAGCTCACAGTAGCCGGCAAATGATGGCCACAGCTGGATCAGGCCGAACCAGGCGGGCGCAAGCCGGCGGCAACGCTGTGATTTTTCAAACTGAGTGAGCAATGTATTACATGCGCATCGACCGGACGGCTGAGGTGGGCTTAATTCGGCCACAACTGGTGTTTTTACACCCGATTTGCTTTATGTAGATGCTTATCGACCGGGCTGGCCACAGCCGATCGGCCAACTATGAGGGGAGCTTGATTTTTTGACCATTTCGAGGATGTAGTCTTTCAAGAGAAAATTTGAACATTTTCAAAAATTTACTATACTCAATTTAATACTTAGTGAATACCATAACGAGCCTTAGGATCGGTTTCAATTTTAGCTCAAAATCTTACCCCCCCCGGGAAAACAATAATTTGAGAAAGTTAACATCCTCCTCGTTGCCCAGTTGAACAATACCAGCCTGACCCTGCTAAGAAAAACAGCCTGACCTGGTACGGAGTGTTCACGATACGATCTCCACGCATTACTTCACCAAGGTTCTCCGACTTGTACAACAGGTATCCATCGGGACGACAAAACGGAAGATAATAGTACTCATACGGGACTATGGTCTTCGTACTTGTCAATTTGATTGCCTGAAAACCGCCAATAAGGTCTTTTACGCAGTCAGAATTGAGGGCTAAGAAAGAAAAGGGAACCAACTTTGACTTCTATCGGATCACCACTCTTGAATTCAACAGGAGCAACGCCAGGCACATAGAATCCCTGATCGTGAGGTACAAGTCCCAAGAATATGAGGATAAACAGCGTCCGGGTTGACATCCCCACCGCTTCAAATCGAGTTGAAAAGCATGAAAAGGGCTATATTCACCAAAGTGGCCGCAATCGATTTGCGGTAACGAAAAAAGGTATAGAAAATGATTCGGTAATGAATTTGAAGCTCACAGTGACAGAAATGGGAGAAAAATAGTTAAGGGCAAAGAAGTGAGAAGTGATGTTACTCACCCACAAATTTTTTTTTGCAACCAAAACCCACATCCGGCGAAATCAATGGAGACACAGAGAGTGATTAAAATGTGAAGGTTTACAAGTTTACGAAGATAATGTAATTCTCAAGGGGGGAAGCGAATAAAGGGTTTCACGTTTTTTTAACTCAATGATCTTTTCATATGACCTTTTCTACCAGAAGACCACGCTCAGCTGTGATGACGAAAGGGTCCGGCAACAGCTCTGCCTGTTAGCAGCACGTGCTTCTGCTACGGATGGACGTGCTGATGCGACGATGATGGGGGTGCGACAAACGTCCCGACAATTAAGCCAATTGTATACTTGCACAGCGACAGCGAACGCCTCCCGCCCTTTAAATCCGTCGCTATGGCCTAGTGCATGCTTCCCGCGACCGCGACAGTGCATATCAGCAATATCGGTTTTCGGTCGATATAAATGACAAACATTATGTCGCGTCGCTCGTCGCGGGAAGTGTGCACCAGGCCTATCGCACTGCGCTGGACAGCGACAATGGCAGAGAAAGGCATCGGCACATTGGCAGTATGTAAGGTCAATGGTATACTTTGTCACTGCCATGAGTCGTGACATTCATCACAAAACGTGGCGAGACCAGCGTCAGAGTAACGGCACTGGCCGTCGTAGGAACAGTTGTCGCATGTCCGTCGCAGCGACGTGTCGCGGAGGGCTGACATACTGCAAATGTGCCGATGCCTGTCGTTGTGCAGCGCATTGCGACAGCGATAGACGACAGAATGTCGCTCATGACAGCGCCAAAGTATATCTCACCTCTTAGCACCTGAGCTGCTTTGAAATGACCGTGTCCTCCTAATAGCCAGGGTGAGGCGTAGCGGTGTGATCGGTCCGTGAGAGGTGCGCCCCCCCCCCCCTCCTGCAGCTTTGGATCCGGTGGGGCTCCCTCCCATAGAGGTTGTGACTTTAATCCTTTGTGTGAACCAATTTGAGTGGTCTCTTCCGAACAACGCTTCCAAACGGGTTTTCTCAAAAACGAACGTTATAGGTCGAGTCACACCGGCCGTAATCGACTCAAAATGGTCGGATCGACCTGGGACTCGGCCGACAGCTTCTTTAAGTGGTCCTCTTCAAAATAAACTCTACAACAGCCCAATCCAGAAAAAATATTTTGGACCTTTCCAGACGTCCTCTTCATCTCCAGAAAAGCGCCCCATCGCCACAACTCATTTTAACGAGGACAGAATGAATTTCCACAATTTTCATGATCCTGTTAGTGAGGCCAATGCAATGGTTTGCGAAAAGTCTTTCTGTCTACGGTATTGGGTCTCAATACTTGTATCGTCAATCACTGGTTGAGAGGTAGTCGCGACGAACACACGAGGCACGCACAGAAGCAAATTAATGATAGTCATGAACATCGATCGAGTGCTACATATCACGTTAGTTCGCTGCGCCGCGGCTTCCTACAAATAGTAGAAGGATGATAATTCTTTCTGTGATTCCAAATGACCACAGGTCGAAACGTGTCAGATTTCTCTTGTGATGACCGCCTGATCAGTTCAGAATGAAGGTTTTTACGTGGAAATATACAATTTTTGATTGATTTCGGGCAGTGACTCAGTTATTTCGTATCACTATTGTATGATACTCGTCTAAAGCTGTTCAAAAATGACATCAAAATTTAATTCGCAGGACTCTGAAACAAGTTACGGCTATGCGGCGCTTTGTGCGCGCGAAATTTTCGCAAATCGCTGTTTTTGCGAAAAAAAAATCTGCTCGGCATGGTAGGTTGGAGAATTTTTGGCATGATGACAGACCGGGGGCCGGCGCCCCCCCCCCCCTTACCCGGCGCCTAAGGCTGCAGCCCCCTTCTATGATCGTCACACCGTACGCCTGAGCCTGCGACACCTACGCGTTTTGAAGCATCAAAAATGACCCACAATGCACCGCTACACGAGTAAGAAGTTGACCCCACCCCGTATTTCTCCGCCCTCTGTATTTTCGTCCTCGAAAACAAGGGTGCTGGCGCATTCCCACCGTTGGCGACGTTTGTCTGTGGTCCAATACGCGCACCATATAAATCGACGACGATGGAAATGGCCCAGCACCCCTGTTTTGGAGAAGGACGCGAAATACAGGAGGCGGAGAGATACAGGGACGGGGCCAGCTCACTCGTGTAGCATCACAGTGGGTCGTTTTTACGCTTCAAAATGCGTAGGTGTTGTGTTCTGAACCATACCATTCTATTTCGCAGTTATCTAAATCAAATTTACGAGCGTGTATGCTGCCTTTAGAAAAAAAACGTCTGCGGACCTCAGTTGCCCATGGGAGTTCGAATAGAGGCTTCCAAGACTTTGAAAACGGCTGGTAAAATGAGTCATAGCGCCGTAAAACGAATGCGTATCATGAGTAATCAAAGGAATCCCCGAACCATGTGAATAATTATCGAAAGTTAAAAGCTAATTGACCAAAACGAGGAAAATGGACTTCGCAGCATAAACGTGCCAGGCTCCGCCTCCGCACATCAATGCCACGCATGCGCCAGATACAGTACGCGAAAAATCCATAATTCCCGTTTACAACACAAATTTCTCGTTAAAATTTCAGCTAGCCGATATTAATGGCTTTTTTTTCCAGAATCAGCCAGCCGTAGAAAACATTGTTCCTATTGTGACTCCCGCTCCAGTTTTTTTGGTACTCTAGAAAACTTGGAGTGTAAAGGACGAAACCCGGGTTTTCGCCCACAGATAGCGTCTCTCATAGATTCACAATAATCGGCAGTATCACAATGCATTGAAATAGAAAACAGCGAGGAGAGTTAAAAAAATTAAGAAGAACGTCGATAAATTCTAAGAAACGCGGCACTACGGACATTACCCTATAACTTACGCCAAAGTTTTGTTTTGCGATTTTCTTGAAATTTATGGTCTCGTGAATCGAAATAGAGCTTCCTCAACCTCGGTATACACAATAGCTAGTAATGTTGACATCACATGCTTCAATTATGTGGGCGATGTGTTGAGGACAGATAAAAAAGCCACGTAATATTAGGCGTCGAATAAAATGCTTCGCCCCACGGGCTCCAGACCAAACGTTCTGGCCGACGCCTAAATTTTATTTTCCCCGTTTTTTTTCGCTGTAAGGTAAAATATGGTATTTTTGAGGTTAAGCCCTTGGTTGACGTGTTTCCAATCTGTTTTGAAAAGTAGTAAAAGAAAGGTAGGGCATAATTCACGGCAGATACGGTATCGGTTTGAATAGCGATTTCATCTGTTTTTTTTTAAATTCTTTTGAGACCGTACTAATGGCCATATCGAAAATGCTCAAAGAATTTCCAGAGTATTTATGCCTCCTGACCCGATTCATCGGGTCACTCGTCATAAACACCCCTCTCACTCCTAGAATCTCCTCTCCGACTCGGAACACTGCGCAAAGGGCTTTATATGGCAACAGGCAGTGAACAACCAATATCGAAGTAAAACGGTCCGAATGTAACGGAACAAGCACAAAAACCAATGCATCAGATCAAAAACAAGATATATTCACTTTCAAGATCATTGAAGAAAGTAGAATGCTATACACTGAGTATAAAACTGGTAAAAACAGACAAACAAACATCATTGTAGGAACACAAAAGTCCCTAAAACTGAGAAATCCAAATATAGGAAAAAACCTTATACGAGCACCATGAACGTCAGGCTATAGCGGTAGAGTGAAAACGTCCCGTACTTCTAAAACTCAATAAAAGCTACAAGGCTATCTAAACCCATATGAGCACCATAACGCGAATGAAAACATAGCCCGAATGAGCCAGAACTACAAAATACAAATTTCCACAAACACTCAAATAACATGAAAAGCTGCCAAGTCAAAAAGCAATGGAGGCGAAAAACCGTACACCGTAAACATCCACCAGAGAATAAACTAGCCAAAGCCTACAGGAAAGCCATGCGCCGGACAAAAATATTCCGGGAGAACCGTGAGAGTAACTAGAACACAAGGCAAGATCAACTCAAAATAGATTGGAAACCGGGCCAACTTCCGTGACCTTTAATCGAACCACTCGAAGCCTCGTCGACTGTGAGCTGGCCTCTCAACCACTGCGCCGAATTATCGTCGTCGTCATGCCTAGCTCGAGAGCACGTGTCAAAACTGTCCCTTCTGAACTCGTGCACACTTGCCGACGTCTGTTGTCTGCCCCACATATCCTCATATTTCGGTGATGCCACCACCCGTGCCGCATCCATCGGTCTTCCATTTCTGCAAAAAATATATATAAGCATCACAAGGAAACGCAATGTGTGAATCAACTTGCACTCCCTATCCCTACGCCCTATTCAGCCTCTATAAAACATCTTCCTGATTAGACCATACACTGAGAAACCCAGCCACAAAAAAAAAATCAAGTCACTGCCTGTGACTATGCCAAAGCCTAGAATGGAATGTCATTCCCGGAAACTCCCTGCGTACCTCCATCCGCCCCTATGATACTCAGTCAACCCACAACAGCCAATAGCCGCTCTACCCAGTACAACTCGTCCGCAGTGTTCCTCTTCTGCGGTTCGATTCCGTCGTGAGAAGGGTACTTTATTGGTTTCTGACCAGTTCAATTTAAATTTGTCTTTTCGAATGTATTCTTTGTTCATCTGAAATCTCTACCTCTACATACTCAGACGATTCAAGTCAGAGTCTCTTCTCCCTTGTTTCTAATATTCCTGCTCTCCAATTTTTAGCTTAAAATGAACGAACGAACCACGGCCAGTGACACTATTGGAAAGGAAACGTATGTGGTTATACAGAAAGTTGGTGGAGAACATATTCGAGTCATGCGACTGACTTCTAAGCAAAAAGTTCTCATCGAAAAGCTCAAGTTCGAGGCGGACAGGTACCTTTTTCTTTTCGAGAGACTCATTTTTCATCTGTTCATGTTCATACTCTCGAGTTTTGACTGAATAGGCTCTGTGAAGAGTATCAGCTTCCTTCAAATCTACTACAAGCTGATTGCCCCACCTACACACTCGAACGGTAGCTACACAGGACATCGTTCCACGCTGCCTGGAAACCGCATTCCGGGGGGCGGCGGCCAGACGCTACGCCGCGCTCGGCGGGAAGCATGCTTTGCTTGTCGCGTCGCGGCGGACCTCCAATCGCGTCGCGGCGGACCACCGATTGGTTCATTTCCCTTAAACGAGATGTTTGGAAACTCACCGGTGCTATTCTAGCGGGGCACTATGGTCCGATGCAGTTGCCGCTCTGAATTTGAGCCCCTTCCCGGGGGTGTACTGCAGTTCTCCCGTCGCGACGCGGCGAATTTTCGCGCGCGATGGATGGGCGCGGAAGCAATGTTCTCAGGGCGTTACAATCGGAGCGCGTTAGCGTGCCTCTGTAAATTTTGTCATCAAAAATCCTTCTGAATTAGTTTTAAAATAAATTTCTACTAGTTCTTTTTGTAATCAGTTCCACTACTACCGCATTGTGAACTCCAGGCACAGCAGATGTATATTAATGTTCTGAGGCAGCCGAATCATCCGTCAAAGAGAATCATGAAGCCCATAAGAGAGAGGTCGATTAGGACGCCGTTCGCCGATGCTCCTCGTAAAGTTGATGTACAGAGATGGGCCGACTCCAACATGGAAAGGCTTCGTTTTCTGCGTGAGGAGCACACCCAGTTTGTTCGAGGATATCTAGCGAAGGCGGCTGTGAACCCTATCTTGGGAAAGGTGCCGCCTCGGGTTTGCGAGTCCGAGTCTCAACTCGGCAGACGAGCCAGATGTGCCCTTGCATCGCTGCGCTGTGGTCCTTCTATTCTGCTCATGTCTTACGTCAACAAAATCGACAGCAGCCGACCAGACGCATTCCCGGACTGTGGTGCTCCCGGACACGACACGGCGCACTTGTTCATGTGCCCGAAGAGACCTACCTCCTTAACCACAATGGACCTTTGGACGAATCCTGTGAAGGCCGCCCAGTTCCTCAGCCTATGACAAAAACCACTTTGAGGCTGCAGAAGAAGAAGAAGAAGACTACTACCGATAGGAGGAGTGAGTATATGTATGTTATATGAAAATCCTCTCCCTATGATAATTATTCCCTCACGGTCGTTATTGCCAAGACCAACTGGGCAGCTTTAAAACTTTTCAAGGGGATCACAGCGAATTCGTATTTAAATGGAAACTTTTGAAAGATTGATTCGGCTAGAAGAAATACCAGTGGCTTGACTCGGAAAGAAAACCAAAGAGGTTTCATTGGAAAATAATCCGGTTTGTTGAGAATGTAGAGGAGAATGCTGGGAGAAGGACGAAATGGATAACAAAACAGTGAATTAAAGAAATTACAAATGGGTCGGAAAGTGAATAAACAATTCTACGCGCAATAACGTTCTCCAATTGTAGTCATCACGAGAAGGTAAACTCGTTCGAATTTCGCCGCGGCGCGACGAGCCCTGGTCCTTATTCGGAGAACTGCTGGTCTCCCCCTTCCCGGGGTTTCCCTCTCCTGCTAAAATCAGGAGAGACGTTGCGGCACGGAAAAATGAGCGTGGCTAAATGTTAAACAACAGTGCCCCCCCTCGCTAGGATAGCACCAACTCGCCTATCACTCATGTGACAGTATGAGTGCTAGAAGTTAGAAATAAGGTGCATAGAAATCAACATCTATCGGTAACTTGAGAATGCCTCCTTTTGCCACCTAACTTTTGAGAATATGGTTAGTTCTAGAGGAGATCACGAAGAATTTCTATATTTCTCGGTTGTATACAAGAAGATAGATTGCCCTAGCATCCAAAGACGGTTCCTAAGTTGGAATGCATTCCCTTGATTTGCGTGAACTCCACGATATAACGATGAATCAACAGTGGTACGCCGCGACGGAGCACGCGTCGCGTGTCTTCGCCGCGAGCAGCGTACCATCCTTATCGCACCCCTTCGGGGGCGACTAGCACACTCGTAACTCGGGGACAGATCCCGTTTCGGGCTAGCCGCTAACCCGTCGATTGCTGCGCGCCACCCGCGTCACGAGTTCCGGCTACCCGCTGCAATGGGTCCTCCATCTAGTCTCAGAATTGTCTTGGACCAAGATGCAACGCGTGCAGAATGCAGCTCTCCGTATCGCCACCGGATGTGCAAGAAGTTCTCTAGTCGATCACTTGCATGCTGAGACCCGCTCATTACCAGTAAGGGAGCACTGCCAGATCCATTTTTTCCATCAACATTGTCAAGCAACCTAACCAACCCTCTGGGAGAGTGCTAAACCCTGTCAGAGAGAGACATCAGAAAGCCATTCGCCGATGCTCCCAGTAGAGTCAATCTGCAAAGATGGCACGACTCACAGCAAGAAAGTCTCCGTCTATTGCGCGAGGAGTATACTCAGTTCGTACGGTGTCATTTTCAAAAGGCGGCCATTAATTCCATACTGGGAGTAGGGCCGCCCCGAGTCTGCACATCCGAGGCTCAACTTGGAAGAAGGGCCGGGTGCACGCTCGCATCGCTGCGCTGTGGTCACTCTACTTTGCTTATGTCTTACGTCAGCAAGATAGACAGCAGCAAATCAGATTTTTGCCCGAACTGCGGCTGCCTCGGCCATGATACTACACACCTTCTCGAATGTCCGGCGAGACCCACCACGCTGACCGTAATGGATCTATGGACGAATCCGTTACTGGTCGCTCAGTTTCTCAACCTATGACGAAATCGTAATGTGGCTGCGAAGAAGAAGAAGAAGGTCCTTCATTCAGAAAATCAACAGGCGCCGCATAATCCGGCATCGGGCACCACTCTCATCGCGACTACAGGCGACCCGTACAAGCAGCGAAAACTCGCCCAGTGTTGGATTACCGGACAACGCGGCTTCAGGTTCTGAGTACCGTCGGTACGTATCGAACTGATACTTTGCGTATCTCTGAGAATCTGGGGCTTAGCTGTCCGTATATCCAATATCGGGCGACTTGAGGTGCTCATGCGGGTCGGCCGAAATCGCTGCGCGTGTCGCGCGCGATGCCGCTTCACGCAGCGAGCAGCGTGTACCGAGATTCTGAGTGAGGGACCCGCTGCATCGGCTGGCCAAGCTTCGTCATGCGGGTGGAGAGGAGCAATCGAGGGGTGAGCGGCTTTACCGAAAATGGATCAGGGGCGGCATGCATGAACGCTTATGATTAGGTTAGGGTGCCGCTCCGCGTACTGCGTGCGGAGCGTCTATCTAGAAGTGACCTGGAAAACATGCCGTCCCCTTAACGTTGGGACACAACCACACTATGTACAGCGAACCCCTCGCCTAACAACTGTTTTTCAAACTTATCCTTATTTCAAACGGCTTTATTCTTACGAAATACGTAGGCAAAACGGGAAAGTTATTCATAAACTAATCAAGTATCATGGAGAATTAAAAAATGTTAGAGGTTAAGCACGATTAAAATTTAAAAAAAAACAATTAGGCGGGGAGTTCACCGTGCGTAGTGAGGTTGCGTTCTAGATAGTGAGGACGGCACGTTTTTCGGGTCACCTCTGACTCGACGCTTCGCACGTAGAACGCGGAGCGGCTCCCTTACCTTCTCATAAGCGTTCACGCATGCCGCCCCAGGTCTCGATTCACGAATGTGGGGTACGTCTACATGAAGTCTCTCGCACTGAGCAGGATACTGAAGTACGAAGTACTGAGTTAGTTGTGCGTTGGGGTAAGCCTGGGGCGCGTATGTTGTATTATATGCGCACAGAGTTTATGCTAAATTATGGAATTTCTCAACTCGAATGGGGGAAAGTGTGATGTTCTTGCTTCAGTCGATCCATTCTGCCTCGTTCCGCACCAGAAAGACGATTCTATTTGCGAGCAACCGCATGTTCGTCTATTCCATACGGCCCACAGCAAATCCATTCGTGCAGTTGAAGTTATTTTCGGCAAGGTCTTCCAGAGAGCAACTCGGGATCACCCTCCACGACCAGCCATAAAGTGTCGAGTTATCATTCCGTGAGATGTCCTGATCAGCAAGGAGCCAAGGGGCTACATTCCGGTCAGCGTAGCCAGCCCCTGTTGAGATAGCTGTTCATCCCCTCTGGAAGGACAATTATCATTGAGCGAATAATCGATCCTATAGCCTATCTCGCTCATTTTTATCCGGGCGAAGTAGGGCTGTGTTTAAGAAGTCAAAAAAAATCCTTATCATTGCTGTGTTCTGCCATGATCGACCGCTCCACTGCTTAATCCGCCCGAACTCATCTGAGCAAGCTGGGCTTTATGCAGACTCTGGCAAACCCCCTAGTGACCTGTAGATTTCGATTATCAGCAGCAGCGGGACGGTGGGCCTTGGTGAAATATAACCAGTGATAATGAGGTCCCGACGAAAAAGCCACCGCTCCGCGCTGTGATGACCGAAAACAGGAGTTCATTTGAAGGGAGGCAGAGTCTACGTAGGCTAGTGGTTTCTGACCTGCAGTGGACTTTGAGGAATTTTGTTTGATATCATTGCTATACGCAGCGGATTCTTTCTATGGTATGCAGAGATTCTGAAAGTCTGTTAGAGGGGCTAACTGTCTCTTTTTAGCGTATTCGGCCAACCGTACGGGCTTTTCGAGGTGTCATCAGGGAAAGCGGTTCCGGTTTGCGCGTCTGAAGTTGTTCAAGACGAAGGCGTTGGAGACATAGGTGCGCAATACATCTTTTCGGGAATAGTCTAAATATTTGAAACAGTTTTCAGTAATATAGGAATTTTAGAGCTGCGTGATGTAAATGGAAACGGCAGCGCTGATAGCGAGTCGACTGTTCCTGAGGAGTGCAACTTGGAGTTGAATCCAGCTCAGGCTCTTCAAAAACTCAGCCAGGAAGACGTTCTGAGTTTGAAAGGTCAAGGTGTCTCGGCAGGAGAACTGGTAATGTGTTATACTCGACTTAAACAAATTTATATTCCTCTGAGAGTTCTGGCCGAGAAATAGCCGCGAAATGCCTGCTTGCTGCAAAATAGCCGCCAAATAAGTCGCCGCGAAATAGCCTAGAATTACCCGCTAAATAATGCTCGCCTCGCAATAGCCGAGAAGTAGCCTCTAAATAATGCCTGCAAAATGGCCGAGTAGTCACCTCTAAATAAGTCGCCGCGAAACTGCCGAGAAATAGCTGTTGAGTAATGCTCGCCGCAAAATAGCCGCCAACTATTTACCCTGGCCGCACTACAGCACACCTATTCGATTGTCCGAAGAGGCCCACCACACTGACGACAATGGATTTGTGGTTGAATCCAACATCGATCGCCCGTTTCTTGAATCTATGATAAAAATTCTTCTGCGGCTGCGAAGAAGAAGAAGAAGCCGCCAAATTAGTTGCCGCGAAATAGCCGAGAAATAATGCTCTCCAGTTAGGTAGGTAAGCGACGCATTTCAGAGCTGTAATCCAGATGTCAACTCTTCCGTCGGTCCTGTTTCCCAAGTTTGAGGTACTTGAACCTCGCTTAGCCTCTGCAGGCCCCGCTCAACCGCTGGATTCTCTAGATGACGGCCCGGCGAGCCGGCGCCGGCTGCGCTTTGGCTACTTTTGTTTTTTTTTCTCGTTATTTCTTGGCTTTTTCTCGGCCATTCCTTGTCCGTTTCGTAAAAAGTCGAGAAATAGTCGCAAAATAGCTGAGAAATAGCCTACCAGGAGCCGCTGCGGAGCCTAGTGGGCTATTTCGCGGCTATTTATGGGCCAAAATCCTCAGGGTCTACAGGGATTCGTATTCATATCACCTTAGCAGCTATTACCCATGCGAACACTTCCATTCCCTGACTTTCATTTTCGAATCTCAGTACTCTCTCGTGATTAGTTACCCTCATGGTGGGTAAGGCTGGTCGCCGTCAGTGGTCCCTCGTCATCTCATTTGCTCAAATATGTACAGTAAGGTTGGCTCGAACAGACCATTTTAATGGCTTCGTTAAGGTTTCAAAGTTGGTGGAGGGCAGCAAATCCTTCAGTACGCGTACAGAGTACAGTAAGAGCAAATATATACGGCGAAAAACAAAGAAGCACTCGGATAGGTGAGTTGAGTATGCATATTTATGAGGTTTTTCTCCAGGAATATGTAGCCATCTTGGCTAGCTCATTTGATTTCGTATGCGTCATATTTAGAGTACTTATTTTGAAGCCGAACATACGTCTTCTAGCTCGGTCCTACTACATGAAAGACTGCGGTCGCGTAGCCAACCTTAGGTGAGCATTCAATATGGTTTTGGTATCTTTCTCATATTTCAGATGAAGTGGCGTTGAGTGTAGATGGGCAAATTGAATTTTCTTTTGTTGAAAAAGTCGGGAATCAGACTTTTTCGTATGTCGACTTCTCGAGTTATACGAAAATCAAAATTTCAAATGATCGACTTCTCGAATATGTCGAAAATTGCCCTTTTTCGAATGATCAACTTCTTGCTTTATACGGAATTTCAACTTTTGGAAAAATCGACTAAATCGATTTAAAGGCGGCACACACGCTTACAAAAGTGGTTGGGATAACGACGTCAAATAACTCATTCGACCTATACTGGGACGCATACGTCGTTGTAGGCGTCAAAAACGAGCCAAATTGACCGATTTTAAGCAGTAAAGCTGGACGAGGAGGCGGGGTTCCACATTCAAAGAGGGCGGGGTTCCACACCCAGCTGTTCAAAATTACACTAATACGGTCATTCTGGCCCGTTTTTCGAGGCTCCAAGCGGCGTGAACGTTCGGTAACAGGCCATGCGATATGACATCGATATTCCGATCACATTTGCGCTCGTGTACCTTTGCGAGCGTGTTGTACGCATACAATCAAATTCAAATACAAGCCGTTCTTACTTTATTTTCATAATTTTTTATCAGATCCTATGGCAATTCTCAATACTAATAGCTCCAACACTTCGATCACACCATAAAATCGATAGCTTTTTTGAGCGTGTATGCTGCCTTTAGTCGGAGTCGATTTTCTTTAATCGTTCGGTGATTTCGAGTCGGCCCATGTATAATGCTGAGTGGTTTAAGGACAGATCAACTAGGTATGATCCTGCAGCTGGCGTCGATTCATCACGGGAAGAATGTTCTGGTTTTTGACCAGGTAAGATTCAGTCTTTTCTGATTACTCAGACAGTAATGCCGAGCTGGCCGAGGGCCAAAGGCGGGCTTTGCATCATCCATCCCATTTAAATATTGCGGGCTGAGGTGGGCTGCTTAGACATTCGTAGTTGTGTTCCACCATACTGTTGTTGTTAGTGCTTGTCTCGGGGACAGAAGATGTTTCGGAGAAAACTAGGCGTTAGAGAAAGAGCCATGTTTTGGGATAAACGGTTGATGTTCCGGGTCAGCGAAGGCTGCCTTTGTACGGCAGCAGTCTGGCGGAACACAACTACGAGTGTCTGAGTGATTAGGAGCCGATGACGGATCAATTGATCATATGTCCCGCTGGCCACATGAGGTCATCATAGACTTCTTCGGATATGAAGTATGTGGCAGGTTGTGATCCGCTTGCCGTTTAGATCTCTTTGTAGTAATAATGAACCCGGCATGTCATTCCTTGCCATCGATCCGACCGACAATTTCGAATTCGGCCGTCATTTACCCGTGATCATCCCGGTGAGGCTGTATGCAACTTGGGTCTGCCCGGCGGTGCTGCCTGAGTAGTGTGTGAAATATGATTTAGAAAGTGTGTGAAGCTCCCTGCAAGCATGGTTTTAAGGTGCTAGGACTTGTTTCGGCTGGTGTTATGGATCGACTTGGTGGGCATGGTGCGTGTATTCACCTGCATCGCGGCCTGATAGCCCAGTCTATACCATGTGTACATAGTATGAATTTTACCGAGAAGGTATGCGGACGTTTTGTTCTGTGTAATAAGTTGTAGAGTGAACTGTGATGAAGAATCTGTAGTTTTCATCGTTTGAGAGATTGATCTGTTGATCAGCTGTTCGTCATCTGTGGTCCGTTACCGAATCAAAATAGATGTAATTTTCACTATCCATCCCACAACGGAAGTGTCTATACGGCTAATCGCATATGCGAAGACGAAAAATACGCGAATACCACTGGTCCTCTGTGCCAGTATACTCTGTCCCATACGAGATGGCAAGCGAAAGGTGAAAGATTCAGCGGGCTGTTTGCGTCTCGGACGTTTTTGGATATCGGTAAGACGTCGCGCGCACAAATCATGTGCGCGACACAGCATCTATCTTATCGTAATTAAAAAAAAACAGAATGAGCTTTCCAGAAACACCTACGTGCCACGTAAACAAGGGCATCTGCCCCAAGAGTCACTGATATTTTCAGCAACGCAAAAAGATGAATTATGAAAAAAAAAGAAATGAGAAGGTGAAAAACTCGATGTGTTCTGTTTTTGGATTACGGTAAGACAAAGGATATGTCGCATACATGATCTGCGTACGCGACGTCTTACAGTAATCCAAAAACGTCAAAGATGCGGAGTCAGCGCTTTTGGACTCTTCGCTTGCCATCTCGTTTGGGACAGAGTATACGAAGCGTATTTGAAGTGTCTGCAGGGTCTATTGGACTGCTGCGTGGAACCTCGGCGGAGCTACTTTGCCCTTCTTTCTGTGAAAACTGTAACAATTTCTTTCCCAAAAATTCTTTTTTAAGTCGAAATTTCTACGATATCACACGAAGCTGTCATTTTTGAGCTGGAATTCGTATGAACCCTCCGCTAGCCACTGCGAAATTGCACAACCTGGCCTGGACCTTATTGATTGATTCATCCTCTTAGAAGAAGTTTCGTTTTGGCAAGTGCGATAAACCGTTTAGGCCTTTTCCCTATTGGACAGAGTCATGGGAGCTAGACTTGAGAATGCGGTGTAGCCGTCAGTTCATTAGCTGTTTTTTCAGATGGATTCAACATTTTTGCCTGTTCGCATATCTTCAATTCTTGGAACCTCTAAGCAGTATGAGGAGGAAAAGGAGGTCCCGGTGGTTGAAAAGGAAGAAGTCAGTTGTGAAGATGATGCTGAGGTGAGATGTTTCAAATATTATCGATTATCTTCTCGAACTTCTTTGGGCTTTCCAGGCTGAACTTGTTATTTTTTGCCACTTTACTGTCGAGAAAAAGGCCTAAAAAGCGTCTCACAGGGGAAGTCTCTATAGCATCTCTGGATTTGAGAAAAAAGAACTAGGCTTTCATGGATGCTATTGCCATTTGTAGTGGCTCGGCCGGCACCTTAGGTTCTTCTTCTTCTTCTGTGCAGCCACACCGAGGGATTTGGAATTTGGAAACCGGCCGATCAGTAGTGAAGTCATCCACAAGTCCATTGTGGTCAGCGTGGTTGATCTCTCCGAACAGTTCAATCCGAAGGAGAGATGCGGCCAACCAGCCACTATCCCATGACAAAAACCCTATGTGTAGAGGGGATGAAGTCGGTTTGCACGGAGGTGATCTTCTTTTCTCCATACTGTCACGACAGCGCACCACAGTTTCAATTTATGAGCTCGAAACTAGGTTACGGTGACTAAATGGCATTATATCTGCCACCATTAATCGAGAAAACTGAAAACGGATCTATTACTCGTCTCACCCTAGGTAGCCCATCTGCTCAGAATTTGATCCCAAATTCTATTCATCTAGTTTACCGAAATTGAAAATGTACAAATCTGTCGGTGACAGTTCATAGGCCAAAGGGAATTGTACCGCTGAATACGATTATGAAGACTGTTTACGGCTTATTGGACGATTACTGTATGCTTCGGCAGGTATTATGTCTGCCATAACCTTCCATTTCGAGCTCGTAACTCCGTGATAAAGGATTGGGACCAGAGATGAGCGGAACTCCGGTTTCCGATGGTTACTGGCTTCCCGATTTCCGTTTTCAAAAAAACGCCTTAAAATGCGGATGAAGTCGAAAAAACTCACGAGATCAGAACTTTTCACACTTTTCATTGCCAAATCCCAAGGGAGCTAAAGGTTATAAAACCGCGAAGCCTCATAGTTTCTAAGCGCGCTGGTGCGCAGCGGAGGTTAGAGACAGTGAGAGAGCACATGACAGACGGAGGGAGCAGAATCGCGCGCGCCGCTCATGCCATGGGTCGTGAGAATTATGACGTTTTACAGAGGATATTTCTTCTTCTTCTTCTTCTTGTTTGCAGCCACTGAGAGGGGTTTCGTCACAAGTTG
This sequence comes from Aplectana chamaeleonis, assembly GCA_029168955.1. Classification (NCBI taxonomy): domain Eukaryota; kingdom Metazoa; phylum Nematoda; class Chromadorea; order Rhabditida; family Cosmocercidae; genus Aplectana; species Aplectana chamaeleonis. Next base: position 1,663,435 of record JAPDOI010000108.1, read on the forward strand.
AGAAACTGGGCGACCAGCACTGGATTCGTCCACAAGTCTATTGTAGTGAGCGTTGTTGGCTTCTTCGGACAATCAAATAGGTGTTTAGTGTCGTGGCCTTGGTTTCCGCAGTCCGGGCACACGTCAGGCTGGCTATTGTCGATCCTGTGCAGGTAAGACATAAGCAATGGAGAATGTCCGCAGCGCAACGAAGCGAGGATACACCTGGCGCGCCTACCGAGCTCGGACTCGGTATCACATACCCTGGGCGGCCCATCACCGAGAATCATGTTGACGGCCGCTTTGGCGAGATGATCCTTCACGAACCGGGTGTGCTCCGCGCGTAAGAGACGAAGCCGTTCTTGATTCGAGTCGGTCCATCTCTGTACATTCACTTTGTTCGGAGCATCGGCAAACGGCACTCTGATCGATCTCTCTCTCACGGGATTTAATAGTCTTTTCGACGGATGATTAGGTTGCTTAAGGACATTAATAAACATCTGCTGAGCCTGGAGCTGACAATGCTCTTTCACTGGCAAGATACGGGCCTCGGCGTGAATGTGCTCAATCGGTGAGCTTTTTGCACATCCAGTGGCTATTCGTAGTGCAGCATTTTGAATTCGCTGAATCTTAGTCCAGGAGCTGTCCGACACGATGTGCTGCCAGACAGGTGCAGCATACTCCAATGCAGGCTGCAGAATAGCTCGATATGTCGTCAAGATTGTCTCTCTGCTGCTACCTCAGGACGTTCCTCCTAGAGCTCTCAACACATTAAGCTTTGCCTTGATAAATGCCTGCTTCTGTTCAGCATTTTTGTGAAACTTCAGCGATGGGTCCAGAACGAGGCCCAGCAGTTTAGGAAATTGCGCTGTAGGCAAGAGGTCACCATCCCACCTGACAACAGGTTGGGCGCTGTATTCCTTTGGGTCAGATGTGAATACCGAAACAGAAGACTTCGCCGCGGAAACTGTGAGCATCATACTATCGAGAAAGTTTTTAAGCTCGACGAGATAGTCGCTGATCTTGTTTGTGGCTACCTGTATGTCACGATTACGGCACATGATGGTGATATCGTCGGCATACCCAACAATTTGTATATCTTCAGGAGGCTCGGGTAGGTCTTCAATATACATGCTGAAGAGGGCAGGTGACAAAACTCCACCCTGCGGCACACCAGCTGCTACAGGTAAACTATCGGAGACGTGATTCTGGAATAGCACTTTGGCCCGACGACCTTTCGTAAACGCTGCTATCCAACGCTTCTGCCACGGTTGCAGGGAGGACTTCAATAGTTTCTCGGACAAAAGTCCTAGGTTAACAGTATCAAATGCTTTGGTTAGATCGAGGGCAACGGCCACTGTTCTAAGAGGCTTTCTGAAATTGAACCCATCGACCGCATAGCTGACAATCTCCAGAAGGGCAGTGGTGGTGGAGTGAAGCTTTCTAAACCCATGTTGATGTTGCTGTGCCTCATTCTGCTCTGCCAGGTCCCTTACGATTAGCTTTTCGGCTACTTTCGCGATCAGTGATAACAGGCTAATAGGGCGATAGCCCTTCACCGTGCTTTGCGATTTGCCTGGCTTAGGCAGGGGTATCACAATGGCGAGACCACACAAGATATCACACAAGACCTTCCATGCTTGGGGTAGAGTGCAGGTTTGGAAAGAAGTGTTTATGATATCTGCGATCATCGGTAGAAGTTCCGTGGGAAGCTTCTTCAGGATGGCTGCTGAGATACCATCAGGTCCGAGAGCTTTCGAGTTCCGCATTTCCTTGGTAGCCTTCTCCACTTGAGCAGGGGTAAAGGCCTCAGTGGCGTTCATCAGCGGCAGACGGCTTAGTTCTCTTACCGTGACTCTGTTTTGTATGCCACGCTTGGTACGTGTGATGAAGAAATTTTTGCCAAGAGCATACGCGGCAGCCTTTCCTGATTTGAAGACGGTGTTATCGAACTCTGTGGTAGAGTTCGAGGAAGGGGCGCACTTTCCAGATATCTTCCTCAATACTTTCCACGCAGTTGTTCCGTCGGTTTTAAAATTCAACCTTTCAGTGAACTTCTCCCAACTGTCTTTCTTGTGCTTGTCCAGGTCCTTTTTTATCTCTTCATCCAGCTTGGCCACCTCAGGGTTCAAATGATTCTCAGCTCTCTTTTCATCTCTTGTCCTGATCTTCTGTAGAATCTCCCTGGTGACATTAGGGTAGAAACTTTTCACACGTCCTTCAGGTATGGCCGCTTTTGTAGCCTTCCGGATGGCGTCAGATATGTGACGCTCTTTCTGGTGCACATCGCCATTCCATGGATACTCAGCTGCCTGGCGGAACGCAACCTCTCTGAACAGGACCCAGCCAGCAAGGCCTAAATTGAGATAAGAACGTTGACGAATACCAGTATAAGGGGCAAGAGAGTTTGAGAGATCAATATGGAGAAAGACGGGAATGTGGTCGCTGGAAAGAGTTGTGGAAGTGGACCATGTGCCAGAATTTGAAAGATTGGATGAAATGAGGGAGATGTCCGGGCTAGAAGGTCGGCTGTAGGAAGGGAGACGAGTAGGCTGATCATCGTTGAGGATAACCAGATCACACTCCTCAGCCCATTCCTCGACGTCTTCCCCTCTGGCGTCGGACGCAAGCGCAGAACAGAACGTGTGAGCATTGAAGTCGCCTGCAAAGACAGCTGATGGGGAGAGAGAGCAGTCATGCAACTGCTTAAGAAGAGGTATGGGGTTGTAGGTTGGGGGACAAGAAGTGGTAGGAGGGATGTAAATATTAAATAGAGATAGTGGAGTTTTAAGAGGGAGGTGAACGGGAACGCACTCGAGAGTACTGTCCTTAGGAACATTTGGAATTAGATGAGAAGGTAAGTTAGAGAGCACAAACGTAGAAACTCCGCCTCCAAGAGCTGTCCTTGGGATGTGATAGGCAGTGTAGCCTGGAATGTTTGGTTGGGGATAAGTAGTAGAGGGAGAGAGTTTGGTTTCTTGAACCATAATAACATCCGGATGATGAGTACGTGCGAAGAGTGAGAGTTCAGACAATTTGGTGCGAAGGCCGTTAAGATTTATATGTACAATAGAGAGGGGGCGGTTGGTGAATGAGGAATCAGAGTTGCTGGGGGCGGAGCACAGAACACAACGGAAGGATGAGTTGTGATGCCTCACAGAACTAAGACCTGAACGGGAGAAGTGCACCCACCTTTGGCATCCAAAGCATTGGACGCTTGTTCCATTCCAGTTGACTTTCTTGCTGCAGGTGGCACATTCATACTTCTGCACAGGTCCAGGATTCCTCTCGACGCCAGCCCTTTGTAGTAGAATCTTCAGGAGAGCTGGGGCCAGCCAGCGACTCTCCCATGACGAAAACCCTCTCGGTGGAGGGAGTGATGTCGGTTTGCACGAAGGTGATGTTGTTTTCTCCACACTGCCACGGCACGAACGTACGACATCTCGGCAGAGGATATTTCGGGCGCTAAATTCGAATTCGAGGTCCATCTTCACTTTTCACTAAGCCAGGGTCAATTGCATTTACATGAAAATTATTCAGTAAAAAAGGATAAGCCCAAGTTTTTTGGTGGGCCCATTCACCAGGAGAAAGTTAAGAATTTCATTGGACGTATTTCCGATTTCCGATGGTTTTTGGCGTTCCGATTTTTGAAACTGAAAAGGTCGTTCCGAATTTCGAAATCAAGAAAAAAATTCCGCTCATCTCTGTTCCAGACAGAATATTTCAACCCGACTTTGATGAAGCTAATGGGTCTTATTATATGCGGAACGTCTCGCCCTAATCCTGCTCCGAGTGCAAAGCAACTGATAATCCTAAACAGCCAATGAGCTGGCGCCGTTTACTCGAAGGGATTATAAAAATTTTCTGCTCATTCCTGATTGGCACTGTTCATCCTGTTCTGTTGTCATCCACCTCCGTTCCCATTTCAGATGTCGGGAGACTCCTCAGCTGCTCGAAGAGCCGACCGTCTAGCTCGAGAACAGCGTGGTTTGGCGCTGTTAGCTGCGGGCGTTGATGCCCTGATCATCGCCACAAGAACAGTGCGTCAAGTGTTTTTTTTTACGATTCTATATCGCATTTGATTCTTATACAATACTACAGGTTGATCCTGTTTCCATTTTGGATGTAATGTTCCCCCGTCTACGGCCGTCGGGTTCTGTTGTCGTTTATGGGCCACATATGGAGGTCTGAAATTCTAGTTTTTTTTTGCGCTGATTAAGTATTTTTTCCAATCGTTTCGTAAAGGTTTCTGTCAAAACCATCGTGAGATAAAAGTTTTCAGCCGATTGTGGATGCTCATCGTTGGTTGATGGAACGTGGCTGTGTGAATGTTCGCCTTTCGGACCAGGTGTTTCGTATTCATCAGGTAATGATGGAGTTAGCGATTTTTGTGGCCTTTTGGCTTTAATTTGGTTGACCAAGAAATAAGAACAAAACTGCTGGTAATCCTCCGCATGCCTTAGAAGAAGAATGCATAGGTCGGATCTGTTTCCGCGTCCTGTCAATTCGTAAGCTCTCGCTGTTGAAGACTTCATACTCCTAAACGTCAGCGCGTCACGCGCGGATAGGGCGTTGAAGTATGAACACTTCCTGCGCACGTCACGCACTTGGAGAGACTACGAATACTCAAGCAGCGACGCTATAGCGGAGCGGATTAAAGCAGGTCTTAACTTTGCCGAGAAAGCAAAATCTGTACACGCAATCACTGTGATGGTAGCAGAAGATAATACTGAAATCAATCGTTATGGAACGAAATGACATTGGTGATGGATTAGAAATGAAGGTGGTGAAAACAATGTTATGGCCGTCACCACGATTCGTCAAGCGCGTGCCGCGCGGGTGAAGCGTCAGGCCATTCATTCCCTTAAGGGCCTTTCAGAGTGGCGTCGCTGCGAAATTCGCGGCGTCGCTTTTCAGAGCGAGGGAGAGTGGGCGTGGCTATGTTTTGTCGACGCATCATATTTCTGTCTCTGCGTCTCTTATTTATTCGCCGCCGTTGGAATTCGATTGGGGCGCATGAACTGAAAATGGCGTGCCATCCCTTGCGTGAATTTGCTATTGAAGAATGCCATTGCTATGGAATTCCGGTCACTTGAAGGTGAGTGATGAAATAATTCCTGGAGGGTATAGTCAAATAATCAGTGACATAGGCGATATAAATGTTTTTACAAAGGTTTGATGCGCAGATGGTAAGAAATGAACACTAAAAAATACGAAGAAACAACGGCGATACAGCAGCGACTACGACAAAAATGTTCATCGCGCGACGTCGCTGCCAGCTCGCTGCGAGGCTTGCTTAGCTCGTGCATTCTGAAAGCTCAGCGCTCGCTCCCGTCGCGCGGCACGATTTGCGCTGCGTAGCACCCCTCACCACTCACCTCGTCTCTGCGACAGAGATTTTCGCAGCGAAGCCCCTCTGAAAGGCCCTTTATGCCACGCCAGCGCGACACGCGCGTGCTGCGCTGGCATTGAGGAGTATGAATGGCGCCTTAAACTGAAGGCAGTCGGACCACCAATGTTTTCACAATAACCGCGCGAGCGTCCGAATTGACAGAGGGCGAATACAGGTCCGGCAAACACCATTCTCCCCTCCACCCACCCACATTTTCCCTAGCAGTATGCTGTTTATAATCTATCTGACTGAATAGCCTTGGATTGTTATGTCCTCTGTTTGAACTACTGTGCATCGAAGTTTTTCATGCTGGGAAATATTGATTGGTCTGACGCTCGGGTAAAATCGTTGCCTTGAATTACCTTATCCCATCGGTCGGCTGGACCACCTTGAGGCAGCCGGCTGGTTTGGTTCGGACTATGATAACGAGGTTTCCGTGGAAACCTTCCAACTATAAACAATTACATATAGTTGTACAATTCCGAAAACAATGTTGAACGAACGAAATTTGAAAATTTTTCGTTCGGAACATTTTCGAACGAACGAAAAATGAAAAAAGTCGTCCAAAAAAATTTCGAACGAACGAGCTTTATATTCCCCGGTCCCAAGCACAACTTATTCGAGCAGGCAAGTTGTGCGTTCACGCCCACGACAACTCTGCCCGAGGAACAACGAAACACCTAGGAAAACGCTCCTCGAACTTAGAGTTCGAGAAGCGTTTTCGAAATCGAACGGATTTTCGAAAAAAAAATTGAAAAATCAGATGTCGAATGATTGAAAATTGAAAAAAAAATCGTTCGAAAATTCGAACGAACTAAAATTGAAAAAAAATTGTTTGACGAAATGTCGAACGAACGAAATGTGAAAAAAAAATTCGTTCAACAAAATTTCGAACGAACGAAACCAACAAAGAAATTCGAAAGATATTTCGAAAATTTCGTTCGTGCACAACTACAAAATAACATCATAACAACCAATGCGATACGAATTTATCAAGCATAAGTCAGACTTCGAAAAATATCGTATTTCCTGTAATTGAACACCCGGGTGTACTATTTTTCAACCTCCGCCAAAATGGGGGGTTCAGTTAGAGGAACGTTTTCAAATGGAGGGGGTGTTTAATATCAGGGAATACGGGAGCTTATCAGACGTCGGAATCATCCAATTCAGTTCAATTCAGCCTCCTTCCCTGTTAGAAGAAAGGTAGTATCGATGGTTGTAATCATTCCTCCCTCAAATGTGACGAGAGATAGAAATTTATGGGTCGCGGATTCCATGTAAACGTCTAGCCGACGATTTACGATTCAGTGAACCAGTAATTGTCTCGTTCTTGATAGTTGACCTTGCTGAACCCACAAAGGTTCCAACTTTGATAGTTGCTATTATATGGGAATTGGTCGATCTCTGAACCAAAAAAAGGATTTGAAAATTCTCTCAGAAATTAAAAAAAAGTATAAGGGAGGATAAGGAAACAATTTTGCGGGATCGCAATTCATGATATTTTAAATGTTCTAAATTGTTTTTGCAAATTGTTTTTGAAGGGTCAAATTTCAGAGGATACAGACAGGGTTTTTTTATTACAGACTAAACTTATTGTGTTGTGATTAAGATTTTAAAGACTGCATTTTCTCCTATTTCGAGGTTTTACCGGATCGCACGCATCCTCTTATGGCGCAGCATGTCGTCGGAGGTCAACTTCTCAGTGGTATCAAGGTCGTGTCGGCTGACTCCTCCACTTCTTAGTATTAGTAAGTGCACTGCATGTTTGGTTGAAAGTTCCAGTGAGATTTTTGCACACTTTATTAACCCTTCTAGTTTCAACTTTATTTGCATTATTTATTTTTCAGATTTATTTATTTTGCTTTTTGACTAATAATAATAATAATAATAATAATAATAATAATAATAATAATAATAATAATAATAATAATAATAATAATAATAATAATAATAATAATAATAATAATAATAATAATAATAATAATAATAATAATAATAATAATATTGTAAATGCGCGTTATTTGAAAAAAAAATTAAAAAAAAACAAGTAAAAAACAAGTGTCTGAAGTAGGAATGAAAAAAATGGTGCAATTCAAATTCTATTATAAGTAGTTAGCATATCATGAAAACAATGAAGTTAATAATTTCTGTGCATATTCAAAGTCCATAAATTATCCGAATTATTACAATACCTTGCTCTTCTACGTTTACAATTTGCGGAGCTTTTCTCGATTTTAATCCTTATAAAATGATTTGGAAATCAGCAAATTTTCTTTATTCGATTTGCGGTATTATTCGGAAGTTTTCAATTCTGTAGAACTGGTCTAATCCGGACTATTCAGAAAAAAAACTAAACTTCTGATTTCCGACGTTTCGAATAGATGGTAGACATGAGTCCGACCAATATTCGGGTCATCTAATACTGTGAAACTCACCATATGATTTGTATGAATGTAGAGGCGAAGCCTTTGATTTTGTAAAATATTCGGTTAGTATTGACAAACACTTAAGTTAATCTTAAAGATTATTTTAACAAATCAATATTTGAAAGAAAAAAAAACTTCAATGGTTGATTTCAATAAATATCCACATTGAATCAAGTGTTCTCTGAAAACATACCTTCTCCAAAGTAAGCGCGATTTGAATGGCAAGGTCAAGCCTAGTTTATACTTCCGCTGCTGAGCGACGCGGTTCAGTGCAATCGTATAATATTGGTTGTACGGCGCCTTGTGATCAGTCTCAGGCGTTGTTTATACTTCCGGCGCCGAGCGATGCGGCACCGGGGAATTTTATAGTATTGATCCCGCGGTGCGGTTAGATCGATATTATAGGATTGAACTTTGTCGCTTCGTTCGACAGCGGAGGTATAAACGACACCTTATTGTAACTCACTGCGCCCTGCCTTCTCGGCCGACGTTTCGGTCAAATCGCCGTATCAAGGCCCGAAACAGTTCCACCAACACTTAGCTCCAGTCTACGCCAAGCAAGAGAGACCAGTAGCTAGACTTGCTGCTGGCCTCTCCTGCTTAGCGTCGACTGGGGCTAAGTGTTGGTGGAACTGTTTCGGGCCTTGATAACGGCGATTTGACCGAAACGTCGGCCGAGTAAACGGTCTCACCAATATAAACCTGGAGTGGCATAGAACATTATAAACAAAAGTGAGATTTTTTGTGTGCAGCAAATGATTCTCACCTCGCGAAAGCGCAATGGCTGCTTCTTCATCGCAGAATGAGGCTAAGCACAGCCTGGAGTAGCTCTGACATAACACAAAGCCGATTTTCATGAGTGATTTCTTCTGCAAAAGAAGCATCTGTATTATTTTGTATCATAACACCGCACTCTAGAGCAGATAGAATCTTTGAAATCGTTTTCTCTAGAGAAAAACGATTTTAAAAACAAAAAACGAACTTTCGATAACCCAGCCTACTTTAAACAACGCCCAGGACCTCGGAAGAACTAGCGATGAGTCAGAGGAACGAAAATTGTGAACATACATGAAAGAACGGCGAAAAAGCGCATCATCTTGATGCGGATTGCACGCGGCCGCCGCGCCGCCTGCTTTTTCCGGGCGGCGCGGCAGCATCCAAGCGGAGGCCGCGTGCGGCGCTGTTGGACACCCCGGGCAGAAAATTATAAGGCAGCGTTTATATCAGCCGCTGAGCGGCGCGGCGAAGTGCAATTCTGCAATATCTATCGGGCCGCGCCGCGTGATCAATATTACAGAAATGCACTTCGCCACGCCGCTCGGTGGCGGGAGTATAAACGACCCCTAAACGCCTCGCTGCGCCGCAAGGCGGCGCCGCTTGATCGATATGGCTGTATTGCACTTCGCCGCGTCGCGCCGCGGCGGAAGTATAAACGACCCCTAAACGAACCTAAGCTATGGCGGTGTGATCGATTCGTCAGAGGTGCGGCCTCTTCTTTTCAGCTTGGGAGTTTTCGCGCCCTCCTACCTCCAGCTCTGTAGTTTGTATGGTTCTTCAGGTGGATCGTGAGTGCAACCTATAGATGAATAAAAATTTTAGCGAGGTTCAGTAGAAAAAAATTGAAAAAAGTATATTTTTTGTGAGCAAGTTTCTAATTTGAGTGGTGCACCTGACTCCTACATTTCTGAAATCTGGGGTGGTAGTAAATGGAATATTAAACGCGAACAAACCGCCACCCCCAGGCCGCCGACATAACGCGACATAGATGCCGCAGAGCCGCCAAATTAACGCAAACAAACCACCACCTAGTGGCCGGCAACGAACCGCGACATAGATGCCACGGTTTGTTGCCGGTTTAACGAGAGCTGCCCACGTGAAAAGCTGAATTGAACCCTTCCTGGATGATAAAAATACAGTAAATTCTAGACTTGAAGGGTAGCAAGGGATAGAGCAGATATCAAGTTGAGGAGCTTCGAAATCTGAGCTTCAGCGCTGTGGCTCTCTTTCAGTTATTATGGTAGTCGAATGTCGTTCAAATACATTGCAACGCATATCGAAAACGGTGAAAAATTACATTTCGGCAGTAATCCTTATACTATCGGCCATCTCAAAATTCTGTAAGACCAGCGATTCACAAGATTCTTGAAGTAGGCGTGCCAACTACTTTTCTCGCTTTCAAAAAGCAGCGTGCACCATTTCCCATGTGTAGCACAGCTTGCCAGCTGCCATCACTTCTGCCGCTGGGCACATGGCAAACACCCGCCGGGCAACCAACCTGAGGTACATTGTGCCCCGTTGCTAGCTAAGGCCAAAACCTGGAACGAATATATCTCTCAAAGCAAACTCGGTGGCCTCGGTGGCAAAACACAGAGGCATACCGAACCACGGTGCTGGTGGCGTCGACGACGCACCCAAATACTGCGCCAGTTGCGCGGCTATTCGCCGCGGAACATTACTCTCTAACATATATGAAGAGTGAAAATTTTCTCAAGCAGAGGATCTGGAAGGAATCATTAATGCGCCCACGTCCGATTAATCCATTTTTTCTTACACATCTTAAATTTTTCTTATGCGTGACCGTCGTCCGCTAAGTATTTTCTACATTTGGACACGAGCGACGTTTAACGTGGAAGGACGGGGGATCGGAAAGATTATACAAGTAATGCTATCTACTTTATTGATTAGGAAGAGCATTCAAAGGGAAAATCCTAAAATTTCGCTTGCTTGAAACAGGATCAGAAGCATTTTTTCAAATTTCCCTTGGAAATCCTAAGTCTCGTTATTTTTTATGAGCTCCGTGACTTTTCAGAACTACTCTCAAAAACACATGCTAGGTTCATCATTAGCCTCAATCACCAAATGTGTGTGATCTCACAAGATTTAGCATTTGTAGTAAATGTTTAAAGTTTTTTTTTTCCAAACAAATTTTTTTCTGAAAAACAAAGAATTTTCCGAACAAAATTTCGAGCGAACGAAAATTTGAAAATTCCTGGATGCATTAATCAAAAGGAGTTCTTGGGAAGGTAAAGCTAGGTGCGAAAAAGACCTTCCGAAACTGTTCGAGTAATGCATAAATTCAAAGGGTGTCCTGCATTCAACTGAAATGGATAGTTAAAAACCTATAAAAATGATGATAAAGCAGATAGTCTATTTTCGCTCTCAGAAAAGAATTCAAGGCAAGGTAGGAATTAAAACACTCCGAGTGGCTCCACCAATGCACCAAAGCAACTGCGTCGCGGACCCTCAGAAAAATTAGGGGCCAACGATTGCACTGATCTGGCGATGAATGATGTGTTTTCGAATCTTACAGAGAAAGGAGAACGAAGATGCTGGCTTTAAAAACAAGTTCGCATTTCTTTGCCACAAAAGTCGCCCGATACGCTCCGACTTATACAGGATAAACATTACTTGAGCATCGAATCACTGGAAAATCAGTCGCTCTGAGATTTTTAATTTTCCGGCGCTAAAAACTGTGGATAACGCCTTCGAAACGCGAATAAGCCAATAATTTCCCACAAACTCGTCATAGGTTGTGCTAAGCAATGAATCATGAAAAGGAAAGTAATCTGATGACAGCTAAGCGGAAGAATTTCGGAAGGAAATGAGCAAAAATGAAGAAGTGTCGGCGCTCGCCGAAAAATAAACAGCTGATCGGGTGGGATTGATTAGTGCTACCCTAGGGCCATTGGTATACTTCAGCGACAGCGGGTAGCCGGCGACGGACACAGCGACAGAGTTGTCGTCGCGCCATTGAATTCAACGCGCTTTTGCGTACTGAAATTTCCGCACATGCGCATCTGCACAACAAACAGAAAAATCGATTATGGTCATGCCATCACAGTCTATGTGGGATTCCGTGACATATGATCATCATTTTAGTCGTTTAATGCTAAATAGTGTAAAGAACAGTGTGGATTAGTGTATACAAAGCGCATATGACGAATTGGTGAAATTGGGGCAGCGGAAAATCTAGAAGTAGTCATAGAAGAGGCAAAATACGTCGGCTTGGGATATAATCCGTGTATTCGACAGTCTAGACAAATGTATAAATAAAAGAACGATCTATAAGTAATTGAATGGGCTAATGACAGCACATAAATCCCTAATTGAAATCTTAAAAAAACACTAAAAAACTCTGTCTTTTTATATCACTATGCTGTCCATGATATGCCAAAAATCACGTAAAACAGCGTGAAATAGATGAATCTGTGGAGTCCAGGAGAGCCAGCGGTAGCCTGTCGCCGTGCGCAGCACAGCGACGGTTCGTCGCCTGCGGCGACGGAGCATACCAGGTTACGTCACTGATAACTATAACACCCCTCAGCGACGTGTTCCCGCGACGGGCGCACGCAAACTGATCCTACGGCCTACCCTGCCATATCGCCGGTGCTGGTCCCGACACGATGAGTGATAGTTGTCGAAACCTGTCGCTGGAGCGACAGGGAGGTATACCAATGGCCTATAAGACGGCCAACGTATTTCAGCAATGATCTCCGCTTTGTTTTTGATACACCATCGCCGGTTTTCCTGGCGGTAGACGTAGCAAGATTATTCCTTTTATTACCTTTCAGTCTTAAAGATTGCCTGCTGTTCTAGTGTCGAAATGGCTGACTCTGTTATATACTGTTTCCTTTACCCACTGCATTAATTGAACCCGCACAACATAGATGGTCAAAATTCTTTCGATCGCGTCCTGCTAACCGCATCCGAGAACTCCTCGAAAGGAGTCTTTTGTTAGCCGCGAGTTCCTCTCGCATTTCAGCACTATTTCTGTGCTCTCTGCGGGAGGATGTTAAACACGAACTTACCGCGAGGATGCCACATGTCGGAATTTCTGAGGAAAAACAGTCCTGAAAACGTTTCGAAATCGCTATTTTTCGTAACAAAGGTTACAATTGTCGCTTTTTTGAGGCGTTTTCATTGAAAGTGTACGAAATGCTTACCACTGAGGGATATTAGGGTGAAACTAGAGCGATTCCTCTCTTAAGTATCAAGAGTTGTCCTTAGAATCTGGTGTGGTTAAACTCGGGTTTACCGCGAATTCAACACCTGTTAACTAGCGTTTAAGACCCCAATTACTACCACCCCTGGACTTTTGAAGTTGGATTCCACGGTAAAAGTTAGCAGACGGTAAGAATACTCCTTTTGCACTTTTTTCGAAGACAGTTCTTGTGCAGGTTTTCATTTTTGACCTTCGTCTGTGTAACATTATTTCAAGGTAGTTGTTGCAGGATAGGTACGTTGTAGTCTGGAGAGAAAAAATGTGCTCATCGTCTTGCGAGAGATCTCTGCAACGTGCATTTCAAGATGATGTATATGTCGGAGTGTGGCCTGATGAAAAAAAAACTGATAAGTGACAACTGTGTGGCGATCCAGCGTGCCAATCCAGTTTGGGTGTTAGCATGCATGCGTGCTCGAATTTTTTTCTTTCGGAAGGTTATATCGTTCCACTTTCACCGTGGGGCATTGGCAGTGCACCGTGGTTTTGCGTCCAGTGGTTTTGTGTGTCTGCACAGTGTCAGGCATACCGTTGTCTCGGACTTTGACGGACCTACGTCCCCTCCCTCCTCGCTTGGTGACCGAATATTGCAGTGAATTTCGTCGGATTTTTTTTTGGAAAACTTAAAATTTCCGCTTCTCTGTTGTTTAGGGCAATTCTCCTACAATATTGGGAATAAAACTTCTCAAAACAATCTGCAAATTTCGTGTTATTTTACTGTGTAATTGCGAATACATTCCTCATCCTGCTGGCGAATCTGGAAATCTACGTCATCTTCTACGAATTTTCTTTTTTTCACAATTTTCATGTCCCCCTAGTTGACCCTCGGGACAGCAACCGCCGAATCCTGTGTCTGCTTGAGCGGTGGCAGATGGGCTTGCATGAGTTAGAAACTAAGGTTTAACTACAGTTCGTTTGCTTTGTTCATGGGAAAGCCTCGGTATGTTCTATGGTTCTTCTTTTCATCGAATTTTCAAAGAATTTCGCCGAAAGAAGTTATCTTTTGGATCTTTTCTCTTTTTTTCCAGAGAACGACGTAGAGAATTACCTCGCGAAACCGGTCGTTGTTAAGGCAGTCTGGTATGATGGCATGTACGTACATGGGTTCTACCGGTAGCATTGGCTCATTCAGTTGCTCCCTCGCTTTCTACCTGTGTCTTTCACTTTCTCTCGTTTCGTCTATCTCTTGCCCGTTTTTTTCTTTTTCTATTTTTGCTTTTGTTCCACTTTCTTGCCTTCACTTATATCGCATATACTGTGCTTATCTGGGCCAAATTCCGGTCCGCAATTGCGTCTCGACACGCTTTGCGGCCGCACGCGCTAGACTCGGTCCTGTTTCCAGCGCCAAAGCCGACTCGATGAGGCTTTTTCATACAGTTTTCTTCAATTTTTCTTAGTTTCCAGTTTCCGAAACCCGCCTAGAATCAACAGATCGACTGTTGCGGCGCTGGAAGCTCTTCCGACTCGGGAGCGTGCGGCCGCGATGCGTGTCGAGATGCAATTTCGGACAGGAATTTGGCTCAGAGAAGCACAGTATCATTTTTCTTTATTTTCATCACCCTAATTGTTCCTCTTTGACTATATATCTACACTGCCATTTTCATTCTCTTCCTTTTCGTGTCTTCGTGTATATGTTTCTCCCTGAAATTTGTCTTCCCTCTCTTCCTGATCTTTCTACCTTTTTCATTTTCTCTCTTCCTCTCCTTTCCTTAATTTTCTCATGCGTACTGTAACGACTTTTTCGCCTCCATTAGTTCTCTTCTTGCTTTTTTCGCTTTATCATTTCTCATTGTGATCTTCTGCATACCTTTTTTTTTCTCAGTGTAACTGATATCGTTTTTTTTTCGTTCAGGAACTAGTTATGCTTACTGTTTCAAGCAAACATGCGATTAAGCCAGACCTTCTTCACATTGATTGTCTATATATGGATGTCATTAATGTACTACTCTCTCTCTCTCTCTCATTCCGTCTTCACCTTTCCTCTCCCATCCTCGTCTGCTCATCTCTTCTTTCATCATCTCTTCATCTCCAGTCTGCCGTTCTCTCTCCTTTGCTCTCCACCAATATTTCCCCTTATTCACTCATTGTATTACTCCTCTTCTCCTTACACTCTTCCTTTTTTGCTGTCTTATCACTTTATTATTGACCTTCTTTCTCTTTCTGATTCAGTCTTACTCCCTATTTTCCTTTGCTCCTCTCATCTTCCCTCTTTTTCGCTCTCATTTCATATTTTCTTTCTCTCTTCCTCTTTGCCCCCGTTTCCTTCGCTTCTAGCCTTTTTGATTAGATTCTCAACAAGCACGCTCATGCCGATCATTTTTTTCGCAGGGCTACCGTAAACTCCTTTGAAAATTTTCCAAGTGTCAGCTTGGATATGAGCACATCGTACTAGCCAACAAACATGTTTGCACAATTTCGACCTCTTCAGCCTTTTCCCAGTGGCTTCTCGAAGAGAGCGGTGTGTGAATGAATGCATACCGCTTCTCTGCCCTTTTATACCCCGCATGTTATGAGCGTGTGTTATTGTTCGTTATCTGGTTTTGTTCAAGAACGGTCACGGTAGCCCTGCGGAAAAAATGATCGGCATGGGCGTGCTTGTATATTCTCATCATCAACTGTAAGTGAACTGAATACTCCCAGGATCGGCACTTATTCGATTCACGTTAGTGCTATTATACATTGGATCATATTCGGATATTTTCGGATATCCGTCCAAATGATTCGAAATTTTGGAGATTCAAAATCCAATCCGTCTCTCTGAAAAACGCCAAATCCGAAAACTAATTTTCGGTTCACCAAAAAAAAACTTTTCTCCGGATCAGTCCGAAATCCCATTGTCCGAAAATTTCTGCCTCGGATCCAATGCATAGGTGCTAACTTTGGCTAAGAGCGCATCATAATACAGTAATTTTCTGTTTTGCATGTGGTTTCGTGATTTCAAATATTTTAAAGTTTGTCAAATCGTAAAACAACTGATAATACATACGTTTTAAACGTTGGGTTTTCAAATACATGCGTAATTCTTCATAAAAAAATGTGGAACTGTTCTGTAGTTCCTTCAAGCGAAAGTTTTTTTTTCTGGTTTCAGTCCGCCAAATATGTATGCATTGACAGTTCTGGCAGCCTTCAGAAGTTCTATTGAGTACCCTTATGCGGCTTGTTATAGCAGATGTTAGCGCACCCATTCATAGCTTATGGTGTGATGTTTTATTGTTGATCTTTTTGTTGTTGACCACTGTTATGTTGATAAATTTTTATAATGAACCTGTCTGTTCGTTACGGGAATCTCTTAATGTTGTCCCCTGTCTGTTCCCCGCCTATTACATCCATACTAGGTCTTAATTTGTGATTTGCCGTCGAATCGATTTCATTTTTGTACACATAAGTGTTCACATATTTGATGTGCTGTTAACCTATAACCTGTTCTTCTGCCAGTCTCAGTTTCGAGAACTATGACCTGATATGTATGCTATGCGGGATCTGTGAGCTTCCATATATAAATCTTTAAGGAATGTTGTGAATTTTGTGGGTGAAAAACAAAAATGTGATAGTTGTAAATATTATCAAAAACTCTTAAAAGCAGCAAACGCACGCGTTCTGACGACATCAAGATTATCTAGCCATTGACAAAATTTGAGGCTTTTGGTATGCGTCCCAATGGTGCTATAGCCGTCTGAAAATCGCATGGGGTCCGAAGAGGCGGATTCATGGATCGATCATCTAGCACAAATTTTATGGGACCGAAGGTGATCTGTGTAATGTCGGCATGGATCCGGAAGAGACTTTGCGTTCACTGTTGCTGGTTGGCGCAAACTCGGTGCCCTGTGCTATGACATAGGTGCACCGAGCTTGCGCCAACCTCCAATAGGGAACGCAAAGTCTCTTCAGGATCCACGCCGGTGTTACATCCTGGTGGCCCGCGATTCATTGCTGCAGTTCCTTGCCTTCTTGTTGATCAGTGGTAGTTGTAGTGGGTTTTACAGAGTGGATAGAAAAAGATGGGGGATCATGCCTTTCTCTCAAGAGAAAACTAGTCCACCAGGTGTGGGTTGATGAATTTCGTGCAAAAAAAGGAAGTTTAGAACCCTGCCGCTGCAGAGGACGTTACGTTACACTTTAACTGTGTAGTGAAATCGCTTGCATTCTAGGAGCCGTAGTGCTGAGACCGCAGTTGTTCGCTTAGAGAAGTTCTCATTTAATCAAAACAACGTCCCGAAAACAAGATATAGAAGGTCATTCAAACACTGATAACCGTAGTGTGCAGTGCTGCATATGTCTGCCTAGGCTTGCAATTAGCCCAGTTGTTGCATCTCCTGTTTGTAAGAGGCCATCCCTCAAGTCTTCGTTTTACCCTGGAAATTGTCCCATCCGTGCTCTCGTATCCGTCCGTAAATTGTCCCATTCATGTCGTCGCTGATTCCTATGCTAAACATGAGCTCTGTTCTACCAAAAAATCCATAACCTCGGCATGAATCCTTAAGAGACTTTGCGTTCCCCATGGGAGGTTGGCGCGAACCCGGTGCACCTATGTTATAGCATATGGCACCGATTTTGCGCCAACCTTCTACAGTGAACGCGAAGCCTCTTTAGGATCCATGTTGACGTTATATAAATGGAAGCCCTAGTTCACGCACCGCAAGTTCTCGTATCGAACACTTGAAGGCATGGTACACGCAGAAAATTGCTCTCATCATTCTGAGCTCAACCGAGATAGAGTATGAGCCTGTATGACATCGTTCGCAAAGTTTGGGGCCTCAAAATCGCGTCTCCATAAAGTTCATGCCACTTGAAAAGAAATGTTGATCGAATTCACAGCGCGGGTGGGGCAAAGGAGCAGTTCGGCTGGCACACGCGACGGAAAGCCGATGCGTTCACGTCGTCGTTGGGGCGCGTTAAACGAGCGCTAACTAAATTTTTAGGGGGTCACGGTTAACGCAGCCTAAAGACCACGTTAACGCAGCGGTCTTCCGTCGCGGGCGTCACGTGTGCCAGGCGTTTGCCCCAGCCGCGCTGTGAATTCAATCAATATCCCCACGAAAACATTTTTTTGGCCTGAAAGAGGGGAGCTCTTCAGTTGAACATCTGCCAAATCCGAAAGGAAGAAGGGAAAGATCTCGGCCTTGATCAGTCTCTCTAAGCATACGACTTCACGAGCCTCTACGACGACATCGTAGAGGCTCTTCAATGCCTATTGACCCTACCTATACAATGACTTGCGGGGGCCTGCAGGTGCTCAATTCAGTGTTCTTATCCTTCCTCACAAGTCTGGCTCCAATTCACCGACCCCGTAGGAAGGAAGGCGTGGTCAGCCATGGACGAGGTTCGATCAATCGACCGCGTCCGTGACAGTGGCGTTTCTTGCCACTGCTCTGCACGCACCCGCATTTGAAGCGACGAAAACACTAGATGAAAATGATGTCGATTTTTCGACACAGACCAGAGGTTTGGAGTCGGTAGTGTTGGAAACTGGCGAAAACAAACAGACAAAACTCGTAGCAAGCAAAATAACTAGTAGCTGTAGTACTGGAATGAAAGTGAACAAGTTACACCGCAGCACACATCTTCTTCTTCAGCGTTTGTCCCGCATTGTAGCAGGGTCCGCTTTTGTCGAACGTTGTTGCCATTTGACCTTGTCATTCGCGTTGTCAGGATGGAGGCCTGCAATTTTCATATCGTTGTGCAAGACATCCAGCCATCTCTGCTTAGGTCGTCCTCTTGGTCGCTGGCCCGTCACTTGAAGCTGCTTAGCCGCTTTCGCTACCGAGTGTTCTCCAGCTCGCAGAACGTGCCCGTATCATCTAGGCGATTTTCGCGAAGTTTGTCCGAAATGGGCGCGACACCGAATCTTTCACCGTAGCACACATAATCGGTTGAAATATGCAAAGTCTGTCTGAATGAAACTGCGCGCCAGCGTCGTCGACGTGTCGAGTGCATGTCGAACAGCCCTCGTGAAGGGATTTTCGGACGAGCCCTAGCACAAGTGCAAATAGTTGACTGCGGTATTATTCTTTAATCGCCCAATATTCCTTCTAATGGATTCATAAGTCTGAAAAATACCTTCGCGCCGGCCTTCCAACACGCACGCAGAGCGCGTGGGCGGACAGATCTTAGCGAAGCAAGTGACGGTTATGATGGCGAAAAAAATCGACTCGCATGGCCCGTACTACTAGAATGCTTACGACATAGGAGGCATCAAGAATGACCCTATTCGAGCAATCGACTAGAGTGCGTTTGTATTGAAAGGGTGGAGGCCGTAAGGAGCATTGTACTCTTTGTTGCTGTAATGAGCGACAGGGATCAATCTGGCACAAATCGCGGCGGGACCTGCATCGGAGCAACGGCATCGGCCGTCGTAGGAACAGTTGTCGCAGCGACGTGTCGCGGAGGGCTGACATGCGTCAAATGTTCCGAAGCATGTCGCCGCCACTGTCACTGTCGTTGTGCAGCGACACGACCGTGTGTCGCAGAATTATGCCATACTCCTGAAGGACAAGAGTGAGACTGCATGCCTTGGTTTCATCGTCGTGACCCAGATACGGTGAATTCAACTCGTTTTCCATCCCTTCAACAATGTCATCGATCTAGTAGTAGCCGCCCGACATGGTTACCGTCGCTCTTTCATCAATATTTACAAAAGTTTTTGAGATAGCAACGGTCGAATGGGATTGGAAGCCTCCTAATAGAACTCCCACGTCGTTGGAAGCGTCAGAAACGAGTTTAAAAGGTACTATTTGAGCCTTATTGAGCCAGCAAATTATGCAGTCTCCGCCCAGTTCCTTTGCAGTGCCCGCCCCTAAATACATACCCGTCTAAATTGATTGCACGAATACGATCGCTTTCTCAATACCTTCAGCGGTGTAATCACTCTAATAGAAGCTGTATGAGTCTATTAGCTTTGATATTTCAACCGAGCGAGTATGATGCGGAGTAACTCGTCCACTTCCATTCCAATACAGAGATAACCCGGTAATCCTTTGCTTGCATTGCGTTTTCGGCAGTTTCCGCTATTAAAAGCTTCAAATTCTTAATTAATGCCATAAAATCGATATCATTTTGAGCGTGTTTGATATTTTTGAAAAGTTTATACATATTCTCGTTGCGGATCATATTTGAGAGCGATACTGCATAAGACACTTTCAATACTCGAAATGGAGGCCGTATTGATACGGAAAATGAAATCTGAAAATGTTTCCTTCACGATGTTTTCGAAGTAGAATTTACTGTCACTCCCAGAAGTGTTGTAAAACTCTTTACCCAATGTAATAATGATGTCACTTGGAGACAACAAAGTGACAAGTACTGCCTACTACATACATATCAGGGCGAGCAGTGTATGCGACGTCGTCACCTGTGGTTCTTCATCGACAGTCTCTTTTTCCTGCCATTCCATGGGCTGTCATTCAGCTGAAATATATTCAAATTTTGTCGTAATTTCCCAACTCTGCGTTTTCTCATTCGCTCTTATCTGAAAACTGTCTTAGGTTAGGTCTCTGTTGGGAGGACCCATTACCTGGTATGGTGTTAACATGGGCCAGCGAAATATGCAAAGCTGTGGCCTCGAATTTCTGTTCATGTGACCCTAAACGAATTGAAGGGCAGGTTAGATATTATTTCTAGCCCGAGTATGTACTATAGTCTTATCGTTTTACCTACACGTTTTCATTGAAGGTGGTGTTGCTGACAGGAGCAGGAAATGGCCTCGGTCGTGAAATTGCTATTATACTGGCCAAAACCGGTTGCAAATTAGTACTGTGGGACATTGATGAAAATGGCAATGCCGAAACGAAACGTCGATGTGAAGACTTGGGTGCTGAGGTAAGTTTATTTCTAACTCAGATAAGAAAGACTATGGCATGGAGCCAACTTTCAAGGCAGTGTTCACGATAAATCTCGGTTTTCAGATTTCATTATGGAACACTACGCTGGTAGATGCTAGAGGGGACAGGGTCGAGAAAAGCCGCGAAAACGAGCCAGGAATCGATAAAAACGGTCGCGAAGTGAAGATTTCGTTGGCCCAGTACGCCTGTTTAGCCCGCCCTGCCTCCCGTTAGGATGAGCCTGTTGCCCATATTATATTAATTGTGAACACTGCCTTTGGGGCTTGGTGATCTTCATGCTAATTCGACCACCACAACTTTTCTGAGAGACCTTCTCCAGGTCCGCATCTATCGGGTCGACGTGTCAGAGCGCGAGGACATCTACGCGAGTGCACGGAAAGTGGTGTCAGAAGTTGGAGACATCGACGTTGTTGTGAACAACGCCGGGATTCTATGCGATCCCGGCGAATACCTCTGCAAATCCGATGATGTGATCGAAAAGACGGTCAGAGTGAATATGCTCGCCCATATGTGGGTCAGTGGGTCTCATTGTTCTTGAGTGAATATGATATTTTCATTATTCAAAAAAATTTACTCAGCTGGCCAAGGCTTTCCTTCCTCGCATGCTTGAACGGGATTCTGGGCACATCGTTTGCGTTTGTTCTCTGTCAGGAATAATCGGAGCGAAAGGTGAGGTCGCTTTTCTTAAAAGAAAAACATAATTTCTTCGCCATTCTTCATAATAGAGCAATTCAGAAGATTTCCTACTCAAGTTCTTTATTTTGTGAATATTCTATTTTCAAAAATATATTGTCGATTTTTTCCTATTTTCCAAACTTTGATTGGAAAATGAAATATCATGATGCTTAAGACACAGTGTAGAAAGTGCACTCTACTATTTCGGAAAGTTATACCCGGGACTATTGCGTGCGTATGCGCGTGTTCGCTGCTCTCTCCATCTCCCCTCTCCACTCTTTTTGACTATTTCCCCTCTCTGCGAACAGTTCCACTGTGATCAGAGCAAAATTCGTCCCAAAATGTTGCCTAAAATCTATTCGAACAAGAATATCCGCCTACGCGGTTGGCGTGCGTGTCGAGCGGCGGTCGCGAAGGTTTTTTTTGGACGAACCTCTTCACGGCTGCAAACTGCTGTCTGAGATATATTATTTCCTGCTAATCGATTTGCAAGTCTAACGAAGCTTTCGCTAAATCACTTGGCTAGCCTGCTGACAGCGTGGGCGGACAGTCTCATTGGGATGGACTTTGAATTGTTTGTCCAATTGAAGTCCTCGATCGATGTTGATTTCAGACTTAGTCGACTACTCGGCGTCAAAGTTTGGAGCGTTTGGATTCCAGGCGAGCGCTTGTCTTCCTTTTTCATTTTTCTTTCGTCAGAGTTGCAATCTTCTATGCTCGACGCGGATTGGTTCGACGGATTCTTGTATTCTCCGAAGGCATAGCGGCTGCGCGCCGTTCACGCATACACGCAGAGACGCAGACTACTCGGGCATACACGTATCCGACGAGGAATCCCGCGATGACTGAACCTAGGGCATGGGCTCTCTTAACCAATTTTCCTGCAAATATTGATGATACACAATGTTTCCACAAAGCGCTATCTTGATGGCAAGGCAATTGACATTGTCAGAGGTGGAGCCATCGCAAGCGATAAGGGCATGATGTCCTAGTGAGAAATTTTGCCAAAAAAAAGGTGAAACCTTAACACAAGAAAGACTATCAGGTCGGGTTTATACTTCCCGCATCCGGAGACGCGACACAGTGATAATCGTTATCGAACAAAATTGATATGTCTGATATGCGTTGTAGCAGTCGCACGTCCCGCGGAGTACAATCGGCACGGATACTGATACTTTTTGTACCCTGGCTTGCACTGGCGCAAACTCGGTGCACGCATGTTATAACTTACATACGTGTACTGAGTTTGCGGCAGTTTAACCAGGATATAGAACGCATAAGCGTGATCCGTGCCGAATGCGAAGTATGTCCGAATGAGACTGTCCGTCCACGCGGTCGGCGTGCGTAACGTGCGGCCGTCGCGAAGACGTTTTTCGAACGAGCCTTCTTACTGCTGCAAATACCGGACTGGATTATTATTCACAATCCGTCTTATATTCCTTCCAATCCATTTACAATCCGAAAAAATCCCTCGCGACGGTCGCTCGACACCCACTCCTACCGCGCCGGCGGACAGTTTTAATCGGAAAGACCTTATGAGCTTGGTCTTTCATCTGACCTGTGTTCTCGTCGCTATAGCGCCGATTTTCTTTTTTTTAAATTTCGCAGGGAACCTTCGCGATTCTTCCCATTGATTTATAGGAAGCTTTGGAGAATGAGGTTTGCTCACAAGGAAAATACAACATTCACTTTACTACAATCTGTCCGTATTTCACTGCTACGCCACTAGTCAAGGATGTTCAGTAAGCCTTTAAAGAATTCAATGAAAACCTGTCAATGGCAACCATTAACCCATCTCAAATTACAGGCTTTCTTCATCAGTGAAATTGATGACGCCTCAATATGTAGCAGAAGAAACCGTGAACGCGATTTTCTCAAGAAAACGGATTTTATTGGTCCCAAAGAAGGCTTACTTTCTATACGCTGCGAAAGGGTTCGTTTTCTTTCGATACTATTATTTTATTAGCCTTGTTTGGGAATGCCTTGCTTGGGATTCGTGAAATGACCAACACCATATGGATGAGCGAAAGGATACCCGATTCGTGGAGACATGCGATCATCGTACCTCTTCACAAAAAGCTATCCGTCACGGTTCCTAAGAACTACGGAGGAATCTCTCTACTTCGTGTCATGTACGAGGTTTTAGAACGTATCATTCTCGAGCGACTTATCAAACATCGTGAAAGAACGACCAGAGATGAGCAAGCCGGTTTTCGACCTGGAAGATCGACCATCGACCAAGTGTTCGTCGTGAGAAGAGTAATTGAATCGTGGCAGCGGTTTTCGAAGCCATTACAGCTTGCTTTTTTGAACTTTGAAGCCGCGTTCGACTCTCCTCATCGTGATCGATTGCTCAATGCTCTGCGAGCAGATGGAGTCCCGGAAAAGTATGTTCGGTTAATCGAGGACATGAACAAAGGAACAACAGCAGCAGTTCGTACACCTGTCGGATTTACGTCAGCTTTCGAGGTGAAAACAGGAGTAAGACAAGGAGCCGTTGCAGGACCTTTTCTTTTCAACTTCGCCGTTGATGACATCATGCGTAGAGTTGCAGAACAGTTTCCTGCGGATGCGATGCTAACACCATCAGGACGCTCCCTTGTCGACCTGGAGTACGCAGAAGACATTGTGCTATTCGCTGAAAACTACTCCAAACTGCAAAGGATTGTGAGCCTCGTTTCGATGTATGCCGCAGCCTATGGACTTCGTCTTCGTCCCGACAAATGCAAGCAGATGTGGGTCTATCAGAGGCCTTCAACGGGAGTTTGTGTGGACGGACAACGTATCGAACTGGTGGACGATTTTTGTTATTTGGGCTGTCTGCTGAAGAACGATGGTAGTTATGCAGTGGATATTCGACAACGATGTGCGAAAGCTACGTCTGCATTTAATTCTCTAACCAAGTGTTTGTGGTCTACCACCATCTCGAAGGAAGCCAAGTTGCGCGTTTACCTATCCGCTCTTCGCCCTATCATGATGTAGGGATCGGAGACGTGGGCAGCACCGAAGACGCAGATGGAAAGGTTGGATTGCACGGAGAAGAAGCTTTTTAGGCGTTTGCTTGGATATTTCTGGCCGCGTGTATGCCATAGCGAAGACCTTTACGAGGAAATCGACGCAGTACATCAACGCTTGATACGAAGGAGGTGCCAGCATCTCCCAACGCCATCTCAAGCAGTAATGGAAAGTCGACTCCGACTGCTGGGGCATATACTAAGAAGAACGCCGGATCGTCTCGTACAACACGCTTCAAGAATGCTTCCGAATCCCGTCTGGAAACGGCCACCTGGGCGTAGGCGAAAGCTCTGGACGGATGTGGTTAGAGAGGATTTAAAGTCACTCGGCATCGAAAGACAGTTCAGGCGCGATGTTTCGTTTCACAGTAAATGGAATAGTGACAGCTGGATGGAATGTGTTCAAGTTGTGGCTGAAGACCGTGAAAAATGGACACGGCTGACTACTATGACGGCACACCTCAGTGAAGATGCGGAATGATCGCGTCAGGCGAAAGCCAACCGATTAAGTCAAGTAAGTCAAGTTTGGGAAGCATTGTGCAAATCGCTGAGGGTGGACATGAATACATATGATAAGGTCTTTCAATTAGGAAGCCGCGACGCTGTCTGGCGGGATTAGTGGCACGCGGCGAAACGAATAGATTATGGCTATTGATCAGGACAAACATCCGAATCTCATCGATCAACGCTAGTAGTCTGATGGTGTTTCAGCCTATTGAAGAAAATCAGAGGTCAAACGTGACATTTATGATTTTTCGGGGATCTTGTATCAACAGAAATCACCGCCGTAGAATTTTATCGATTTTCTGGAGTTATCGAATTGATTGGCTTTCCGCAAAGATCCATAAAAGACTGTAGAAGTGGATTCAATCGAACTTCAATAACCCCTAAAACTTCAGTTTGACCATTGATTCCTTACTCTTCTTGTTCTTCTTCATCTTCCTAGCGTTTGTCCCACGTTCACGTAGGGTCCGCTTGTTTGGTTCTTGTCTTCCACATATTCCTGTCAGCTGCGTCCTCCGGAGTGAGTCTTGCCACAGCCATGTCGGTTTTCACGCGGTCGAGCCAGCGCGTTTTCGGCTTACCTCGCGGCCTGACACAAGCCACCCCCAATTTGAGTGCAGTTTTGGCCACGGAACTAGCGTCTTTTCGTTGAACATGTCCAAACCATCTCATCCGGGCTTCCTTCATCTTCCCATTTATTGGTGCAACTCCGAAGGTGGTACGCACAGTGTCGTTCGTGACCCGATCCATCAGACTGATACCCAATGACCATATGAGGACTCTCCCCTTGTCCTCTGTCCAAGCACAATCTGATAAGAGATCGGTGCGCTTCTTTCAAAAATCAACTAGGCCGTATTCCTGAATATCCACTGGGTACGCCTCTTGTCAACAAACACGATTCCAATGCCATGCTATGTACACCACCTGTACTGCGACAAGCCGATTGAGAAACACCACGTCACACCACATCACGATGTCGCCATTGATTCATTACCGTAAGGGGATATCACCATCGCACTGCTTGCATAGACCGATGAGATTCAGAGTTTTGTTTTTTGTTAAGAGAGTGGGGAAAACGAGTTGCAGCATGCGCGCTCACACGTACGCGATGGACCAGGGTGAGGGGCCGAATAGTCTCCCGGCGCACAAAGGCATGCAGCACGCAACGGAGGGGAATCGATCGTGCGGCGCCGCATGATCGATACCCCTCGATTGCATGCTGCCGCGCCTGTTAGCGGCGGGAGTCTATTGAACCCCTAACTTCGGCTTCAAAACAGAGGTTGCATACACTTCTTCTCCGAAACGAAGTTATGTATGTATAGTGTCATGACTCGAATGATTTTTTCGGTTTTTGTTGAATGTGATTTACCTACCGGAGTGTATACTATGCGAATAAAAACCTATAAAGTAAAATCTGTTGGCGGGAATTTCACAAAATTTACTTGTGATCTGTTTTAAACGCGCAGCGCGACGGCGTGCGATCGCCTCAACCTAGCTCTGCTTGAGCTCCATTCTGTGGGACACGCTCAAAAACTTCGTTCCGAAGGAATGTACGACATTTTCATTGTTAAGGCAATTTTGATTTATTCAACAAATCTGTTTTCAGGCTTCTGCCTCGACGAACATTCCAACGTCTAGTGTTATTTTTGCAAGGATGACCTACAGCTGCTCAGTTTTATTGTACATAAAGATCGTTTTAAAATGTTAGTTTTCCTAAAAACCGCAACTATGTAGTACGAAGGTTTTGTATAGAGTGTGGAGGAAATTTTATGCTAGGGAAATACATAAATGATGAGAAAGAAGATGACCACGTGCCGTTACTAAACATCAAGAGCGTTCAGCAAATGAGAGGAAATTGCCTTATGGTATTTGCATCAATTCGAAGTGTAACAGAAATTGAAGATATTTTCACACATGGTGCTGAGTTGATCGTAAAACACTTGACTCCGGGCTGGATTGAACCACACTTATCTTTCCGGGGGAGCGCCTTATCGCACTGCACCACTGAGGCCCGAGGGCCTCTCTCATTCAGCTACTCGGTGAATGTTCGTCTTGTGTGAGCACATTTTAACATGTACTGCAACATAAAACTGCGGTTATGGTAAAACATACAACATCGTTTAAGAAATGGAAGGGCACCACACTGGATCCGATTAATATAATAACGGTCGAAATGTTGAATACTAAAAATGGAATCAAATACACGGCGAAGTCCGACTCACCGAAAACCGTCATTTTTGGTTCAATCGAAAATCCATTCGACCGATTATGGCGGTTCTTGAAGTGAACCATTTACCGGGGAACGAAAGGCTGCTCTGTTGAAATCAATCTGAATTGCATGGAATATAGATAAAATTGGCGCGAAGCGATCAGTAGATTATGTGAAGACTCGACGCTGACAATTCGAACATGACAGATCTTCAAACCGCAGAAGTTTACACAAGGACAAGCTACTGTGGACCCCAGTGCGAATATGCTCGCAATGCCTGCCGCGAATGCGTGCTACTACATCAAATATTGTGAAGTGTAATGAAATCGATGATGGAAAATATACTATGAGAATGATGAAAAGTATGTACGAGGGTCGCGCCATGGCGGAGACGGCGTCACGCGTGTGACGCGCGTGCAAAGTTTCAAGCCATTCGTACTCTAACGCGACGCCGTGTCACGCGCGTGCCGCGCTGGCGTTGAGAGGTGTGGATAGCGCCTTAGGGCCGCGGTGGGTGGCAGCGGGCAGTTGCAAGCGTGCAAACGATACGTATCGATTTTTGCCTGCCGCCCTTTATGAACGCTGCTTGAGCGGGATAATGAAACCATTAGGCAGTTCAAAGGCTTTAAGATGTGGTGTTTAAAAACTGCATATTCATAACAAAAAAGTCGTTCAACTCCGAACTTGGTCGGCTCCGTAGTTTGAATTCGTTCAGTCATTCAAATTTACTTGATATTCGATATTCGTTTTCTGAAATTGGGATTATTCGGACCTAATTCATTCGACTGGAGAAAAAACGAAGATATTTGTGATTCAAAATATAAAAATGGAATTATCGAAATTCTTTCATTCGAAATTGAGAATCGAGTTTCTTTATTTATTCGCTCATTCGAGAACTGTCTCGTTCTACGTAACCCTGCTCGTATCTACCTGTCATATTTGTCTCTAATAAAGCGGAGCCCATATAAAAGGAGCCCAGCTTGTCAGGGGCGGTATGCATGAACGCTGCGAAAAAGTTCAGGGAGCCGCTCCTATGCGCGCAGCGCCGAGCCACGGGACGGCCCCGAAGTTCAGGGCGTATATTACTCCATCGCGGACGTAAATGCACTTTCCGCTGCAAACTCTACGCGCACGCTTTCTGTCATCCCAGTCAGATTTGCTCTCAATTATTGAGAAACACGGGATGACAAAAAGTGCTAGAAAGAGACTCTGATGGCGAAAAAATGCTGCCTGGTGTAGAGTCCGCGACACACCAATACACGCTATGCATTTCGGGGCTGTCCCGTGGCTCGACGCTGCGCGCATAGGACGCGGAGCGGCTCCCTGCCCCTCATGGCAGCGCTCATGCATGCCGCCTCAGCAAGGTGTTGTCGTTCATATTAACCGCTCAGTGCGGCAGTATACATTACCAGATACCAAAGACTGCACCGCTGGCACAAAATTCTCGAAGTCGAATATATCCATTCATTCATTCGGTCCGTTGAATTCAAAAGCACATCTATAGTCTTCCAACACCACCAATCGGTCTCAGGTGATCTCAGGTAGTAGTTTCTGAACGGTACAGTGAGTGACAACACATCCGTCTGGTCCTCAGAATTCCCATTTTAGGATCATCTCTCTATCTTCTGTCAGCGGTATCTTTCCTCAGTCAATGACTCTGATTGATGGCAAAAGGGCCTATTATGTGGAGTTCCCGACTTTCTCGATGGATGATTTTCTCGATTTTGGTGGCATTTTGAGCCGTATTTTGGAAAACTCCTGTTTTCCTTCTTCAACACGGAAATCAGTGGGCGCAGAAGAGATTATGATTGAGTTGGAACTCGCCGCGCCACGACTTCTAAGCTCTAAGACCGGGATCATACTTTGCGCGACGGGCGACAACGACAGTACATACCAGGCAGTCTCGCTCGACATCCATGACATCTATCGCGTCGCAGGTCACGAAACGTATGATTCCGGCCTCATACTTGAGGTTGAACTCAAACTGAAAATCTGTCCTTCTGCGGATGATACACTTCTTAGGTCTTTTTACTGCCCTAATCTTGAAGAGGGACAGAAACTTGGGGTGAGTGCGAAGTTCTTGAGCGCGAACACGTCTCCTATCCCTCCCAGAACCGTTCACTGCAGAGCAATCTTCTTACGGTTAATAAATTTTGCTGTTTGGGAAATAGCTCGTAGTACTCAACTATGATCTTCGATGCCTTAAAGTCTTCGCGTACAATAGAAACTGTAAAAATTTCAATTTTTTGAAATTTTCGAATTTCGCCCCATTTGATGGTTTCCGCGAAAATATTCTGGTGCGCATATGTATAGTCTTCAGAGGGATCAAGAGTTCAATCGGCCATGGTTGATTTTGTACTTCAGAAGTTGGTTAATATAAAAAATTTTAGGTATTTAATACTCGGACCACACACTGAAGTTGAATGTGAAATTTAAAAGTGGTTGAGTGAATGGGATGCGACGTAAATCCTCAGGTAGAAAAATGAAGGTGCTTAATTACACTCTGCCAAATCGGCTCAGCTGAGCGAGTAAAAAAAGTGGTTTTTTTTCTCAAAAAGGCCATTCATTATCCGGCATTCTAACTTTTGTTATGACTCTTTAAGAGGTGTTTATTGATTTTTGGAAATTTTCTGCTCATTTTTGGGTTTTTTGTGTTTTCTGCCGAACTGGATTATCTGTTTTCACTTTACCCCAAGCAAAAAAGCGAGATTATCAGAATGGGGAGCTCATTGGAATTGGATCTGGGCCTATGTAAAAGCAACCCATACATCCACACCAAGCACTTTTTTTTAGAACAAAAGGGACAATTCCAAGGAGGACTGCCAAAAATGATGTCATTGTGCATATCGGTGAAGCTAACCTTGAATGAGCAGACTAGAGTCTACCTAACACCTTGATTGATTGGGAGTATATTGGAACGCCCCTGTTTATGGTCCTCAGAAGGCGACGTGACCGCTTCTCCCTCAATCACGTACCATACGAGGCCTACTAAGGTTTCCTGGTGCTCCTGTCTGCTAGCTTTCCAACTGTCCATTTCATATTGCCTATCTCTCCTTTTAACCAAAGTCGACATATACTTATGGAGTTTTTGCCTTTACTGATGGTTGCACAATTGTTACTTTTTTTCAGTTTGAAGTTTCAGCTGTTTTTGGCAAATTTCGAATGAAAACCACCTTCAAATGAAAACCCCATGTTCACCCCACTGTGTGAGAGAACACTTTTCTTTGGCGGAATTCCTTGAATTCTTGTTGGCTGTGACTCGTAATTCGTTTTTCTACAGATGAAGACAGATCAGCGATTCATTATCTTTAGAGAAAACCTGTTCACGAGATACGGGTTAATAAATTTTGTGCAAGATAGGAAAAGAGTATAACGTTAACTGTATCGTTGGAGGAGTGCAGTTCCGACGCACAGAAGAACCACCGATTTTCATCAAAACCAGTATTTTATAAAAAAAGGGAAACTCCCGTCAAGCAGTGACACCCTCAGTTATTTCTATCAATATTTCTTCCATACCAAATTTCCTGTTCAATTTTTTATTATTTACATCCTCTGGTTCGACTTGTATCATGTTTCTTTGCAGTTTAGCTATTCACTGAAAAGTCTCGGCAATTTCGTTCGATAAAGTTCCTTTTGAGCTAGGGGCTGAGCGAACTTCGGTGCAGAACTAGTTGGGGGGGGGCACTCAGAATTTAAGTGAGAAATGAATGATTCTGCTTTCAGAAATCGATCAAATTCCATGGATTTTCTAGGAAATTACAAGTGATAACGTTATCACATCTCTGATAGCGAAAGAAATTTATCATTTTCATGGATGAATCTTTTCATTTCTATGAGTAAATCTTGGGTGCCCCCCCCCCAACTATTTTTGCACCCGAACTTCGTCTACTGTCATCCGTGCCCGTGTACCTTTTCTCTACCCTTCTTCACTCTCAATCGATGAGGAAGACATGCCTCCACTTTTCCTATGGCATAGTGATTACGAAGGGGTCAGATGTCGCTCTCATTCAAACCAGCGTTTGAACCCTCCTTCCTCGATTAGATACCGGAGAACTCGCCTTAGTAGGGTAGCACATTTGGCTTTCCAACAGTGTTCACATCAGCT
Source organism: Aplectana chamaeleonis (assembly GCA_029168955.1). Taxonomy (NCBI): domain Eukaryota; kingdom Metazoa; phylum Nematoda; class Chromadorea; order Rhabditida; family Cosmocercidae; genus Aplectana; species Aplectana chamaeleonis. The sequence continues at coordinate 1,694,576 of JAPDOI010000108.1, forward strand.
GATGTGCTTCCAATGACGTTTTCAAATCTATGTTTTTAGCGCCAAAGACTGTCTGGTTCAAAAAATGTTTAGGAGGGTTATTTGGGATCCTAAACACAAATCCGGAGTCTTTTTCTTGGTATGTAGAAGTTTTCTTCAGGCTAGTGCGGATATGTTTTTTAGCGGACTTAAAGGCACAGTACACTCTCAGACATGATTTTTGTGATTTTTATTCGATTGTGTAGTAGGGCCCTCTCGTAAAACACGTGCCAAGTGCGAGATCTCAATTCCGCCAAATAAGCGAGATATTAGCGACCACCACAGGCCCGACCTCTTCGCTCACCACCACGAGCCACACTCCCTATCTGATTTACGAACTAGATAGCGGCCAAATGGACGCATGAATTCCAACGAGTCTTCGTTCTTCAGTTCATTGTCAGACTGCCTGCTTATCCTGACTCGCTCTCGCGCAACGATTGCGAATGAGGAATAATACGGGGCTGGCAACTCGTCCACCAATTTTTTACCCTCAAAATACAGGCATTTTTAAGGAGCCACAAATCTGTTCATAGGGGGTCTTGGACGATGTCAGAGATACCACTGTGATCAGCGTGTGACTCTTCCAAGATCAGCAGAGAGTCTGAAAAACTATTTTCTGGGTGTTCTGTGCCTCAACCAAATTATTTCGAAGATCGATAAATGCACGTAAAGTTTATGTTCAGAATTCTGGATAGCCCCACAGGATATTCCTTAGCCAGCTCTGGTACATTTGCAAAATTACCGTATAACCACCGCGGTCAACCGCAGTATTACCGAAATCGATAAATGAACCTGAGATTCGTGATAGGCGCTTCAAATAACATCTACAGAGAAGTTTCCAGGCAAATAAATCGTAGTGTGTTGGATATCATCAAAAGTCTCCTTCTCACCCGGAATTTTTTTCCCGCTGAAAGAATGGGGGTCAAACCTTTTGAAAATTTCCAAAAATTCACCAAATGGACCTCAGTTTTGTGCTCAGAACACCAAACAACACCATAAAAAGTTTTGAGCCAAATCCGTGATAATTGTTTTTTTTAACTCCCTGAAAATTGCTGGATGGGTATCCTCTGTTTCAGTGGTAAATTCAGTTTGTTCCGACGAGTGCTTGTGCGGAGCGAGGGTAAAGATAGAAAGAAAGTGTGGGGAAAAGGAGACGTATTGTGCTTCTCTGGGCTAAATTCCGGTCCGCAAATGCGTCTCGACACGCTTTGCGGCCGCACGTGCTTGAGTCAGTCGAGTTTCCAGCGCCAAAGCCAACTCGATGTGGCTTTTTTATACAGTTTTCTCCCATTATGTTTAGTTTCCAGTTTCCAAAACCCACCAAAATTCAACAGATGGGCGGCTTCGGCGCTGGAAACTCTTCCCGACTCGGAAGCGCGCGGCCGCAAAGCTTGTCGAGACGCAATTGCGGACCGGAATTTGGCCCAGAGAAGCACAGTAGCATACTCGCGCATACGCACGCCATTCTCGGCAGTCAATTTCACTTTGAAATAGAGGATATGTGTCGCCAAGTTTTCGCCCATCTGAGGAAAACCACCTGACTCGATACAGATATGTATTCAGCGTATGCAGACATAGATTGCTTTAGAAACGTCATTGAAAGTACATTAACTGGTATGCATTTTGCTGGAAACGGCGTTTTCAATCAGTTGTTGTTCCCTATAGGGGTCTGCAGAGTTGCAGAGACCGGCGAGTGGTCGCCGAGCGTCAGCCTTGACGCGGCGACAAAAATGTTCCCAAACATTATCGTCGCGGCGTCGGTTGCCGCTCGCTAGCAGTGATGTAGGGCCGTCGCGGCGTCAATACACTCTGCGGTGCCCCCTCGTCGCCCTTCACGCCGCGTCGGTCGCCATCGTCGCCGAATGTAATCGATATTGCATCACCCAGTGCTGTTCGTCGCTGCGAGCAACGCCGCGACTTCAACTCTACGGACCCCTAATGTTAGAGCCGCAGCGAGTTGCTTCGCGAAACCTGAGTCAGAATCTGAATCAAAAGAGCACATTCTTACTTCTGGCCAACTGTGACTTGGTGCGAGCCATCATCAGTGATATCTACTATACCTAAATTCTCTCCATGTTCGTGTTTTTGGGCCTCTTCTGAATTTGCAACCTTCACTGTGTGAATTTCAACCAGGTCACACTTACTGCTATGGCGCTAGCGTGGATTGGAGAAATATACAACGTCCTGTACTCCAACCTTTGGCCATGTGACCCTAAGCAATTTGAAGGACAGGTGAGATATTTCCTCCAGATTTGGGCACTAGTTATACACCGGCGGAATAAAAACATTACGCCGGTGTATAACTAGGGGTTAAGTATGTGGTTTAGTTCAGCACATGTTCTTGTTGAAGGTTGTGCTGCTGACTGGAGCAGGAAGTGGCATCGGTCGTGAGATTTCTATGATACTGGCCAAAAACGGATGCAAATTAGTGCTGTGGGACATTGATGAAAATGGTAACGCGGAGACGAAACGCATATGTGAAGACTTGGGCGCTGAGGTAGGTTTATTTGTAGAAGGATTTGGAAGAGGGGGAGACAACTGGAAACTTCTATAATCGGTCAATTCTTTGGTAAAATTCGCTTCCATGGGACCATTGAGAGTCCAAGAATTCGTGTCGATGTGAAATCTCGGCAGGAAGCGGCCGCTCCGACGCGATTTCGCCTTCGACTGGAATGAATTATAAATATTACTATCATGCGAATGAGTTCACCCCGGTACATACTTTTCTCCTATTATGAGATTTCTCAGGTCCACACCTACCGAGTCGATGTGTCGGAGCGCGAGAACATCTACGCTTCTGCGCGGCAGATAGCGTCAGATGTTGGAGACGTCGACATTGTTGTGAACAATGCCGGAATTGCTGGCGGTATGTGCGGTTTCATTAGCAAATCAGATGATATGATCGAGAAGGTTGTTCGAGTGAATATGCTCGCACATATGTGGGTGAGTGAACTCGATTGTTTCCATGTAAACAATGGCAACATTCTCTAACGAAAAGTTGTTCAGATGGCAAAGGCTTTCCTCCCGCGCATGCTCGAACGCGACTCTGGACATATTGTATGCATTTGTTCTCTATCAGGAATTGTCGGAGCTAAAGGTGTGCGCATTTACTTTGTGATTTACTCGCGTAGTGCTTACTCCTATCTTATCTTGTTTTATTGACGTACGTTAGCATAAGGAAACCTGACTTACGTATTAAAGGTAGTGTTCACGGTAAATCTCGTCTTTGTGTTTGCAGTGTGAAACACTACGCTGGCAGATGCTGGTTGGGATAGGGTCGAAGAAAATTACTTTAGAGACTGTAATTTCCAATTGTTTCCGATCGTCCTGGCGCAGTCCGGATATCAAACTCCCCGAAACCCTCAAAATTCAGAGAAGACCCGGAACTGAGTTTCACGCGACCTTTCCGGGGTTTCTAAATGGAAATTTACCTTTTTGTGGAAACCAGCCTACCTGCCCTGTAATATCGAAAATTTGTAATATCGGAAATTTGTAATATTGAAAAAATTTGTGAACTTGAAAAATAAAAACGAAACTCGTAATATTGGAAACAGTTATGGAAACGCGTCCAAATAAAGAAAATAATTGGAAATATAATTAAATAGACTTCTACCGACTTCTGGTTAGATCTACACCGATAATAAATAACCTAAATGCTAGGAGAGAAGTCTTTCTGAAAGTTTTCCTCGATGACGTTTACTTCTTGGTAAAAGAAAACAAAGTACATGTAAATGGGAGATCGAGAGAAAGAAACGAAATAACGAGGTAAAAACCAAAAGTTCAGAAAAAAGTTACATAAGCCATGATCCACTCCCCCGCCGGAATAATTGACATCGGTTTTGGAATTGCTGGAACTTGCGGGCAGTGAAAAATGGAATTTTCCTCGTACCTTCAAGTGCGGCTGCGGGGCGGAGGTCAGAAACAGCGAGAGAGCGGGGGTAAACGGGAGCAGCAGCTTCACGCGCCGCACGCGCTGCACGCTTCATGATTAAGGGGCGCGGCACAGTGCATTGCTGTAATATTGATCATGCGGCGGGGGACGATCGATATTGTAGAATTGCACTTCGCCGCGCCGCTTGGCGGCGGAAGTATAAACGACCCCTAAGAGCAGTGTTCACTATAAATCTCGGCGCTATTCTAGAGAGGGGGTGGCACCCAGGATTCAAGACAGAAATAAAATGAACCAACAATCGGCAACGCTATCCATCGAAGTTTTTCCATAGAGTTTTCATGACGACAATGATTGATAGCGGTATAAAGCACCTTTAATCAGAGTTTTGTTCCTTTCCATGCATAAATCTAGAGCGCCCCCCCCCCCGTATAGGATAGAGCCTGAATTTCGTCTTTGAGCTTTCAGTGAGAAACACTACACTGGCGAATGCTGGAGGGGATAGGGTCGAAGAAAGCAGCCAAAAGGGCCAGAACTCGATAAAAACGGCTTCGAAAGTTATCCCAGTACGCCTGTTTAGCCCGCCCCGCCCCGGCTCTGACGGGTTTGTGGCGCTGCGGACGTTTTTGATGAAAATTGCCAAGCAACGTCCAGCCTGATTGATTCGCGCACATTTCGTCATTAGCGCGCTCTTGTGAAAAATAGCAGGTCGCATAAACTAGTGCGCTCTGAACGATAGAAACTGCTATTTTAGCTTATTCTAAGCTGAATTAAGATAGACCCTTATTCTAAGCGCTTTTCATAGCTGTTTCTTCACTATTCGATAGCTCACAACCGAGCAACCCCATTTTTGAGTCGAACTCGGAATTCATCGTGAATACCGCCTTGAATATATGGATTTTCTGTAAAAAAAAGAGCTATTCTTGTATTAAAAAACGATGTCGGGAAATTCCACAGGTCCTAAAATGTATCTACTTGATTGCTGTTTATTTTAGGCATTGCCGAATACTCGGCGTCAAAATTCGGAGCATTTGGATTCCAGGCGAGTTTCTCCTCCTTCTTTTTTTGGTGGAAATATAGTGTTATAGCTGTGGTGCGATTCACTTAAACCAGTTTTTTTAATCAACCAGAAGAGATGAGAGCGTAGACGATAGAAAAACCCAGGATTCAATCTGATCTGTGTTTCAGTCATTGGGGAACAAATTCTTATTTCAAGTCTAACGATTTTCAACGAAATTCTCGGGAAAATTTCTCAGTACATTATAGGAAGCCCTAGAGAACGAGGTCTGGTCACACGGTAAAGAAAACATTCATTTTACAACAGTCTGCCCGTCCTTCATTGCAACACCACTAGTCAAGGAAGCTGTGTAAGTCCAAAAATCATGAGAAACTTTTCGTGGCTGAAGTCTTCAACTCATCTTCAATTACAGGTTTGCTCCATCTGTAGAACTAATGACGCCTCAGTATGTTGCAGAAGAAACTGTGAATGCCATTTTCTCAAGGCAGCGGCTATTATTGCTTCCAAAAAAAGCCTACTTTTTGTATGCTGCCAAAGGGTTTGTTTTCATTTGATTCCATACAAAATTTCGTGAACCCCTGAATAAGGGGTGGACTTATAAGACATACAGTCGGCATCAGTGGTGTACATGAATGGATTTTTTTTCGCTAAGCGATAATCTTTACTTTTCGAAGAAAAGCCGTTGCAACCCGTTAATGCTTTAGCACCTTGATTTTGCCTTTTGTTAAAAAATTTAGATAACATCACTTGATCACAGCAAAAATCAATGAATCCCATATCACTTTGCATTCCCTATTGAAGGTTGTCACACACTTGGGGTCATAGGCTATAACATATGTAAAGTCTTTCAAAATGTGACTCTCCGCCCACGCGGTCGGCGTTCTTATCTAGTTTTTGACTCTGTGAATCTATTAACGGGAATATTCGACGAATACGTTTGCAGAGCTGAGGTATCGAGCGATTTGAAGCAATATCGAGCGCGGAAGTTGTTGGACACCGTGAACCAGAGGAAAAGCATCAGGTTTTGTCGGAGAGAGCTGTCAGATCGCAGAGAACAAGTGTCAGCACTTCGGGATTCCTCGGGTTGCATTTGCACGTCCCGCGCTGGTATGGAAAAAATTGTGGTGGATTTCTACAGCACTCTCTTCAACTCAACACTGTCCGTGCCGCGTAGCCCACTACCTGCAATAGCAGATGACCCGCCTCCAATCCTTGAGAGTGAAGTTGCTTTTGCTGTCAAAGGGATGAAGGAAAACACAGCTACTGGACCAGATGGCATTACAACCGAGTCCCTCAGAGCGGGTGGTTCACCTTTATGGAAAGTTCTTGCGGAACACTTTTCCAGATACCTCGCGCAAGGATTGGTTCCCGCGCAGTGGAAATCGTCAAGAACGATTCTCCTATTCAAAAAGGGTGATCGGGATGACATCAACAACTACAGGCCAATCGCTCTACTCTCAGTGCCGTACAAGGTCTTTACGAAGATTCTGCTGAACAGGATAGAGAAGGCTCTGGACGACTTCCAGCCCAGAGAACAGGCAGGCTTCCGTAAGGGTTACTGCTGTCTTGATCACATTCAGGCGCTATCGCAAGTCATTGAACGGACAAGGGAGTACCATCTACCTCTAGCGCTCGTCTTCGTGGACTATACCAAGGCATTCGATTCGGTTGAAGTCCCGGCTGTTCTTAACGCTCTCATCCACGCTGGTGTTGACGCTCAGTACATCAGAATATTGGAAGAGTGCAACAACGGAAGCAACACCATTATTCAACTATTCGAAAGGAAACTGAAGGTGTCGATTGGAAAGGGTGTCAGACAGGGAGATACCATCTCGCCGAAGCTGTTCACGACCGCGTTACAAGACGTGATGCGCCACATCGACTGGGAGGGCAAAGGTATCCTCATAGACGGGTGCAGACTATCCAACTTGCGCTTCGCTGACGACATTGTGCTGCTGGGTTCGTCTTCCGCAGAAGTCGAAGGAATGCTTAACGAACTGGACGCTGCAGGAAAAGCGATTGGCCTTACAATGAATCTAAGGAAAACCCAAGTGATGCGCAACCAGTGGTGTGACGACAGCCCCATTCGTCTCTCTGGCACTCCCCTACCCACTACGAACAGCTACGTCTATCTCGGAAGAGAGGTTAGCATGCAAAACGACTTGTCTACGGAGATCGGACGGAGACGACGAGCGGCCTGGTCTGCACTTGGATCGATAGTGGAAGTGACAGACAAATTGCGGGATGTGAAGACACGAGCACGTTTGTTCGACACCACGGTGCTACCTGCGCTGTGCTATGGAACCGAGACATGGGCGGAAACGAAGGCGACCACACAGGCTATAAGGACAGCTCACAGGGCCTTGGAACGCAGACTACTGAAGACTAATCGTCGTGCCCAGCGAGCTGGTGGCCTACGCAGTGCCGATCTTCGAAAGCAGTCGCAGTTAATGAACCCTCTTCTGTTCATGGCCCAGTCTAAACACCGATGGGCAGGACACGTGTTGCGCCGCATGGATGACCGATGGAGCCTCCGTACAACAGTCTGGTTACCACGTGATTGCCACCGGCCTCTAGGCCGTCCTCCCACAAGATGGAACTCTGTATTTTCAGGCAGAGTCAAGACGTTCTGCACCGAGCGAGGTCTTCCTGAAAATCACCATCACTGGATGTCCCTTGCTCGGGATCGGTCGAGCTGGTTGAGATGTGGTCCACACGGCGGCGACGCGCAGTGAAGATGGATCATCAAGGTATCAAGGTAAGGTAAGGTATTCGACGAATAGGGACTAATACCCCAGTCGACTGTCCGCAGCCGCGGGAAGGCTCATCCGAAAAACGTCTTTACGGCGCTCGCTCGACACGCGCGCCGACCGCGTGGGCGGACATTCTCATGCGGACAGACTTTAAGTGCACCGAATTTGTGCCAACTTTCGATGGTGAACGCAAAGTATCACTAGGATCCATGCCGTCTGTACAGAGACAGGGGTAGCGGGGTGGGGGCCTGGGATAGAAGGATAGATCAGGGACGGATTGCATGAAGGCTGTGAGGAAGACCAGGGAGCCGCTCCGCGACCTATGCGCACAGCGTCGAGCCACGGGACGGCCTCGAAGTGCATGGCGTATATTAGCATATCGCGAACGTAAATGCACTTTCCACTGCAAACTCTACGCGCGCATCTTCTGCTAGCCCAGTCGTGTGTGCTTCCAATTATTGAGATGCACGGGATGACAAAAAAGTGCCAGAATGCGTCTGGGATGGCAAAAAATGCTGCTTGGCGTAGAGTTTGCTGTAGAAGGTGCATCTACGTCCGTGACACACCAACATACGCCATACACTTTGGGCCGTCCCATGGCTTGACGTTGCGCGCGTAGGACGCGGAGCGGCTCTCTGACCTTCTTCCCAGCGTTCATTCATGTCGACCCAGGGTACTCCCCTCCCAGAAACGATTGCAACTGATTGCTCTGATAGTTGTGGTTTCCTCTTGACGGTAAAGGTTGCGATGGCAAAAACTTGGTGCACGTATGCTACACCGTCAACAAAGAACCAGAACGGTCAAAGCGATCCGCGCCGTCTTGCTTGATGCAAACTTCGCTACGAAAATCGGTGAACCGTTTTATTGTAACTTTATTCGCGATTTTTGTATGCATTTTCAGGCTGTTGCCTCGACGAATGTTCCAACGTCTCGTATTGTCTTTGTATTGATGACCTTTGACCATCCTGTTGCATTTTTTGTACCCACCGCACTATTGTTTTTGTTGCTTCATTTTCATGGAATGTTTTTTTTTCACAATGCCTGGTCAATGTAAGTACATAGGCTTTCGCAACCTGGAACGAGGAGGCTCCACGCAAGGAAAAGCCATATTAGATAAAATTTTGAAAAGTCAAATTTTTTAGCAGCAAATGTATCATGAAAATACGGAAGAAATGCTGGAAGGTCTCCGCATAGTTTGGAACTTCAGCAGGGCATTGATAAACGAATTCCTGCATGGTCTCTTCATCAGATGTAGTCTAGTGGATGGAGCAGGGGCTATCAGTGAGGCAGATCATGCGGCGTTGGCGACGCGACCGGGCAACGTGGTTTTGAGCGCGTGCGGCGATCTACCTCCGCAGTCCACTCCTTTCACTATACTAAAATCTACTAGGAGAATATCTTTATAGGATTCGAGTCAATCACATTTAGCTATTGTTTAGCTGCAAATGTATCCTGAGTTTTGAGAAATTGACCAAATAAGTTTTACTTTCAGGAGTTATACGTCGAAAACCAAATGATTTCAAACAGCTACTGAAATTAGCCCAGATTCATTTCCTGAATATCTTTAGCGATTACTTATTACACGATAAAGGTGCCAGTCTCAAAGGAACTAGCCCAGTACCAACTTCTAGCTTACGAAGTGGAGCATTTTAGTGTCTTGTTAAGTTTTTTACCGAAAAGTTACAAGCTCAAGGCGGTAAGTGGGGCCTAAATTCTTTTTTCTTCAGGAAAGCTTCGTTCAGAGATTTTTTCGGGAGTGCCTAACAGAATATGAGATTTGTTTACAATTTTTCACTTACCGAAGTAATCAGTATAATCAAAGGAAACCCTATAATCCTGTCCAGAACCCCAAATAACCCCCTCCCATACGAAAAGGGTTCAATTAAAAGTGATTTTGTCGGGTCCATTTACCGTTTTGAGCTTGTATACCCTGTTTATAACGGAGTGCACAAACTCATGGTTCGCCACTGGACTTTTAACGGCCCTCTACTGTAATAGTCGACGCGTTCTCCGCTGACCCCGGTATGCATCGGCGACCCCGTAGACGATCGATGCGGTGCTGAAGCCACTCAAACTCATCAAGGGTGCCTTTCAAGAATGTTCCCGAATTGCTGTTATAGCTTTTCCATGAAGAAACTAGCCTCCATTGGCTACGAATAATGACAGAATTTTGCCATGGAAATATAGTAAAAGGTTCGCTGATGGATACCGGGGTCGACCGAGAATGCTTCGATTACAGTATATAGAAGAAAGCCAGTAGAGGACCTATCCCTTGGTTTCGAGCCAGATTTACTCTGTTCCGTCGTGCGCTTGTGCGGAGCGAGGGTAGAGACAGCGAGGAATTGTGGGGAGAAGGAGACGCAGCGTACGCACGCAGACGCACGCAACGAACGGAAATAAATCACACTCGGAAACACAGGATATGGCGGACAATGAGTCTGTCAATTTCGTAAACAGCGTGTAAGGCCCTAGTTATACACCAGAGGAATGAAAGCGTCTCGCGATGACATTGCCCCCGCTTGCTGCCTGAATCAGGGACTCGTCCGCAATGTTACGTCTTTGGCGTCTTTGACGCAATACTGCAGACAAAAATTTCCAGGCGTTTTTAATGGTATTTCATCGGTGTTTTCGCTTCTGACACTTTTTAATTGCAGAATATCACTAATAATCAATTCCTCTCGTCATAACAGTGCTCGTTATGTCGTTTTGGTAATGCTTTACAATTTTAACTCTGAAAAACAATCAGCTGGTAGAAATTGGCAAATTTCCAACAGGGCAGGTCCCGCAAGGATACAGTATACGGTGCCGCGGCGTATATAACTGCTCTGTGCGACCTTTCGGCGCGTTTTTATGCGATCACTGTTCCTTTTGGCTTGCCTGAGCACAGTTAGGGCGCATATAAGTGATAGTTGTCTTGCTATTTCCGCAGCGTCCCGCCGGTGTATAACTAGGGCCTAACTCATTTTGCCCACTTCGGACTACGCTGAGGCGTTATTTATACTCCTCAATGCCGCGCGGCACGCGCGCTCCACATTTGCGGTGGCGGCCGTGACGACTTTTTTCTCATTTTCGCTATTAATCCACCATCAATTTCACTCCGTTCCATTATGAGTAATTCCAGAACTATCCTGTGCTACCATGATACTGAACGCATGTACAGATTTTGCTTGCTCGGCCCACTTCAAACCTCTCCGCGATAGCTTCGCCGCTAGACTGTTCATAGTCTCGGCAGGCGCGCCACGCGGCTGGTGGCCATCGTGTATCAACACCCCGAAGAGGCGGGAGAAACGGGGGAGGAGCGAGGTTCCTTATTGGGCGCAACACGGGCTAGCCCCTGTTGCGTCCAATCAGGAAGCTAGCTCCTCCCCCTATTCTACCGGCTTCTCAGGGGTGTTGATTCACGATGGCCACCACCCGCGTCACGAGCGTTAAAAGTATTCTAACTAAAACACCACGCCCGCGCGTGACACGCTGGTGTTGAGGAGTATGAATAGCGCCTAAAATGGTTCCCGTCGTCAGCGTATACTGTCTCCGGGTCAGAGTGAGATTTCGTTCCCCAGTTGCCGACAACCTATGTTGCAGCACTTAGCTCAAACATGATCGCGCTGGAAGGAAGGTCAACCACGCCGGTTATCGTCGAGCTGCGTTCTGCAACAGCGGCTGTCTGCAAGTGCGGACCTTTTTTCCAAACCGCTATGGGCAGTGCGATCTGTACTGTCTAAAGCAGTGATCCAGATACTGATATACATGAGAAACCGTAACTAAACTACATTACCACGAACCCTTTACAAACCACGCGATACCCTTCGTGACAGGACTTCCTAAAGTACAATTCTTACCTATAATGTGACGCATGTGGGGCAGTGGCAAGAGGCGCCACTGTCACGCACACGGTCGAGTGATTGATCCTCATCCAAGGTCAACTAAGCCTTCTGTCCCTCCGAGGCGGCAAGCTTGTGCCAGACTTGTCTGGGAGGATTTACTTACTTGACTTAATCGGTTGGCTTTCGCAAGACGCGGTCATTCCGCATCTTCACCGAGGTGTGCCGTCCTAGTAGTCAGCCGTGTCCATTTTTCACGGTCTTCAGCCACAACTTGAACACATTCCATCCAGCTGTCACTATTCCATTCCCTGCGAAACGAAACGTCGCGCCTGAACTGTCTTCCGATGCCGAGTGACTTCAAATCCTCTTTAACCACATCCGTCCAGAACTTTCGCCTACGCCTAGGTGGCCGTTTCCAGACGGGATTCGGAAGCATTCTTGAAGCGTGTTGTACGAGACGATCCGGCGTTCTTCTTAGTATATGCCCCAGCAGTCGAAGTCGACTTTTCATTACTGCTTGAGATGGCGTTGGGAGATTCTGGCACCTCCCTCGTGTCAAGCGTTGATGGACTGCGTCGATTTCCTTGTAAAGGTCTTCGTTATGGCATACACGCGGCCAGAAATATCCAAGCAAACGCCTAGAAAGCTTCCTCTCCGTGCAATCCAACCTTTCCATCTGCGTTTTCGGTGCTGCCCACGTCTCCGATCCATACATCATGATAGGACGATAAGTAGACGCGCAACTTGACGTCCTTCGCGATGGAGGTAGGCCACAAACACTTGGTTAGAGGATTGAATGCAGACGTATCGTATCGCACATCGTTGTTGAATATCCGCTGCATAACTACCATCATTCTTCAGTAAACTGCCCAAATAACAGAAATCATCCACAAGTTCGATACGATGTCCGTCCACACAAGCTCCCGTTGAAGGCCTCTGAGAGACCCACATCTGCTTGCATTTGACGGGACGAAGACGAAGTCCATAGGCTGCGGCATACTTCGAAACGAGGTTCACAATCCTTTGCAGTTTTGCGTTGTTTTCAGCGAACAACACGATGTCGTCGGCGTACTCCAGGTCGACAAGGGAGCGTCCTGATGGTGTTGGGATCACATCCGCAGGAAACTGTTCTGCAACTCTACGCATGATATCATCAACGGCGAAGTTGAAAAGAAAAGGTCCTGCAACGGCTCCTTGCCTTACTCCTGTTTTTACCTCAAAAGCTGACGTAAACCCGACAGGTGTACGAACTGCTGCTGTTGTTCCTTTGTTCATGTCCTCGAATAACCGAACATACTTTTCCGGGACTCCTTCTGCTCGCAGAGCGTTGAGCAATCGATCACGATGAGGAGAGTCGAACGCGGCTTGAAAGTCCAAAAAAGCAAGCTGTAGTGGCTTCGAATACCGCTGCCACGATTCAATTACTCTTCTCACGACGAACACTTGGTCGATGGTCGATCTTCCAGGTCGAAAACCGGCTTGCTCATCTCTGGTCGTTCTTTCACGATGTTTGATAAGTCGCTCGAGAATGATACGTTCTAAAACCTTGTACATGACACGAAGTAGAGAGATTCCTCCGTAGTTCTTAGGATCCGTGACGGATAGCTTCTTGTGAAAAGGTACGATGATCGCATGTCTCCACGAATCGGGTATCCTTTCGCTCATCCATATGGTGTTGGTCATTTAACAAATCCCAGACGGAGGAAGAGCTTTCAGCATTTCAGCAGTGATGTTGTCATCTCCACCAGCCTTTCCATTCTTCATTTTCCGGACACAATTCAAATTTTCAGACTCAGTCGGCGGTTCATCACTGACATCGTAATGTGCTCTCTGAACATGCGGGAGCTCAGGTACTGATGGCGCTGAACGATTCAGTAGTGAACTGAAGTAATCCTTCCATATTGGCAGCGTCGCATCACCAACTGCAACTCCATTGGTAGTGTTCTAGACAGGAGAACATCTCTTCATCTTCCCGCTATACTGTCGTAACAACCTGTAGGCTTTCCTCGGATTCTTCTCCTCCCAAGCCTTCTCGAACTCCTTAGCTCTCCACGTCCCCTCTCGTTCGCTGTCACTCTGAAGCTGCATACGCAACTTCCTCCTCAGACGCTTCTCCTCCACGAAGTTTCCTTCAGTTCAGAGAGCACATACTCTGTTGTAGGTAGATGTTGTTTCTTCTGAGACGTAGCTTCTTCTTAGGCTGTACAACCGGGAGTGCCTCTTTCGAAGCGTGCTGGATGCACTCGACAAAAGAATCCGCGTCGCAAAGTTCCTTTTTAGTCCGTACTCCGATGTGAATAGAAACGCGTTGTCGAAAATTCCTTCTGCACTCTTCATCTCTGGGAGGATAACAACATTGAACTTCGGATGGCCCGCTCAAATTATCGTATGGGCACAATACGCATTCAAAATCCTCTACGATTCAGAATGGAAGTCTAATGTGGGGCACGTCCGCAGAGGGATTGATATACACCGAGAACTTTGTCCTCTATTTTTTAATGCTACTCATCTTTTTTGTGCTCGGGCATTTAGCCAAGTCGAGTATCTTAACCCCCAATCATCAAATACGCTTCATTTTCGGATCGACTCAAAATCCCATTTGAACGATTCAAATGAAACGATTTTTTTCGAAAGGTTCCACATCCAACCATCTGAAAATTGTGGGTGTATTGTATACTACAAGCCTAGCACGAATAAGGCCTGTTGCGCGACTAAATCTGGATTTTCAGATACCTTTCGTTACGTAGGGGTAATATATGTATTAACTAACGGGCGTGTCCAATCGGTTCAAGCTATGCGTACGGGATCATTGTTGGCCCGGCCGCCCCTTCCACTGACCCTAATCACTTCCCATCCAATCGTAAATGAGTTTATGCTGCGCCCGACTCCAGCAACGGCACGAAACCAATTGAACAATCATCGCTGAGTACTGAGATCTCTCACAAATCTCCACCGTGACGCAATTCTTTATGATAGTGGTATTACCATAGCTTTTCCGCATCAACTCTTTATCAATGTTCCCGTTTCTTTTGTCTGTATTAACTGTCTGTATATAACTCACTTTTTTATAAGATTTTTCATGAGAAAATCATGGATTTCCTCTTTATAGCAGACATATACTAACTGCTAACTATGAGCGGTTTCTTCTCCATGTAACCTTTGAAAAGAGCTATGCTTCTGGATTTTGTGTGTCGCTCTTTTCCCTTGTCTGTTTTCATATATCCTCTATTTCGGAGCGACATTCACTTGGGTCGATCGAGTGCGTGTGCGTGCGCATGCAGCGTCTCCTTCTCCTACACACTTTCATGCTGTCTCTCCCCTCGCTTTGCACACGCATGTGAAGGAACGATCACAATTTGGCTTAGAAACAGAGGATAGGTTACTATGATTTAGCTAGCATTTTGTAGACTCGTTTCAATAATTGGGCTGTAGTGGTTCACCTAAGCTGGCATTAGCCAAGGTCAAGAGGGTTGCGCCAGGATAATCATAGCTGAGATCGACTTAGAACTGCATATGCGTAAGGAGATGAGACACATATTAGCTCGTTGTGAGATGTAGTTTTTCTATGAAGAATAAACAGCGATCACTCAGAAAAAAAACAAGAAAAACCTACACAACTGGAAAAAATTTTTACTCAGTCGACCCGAAATTCTTACTGAACTATGCACAAACTCGTTACAAAGTTCGAGTCTGTAATTGCAGACTGCAGGTGACCCCAACTTCGTGGTCAAGTCAGAAAAACAGCCGAAATTCGGTGTATTTCTTGGATACCAGTAGTTCAAAAAGATCGAAAAAAAAATCGGTTCTGTCTTGAAGAAGCTCACAATTAGTGTGACAACCCAAAGGTTGCAAAAGGCGAAGCAGCCACGTGTCTAGGGAACAAAAGGCAATAAATCTCCATAACGAAGGTGAGGACGAGATACATCAAAACAGCTGTTGACTACTTCAAGGGTTGGAAAGATGTGTGCCGCATAATGGCCTCAATCTACCAACCGAGGATCATATTCCGACAGACCTGAACTTGATCTACGATGAATAAATTTCGGCGACCTCTGTTTAGCAAAAACAGGAAAAAGGATTTTATCAAATAGAAGTGGGAAGAATGAAATAGATCACTTGTAGCAGAGATTAAATGCAAAGTGATAGAATGGGAACTGTATCCGATAATGGGGTTGTAAACAGTACACCTCGACTTTTCAGCCATGGGTTGGCTCCCTGGGATTTTTGTAATGGAATTTGTGTCGACTGCAATAGGCTAGCCGTATGTAGGTCAACGCTTCATATTTTGCAGGAACTTCGACAGGAAGGGGGTTAAATTTAGCCGTTAGTCAACACTTTAGATTCTGCTGAAACTTCACCCCGGGGGGTGCTTAACGATTCAGATTTGCTGCTACTCCGTCAAGAGATAATTAATTGGGATGCCGATCCCGAATATGATGGTTGATCAACAATTTTGCTGGAATGAAGGAAATACGGAAAAGGAAAGCCTCAAGGGTTCAGAAAGTGCACGCTGACGCACCCACAAAAACTAAGTTAGAAGCCCTGCTCCAGTCAAAGCGGTTCTTAGCGGACCACATTTCCACACATGACACCCATTGAAGCGATTAGAGCTAGAGCGCGCTGTCTCTCGTTTGTTAATAAGGTGCGTCCGAATGAGAATGGCGGCCCATGCGGCCGGCGTGCTTGGCAGGCGGCCGTCGCGTTCGCCGCTCTCGGACGAGCATGCGAAAAGTCCCCACCGCCGTCGACTACGAACGGGGCCGGCACCGGCTGGCAGCAAGCACTGCACCGATCAATCAGTGGGAAAGGGGACGACCGTCGTTGAAATCCAACACTCGTCCGAGGGCGACACATGCGACGGCCGCCTGCCAAGCGCGCCGGCCGCGTGGGCCGCCATTCTCATTCGGACACACTTTAGCTGATTTCGGAGAATGTTCTCTTCCCTCTTCAATAAATTATCAAACACTAATTTCTCTAATGTACTGAGCGTTTTGTTGATTTACGTCACCATTCAGTGTAGTTTTATCGTAATTCTCTGCGAGTAGCTTTCCGTTTTTTTATTTTCTTTCACAACCACTTCTTATATTGAAAATGCTGATCACCAACTCGTTTGATCCCATTGATTTGACCTGAAAATGAAAATAAAAATGATGGCCCCAAGATTGCGAAAAACGCCGTCTCGAAAATCAACAAAGCATCGGGGAAATGAGTTCTTACTAATTTCAGAAGAGAAAATGGAGGGAAAACTACATTTCCGACCGAAAAAAAGAGAAAAAACTTTTCGCCTGTGACAATGGACGAAATTTAAGAAAATAAGAAAACGTATTCCAAGTGTTAGTGATGTGAGAAGGATAGTCGCGAATGAATCAAATAAAGGTGAATCATCCTAAAAAAATTGGCGGTAGCTCTGTTCCTGTTATTCTCATGTGAACATCAAGTCCGTCAGTGCTGCGATTTGATGTTTCCGTAGCTATTCGCTCCGCATTGCTATTTAATCCGCACAATTGCCTCTCATTCAATGGGGTGATTAACGGCCCCGTTCGATGCTGTTAAATTTCTCTGTTCCTTTCGCTCGTGAAGCCTTCCGGTGTTGGCCGATTGTTTGGTTTGGTTTTGGTCTTCAGCTACTAAGCTCATCTGTGTTTTCATGTGGTCATGCTCACTTCACTCTCTGAAACTCTGAACGCAGGAAAACAATTTGTGAATTGCCTGTCGCGGAGAGTTGCCACGTTGATCATTGTGATGAAAGGTTTTTCCAAGATCTTCCCCCTCAAGATTATGGCCACCCTGTGTACCGTGCACAGGAGTATCTACTGCTTTAGTATCTACTTACCAGAGATGATCCAGTCTCAGGACCTCATTCCCAGTTTGCCTTTTCCGTGCTTACAAAGTGTTATCAAGGGAAGCTCATTGAAATCCATACCTTTGTTAGATTTCTCGGCTGCGGACTGCTACCACTGGAGCACGTCAATTATTCATGCGTCATCCACATATGCATAATCCTTAGTGGAAGGTTGCGACAAATGACTGGCAGTAGCATCTCCCTAATGGATCTCCTTTCGCAAAAAAAGACAATTCGTCATTGTTTCTTCTGTACCTTGTCAAGTCCTTGCAACGGAAAACAGCACTGCACCGATAACAAATGGAAGAACGTAGATTCCGATCAAATTTCATGGCTAGTCTCTTCCCTATTGAGCCCGAAAACTTTGAAGTGGGCCGAGCGAATGGGTGCTGATTCGGGTGGCGGAGAGAATGGGTGCTCAATTTTTCTCGTTTATTCTGATATGTTAAAATTCCGCGTTCCGCAGGGTTGCTACACACAGCGGCTGGACCATAGTATCAAATTTTACCCACGAGCTTGGACTGTGTCATTAAGGGATATTGCAACTGTGTTAAGCCTTTTTCAGAGTCCGATCGCCGGGCGACCCGATGGGATGGTAACCATGACCATCGATCGAGATCGCATCGCGCGTCGATATGCATTCAGAGCATGTCGTCGCGGCGATCAGCGATGGAGGTGTAAAACAAGCCTTACGTTGAAGAAGTATGCTTCTGAGAAGATAATATTCATCTTACAGAGACAAAATTTTCAGACAAACAAAATAAAACCAATTTCTTAGTACTCCAAAACACGGGTTCTGCAGAAGCTTGAAGGCAGTGTCCACTATTAATTTCGTCTTCATTTTTTTTTCGCCGGGAATCGAATGTTCATCTTTGAAGCAATAAGATTGAAAGAACGAGCGAAAAAGAGCTCTACACGGCCCCGAAATCCGCTCGCGGTAGATTTTTCTGTGGACGAGTTCGATCCATTTCATGGTTCGCATAAGAGCGCGAGCGAATTTCAGCATTTGGGCGCGCTTAGAAGTATTGCAATTTTTCTTCCCTTAGAATCTTCTAATGTTGCACTGCCTCTTTTCGTGCATATTATTATCTTTTTCAGTAAGACCCTTCACAGTCTCCGTGAAACACATTGGCGACAAGAATAATGCTTAAATTCGAACGAATGAACAGCAAATGCCATCAGAATTGAAATTCACGTCCGTATCTTGCTCATGCCCACGAAAATCGTCCAACATCGGATTCCCCTTCAAAGAAAGGTACCATCTTATCAGCCTTTCCATCATTTTTTCTGTGGTTCTTTCTTCACTAATGGGACAATCAGGTCCCAAACCTATTTTTGGTGAAAACTGGGAAACGATTTTTATCGTGGACACTGCATTTAAGAAGCGGCTGGAAAGAGTGAAATATGGTGAAAGGCCAAAACAAAAAGCCAAGTCTGGGGATGGTTGCCTAGCTACGGAGAACGCGGGCGATCGCGTCGCGGCATGCATCGAGCAATTGCTTATAGTACCAGCGCTGCTTGGAAATCACCCGACGCGATCGCCGAGGTTGTTCGCAGCTACCCGATCACCCTCGGACTGGACGGTAGGCGCTGATTAGTGAATGCGAAACTTGGGCAAATTGAATTTTTTTAAATGGACCGACTTTTTGGTTTTTTTCGGAATTCCAATTTTTCGAATAATCGACTACGTCGAATCGATTAAAGTCGACTTATTTAAATCGGAAGATGATTCGACTATTCGATTCCGCTCAATTATAGTGAATACTCGTATAAAAAATAAACGTCGCTAGCATTGAGCTGTAATCGCATTCTTTACGATTTCCTATTTGTAAGAACTTGGAGCGTCATTTAACGCGGAAGTTGCCGAAGGTTCGTTTAAATAGAAATAGTGAAACAGCGAATTTTTATAGTTTATTTGACAAAAGACATGATTTGGAAAAAAATATTGGTGGGAATAGAAATCTTCTTAAAAGGAGATTTTTTATTGGGGATAGAACCAATTTTGGACGTGGATGTCGTCCCTAGCTGTTTACTTTTACACCGAGCAAAGTTATTTATGAGTATTTTCTCTATAAGAGATTTTTAAAGAGCCTGACGCGATTTTCAAAGGCAAGGTCCGGTTGAAATTTGACGCTACCAGAGTTCGGGTTAGATAGAACGGGCTGGCCTAGCAGAACACATTCTGGGGCCGAATGCATCAACGCGCCGGGTTGGGGCAGGCGCAGGGCAGTCGGCATCTTTGACGATCGCAGTGCGAGGGCAGTAGATCATCTAATCAATCGTGCCCCAGCAGTGTTTTTCGCGGCTCTATCTGCTCCAGCCTCATAGATGGGGCAGCAGGGACACGATTGATTCTGTGATTTATGGAGATCTTCAAAGGCGCAGACTGCCCTGCCCCAACCCGGCCTGTTTATGCATTCGGTCCCGGGGGGTTGGGACAGGGCAGTCTGCGAATGATGTGGACGTGATGAATAAAATTATTCTAAGTTCTTTAACTTTCTAAGGCAGCGTCCATACGTGGCGAGAGCGGGCGCTCCCGCTGTTGTGCGCCTCTCGACGCTCCTCAACGCTGCCTGCAAATTAACACAGGCAAACACCCCTGCCTCGTGTTGATTCGATTAAAAACGTTTGATCGGGTGTTCGATCCCTCGAGTCGGCGCAACGGCTGATGATTTCCCTCGGTTTTCGACTTCCGTGGTGGGATTCTGGAAAACAAGGGCAATAGTTCTGCAATAGGTTCAATGTCTCCTACTTTAGGGATTGAGCAATAAGCTCGAAACTTGCTGCTTCCTTTTTTGAGCGGGCGTGAGCGAGCGAGAGCGAGCGGGCGAGGGCACGCGAGAAGAAGCGCCTGTGAGCGGCTAGCGAATCGTGTGCCCACGATGACCATCGATTTTGGGTAATCGCACGCACTCGCCACGTATGGACGGAGCCTTAAATGCACCTGGGTAGATCAGAAACAATGAAAACAATCTTATTTGAAATTTAGAATTTTGAACATCTTCGGGCCGACCTTTTTGTCGGGGGGGGGGGTAATTTGGGGCGCTGAACACGAATATGAGGTCCATTTTTCAGTTTTTCGGAAGACTACGGTAGGTTAATTTAGACAAATGATACTTTTCCTAGTGTAGTTGCTCATTCTAATCTTCTGAGAAACCAGAAATGGGCCTTATATTCGTATTCGGCGCCATAATTAACGCCTCTGAACGAAGTTTAGACTGGAAGTCTAAATAAATCGCAGCATTCAATGCGTGTCGAGCATGCATTCAACTCGAGTGACCTCTCCCATTGAAAGGCCCTATCGCAGAGGCACGTGCTTCAAACAGCAGCACGTCCTGTGAAATGTCATCGCAGGAGAAGGTGCTGCAAGGTAGTCCTGCGCTATCGCAGCAGCACAACGACACGCGACGCGGCCGTTACGCCTACGTGCGACTCGGCCAACTCTCCTGGCACCATCTAGGGCAACCAGCGGTTGGACGAGTCTACACCGGCTGGGTGGGTCAAGTACCACTTGGGTAATTATACCGGCGACGCCGTCAACGTCTGCTTCCTGCCTCAAGAGTGCGTCGTATGCTTTCCTTTTTTAAAAAATTGTTTGATCATCGAGTTTAATGTGTAAAATGCACGCATTGAGCATTTAATTTGCTGGGAGCACGTGCCGTGATTTGAAGCACAATAGGAGCACGTGCTCCCCTAGCAGCATATTCCCTGAATGTGCTCCGAGCCGCCCTGTCTTCTAGTTGAATGCATTTTTGACACGCATTGAATGCAGCGATTGTCTGAGAGGTTCAAATTGCTTGAATTCAGAACTGCGTTTTTTGATTTACCCATGTGCATTAGGGAAGGCCACCAGACTTTGAATTGTTTCTTTCTGTCTTCTCCACAACACTCATCAGACCATTCTTCCGAACTCCAGTTTGTGCTGGAATCAGTCCCTAGCGAGTCCTTACTTGTGAAGAATACAGCTTCGAAGCCAGATGTTACGGTGTTCACAGCATGATAATCAAGGCCAGAATGACCGATATTTACACGGCAGTTTTAAAGAATGCGTGGACGATGGCGAAAATATGGACGATGGACACACTTTTCTGACACGATGGTTGGAGAAAATGGCTAGAATAACTTGAAGACGACCGTTTTCGCGCAGTTTGCGCCCATTCCTTAACGTTACCTCTAGCATACGCTCCGATTCTGCAGAAAACTCGAAATCGAAGTTCTGCCCCGACCCTGCCTTTAAAGACAGTGCGCACGATGGAATATGATTGTCAATTTTTCCTTTGTAGAATCTTTTTTTTTGCTTTAATTGAGTACGATCTATACCAACAAAGAACCACAAAAACCCTCATTTAGGGAAAAATTAACCACCTAAATCAGTCGTCTTTCGCTTGCGTACGAGTCTAGTACCCCACATCGATTTGTAGGATCAGGGGTATCCAGTTGGTTTGAAACTGATATTTAATCAATGACTCCTGGCAGTCGACGTGGCTTTTTCCAAGCTCCATTTTTTACATTTAGCTAAGACTAACTTTTTTGGGTTTATTTTTGTGTAGAAATGGCTTTCTATGCCAGGGTCCAGCAGGTGTGGATAGTTTGCTTTGGGCGGTGAGGGGGTCTTGAAAGTTTTAGTGGAAAAACGAAAAGTTAAAGGAGAGATCGTGGAGTTTTCGTGTGTGAAAATTGCCTAATATGTACCCTCGCCCGTTCTCAGGGTCAAGCGGCTACTGTCCCCTGGGACAACGAGGGACGCAAAATTTTCAAAAAGGGAATAGAATTTTCTCCGTAGGGGTGGGGCATGAAACTTTTGCTCATAAATAGAAATCACTCTTCAAAGCCCGACAACGGGGTGAGGAAAGTAGAGGAATTAACGGAAAAACTGGAAAATTATCGTAAAAGCTACCAAAATTTCTTTTTTTCTGGAAGCGGTAGATTTGTTGAAAAAAAATTATCTACGGGTCGATTTGAAACCTTCAATTATGTTTCCGAGTTTACGGTCACAAAGAGAGTGGGACGTACCTTCGTCGAATTTGGGGACGATGGTCTGCCCGACCCTGCTTTTCTCAAAGCTTAGACAACGCCCATAACCTCGTTCATAGAACCGCTTCGCAACTCTGGAGGGGAAATTTGGATTCTACTCATAAAATGGTTCTACAAAAAAAAATTAATTTGAAATGGCCATTATGTCCGTATATCCTACACTTTTTCTGCCGGAAGGCTTCGCAGACGAGATTAGACAATTGTTTCGGGACAATAGGCAAGCCTTTCTCGGTTTAAACATCTAGTTTTCGTGGCCGAAAGACCGCTACTTGACAGTAGATAGTCAATCGACTTGAGGTCAGCGACTGATATTGCCGGAGTCAGAGATCTGCCCTATGTTCTCATGTACATATAGATTGACATTGTGACTCCACCTCTCTCTACATACTTTGAGAGAGCTTCAAAGCTTTCACGCATGACATAGTCAGGAAGAAGTAGACCGTCGTCCTGTACATCGAAGTAGCTACCGTCGTTCTCGGAGCTAAATTCCGGTCCGCAATTGCACACTACGTCTGTTGCATCACGCAACGCAATGACAGTTGTGCTAGGAAAAAGGTTAATTGTGCCGGGATCAGGTGGTCTCGGGACCATTATGATCTTGTCGCGTGATGCAACAACCGTTGTCCGTAAATGCGGACCGGAGTTTGGCTCCGAGAACGACATTACGTTCCCACTTTAGGTAACAAAGTTTTCTCAAAAAAATGTCAAAAATGTTTACGTTTTTCCTTTAGTGAAAAATTTTCGACAATTTTCGGATTTTAAATTATCAAAAAAAATTAAATTTTGTAAAGTTTTCGTATAATTTTGTAAAAACACTGCACTTCTTACCTAGAAGCCTCAATGAGTTTTAAACAACTTCTACTATGGAAATCTCCCAAGTTTTTGATTTGCGGTATTACACATTTAATTTTGATTTGACTTCTGGGTTCCGGGGAAGCATTCCGAGAATTTTATATTTTGGTCCTACACTTTCAGGTTTCCACCACAATTTTTTTGAACTTTTTGCGTTATCACTGCTGCCCCGCGGGGCAGTGAGGAATGGAGCCTGGGCAACGGCAGATTTCAGAAGGTGTTTATTTTTATCTCACTTTGAGACTTCAAAAGCTCAGTAAAGTACGTATGTAGATCTTGTGAGCGTCACTGCATGCTATGCAAAAAGATACGGCTTTCCTGTCGCTCTTGAGAACGAGTGCGCCATTCAGCCAGATGTCGCACTCTTTGCACGGGAGCCTCTTTCGACTTTTATTCCCGTTCTATTCACAACATCCTCATCCGTCAGCTTAGCTTTGTGAGTAGGAGAGCATAGCCATCACCTTTTCCTCTATTATGTGTGAATATTTATAGGCGTTTCCTAGCTGATAGATTCCTTCCATAGGGCAGCGTATAACTATGCAAATGCCCTGTTTCTCTGCAGCCACCTTATCCCTGTCCGAAGGCAGCTGTTGAGCTCCCTTTCCGTTCGGTGGAGGTTCACGTAGATGATCTTTGTGCGAGGTGTTTACATGAGATTCTGTCCAGGTGCTGTGATGTAATTTCGCCATTTGCTTCGTTTTCTTGTTTTCTTGTTCTATCGATTTGCTTCTGCAATGTGCCTTCACATTGAAAGCCTGCCCAAAACGTCAATCAAGACTATTCTGGATGAGCGGCTGGGTGCGGCCGTCCCTAGGGTGCTTGGGAGGACCTTGGGTTTGCAAGCATAGCATGATCTTAATAAGTGAAACTTGATAAGTGTCCTGTGTTTTCTCTGTTTTCCGCCATCTCCCAATTCTTTTTTTTTAGATAAACTTGCGAATGTAAAACCAGCACTATTCGAATTGTGGTCTCAGTTCACCAAAACAGAGTAGTTGTCTCGTCTTCTGCGTTCCGAATCATCAGGATCAGGGATGAGCGAAATTCCGATTTCCGATGGTTTTTGGCCTTCCGATTCTTGAAAAAAGCCTGAAATGCAGAAAAAATCGGAAATGCTTGCGATATTAGAATTTTTGTCAATTTTCCTAGCCGAATCCTCAAGGGGTCATTTTGGGCGGTAATATCGAATTCGAAGTTCGTCCTCACTTTTCAGAAAGCCAATTTATTCAGTAAGGAAGGATAAGCCCAAGATTCTTCAGTAGGCACAGTCACCAGGGGAGAGTTAAGAACTTTGCTGAACAGATTTCCGATTTCAGAAAAAAATTCCGCTCATCCCTGATCAGGATTTTCCATTCAAGGGAAGTAGTCTCGAACGGAGATCTTCCTGAGGAAGACGGGGCAACTCCTCTATTTCTGCGAACTGAGACTACAACCCTTTGTTTATGATGCTAATGCGTCTAATTACGGCCGGAACGTCTCGCCCTAATCCTGCCCCGAGTGCAAAGGAACTGACAATCCCTGACAGCCAATAAGCAGGCGTCATTCGCAAAGGAATTAAGAAGAAGCAAACTACTAAATAGGGCAAAATTTAGGGAATTACTGTACGATTGTCTTCACGAGTAGAACACTTTTTCACTCAATGTAAATTGTGAAAAGTACAAACACGGCGTTTAAAGCCAGCGTACGCACTAAAAACCGTCTTCATTTTGTCACAAATTTGCGCAGGTAGGCCTACCAGGTGGTGGTATACTGCGAAGAGGTCCCCTAAAACACTCAAGTTTTGCAGAAATTTTCTTTCGAAAATCCCGGAGCATTAGGCTTCCTTTTTACACGTCTGTCCGGTGTGTCTTTTGTAATACACAAATGTCTTAATTTTGGAAGACTAACTTTGCTTAGCCCCCTTAACTTATTAGGTTTCACGAATCTTTTTGCCTTTTTGCTGTCAAAAGTTTTCTAAAAACAAGAAGCTTCCAATACACTCGTCCGAACTCGGAAATCTTCCGGGAGAAAGAATGTAGAATTTTGGATTTCCGCGGCCTGTCGGAGCCAGTCGTAGCGCTTCTGTTCCTCGTGCTAGATGATGAACAGGTGAAACGCTTTTTCAGACCACCAGTTTTAATGAGCCCATAGCATGAGGAATACGAAACATTGAGGTCTCGAACTTCGCCAACTATCTTCACTTGGTTGAACATTGGATTGTGAAGAAAAACCCAGATAAGGTTTTCTGCGCGGACGCTGTCTTTAAAGGCAGGGTTCTCCATAAAATCAGTTGTTGTGCTACCACCGTAGAATGGTAGATCTGGCCATCACAAAAGTGAAAATAAGTAAAAATGAAAAAAAGAAAAAGCGCTCAGGAGAAAGTTATGGCCTGGTGTACTCCCGCCCCCAATTATCGAGATTTGGGTAAAAGCCTGTTTTGTCAACTTTTATTTTGCTTCTAAAGGAATTTCTGAACTTTTTTGGAGACTACTGATTACTTGAACAGCAAAATAAATGTCGGATAAGCAAGCATTAATGAAAATCGCGTTAATTAGGGGGCCGGCCGACAACGGTAATTATACTTTGTTTTTGAGCGTTTTTCAAGCGAATTTCCGGGTTTTTTCACTTATTTTTTACTTTTGTGATGGCCAGATCTACATTCTTATGAAGAGAGCTCAAAAGTAGTTTTTATCGCGAACCCTGCCTTCAATTGTGACATGCACAGACATTCCTGGCTTGCATTTGCGTATGCGGTAGCTCAGGATAGTCCCAGAATTATTCGTGTTGGAATGGACTTAAATCGAGAAGCAAGTATTGATTGAGACGGTAAAACCGCTCCGGCGGTTTGGACGGCGCCGCTATGCTGGTGCTGGTGAACTATGAAATTTCTCCCTTCGCGTCCCGCGCGTGCCACGCGGTGAGAACATTCATAGTCCACCACGCGTCACGCCC
Source organism: Aplectana chamaeleonis (assembly GCA_029168955.1). Classification (NCBI taxonomy): domain Eukaryota; kingdom Metazoa; phylum Nematoda; class Chromadorea; order Rhabditida; family Cosmocercidae; genus Aplectana; species Aplectana chamaeleonis. The sequence goes on from JAPDOI010000108.1 coordinate 1,720,734, forward strand.
GTGCCGCGCTTGCGGTGAGGATTATGAAAGATGCCTTAGCGCGCGCCAGCGGAAACTAGCAGGGCGCGTAAGCTCGTCCGCGCCCTGAACCAGAAGGTACATTTGAAACCGTTAGCTTCTGTACGTATGTTTGAAACCGTTAGTTTAGCTTATTTCGTGTGTTTTTTCGATGTTTCTTCACTATTCGTGAACTCACGACCAAACAATTCCATTTTCAAGTCGAACTCGAATTAAACACTATCGTGAACACTGCCTCTAATGGGAGCTTTGACTTTTTAGGGGATTTCATGCATGTCACATTGAGCACCTTGAAGGCAGTGTCCACGATAAAACCATGTCTGATTTTTTGGTGGATATCAGCAGCTGCGGGGCCTAACGCAACCCTAAAGTTGAAAAAAACTGAGAAAAATGAGCTCGGGACGGTCCACTAAGGCCCCAAAGTTGGACACCCGTCAGCTCGTCACACCCCAGATGCACTTTTCACGCCCACCGACGTAAACAAATGAATGCTCGAGATTGTGGGATGAGCGATGGTTTCCGATCAATAGCCCCGTTCTTTCCTTCATTCTCAATTTCTCTCATTACTCAGGTCAGCTCGCCTACATCGGCTGCAAAAGACGGAAGTTACAAGCCTCGGACAACTCGTCCACCATGCTTTCCTAGCTCAATTTTTGAGGGACCATAACTCCGTTCCTAGAAGGTCTTGTACGATTCCAAAAACATCATTGGAATCAGCATGGGACCGTCTTCAAGTTAGGCGGAGAAGCAGAAAAACGATTCTTATAGTGAACACTGCCTTTAATTGAGCAATATGTAGTAGCAAGCATGCTAGTCTAGATCTAATGTCGAGGGTACAGCTGCTGGGTGTCGCTCGCCGTAGTTTCTCTGCAATGCTTCAATGCCCTGAAAATTTCCGAGGGCGGCAAATGTCGTTAGTTTCATTTCCTGTCAACTCGCAAAAGTACATGGCATGAGACCTTCGTTTGAGAAAAACGCCTTTCTTGTGAATGAGCAACTGTGGAATGAGAGCGGTCCCGAAAAAAAGCATAAGTCAGAGAAGGGCACGTCTCCGAATCCCGCGATTTTTTTTGTGTGAGTTGCTCCACTATTATCTATTCATGTGTCTTGTTGAAGAAATTGTGTCCTGCTTCCGCAGCAGTCCATAGCAATTTGAGCAATTGGCAATGCGCTTCTGGGCCCTAGATCGATCTGTTTGCATTGTTTATAGGGACCAGTGTTCCAGCAGCAGCAGCAGCAGTAGCTGCAGAACTTGCACCCATACATACACTCTGACATAATGAATGCCATATAAGACATCTGGGAGAGAAGCCCCTTTCCGCTCTCTCTCACTCTCGTATTGATTCTGTTCGTGATGGGGGGCCGTTTTCAGGCATTGAATCCGCTATTTCAAGCCCTCCACTGTGCACGAAGCATTGGGAATCTGAGAGTGGAGGGGAAACTGAGGGTGGAGCGGAAATAGCGCCCTTTTGCGCCGTCCCGTCTTGACGACGCTGCCCTGTCCAGCACCCTCTGCAGCTCGCTGCCACTCTCATCAGCTGTCATTCGCTGAGAAATCATCATCGTCATCTACTATCAAGTTTCAAGCCTTTTCCTTCTCGAATCGACGGAATGGACTGGCTTGAAGCTTGCTCAAAGAGCTTATTCTAAAAATTTTCTCACCACGGTGACGCTCGTCTTCTTCCTATCGACTGTGTGACAACATTTGAGAACACTTTCTTCGCTTTTCCCCATGAAACATTCCCGTACAATCTTCGTTAATTTCATCTGCAGGAAGGTCCTCATTTTCAAGCGGAACCTTCTGATCTGCTCTGCAAACTGAAGCCAAATGGATTAAAGAAAAATCTCTGTCCTTGACGGAGCGAAACTCCGGTCCACATTTGCGGCAAACAGTTGTTGCAGCACTTAACAAGGTGGGGTCCCGGCACGAATAACTTCAAGATGCGTGCTGAACATCGGTTGTCCGTAAGTGCGGACCGAAATTTTGTTTCGATATGGACAGTAAAAGAGTCCGATTCGAATTTTTATTTGAATTATATCAGAACCATTCGAGTACTTGAATTTTCGACTCATTTAGAAACCGGAATTTCTGATTTTGTTCGAGTGTTCAGTTTATTTGGGTCTTCATATTATCCGTTTTAACCATGTCTGAGTTATTTGAATGGCCAAAATCCATAATAGGGACTGTTTCGATGATTTGGAAAGTAGGAGCGTTCGATTTTCTAGATACTAAACCAATATCAGGTTACAGAAAAGTTCTGACCATGGTAGGTATGTTCAATATGAAACTTCAAATGTCTTATTGCGCCAGATTTGCGTCTAGCAGCTTCTTCTTGATCCTATGTTCTCCATTTATTGTTTTTTTTCACTGGACACGTGTTTGATATTTGGCAAAAATGCGTGATCGGTTTCTTCAAGGGGAGATTATGCGAAACTTTTGTAAAGATGTAACGCCAGATAAAGCAAAGTTTCGAACGAACGAAATTTGTGAAAAAAAATCGTTGCAAAAATTTTCGAACGAACAAAAATGAAAAAAAAATCAAACAAACGAAATGTGAGAGAAAAATCGCTCGACAAATCTTCCAACGAACGAGAACGTAGCAAAAAAATTTGTTGAAAAATTTTTCGAAATATTTTCGAAAATTTCATTAGTGTACAACCATATATTATACCGGGCGTAACGTACAGTAATTCTCGAAATACCGGCTCCCAGATTCGTTATCAGCAACCCAGATAATCCCCATATAGAAGTTTTCGGCTTAATCCGGAACAGTTCTTCCGAACACCCCAAGATTTGCCTGATGGGTTTCTTTACCTATTCTCGAAACTCCTCTCGACGCTAGTTGACGCCGGCATGGATCTTATCCGCTAACTTTTCATGTTTTTCAATTTGTTGCTCTACCGTATGGTCCGTAGGTAAAACCCAACATGCTGTAATGTTACTATATCCATTCCCCACAACTTTCAGAGAAACTTTTTTTATGACGTCTCCTCCCCCGGGGGGTCGTCCCTTGTTAGTGATACTTTGCGTTCCCCATTTAAGGTTGGCGCAAACTCGGTGCTCCTATGTGAAAGCATACGGCTCCGAGTTTGCGCCAGCCTTCAACAGATAACGAAAAGTATCACTAAGTTACATGCCAACTGTATGTACTTTCTCTGCCTTTTTCTAGTGCCCTTGTCAAAACAAGGGTCATCATCCAACAATTCTATTATTACGGGGGACCGGAAAGTAATATCGTTTTCTTACTCTAAATACAAACCCGTACCGCTCCGCTTACTTCCCCAATCTGCTTCAAATGCTCTTGGATGGTCGACCAAATGTTTTTGGTAGCAACTGTTGCGTTACCTTCCTTGTAAAACTCAAATCACATGCAATGTAGGTTGCGTACCTCTTCTGGTACCAGGTTGTCCAATAATTCTTGTCCGAAAATTTCACCATTTTTAATTTTGTTCAACTTTACTGAAAAACAAGTCTAATCAACAATATATTCACCACAGTCATCCACAACAGTGGCCCATCGATTGGGCAGGTCGCCGATGCCCTTTGCCCAGAACTCCGGGGCCTGCGACTCGAAGAAGTCCGCGATGTCGGATTTGAGGTTGTCGTAGTTGGTGAATTTTCTTCCGGCCAAATGGTGCTCCAGCGGGCGGAACAAGTGGTAGTCGGAGGGGGCGAGGTCCGGGGAATACGGCGGATGGGCAACCGTCTCCCAGCCGAGCGTCGCCAACTTCTGCTGGGTCTCCTTCGCCACGTGGGGGCACGCGTTGTCGTGCAGCAGGTGGACCGAGGCCCGTCGGGGACACTTTTCTCGGATGGCGGCGGCTAGTTTCTCGAGCTGATCGGTGTAGATGGAGGCGGTGACCGTCCTGCCTTGCGGGGTATTTGGCTGCTCATTTTACCCAAAATTACAAAAAAAAAGTATTTCAGTTGTCTATAAGCAAATAAGCCACTATAACCTCACAATGTCCTGGGCACCCCTCTGAACCAAACAATGAGCTGATAAATGACAATCAAGTACTGACATGCGCAGAAACGGCATTACTTTCCGGTCCTCCTAATAAGTGTAGAGAACAGATTTTGTGGCAATAGATAATTTTCTTCGTGCTGCTGATATATTGCTTTCATTCTCGTGAGTTCTTGTTTCTGCAGCAGGAATCATGCTGGAGGGAGAAGGCCATTAGTATGCATAGAGGTGATCTCATGGGAAAATCGCGGCGTTTTTAGAGTAATTTAGAATCAGTAGTGCATGCGTGCTTTCCTAACGAGCAATTTAGAATACAAGGTGTACACATCGGTGAGCAAGACACAGCTGGTGATGTTTTTTCCCAAAGACAAAAAGGTATAATGGATATTTCCCATATGATTCATTGCACGCCATTGTTCAAGGAAAAAAGCTATAGGTTTGAGAATACCCTGATGAGTAGCGAGGAGGAAATTGAATCCATAGAGGCGCATACCCTGCGACTCACCTGGGTTTTGATCGCGAGCATTTATGTATCATAGCGGCCCCGTCTATTCACTTAATTAAATTACATGCGACTACACAACTACATGCGCTGTGACGTCTTCATTGTTGTGGTTTCGCTTTATGTATGAGACTAGGATTACTAGGACAAATTCAAATACTCTCGAATGTACAAGGGCATGTATGATATGATATGATATATTGTATGATATGTATGATATATGTATGATATGTACGAATGTATGATATATTTCTTCGCAGCGACTGCAGCTGCCTGTCGCAGAACCCCAGTCTCTTGAATCTGTCGTTCTTTTTCAGAAATTCGTTCTGCGAAAATCTTAACCCTACCCTGGGGAGTATGCCTACCAAAAACCTTAGGCTTATCTTTCTTTATTGAACAGTTTTCATGTAAACACAATCAACCCTGGCTTCGTGAAAAGTGGGGACGGACCTCGAATCCGAATTTCGCGCCCTTAAAGGCAGCAGACACGCTCGAAAAAGTTGTTGAGATAACTACATTAGTGGGGTCGTGCAGGCCCCAGAAGAGCCCTCACGAAGTTGCAAACGTTAAAAACGAGTCCAAATGACCGTATTTGAGCCGTAGTCAGTCACGAAATCATCCTTGCTCCGCCCATCGATACGGGCTCCGCCCCTCCATACAGGTATTCAATGCTCGATTGCGGCCACTTTAGATTACTTTTTAGGCTTCTAACGGCGTAAGCGTTCCAGAAAGGGCCGTACGAGTACATTAGCGTCGCTATCCCAACAAATGTGTTGCTAGCTCCGCTATTTCAGCCAGTCCCGTGCAACTCGTCCGATTTTGGGCCAATATAGAACGTACCGTTATATCTTAATTTCCGTCGATTTGTTTTTGTCTTTTTCGTCATTTCTGGTTACTAACAGCTTCAGACCTTCAGTTTATTCCATAAAATTGATATCATTTTTGAGCGTGTCTGCTGCCTTTAATAACCACCTAGGGAATGGCAAGGAAAAGTGTAAAAAATTCCAATCTCGTGGATACTTTTTTCGCCTTTTCAGGCTTTTTTTTGGGAATCCGAAATTAGAAGGCCAAAAACCATCGGAAATCGAAAAATCCGCTCATCCCTGTTCGGGACACCATAAGAAGAGCAAGGAGGAAAGAAAGACGAAAAACGGCCAGAAAGTGGGCGAGAACCCCGTGGACCACTGGATCACCCCGCCCACGTCATTTAACAGTTGTCCTGCGTTCGTTCCACCGGAGGAACAGCTGCCGAATTTCCCAATACAACTTATCCCGGAAGATTCTAACATCCAAGCATCCGCATTGAACAATCTTTGTTTTCAAAAGTGTTTGGTACAAGCATCTATGAACAAAGTCATTTAGCTACAGTCCACGGCAACGGAAAAAGACGTATTTCCACTAGGCATGTTGTAGGTTGCGAAATAATCCATGGAAAAGTTGCAATTTTTTCCCGAGTTTCCAAGGAAAAAACACCGGAAACGTTGAGAAATGGTAGGTCCCTCCCCACCACACATTGCCAATGCACCTAAAATCTTAATCACAGATACATACGGAAAAAAACAAAAAAAAATGAAAATTTGCGGAAAAATTGGAAATAACAGAGAAAAAATCATTTCTCCTTGTTATTCCTGCGTGTATCCATGGTAAAGACTTCGGAGATTGTGTGTGGGGGTTTTTACTGACCGTTCTCCATAGTGTCCAATATTTTTTCTCAAGAATTCAACAGAAAATTTAAACATTGCCGTCGATTATGGCGCAACCTACAATATGCTTAGTGGAAATACGCAACCGCACAATCGCCTTGTTCCTTTGCCTTGAACAAAACGAACTTTGAAGCGCAAAACCATTTCCGAAATCTGGACTATTCAAAGTTCGCAGTCCTCCGAAACACACCAAACAGGCGTAATTAAATGTTTTTGAGGGTTATTTTTAACAGTTTTTCTCTGATATTTGAGTTTTGTTGGGACTTTCTCCTATTATCTTTACTTCGTGAACTTTCCCACTCTGAAACGTCGGTAACTAGAATGCGGTTTTTTGTTTGTGAACACTACCTTTAAAGGCACAGTACACCCTCGGATATGAATTTTGAGATTTTCATGTAATTGTGTACAAGACCCCTCCTGCATAACACGTGCCAAATGCGAGATCTAAATTCCTCCAAATAAGCGAGATATAAGCGACCACCACAGGCCCGACCCCCTTTGCTCACCACCACAGGCCCGACCCCCAAACAGATTTTCGAACTCGGTAGCGGCTCGATGGATGGATGAATTCCACCAAGTCGTCGTTCTTCAGTCCACTGCCGGGCTGTCTCCCTGTCCTGGCTCACACTCGCACAATGATTGCGATTGAAGAGAAATACAGGTCTGAGACAACTCGTCCACCAATTTTTCACCTTCAGAATCTAGGCATTTCCGAAGAGCCATAACTCTGTACAAAGGGGGTCTTGGACGATTTCAGAAATACCAATGTGATCAGCATGTGCCCCTCTCCAAGATGATCATGAAATCTGAAAATTATTTTTTTGTGTATACTGTGCCTTTAAGCAACGGATAAGGAGTATAGTTGTACAATTCCGAAAAAAATGTCAAACGAACAAAGTTTGAAAAGAATTCGTTCGAAAAAATTTCAAACAAACGAAAATCGAAAAAAAATTCGTTCAAAATATTTCGAAAGAACGAAAAATGAAAAAAACTTCTTTCGAAAAATTTCGAACGAAGTTTCGAAAAAAAATGAAAAAACGAAATTTGAAAAAAATTCGTTCGGAAAGATTTTGAACGAACGTAAATTGAGAAAATTTCGTTCGACGAATTTTCGAACGAACGAAATTAAACGAAAACAATTTCGAAAAATCTTTCGAAAATTTTTTGAGAATTTCGTTCGTGTACAACAATAATGAGCAGCGATGTGGAAAGATATACGGCGGGCGTTTCGGGGCTACACCGTCTGTTTTCACATGTTGGCGGCCTGTTGGAACTAAAAAACGAGTGTGTGAGTAGTTGTTTGAAATCTACGAACTTTTATTATAACAAAAACGTTATCTATTCTCAGTCAAAATCATCCGATCGAATATACGAAGCTCGAACTAAAGCGAACATTGTCTCCTTCACATAAATCCATACTTTTTCACAACCCTCGGGGATTTCCGTAATGCAATTTCGTGCGCATGAGAGAACAGGACTAAAAGCGGCCCGGCGGCTTTGTTGCGAACTGGAATCGAGACTATATCTTCTCTTCTTATTTTTCCCTCTGTGGTTGTACGAATGTTTTCTGGATTTTTGGAATCTTATTTTGATTGACCTCAAGGTCAGCACAAAGAAATCTAGGAAATCCCCCACTCTTCCCTGGAACACAGATAATGACTCACATTTCTCAACCATCAATAAATCTGCTGGCTATCTCGATTTTGTTCCGTTTTTTTTTTGAGTTTTGTTCCACATCCAGACGTTACACCATCAGATTTTGAAATCATTTGGCTCATCCATTGAATCCATATGACCCTAATCAAAAACTTATCCAATTCTTCTCACCCAGGCAATGCTGTGTAGTTCAAGCCTTTGTGTGTTGAGCCCTGTAATGCGCCTATAGGTAGTCAGGAAAAGAAACCTATAAATAAATAGTTTAATGTAATGGTTATGATGGCGGACAGCTCTCTGCTGTAACAAATTAGCGCCTCGGACACGACGTCGCTCCAGCAGCGTTGCGTCACAATGAAATCCGCATTTCCTCCAATTCACGCCTTCCACCTCTGACGGATCAATTAAAGGCAGTGGTCGCGATCAAATATGCTTGTCGTCTTTGTCTCTCTAAACCCTTTTCTGGGTCTTGAGTAGTAGGACCTATAAGAAAAAATCGCGAAAAAATCATTGTTTTGGGCAAAATTTGAAGCCTGAACTTTCTTGTCTTTTGAAGGTGGACGAGCTCACTCCATATCATCGGCATCGATGACCTCTTATATCAAGAACATAAGCTGGCTTGAAATTGAATTTCAAACAATGCAGCTTCGGATTTATGTACACATCTAGTCAAAAACATTGACTGAAGTGCTTGCTTTCATTGTTTAACTGTTTTATTAGGTAAATTTGCATTTATTTCGTCCTCTGAATGTCGATGATTTTTGACTGCTCGGCATGAGACTGCGATCTAATTCGTCATCGCTGTGCACGTGTGCACGAACTGGCTGCTTTGGGCCTTAGAAACTCTAATTCTAGCCCGTTTTTCACCGCTCTATCTTTATAGTTTTTCAGCTGTTTTTTTATCTAAGCTGATTTTTGTAGTTTTTTCTATAACGTTTTTCATCGTGACCACTGCCTTTAAGTAATATCGAGATTACTATTTTTTTCTATTTTTTTTCATGTCTTCTATTCGTTTTGTTTGCCTTTGTCCTTGTTCACGCTAAACTAGCCTACTTCAAAGGCAGCAGACACCCTCGAAAAAGTTGTTGAGATAACTACGCTACTTGGGTCGTATGGCCCCTAGTAGAACGCTCACGCCGATGGAAGCGTCAAAAACGATTAAAAACGACTAAATTTGAGTCGAAAATTTTCGTCAGCCACGCCCATGAGCTTTCAGCCCCGCCCCTTCAATATACGAATACGGTCACTTCGGCTGGTTTTTGAAGCTTCCAGCGAGGTGTACAGGCTGTAAGAGTCTATCGGCTTCGCTATCCCAACCGTTATATCGTTAATATTATAATAGCTATTTCAACCACTCGGGCATAACTCGTCCAATTTTACCCCATAAAAGAAGCAGCCGTTATTCCTGTATTTGCTTGCAGTTTTCGTGGTTTTTTTTTGGTTAGTTTCCCAGACTACTAGCTTCAAACTTTCGATTCATGACATGAGCGTGTCTGCTGCCTTTGAGCCGGTATTCACGAAAATCTTCAATTTTGAGATCATCTGCTAGATCGATTGCTTGGCCCCCGAGTAGAGCTGAAATGACGAAAAAATTGGGAAAAACGCAACAGAAGAACAGGCACTACCTCACTCTCACTCCTCTTCCGCACTCTCCAATGGAGCTGTTTGTTGTGACAATGGAATCTTTTGTGAACCGTACTTTGAAAATTCCTACTCTCTGTAAATCCGTTCTCTTTTCTGACCCTAAATAATTCTAAAAAGGACACATTAACAAAAAAAGCTGTACTTCGGGCCACCCGGACACTCAACAATCGGGGCCAGATCCCGTTTCGGGCAACCCGCTACTCCTTCCGGGCGACCCGCTAACCCCTCGATTGTTACCAGTCACTGGGATGACAAAATTGCCTTCCCGGTGCAGCGAATTTGCGTTAGAATGTACGCTAACGGGCGATCAATGTGCAATTTACAAATTTTCTCGCGACCCGATTCACTATTTCGGGCGACCCGGACAAGCAGCGGTTGTTCGCCCGGTATTGGGTACCGGAGAAAAGAACGAGGTTCTGAGAAAGAACAACTGAGAGTAGAAAATTCTAAAGGAGGGATACACAAAACTTTTCATCGCCCCAACAAACAATTCCACTGAGACTACCGGGCACTGAGAGTACCGGGGCCGAGTGGGACTACAGCATTTCATGTACTTCTGATGCGTTCCCCCCCCCCCCCAATTTCTTTGTGATTTCAGCTCTACCCGTGGGCCAAGAAGTCGTTTCAGCGTACAAGCCTCAAACTAAAGACTATCTTTAACACAGCCTTCAAGAAGACTCCTTGTGTTCTTCGAAATGTTGCACCATGGATTTATTCAATCTCTAATTTTATTTTCAGCCATAACGTTCCTGTACTGTCAAACTAGTCACATATGTACTAACGACTAGTACATACGCAGTAGTGTTTCATGCTATAGAAAACGTCTGTTGAATCAATATTTTCTCGTCAAATCATATAAAGCTGAACATTCAATGTGTTAGCGACGGAGCCGACAAAGAGCTTTTGTGTGCTGCCTCTGACTCATGGCTTGCCGCGTTTCATCGACTTCAGAATTGTTTTCCATTTTCAAATTCCTCACACAATTTTTCAGAATTATTCGGGTTTTCCTGTGTGAATTAGTCGACCTCTTCTCTGTATCTCTTTGTTCAGAACCTTTTCGAACCATCGCACCTTGGCTCGTGAGAAGAGGTGTCGGTCAGGTAGTGCGGTGAAGACTATCCATTAGCATTCATGGCCCTGATCGGAGCCAATTAACAGAGGTCACAGTATTGACTGAGGAACTGGTTGAAAATTTACTCGCTCGCAGTTTCTTCTCTCGAGGTATCCGCCATTTTGTAGCAATTTTCTGAGGCACAAGTTCTCTGGGCTTACCTACCATCCCTTCAAATCCCTGGAATCAGGGATGTGCGTAATAGAAATTTTGTAATTCGCTAGTCGTTAGTCGTTCAACCGGCCAGAACCCTCGTTAGTCGTTAGTCATGAATCGTTAGTCGTTAAAAATCGAGGCTTTGAAAACAGACAGAAAAAAGCCATTATGAATAGAAAGAAAGGAAGGCATAAAGAGATGTATGTTCTTCAAAACATTCGTGGCCTTTAAAGACACATCATTCCTTGTTAGAGAACCTGCTTCAAACTGCGAACCTACATAAACATAATTAAAAATGTGCATGAAAGCTTAATACTCGAGAGTGTGAGTTTCGATTTTTGTCGTTTTTTCGGTACGAAAAAAAAAACAATATGGGAAACCGAGAAAATCTTGAGCTCTTTGCTTTTTTCCAGTGCAAAATTTGCCATTCTGCGCTATATGATTTATTTGAGATCTACCCGATGGTGGCAACACGGAGGGAGAGTTGCACCGACTTTGCACTGGTTGTTCTTTGCTCAGCGTCGCGAGCAGGGATGTGCGGCAAACGATTTTGAAAAATCGGCAAACGGAAATCGACAAATTTTGTCCAATAATGGCCGGCAAACGGCAATCGACAAACGGCAAAATAAAAAAATCTTGTACAAAAACGATGCAAATGTTCTAAAAGTAGCATTAAATATACTTCTTTCTCATGCACAAATCGTATTTCGATAGCCAGATAAGAAATGGTTTCTGAATATAATGTATGGCCGACTGTCCTTGAACCTCGGCATTTTGTTCTAGTTCAATAACACCACGAGGTTTTTCAATAATACCCCAAAAAATTCAACCTCTTACTTTGGTACAATACCTGATATAAAAAGCAGCACCGGAAAGGGCATTCTACTGAACACTGGTAATGGGAATGTTGTGGTGAAAGGATAGTAATTTTTCGAAGTTCTCTAATATCAACCCTTTTCGGAAAATGTAGTAGTCATGCAATTGCTTCGTGTTTCAAATTTATAGCACGAAATTCAGAGCATCGCGCAATCCAATTTAAGGGGATGAGCATTCGAAAGTAGTTAAAAAAAGGAAGAGGTCAGTGGTGTGTCCCTACTTGACTTGATTATTTTTTAACGAGCGTGGCAGCCCTTCTCTTGCGGAAATCGCCGCTGCGACTCCGCGATAAAGCCATACCGGCTCCGCGAAAAGTACCAGAGCGGCTCCGCGAATGTGCCGCTGCGGCACCGCGATGGGTGGCTGCGCCTTTACAAAAAATAGGACCAACTGAGAGTAACTAATATAAAATTAATCGTGAGCCATACTACAACTGGGCGGGGCCTACGAACAGAAATGTGCACCTACGGTTGTCAGGTCCTTTATCTGATTAGGAAACTTTCTCAGAGTTCGCGGCGTACTCGTTTCGTGCCTCACGGTGTGTTTACTGTTTAACCGGAATTTAGATCAAAGATAATCACGTGAAAAAATACAACTAAAACGCACGTTTCCGAACAGCCTTGGAAACGTTGCTGAGAAACGGCTAAATATTCGGCATCTCTCCCCCTGCGACCTTTTGAATTTCTTCTGAACTGTGCGAGAATAACTCAAATACATTGAATGGGGTAGTTTTTCAAGCTTTCCACCAATACGACTCCTAAAAAAACCGCGGTTTGCTCAAACCACCTCCCTCCCAAACTGTACGCCACCCCTTATTCCGAACACCGTCGACTCCGTCAATCCAGTTTATAGTCAGGCAGCGAATTTAACCGAAACGAATGTTCCCCAAAACGTATACATCCTCCCCCACCCTTTTAACTCAGAACTCCAACTTTCAACTTGATAGCATGTTTCTCAGCGTAATTGTGAGCATAATAGGATATGGCAAAGTGCATAACCCCACAAACTGCCAGTGAAGTCCAACGTCATCCACACGGCGCTTTGAAAAATGTCTGAAAGAAATTGAGCTCTGAACCCTTTGTGAACTCTCCTGAAAACGTTTAGGGTGTTATTTCTTGTCCCGATGAGCCCTACATTTATTGATCAAGCCTCAGCAAGGAGAGTGTGGTGAATTCGGTACTCTTCGAGATAAGAGGACCCACATGAGCATGACACTACAATACTAGCAATTGCTTTGACATGACCGCACGGTAGATAACACCAACTGGCTTGAAGTTTTGAAGCACATATAGCCTGTCTCCCTACTTTCGAGTCGGTCGCTGCAAGGCTTATGGGATTTACCATGCGCGGCCTAATCGCGGCGTTTGTTATCTATTGCGCACTTTTTTTGCCGAATTTTGTCGAAAAGTGAGAGGAAAAACGGCAAACGACAATCGACAAAAATCGTCCGAAAACGGCCGGCAAACGGCAATCGGCAACCGACAAACGGCAATTGCCGCACATCCCTGGCCGCGAGCCGAGCGCTTGCGTGGTTTAGAGCTTGGTCCCATAATGGGGAAAGTCTGAACACATTAGCACACAAGTAAAATTTCGACTCTTAAGAGATCCCAGCACCACTTTATTGCAAGCCCATATCTTGAATTTATGACTGAAAATCGAAGGACGGCACCCTTCACAATCCAATCATCGAATAAAGTTCCCGTAATTGTGCAGTTGTGGCCCGCAGGCACCGCTCCGTATTACCACCTCTGATACTGCCCATTGCGAAAAATTTCAGTGCCGGGACCGGCTCAATGAGCCTACCATAAAATACATAGCGCCTAGCCTCGCGCAACGTTCGGTTGGGGTTCTAATGTAGGGGCTCCAGAACTGCGACGCAGTGTCAGTAGAAATAATAAGTACCCACGGCTATGGTTGTTTTGTACCATTCACCTAGAACAACCAACAGGGCAATACTTACCAATCCTGGTGTAGGCCTTGGGTTGGAGCGCGATTTGAAAGACTATTGACTTTCTAACGAATTTTGGGATTGCTTACGAAAATATTTGAAATTTTATTAGTCGTTAGTCGTTAGTCGTAACACCCAAAAAGCCCGTTAGTCGTTAAATTCGTTAGTCGTTAGTCGTAATTACGCACATCCCTGCCTGGAATGCTTGATTCTTTAATTTTTTTACTGGCCTGCGTGATTGTATTTCAATTCCTTATTCACCAAGTTGACGTAGTTATCCTCCTTATTCAGGCTAATCTTTTTTCTTATTTGAAATGTGAATCTTCTGTTTTTTATCTCACCGAAATGCGCACGCTTCCGTGTTTTTTACGTTGAATCGATTTTGGGAGTAATACGAATTTTTCATCTTTGAATCGAATCGTGCATCTGATGCATATTCGACTGAATAGCATAACTTCATATTCAGAACCTATTTGCCCACATTAAGGGCACAGTTCACCCCCTGACATGAGTTTCGTGATTTTAATTTAATTGTGTAGTAGATCCCCCCTGTATAACACATGCCAGGTGCGACTTCTCAGCTCTTTCAAAAAATCGAGATATAAGCGACCACCATAGGCCCAACCTCCTTCGCTCACCACCACGGGCCACACCCCGTACCGATTTTCGAACTCGATAGCGGCTAGATGAATGGAGAAATTCCCAATGACAAATCTTCGTTCTTCAATTCATACCCGGACTGCCTCCATATTTCGACTCGCTCTCGCGCATTGATTGCGAATGAAGTGAATTTCAGGCCTGAGAAAACTCGTCCATCAATTTTCTACCCTAAAAATATAGGCCTCTTTAAGCAGAAATAACTCTGTTCATAGGGTGTCTTGGGTCAGGGGCTCTCTACACATAGAGGGAGGAGTTGTCCTATTTTTGCAGCTCGACACGTCACGCTACTCAACGCAAGCAAAGTGGTCCCGAGTGGAATTAGAGCCGCAAAAGAAGAGACAACTCCTCCCTTGGTGTGTAGAGAGCCCCTGTCCCGGGGGTCTTGGACGATTTTAGAAATACCGCTGTGTTCAGCGTGTGACTCTCCAATATCAGCATAAACACTGAAAAATGATTTTTTGGGTTTTCTGTGCCTTTAAAGGCACAGTCCAACCTCAGGGGCAATTTTCGATATTTTAGTCCGGACGCCGTTATAGCAACCCTGTCAAGCGGGAAATCCCGATTCGCTAAAATAAGCGCGAAAAAGCGAGATAAAGTCGACCACGCCTTCATAAAAGGAAAAATGGGTGACGCCCACTGACAACTTTCTGATCTCAATACGGAAGAGAAGCGCGATTGATTTCATTCAAAATCTATGTTCCTCTATCTGTTTTCGGTCTGGCTCAATATCGTGGTCTGTTTTAGAGCGATGGCGGTGAATAACGAGGAAAAACAAGCTTGAGACAACTCGTCCGCGAACTTCTCGCCGTTCAAATTCAAAAATTTTGAGGGGCTGTAACTCCGTTCGTTTCGAGTTGTGAGCGATTCTGCGGACACCATTGTGATCAGCGCGAAATTTTCTCTAAGATAAGCAGAAAAACGAAAAATCGATTTTGAGGTTGGACTGATATGATATGAGTTGGACACCCTCAGATACGAATTTTGAGATTTTCGCGTAATTGTGTTGAAGGCCCCTCCTGTGTAACACGTGCCAAATTCGGGATCTCAATTTCTCCAAATAAGCGAGATATAAGCGATCACCACGGGCCCGGCCCCCTTCCTGATTTTCGATCTCAATAGCGGCTAGATGGATGGACAATTTTGAACCGAGTCTTCGTTCTTCACTCCCTTTCCGATCTATCTCCTCATCCTGTTTGGCTCTCGTGCCGCGACTGCGAATGAAGAGGAATACAGGTCTGAGGCCACTCGTCCACCAAATTTTTGCCCTCAAAATACAGGGTTTTTCCAGGAGCCATATCTTGGTTTTTAGGGAGTACTGAACGATTCCAGAAATACCATTGTGAAAAAGAGTGTGACCCTCTCCAAGATAAGGATAAAACCTAAAGAATAATTTCCTGGGTGTCCTGTGGCTTTAAAGGCACTGTTCGCGATAAAAGTCGCTTCTCTGTTTTTGTTTGCCTATCTTGAAACCGGTCCATTCTGATTCCAATGATGCTTCTGGAATCGTACAAGACCTTCTGGGAATGGAGTTATGGTACCTCAAAAATTGAGCTAGGGAAAATGGTGAACGAGTTGTCCGAGGCTTGTAACTTATCCGTCTTTTGCAGCCAATGTGAGCGAGCTGACCTGAGTAAAGAGAGAATTTAAAGGCAGCAGACACGCTCGAAAAAGTTGTTGAGATAACTACATTAGTGGGGTCGTGCAGGTCCTAGAAGAGCCCTCACGAAGTTGTAAGCGTTAAAAACGAGTCCAAATGACCGTATTTGAGCCGTAGTCAGTCACGAAATCATCCTTACTCCGCCCATCGATACGGGCTCCGCCCCTCCGTACAGGTATTCAGTGCTCGATTGCGGCCACTTAAGATTACTTTTTAGGCTTCTAACGGCGTAAGCGTTCCAGAAAGGGCCGTACGAGTACATTAGCGTCGTTATCCCAACAAATTTGTTGCTAGCTCCGCTATTTCAGCCAGTGCCGTACAACTCGTCCATTTCTGGGCCAATATAGAACGTACCGTTATATCTTGATTTCCGTCGATTTGTTTTCGTCTTTTTCGTTATTTCTGAACACTAACAGCTTCAGACCTTCAGTTTAATCCATAAAATTGATATCATTTTTGAGCGTGTCTGCTGCCTTTAAGAGAAGGGAAGAACGGGGCTTTTGATCGGAAACCATCGCTCAACTCACGATTTCGAGTGTTCCTTTGTTCACGTCGAGGGGCGGGAAGAGGCGGGACTTGCCCACAATGGCGAGGTTTTCCCACTTTTCTAAGCCGTTTTGCGGCTCCTGGGTAGCTTTTCGTCCCGTTTTTTCGACGCTGTTCTGCTTCTGAGAGCCACGAAAAGCGTTTGTCATGGAAAATTCGAGGATGAAGTTTATTGCGAACAGTGCCTTTAAAGCCACAGTCCAAGCTCAGAATCGATTTTTCGTTTTTCTGCATAGCTTGGAGAAAATTTCACGCTGATCACAATGGTGTCTTCAAAATCGCTCAGAACTCACTACGAACTGAGTTACGGCTCCTCAAAAATTTTGAATTTGAACCAGTAGAAGTTCGCGGACGAGTTGTCTCGAGCCTGTATTTTCTCGTTATTCGCAGCCATCATTCTGGAGAAGGTCACAATATAAAGCCAGACTGAAAACAAAAGGAAGAACATAGAGTTTGAATAAAATCATTCGCGCATCTCTTCCCTATTGAGGTCGGAAACCTGCCTGAGGGCGTTGCCCATTTTTTCTTTCAAGGGGGCGTGGCCGACTTTTTCCTATCTTTTTCTCGCTTAATTGAGCGAATTGAGATTTCGCGCTTGGCAGGGTTGCTATAGACGGCAACCGGACCAAAATATCAAAAATTATCGTACATCACTGGATGAGGGGTCGCCGCGACGCTGCTTGGCGGGAAAAATTGCGCGCGGGAAAACGAAGGAGAGTGGCTATTGATCGAAGGGAGAGTGGCTAATTTTTTCCCGACAAGCAGCGTCGCGGCGATCGCTCATCCAGTGATGGACAATACCTTTGAGGTTGGACTGTGCCTTTAAGGACGTGTCTGCTAGCCTTATACAGCGGTGATCTAGCAACCGACAGAGTTGTATGTTGTCTTGTGTGTTTGAGAACAAGGTGGTTTTTTTCTGAGATTATATAAGTAGAGCATTTGAAACGGGAAATCTATGTTTCATTGGTGAGCATGATTAACTTTTCCACATTCTCGCATACCCTTTAATTTCACTCCGAAATAGATTATATCATGCAATCAAGGCCGATTCAAATTTTAATTTTTGCTTTATATTTTGAATTGCATATGTATGCACGTGAGTTTAGAGTTCTGAATAATACTGCATGAGGTTCACGCTGGGGTTTTTCGTCTAGTTCAGATTCGAAAATGGTTCTGGATAAATTGAAAAAAGCATTGTACTGTCCATTTCGCGATGAATTTTAGATTAGCATTTGCTGGAAACTGCTGTTGCAGCACGCAACGCGGGGATGATTTGGCTAGAACATGGTGTAATCGTGCCGAAACCCCGTTCCGGCACGATTACACCATGTTATCCTCGCAATACGTGCTGTATCAGCGGCAGCCCGCAGTTGCGGACCGGAATTTCTTACCGATCAGGAATGTATCGTCCGTGTCTAATAACTAAAAAGCCGCATTCAGCAATTGGGCGCTATTTCATTCGATCGATAGTCATCTTCCTTTCGTTTTCTCGCGCGCAATTTTTCCCGCCAATCAGCGTCGCAGCTCCCTTCTATCCAGAGATTGACGGTAGTTTGTATGAACTGATTGAGCGGGTCAAATCATCCTCTTTAATTAGTCAATTAGGGATCGAGTTGAGCAATTAGGGATCTGCATAATTTTAATAAGCGGAATATTCGTGTTATTGGATTTTGGGCTCACTCAGGAGTTTAAATTTATGTTTCTTTTAAATATTTAATTTGTTCGGTGATTTACTCTCTTTGTTTCTTTTCAATATTTCAATTTCAAGTTCTGATTCGTGATTTCGTGAATCGAATTCCTAGGTTTTTTTCAATTCACTTTATTTGGGCTTTGATTCATAACCTTTTACGACTACTCGATTTTTTTGGGGAAATAAATATGCAGCTTTTGAAGATTCATCCATAGGAAACTCCGAAGAAGTCTTTTTCTTTGAAGCGGTCTGTGAGTATTCAATCCTTTCGAAAATTCAGAACATTTGATTTTTCGTATATATAGTTCATTCGAAAAACTGCATCTTTTTTCTTCACATAATTGATTTATCCGAAGATCCGATTTTTTTCTTTTTCGGGTTTTATCTAATACCTTATTCGCAATTGTTCGCTTAAATA
Source organism: Aplectana chamaeleonis (assembly GCA_029168955.1). Taxonomy (NCBI): domain Eukaryota; kingdom Metazoa; phylum Nematoda; class Chromadorea; order Rhabditida; family Cosmocercidae; genus Aplectana; species Aplectana chamaeleonis. The sequence goes on from JAPDOI010000108.1 coordinate 1,739,281, forward strand.
TAGATTCATTCGAAAAGGAAAGCCATTCAATTTTCCCAAGAATGACTTTCTGCGAATCTTGGCATAGCTGGTCGTTAGTATGTTTTAGATGCACATACTATTTAATTTTTGTATATGCTGCTGAATTTAGATCAAATCTTCAGCGACTTCGTAATTTTCTGAACTGCATTCCTTAACTGTTCAAAAATCTCAAAATCATATGAAAAAGACCAGCAGTTGCTTGAGTATTTAGACAGATATTTAATTATGCATGCCTGTTCGATGAAGAATAGGCTGTCTCATCATTTCAATGAATAAAAAAAATGTATACCTTATTTTTATTCAATGAATAGTTTTCAGACATTATTCCTATTCACTCACTTATTCAGGAGCTTGAAAAGAGCCACATTTGAAATTTTTAAGAGTCAGGAAAGGATTGTTCGAACTTTCTGTTATTTTGAGATGCAATAAAGGGCGGTTTGCGAACTGTTGATTCATATAAATTTCGTGTTCGATGTTCATTAGAAAGTAACCAGTATGGATATTAGTACAAATTACTTGTTATTTTAACTTGTTTTCATTACTCTTTTTATAGTTAATTATTCTTTTTTTGTGTTTTATGGTTCCTTGTTCTTTTTACGGTGCATTTATTTGCTCGGTAAATAGAATTTATTTTTTATTTCGTCGTCCATTAACGAGGTTGTTTATATCATTTAATTATTTGCTCACCCAAGGCCAACCAAGCCTACTATTCCTCCGGGGTCGGTAAAGTGGTCCCAGACTTGTTTGGGAGGATAATAACACTGACTGAAACATCGGCTTGTCCCCGCAAGTCATGCTCAATAGACATTGAAAAGCCTCTACAATTCTGAACTGAAGTCGATTCTGTGACGCATTCCCAAAGGGGTTTATCAACGACGGGAACTTTATCCTTTTTCATGCTTTTGGCCTACTTTAATAATATGTTTATTTATATGCTGTACATCGATTAAATTTTTTTAACGTGTCCAATGGCAGCTGCGTTTAAATAGTAAGATGAGCACACTGGAATGCCAATTCTTTTTTTGAAAGGACTGCATTTCACGTGCACATAATCAATCACATTTGCGATTAAAATTTTTTTCAAGCACCTGGCGCGGCCTGAACCCGGAAGGATTCGGAATAGATTCCTCAATTTCGATTTCCCCAGAATTCTCGCGGTGCTCCAGGTTGCATCGTGTGTAACAATGCCGTCATCATATCAGGAGCATACTTTTCTGGACACCTTTTCCATATATTTTCTCCTCTAGATTTGTCACACTATCAAATGTTTTTTACTAATTTATTTCTAGAATAATGACGTAAAGATGTATGCCCTGCATTTCTCACCAACTTTATCAGCGCGGCTCCTTTTCGGGACGTTATCAGTCATATGTTTGCATTTCCGTCCATTCCTGTACATGTATGATTCATTTAAAATAGCACCGAGGTGATAAAAATGGAAGACCACGCCCTCTATAGGAATCCTCCGGAAATTCGTTTTTTTTAAATGAAGTAGTGGCTAGCACTAGCTCTTGAACACTTTCTTATACGTTTTGATGAGATTTCTCAACCAATTCCCTCAACATTAAGCCTTCGACTGAAAATGGAATATTTTTTATTTTCAGGACAGAGATTGATTGTGTTGCGGTAGTACTGTTGTAAAGTCGGCACGCGTCGCACTGACACTTGGCGTTCTTTATTGTGCGATGGCGCAAACTAGGTGCGCATATGATATGACATGCGTGCACCGAGTTTGCGCCAACACACAATACGGAACGCAAAGTACCAATGCCATCCGTGCCGACATGTGAGCAATCTTGCTCGCTCCTACCAGGACAAACACTTTCCAATAAGCCTAAAGTTTTAAACCTTTATCATTTGTCGCTTTTTATTTGAGCGTTTTATATGTTCCTAAGGCGTCGTTTAAACTTCCGACGTCGAGCGGTGCGGGTGGCGAACAGCAATTCTGGAATATTGATCATGCGGCTATGCACGATCAATATTATATATATATATATATATATATATATATATATATATATATATATATATATATATATATATATATATATATATATATATATATATATATATATATATATATATATATATATATATATATATATATATATATATATATATTGCACTCCGCGCGTCTTTTGTCGACAGATTAGGCCCTAGTTATACACCGGCGGGACGCTGCGGAAATAGCAAGACAACTATCACTTATATGCGCCCTAACTGTGCTCAGGCATGCCAAAAGGAACAGTGGTCGCAGAAAAACGCGCCGGAAGGCCGCACAGAGCAGTTATACACGCCGCGGCACCGTATACTGTATCCTTGCGGGACCTGCCCTATTGAAAATTTGCCAATTTCCACCAGCTGATTATTTTTCAGAATTAAAATTGTTAAAACATTACCAAAACGACATGACGAGCACTGTTATGACGAGAGGAATTGATTATTAGTGGTATTCTGCAATCAAAAAGTGTCAGAAGCGAAAAAAAAACGATAACTTACCATTAAAAATGCCTGGAAATTTTTTGTCTGCAGTATTGCGTCAAAGACGCCAAAGACGCAACATTGCAGACGAGCCCTGATTCACGCAGCAAGCGGCAGCAATGCCATGGCGAGACGTTTTCATTCCGCTGGTGTATAACTAGGGCCTTATGCATAGGCCTAAAGACGAGCGGAACCGTTTCAAATACAGTTATTCCATTACCCGTCCAAAATTCATCAATTTTCACTGGAATATTTTTTGAAAATTTTCTTCCGTCATATTTTCCTATATAAGTATCCCTTTTTCTTTTCTGCGAAAAACCTCCCATTTGACTTTCGTTAAGTGTGTACCAGACTTTTGCTTGACTTGCCTCAGGTTTTTGCACATCTGGGAACAATTAGTGCCGCATTCTTTTGCGATGGTTATTACGTGCTTTTCGGCGTATTTCACTGAAAACTCAGCCACTTTCAGCCGCCGCGCGCGCCGGCATTTGCACAGCTGTGTACTAGTACTATGTATGTAATCTACCATCGCTCGCTGTAAACAACGAGGTTACTGCGGATCCGACATTCCTCTATTTCCACCCCTGTAACTGCACAGTTCGTTTCAGAAGTTGAGTCACTATTTACATTTTCTTTCTTCCTTCTCGAAACATCGAAACCAATATTCCTCTTTTTACTTAAAGGCAGTGTTCACCATAAATTTCACTTCCGATATCTCCACAGCTTACGGAAGGTCTGGTGTCCTATATAGCAAGGCATGCTTAAGCAGGACACGAAAGGCGCGTTTTTGAGCAAAAATAGGCCCTTCCTTGTTCACGTTGATTTTTGACCGTAGAGAAATTGACCGCTAGAAGGATGATATGTACCTATCAGTGCAATGAAGCGATCAGCTCACCTATCAGCACTTCCTTGACTTGATCATTCCTGTAATCTGAGTCTTCATTTGTTCATTCCGAGGGGGCGGATCTGGGGCACCAGGCGTGTCTGGGGCACCAAAACGCTTGTTTGCAGCCGTTATTTTGCCGCTCCTGGCTCATTTTCCACCGTTCTTTCGACATTAGGAGCCTAGGATCCTTCTCGCCTATCATTTCGCTGTGAAAAGTCAACGAGGATGATCATCGTGAACTCTGCCTTTAATTTTGAATACTTCACATTCATAGAATTCTGAGGCTGAACAAATTTTTTTTGTTGTCTGGCGCTGCCTGAGCATTTGAGAAGGCGACTCTTCTATTCTTCAGAATTTCAAAATTTTATTATTATTTTTTGTTTTCAATATACTTTTTCCCTTCTCGTGTATGCTTCGCGAGTCTTCTCGTGCGTTAACTCGTTTTCCTCCTATTCCGATTATTATCATTTTTATCTGCAGATATGGTTATCTCAGACGAGGAGTATATAGCCGAAAGTAGAGATCCGACGCCAGAACCAACGCCGGAGTTCATTGATGGAGGTCGGTTTGCTCACCATTACTAACCTTAGTTGTCCAAGTTTGGTGGAGTTTTATTCAATTCTCTCACAAGAAATGTGTGGTATCGAGAAAGAAGATAGCGATTCTGTTTTGGATAACAGTGAGTTCTGTACAGTTTACAGCGATTTTAGGGCCCTATTTCACGAATTCTTCTTTCTCTTTGTCTGATCGATGCAATAGTAAAGCTCGGCTCTGCGGAAAGAGTATGCGGTGACAAGGACGAAATATAACATCACATCGTCCTTATTGATAGTTTCATGGCCCTATGCTTTTTTCACAAAAGCTGTGCGATATTTAAAGGCAGCATACACGCTCACAAAAATGGTTGAGATAACAGCATAAATTTAACCGCCTGGCCCCTACCATGCCGTCAACGGCGTTTGAAGCGCTAAAAACCATTCAGGTTGACAGAATTTGAGCATTCCCCTCTCGAATGCATGTGGAACCCCACCCCTACAAATAACAGAATGAAGAGTGAGGCATGTGGAAGCATTTGATAATTTAGAGCGATAGCACTATATAATGAGGGTCTACGAGAGAAACAGCTTGATTTCCCTGTATATAACTTGTTTACATACCGATTAATTCCCAACCACTTTCAAGAAAGGCCATCTACTCCGGCTGGCTTATAAAATGGAGCATTTCATCAGTAAGCAGACATGTTATATTCAGGTAAACCAAGCCGTTTCTCTCGTAGACTCTCATTTGCTAGGGCTATCACTCTAAGCTATCAAATGTTTTCACATGCCTCACTCTTCATTCTGTTATTCGTAGGGGTGGGGTTCCACAGGCTTTCGAGACGGGAATGCTCGAATTCTGTCAACCTGGATGGTTTTCAGCGCTTCAAACGCCGTTGACGAGATGGTAGGGGCCAGGCGGTCCTATTTGTGCTGTTATCTCAACCATGTTTGCGAGCGTGTATGCTGCCTTTAACTCATATGAATTGCATGAGGAATCCATGGCTGATAATAAATTTTGATAGTGGTGAATCGCCGTGAGGGGAGAGTAAAGCAGTAGGGTGCTGATTCAAACCTCTTGCTGGGAAGAGATGCTCCGCCCACTTCTTATAACGCCAGCCTCGACTGTGCCTGTGACAGGTTAATGGCGAGAAGGGGGGGGGGGGGACACCCTCACAGCAATATATTTAACAAGGAAAGCTTACCTGGAGAAACCGTCAATCTTAACGAAATACACATTTTAGATAATTTTTTTCACGAAATTTCTCTTAACGGAGTTACAAGCGCTTGTTGGTGAGAAACTATGGTTAATTGTCTTCATGTCTACCGTAATCTACCTTAACCCTTCCTAAAACGGAAACTGGACGTCGAAAATAATCTCCTTGAATCAATTTGGGGCGAAATTCTTTTTTTTTTTGATTCCCGATGCCTTAAAAATATGGGACTTCAGCGTTTGAGAACTTTTCTCCTTAAATGACGTACAGAGAAGATATTTAGGACTCTGAACACAAATATGGGGTCCTTTTCCAGTCTCTGGGCTAAGGTTTTTTTTTAATATTTTTCATCGGCGGGTTGGCTACAGTCAATCGGCCGACTATGACGGGGGCTTAAAGGCACAGGACACCCAAAAAATTATTTTCCAGATTTTATGCTCATCTTCGAGAGAGAGCCACTATCCGATCACAATGATATCTCTGAAATCGTCCAAGACCCCCTTTGTACAGAGTTATGGCTCTTCGGAAATGCCTAGATTTTGAAGGTGAAAAATTGGTGGACGAGTTGTCTCATTTCTCTTCAATCGCAATCGTTGCGCGAGAGCGAGCCAGGATGAGGAGACAGCTTAGCAATCAACTGAAGAACGACGACTTGTTGAATTTCATCCATCCATCGAACCGCTATCGAGTCCGAGAATCTGTTAGGGGGTCGGGCCTGTGGTGGTGAGCAAAGGGGGTCGGGCCCATGGTGGTCGCTTATATCTCGCTTATTTGGAGGAATTGAGATCTCGCATCTGGCACGTATTATATAGAAGGGGTCTTCTGAACAATTACACGAAAAAATTTAAAATTCATATCTGAGGGTGTACTGTGCCTTTGAAGGCAGGGTTTGCGATGAGAACGACTTTTGAGCTCTCTTGATGAGAATGTAGATTTGGTCATCACAAAAGTAAAAATAAGTGGAAAAACCGGAAACTTGCGGGAAAAACGGTCAAAAACAAAGTATAACGGCTAATCACCGGTCCCCTAATTAACAAGATTTTCATTGATGCTTGCTTATCCGCCCATTATTTTGCTGCTAAAGTAGTCAGTAGGGTGCAGAAATGCTCAGAAATTTCTTTAGAAGCTAAATAAAAGTTGACAAAACATGCTTTTACACAAATCTCGATAATTGGGGGCGGGAGGACACCGATCCATAACTTGTTCCTGAGCTTTTTTTTCATTTTTCTACTTATTTTCACTTTAGTGATGGTCAAATCTACAATTCCATGGGGATAGCACAACAACCGATTTTATCGAGAACCCTGCCTTCAAGGGATCGCTATAAAAAAGTTTTTCGAGATCCCTTCACTCAGAAATTACTTTAGAAGCTAAATAAAAGTTGTCGAAACGGGCATTCATAGAAATCTTGATAGTCGGGGGCAGGAGGATCCCAAGCAGTACGTTGTCCTTGAGCGTTTTTTCTCCAATTTTCTACTTATTTTCACTTCTGTGATGGCCAGATCTATCTTTACATGAGGATAGCACAACAACCGAGGCTCCAGGGGCAGGTGCTGCTATCGATGTACTCCGCTTTCTCCTCCAAATAGTGCTGCACTAACTTTCGGACCGTTTTTTTTACTGAAGGCCATCCGTAATTTGATCGGTTGCCGTGAAGGCTCATTCATAGCTCGTCGCTTCGACTTGAAGTCGAAGCGACCAACAAAACTGCCGCGATTTAAAATTGCTGGACGACTTCGTCCACTGATTTCGAGTCGCTCGGGCGGTCGCAGTTTTGCGCAAAAAACACGGACAACTGCGGACAACACCGCAGGAATTAAAAAAAACATTTTTTTCTCGGTTTATGCTGATTCTTCCTGATTTTTTTGTGACTTTGGTGCCTTAATCTTCTAAATGAATTAGTCTTGCATAGTTTTCCAACAAAAACATGGTTTAAAAAGACGACGGGATGGAATTTGCTTGTACAGCGACATAAAACTTCAATTAACGTTAGTAATTGCCGAAAGCTCTGCATGAAATGTGATTTCTCGGTAGCCTTATTGAAGTTTCTCATCTCTATAATCGTAGATGTGTAAAAAATACTCGTTTTTCTCTTTCACATGCCGTCTTTCATGTGGGTGAGCTCTGACGTCCGCAATTGGGCGCCGAATACATCACGTCCTGACGAAAGATTACAGCCTAGTCGCTTCGACTAGACGAATCGCTTCCATCATGGAAGCGACGCGACTAGTCGAAGCGACCTAACAAAATCGAGCAGGTCGCTTCGACTAGCTATGAATAAGCCCAGTCGCTCGGCGATCGTGACTGAAACTGCAAACTGTTCCAACCCGTCGCGACTCAGTGCAAGATCTGTTGTCGCGACGGGTTTTGTACCTGTTGGCAGTGCCGCGACTAGTCGAAGCGACCAGCTATGAATGAGCCTTGAGGCAGAGGATTTTTATCATAATTTTATCTTGATTTTTCAGTTCCGTTTACTTGTTAGCTTATCGGTTTCCAAAGCGCGTTCATTGGACGTAAAAATAAATAAATGAATAAACCGATTTTATCGAGAACCCTGCTTTTAAGCAATAAACGGATTGTAAGAAAAAATTTTAACTCATGCAGCTGAGGCAGGCGTCGATTATTTTGAATTCTGTTTTACGCGACAAGGCGCCAATTGATCTCTATTTCATAAGAACGAGGTTAAGCGCGCCATATGATATCAAAGTCTGTTGATGTGGCCAGGCTAGCCAAACGGAACACACAGTCACCTATAACTAGCAGCGAAGGGGCAGATGTATTCGAAATTATTCGAATTCGAATGCTATTTTGAACAGTAGGCCTCGAATATAGAATAGATTCGGAAGACCTCTTTGCGAGGTCTGAATTTCGAATAATATTCGAATGCCAACGACTTTCGAGGGCCGAATATCGATTAGTATTTGAATGGTGCGATTCTATAAATTCCGCATTCGAGTATGTATTTGAATGGAAATTGTTCAAAATATTTGAATCGGATTAATCGAATGGCACAACTATTGTATACATTGGTGAATTTTCAGACATTTATACTGTCTCAGTACTTCTTTAATGAATGCTTGGTGATACCTGCTCGCGGCTCGTTTAGCCTAACTATGAATTCCCTTGAAGCCAACCTATATATCACAAGGTAACTTAGTATAATACAAAACCTGAAGGTCAGACAGGACCCGAACCTGCGTTGCATTGCTCCCCGGACGAGAGTATGTACAGTTGACCGCAATGTTAAAAGGACATGGTGCGGTTGCGTACTCGCACTAAAACTACGGTAGAATCTGGCATTTTGCCAGATTTCGTCATCGATCGGCGCCAACCGTCGTCTCTCAGCTCACAAGAGTATCAGCTGTGGCGCCGATCGATGACGAAATCTGGCAATGTGCCAGATTCTACCGTAGTTTTAGTGCGTCCGCAACCGCACCATGTCCTTTTAACATTGCGGTGAACTGTAGTGGTACAGTTTACCGCAATGTTAACCCATGAACACGTGTTCCACCGGTGGGACACCCTTTTTAAAATCGATTCTGTCACAAGAAACTACTTTCGAATATACATATGATCAATGTTTTGACCTACCCAAGACTTGAATAAAAACCTCGTGGTCCATCAGTAGGTCAAATGCAGCAACATATTTAGACTTTTCTAAAATCAGATGGGCGAAAGTAGAGCAAAAACTGCTGTAGAGTAACTTCAGAAGCGTCTAGTGATTTCTTTTTCCTTCTATTGCTAGCTTTTAGGTTGCTTAGTAGAAACCTATCGTTACAAACTCGTTAACTTTTTTGGAAGCGCTGCAGCTTATTTGACCCCGTTTTGGTTTTGAGTAACTGTTTTTCGATAACGAAATCGTCTCGGAAGCTCAAACTTTGATACTGTTCAATCATCCTTGCTAGCTACAATATAGACACAAAATAGTGCAAGCAATCACCCGTGGGACGCTATTCAATGAAATCTTTTGAGGACCCGTCTTTTGCAATTCGCTACTCTCTGTTGCTCCGTTGTTTACTTCGGACCCTAACTAATACTGTTTTGCCTAAAATACTCTTTCATTTTTGATTAACCTCATTTCTCACCGGGGACAACCACCGTGAACATGTTCATCCAATCGGACAACTAGTCCAGGCCAGAGAATAGTGTCACTGAAAGAAAACGTTATAGTGCGTTTCAAGCCGTTTCTTCGTAATTTTGGTAACACTTGGTGACCAACGAATTGTTTTGACTGGAAAACTCGGGAACGAAAATCATCGTGAACACTGCCTTTAAACAGTTAGAAAAAAATAATTGCCGAAGCAAACAAGAAAAAAAAGAAAAGAAAAACTGTAACTTACCCAGAAAATCAGCTGTTGTTGTCGATTGATAATGAAATCTGGCGTCTTCCACCGTAGTTTTATTGTGTGACCGCAACCGCACCATGTCCTTTTAACATTGGGTAAACTGTAAGACTTTCGCCCGGGAAACAATTCGATGCAGGTTCGAGACCTGCCTGACACCTAACTTTTGTTTTCGAGTCGGCTACCTTGTGATATCTGGTGATCATCTACCATGCCATAAAAAGACATAAAATATTCAAAAACGTCTTGATTATTCTATCTCTGTATGTCTCGACCAGGTGAAGCACACTGGTGGGACAAGTCCTAATCGAAGGTGCTCCTGTAAACGGCACATTGTACTCGAGTTCTATTAATTAAAGGATTGAACCTTGTTTGCCTAAAAGCCCCGAACTGCACTTCTTCAGGTGACTCACCTACACGAGGAATTCTGAAGAATGGCAAAAGCAAAGAGAAGGAGAAGAGGAAACATCTGGACGGCGAGGTCTTCAGCGAGGAGCGAGTCCCTGACATGCAACTAGGAAGTGGGTTAATGTACCATGACGATTCATTCATATAAGGAAGAGTGTCTGTGTGGTAATATGCCCCAGTGTAAGCTCAATGCTTTTCAGAATGTCGATACGTGCGGCTACATGACAATGTGAACTATGTAGCAGCGGGCATCATTTTACGGGGAGAAGGCTCCAACACGGAAGTTCTTCTAATTCAGGAAGCGAAGAAAAATTGCTACGGAAAGTGAGAGTATTTCAAAGTCAACGTTTAAATTTTTGTGCCTCGAAAATTCGCATCGCTCCAGGTGGTATATGCCGGCCGGTCGGGTCGAAGCCGGCGAAACCCTTGAAGACGCCGTCAAACGAGAGGTTCGAGAGGAGTCTGGATATGATTGTGACGTTGTAGAACTTCTGTCCCTAGAGGTGAAAAAGATTCTATGTGTGACCGCTGGCCACGCCTATCTCTGTGACTGTGAGGCTATATTCGTGACTATAAGTTTTTGACTGCTTGTAAGTTTTGGGCTTTTCATATTTCTACATAGAATATTGCAGGTCCAAGGAAGCGGGTGGTATCGATTTTCGTTCTTCTGTGAGATAGCAAGTGAGTACTGCGTCGATAAATTGAGATCTTTCATTCACAATCATCGTTTAAAAATCATGCGTAATGCGTAATGGTAATAATGCTTAAGCGCCAAAGAGCGGAGAGGCAAAAAGAGCCGAGAGTGGTCATGGTTCCTGGTGGGTGCCGTGTATTGGGGTCTGCAGAGTTGTAGTGACCGGCTAGTGGTCGCCGATCGTCAGACTTCCTGGCGACAAAAATGTTTCCGAACATTATCGTTGCGTTGTCTGTCGCTGATCGCTGGCGGTGACGTAGGTCAGTCGCGGCGTCAAAACACCCTGTGCTCCCCCTTGTCGCCTTTCACGCCGCGTCGGTCGTCATAATCACCCGTCGGGATAAATACTGTATCAGCCAGCGCTCTTTATCGTGGCGAGCAACGCCGCGACTTGAACCCTGCAGAACCCTTATCTCTTCGAAGTATAGACGGAAGGTGCGACAGCGCGGCAGGCTTTAGCTGTGTCAAAGACATGTATACTCTGTTTGAACAGAAGTGCACAAATCATGGTCCGCCCCTGGTCCTCTACTGGCCCTCTACTATGGCAATCGACGCGTTTTCGGCCGGTGACTCCATTTGCGATCGATACGTCACTGTCGCCACTGGAGACTCACCAAGTGGACGGCAGAGTGGCATAGTTGGAGGGCGATTGGCGGCAGTGACGTGTCGATCGCTTAAGAAATCTACAGAGTTCAAGTCGCGGCGTTGCTCGCAGCGACGAACGGTGCTGAGTGATGCAATATCGATTACATTGGGCGAAGGTGGCAACCGATGCGGCGTAAAAGGCGACGAGAGGGCACCGCAGAGTGTTTTGACGCCGCAACCGCCCAGCGCCACTGTCAGCCAGTGGCAGCCGACGCCGCGACAACAATGTACGAAAACATTTTTGTCGCCGCGTCAAGACTATCTCTCGCAATGTGTTTTAGAAATGTGTTTTAAGAAAAAAATTCTGAATTGAGCACAGAAACTCTTGAAAAGCTTACCAATTATAGGCGGAGAATTGAAAACGCAGCCGAATCAGGAATCTCTTGGTGCCCAGTGGTGGTCCGTGGACGAAGTCCTAGCGAAGAGACTTCCATTGAGGTTGATGTTATCCTTATTAGCACAGTGAACTTTGTAAGAGATAGATAGCAATTCCAGAGTAAAGGACTTTCTCCCTCTACTTGAGCAAGGCCTAGCCTACAGAGACGCAGAACATCGAACGGATATTCCACGGATTCTTCCGCTCAATATAAATATACCAGGATTATTTATAGAATTTATGATCATACGGCATAGTTTAGACGAGTAAGTGTTAGGTTCATATTACTCATGTCATGCTTGTAGTCGTTTTACAACATAGTGCAAGAGCTCTGTGGTCAGCCGCTGTCGACTAAGACAGTAAGGCGATAAGCAGCGCGTGCTGCAGCACGTCCGGAATCCAATCGCCTTAGGTTCGTTGAAACATCCGCCGCCGAGCGGCGCGAATGCATTCCTGTGATATTAAGTACATTCCTGTAATATTAATCATGTGGCAGAGTGCATTCCTGTGATATTAATCATGCGGCACGGCGCGATCGATACTATACTATTGCACTTCGCTACGGCGCTCGGAGGCTAAAGTATAACCGACGCCTCACTGTTGAGTGATGCAATGGTGCTATCTCGTAAATAGATTAGTTGTGCTCGTATACACTTCCTCAGTTGCGCACGTTTCCGCCATTGCGGTTTCGTCACGTCTCCCACATTCTCTTATTCCTTATCTGTGTGAGCTCCACAGCCTGCTCCTAACAACGGCTGGGAAGACAGAGAACCCATCGTCAAGCAGCGGCCACTTATGGTGAAAACGCTCGCTTTTGCTGTTCCGCGCTCCCCGAAGCCCCCGTCATAGTCGGTCGAAGGCCTGAATTAGCCATCCTCTCCCGTCCCTAGTGTGTCGGCTGCATGCCAGTCGATTTTGCAGGCGTACTCGAGCGCACTGCGGCCGGCTCAGTCCGGCCACATCGGGGAGATTTTTCGACCTCAGGGAGCAATGTATAACAGGCGTATCGGCCGGAACAGCCATGAACGTGCCCAGTCTGGCCACATCAGGAGCATTTTTTACATCTGACTCTCGTGATGTATGGTTTCTTTAATTTTTCGAACCGGCTAGCTACAGCCCATCAGCCGACTATGACGAGAGCCCAACGCTCCTCAACGCTGGGATATGTCCGGGCTCCATGACATTGCCCCTCGAATTCCTGCGCGTCACGGTTCGAAGTGTCGCGCGCGCAGCGAACGAGTTGGTGTAGAGGAATCTTCAGCACCTTATGCGAGGAAGTGATTGTTGCTCTATCAGAGTGCTATCGCAACGCGACACGATGTGGTGCACGGCGATGTGACCATCGCGTCGCTGTGCAATGCAGGGCGATGCAACCGAGGGCTCGAGTTGTTGAACTGAGCGTTTCCAGTACTTTTTGAGGCGGTCATGTCCGAACGCGCTGCGGCGGGATGGTGCGACGGGCCAGATCGATGTGAGAGGCTTCTATCGATCGCGTCGCAGTGCTCCGAAATGTTGTGTTTTCGCGGGTTTAGTCCGCGTCCGGGTTTAACCGCTTGGCTAATTTACCATTTGAGCTATCAGAGCGCGTCCCGTCCGCTCTAACATATGGTCTGCCGCTTAATGGCAGGATATAAGTCCACGCATTTCCACTAGTTTACCCGAGCGCCTAGGTAGCGCACCCTCAGCGCACTGCTAATCAAAAAGAGCCTATTGAATGTCATGGCAGAGATAGATTGTGACCGAGCTCAGCAGAATGTAAGTTGTGCGGCACATCTCGGCGAGCCGCAGCTCTTGCTTTCCACTGAATTCTCGTGGTGACAGGCTACGGTTGGCCGAGGAACTGGTGCATTCCTTTGTAAAATGATATCACCTCCTAGCTGAGCATGTATTTGCATGACGAGTCTTGTTTCAGATCTCGAACAGAAGTTCTTGTTCACAAAACGATTAAAGATGAACAAATGCTCACCGAAAATGATCAACCTTTCCCCACGGTTGAGTTCGGCTTTGAGTACTTCTTTGCCATGGTCGTGTCTAAGGTGTATAGGGTGAGTTTTTGAACTGTCCTGATCACATCCAGGGCTGGGCACGCGTCCCGGTTATTCTTAGGGGGTGCATATTATACTTGTTATCCGAAGGTAATTCCTCGGATAATGGATCGATTCGGATAATGCCATTTTAAATTTACCGGATATTGGTTCGATTCAGATAATGCGTTTTTTCAAATTTTCGGATATTGGATCGATTCAGATAATGCCATTTTTCCAATGATTCGGATACGGATATCCGTCGGATAATTTCGGATATTATCGGAACAAACCTCAGGCAACACACAAACACACACACATACACACATACACACTTACACACATACACACATACACACATACACACACATACACACATACACACATACACACATACACACGCACACACATACACACATACACACATATACATACATACACACATATATATATACATACATACACACATACACACATACACATACACACATACACACATACACACATACACACATACACACATACACACATACACATACGCACATACACACATACACACATACACACATACAAACATACATACATACACACATACACACATACACATACGCACATACACACACATACACACACATACACACATACAAACATACACACATACACATACACACATACACACATACACACATACACACACATACACACATACACACACACAACACACACATACACACATACACTTAAGCACATACACACATACACACATACACACACAACACACACACATACACACATACACATAAGCACATACACACATACACACATACACACATACACACACACATACATACACACACCTTCCTACATTTAACCTAAAATGAACCGATTTTTATCCGATTTTATCCGATTTCACGCAAATTTTATCCGTTTTATCCGGTTTTTATCCGATTTTTATCCGTTTTATCCGATTTTATCCGATTTTACGCCAATTTTATCCGTTTTATCCGGTTTTTATCCGAATTTTATCCGTTTTATCCGTTTTTATCCGATTTTATCCGAATTTTTGACCCTTCGGATAATGGTTCGATTCAGATAATGCCGATTTTGAATTTCCCGGATATTGGTTCGATTCAGATAATGCGCGTTTTCAAATTTTCGGATATAGGATTATCCGGATATAGGATAATCCGGTCGGATATCCGAAATGGAGTGATTCGGATACTAAGTATAGTGCATATTGGACGTTGCAGAGAGGGCAAAGGGGGTCCCTAAACTGAACATCAAAAAAAGAACGAAGTGCATGTTCTGTCGAATATCAGGAAAAAAATACACACCATTCTTCTGAGTTGCCATATCTACTTCTACTGATGTAGCGTCATGTTGCTTTGGTTCAACGTTCATTGATTACGCGGGTGGCTACCGATTCGAGGCAAAGATACAAAGACAGCGCCCAGGAAAGCTATCGTTCATGTTAAAAAAAAATTAGCTAAATGATGTATAGCCTATGTCGCTCATTTTGAGCCGGTCGAAGCAAGGCTTATCGGGCTTATCATGTCAAAATCTCCTTATCACTATTATATGTATTTTGCCATGACCAACCGCTCAGTTGCTTACTCCGCCCGGACGCATCCGAGCAGGCTAGGCTTTATTTCGACAGTTTAAAAGTACAGATTGCACAGTCAGTATCACAACCAGTCAATAGATTTTGATTCATGAGAATGTGAATTATGAAGAGAGCCAACTGTAAAAATTGAAGACTCCAAGTTACTATGAAAGAAGCGAATGACCGTGTCCTCCTCATTGAGAAGTACCCTGATCATAAAAACCAGAGTATTGTCCACCTTGAATGCCGTAATCTCTCTTGCCGTGTGATAAGGTGTTTGTCCGCAGCTGCACAGCGCGCACTGGAGTAGACGCGCACACTATATTAATTAAAAAATGTATTTTATTACATAACGGGGCGGAGAAAATGATTGAAACTAGAGTAAATTGAAGAAGGCAGAAATAGGATACTTTCAATGTATCCATTATGCAAATTTAATGTAAACAAACGAAGTTGGAGCGGAGTGAATTTTTTGGACTTCATAAGGTTCATTCAAATGAACCTAGTTGATTAAAAACACCAATAAACATAGAACTAAAAGCATTGAGAGAAAGAGGAGAATCAAGCAAACATTTCAATAGCAATAGGTTTAATATTCAATGTGGCTTAAGGTCCTTAAAACTCGTCTTGGTTTTGTCCCGGTTTTCGGGGTAAAACCGGGACGAGATTTAAGGTCCTTAAATCACATTAAAAATCTATCCTAATGAAACTAAAATGTTTGTCAGATTCTCTTCTTTCTCACAATATCCCTTGCTCTCTTTATAATGCTAAATTCGATCAACTAGGCTCGTTTGAATGAACCCTGTCTTGGCTAAATATTTACACCCGCTCTAACTTTGTTTATTTACATTAAATTTTTGAAATGGGTACATCCAGAATAGACTACCTTTACCTTCTTCCATTTCCTTCAGTTTCAAACTTTTTCTCCTCCCCGTTCTGTAATAAAATACATTTTCTATTAATATTGTGTGCGCGTCCACTCCCGTGTGCGCTGTGTAGCTGCGTACAAACACCGTATCGCACGGCAAGCCTAATCTTCAGGGGGTTGCGGCATTCTAGGAGGGTAAAACTCGGGTTTCCCACTACCTACGCATCACATGAATCCTAACGTTGTTCCACAACACAAAATAGTTCTGATTTCCACATTAGAACAACCAAACAGATTAACTAATCCTTCATAGGTTTATTAAAACATTCGACACAAAACATTAATTATCGCAATAGTAGTAGTTCTGTTGCTTGTAATTGTTCAATTGTTTTGTAATGAATTTTTTTTATAATTTGTCATAACTTGCCGTCTTGTTAACAAATTTTCCTCATGGGATTGTTTTGAAGTTTAGAAATTACACTACCTCTTTTGTTGACATTTTCGGAATTTTCTCTAGTCAGTGCTTTTTTTAAATTCTTGTTTATCGAAGTCAGGAAGTCAAAATCATGGCTGTTGTGCTTAACTTTCTTGGAAAATAGCCGATTTAGATTTTCCATAGGGGGGTGCCTAAAAATCACCGAGCTAAGGGGGTGCATATTCAGAATCGCCATGCCGGGACGTGTGCCCAGCCCTGATCACATCAGCGACGTGTTCTCCATGCCCACGTCAGCCAAGATGTCTCTCTAGGACCTGATTGGCTCATGTGATTTACAGATGCTACATGCTAACATCAGTTCTAATTTCAGCATCTTCTCGAAGAAGGAGGCAATGTTGTTTTGGCACCATCACATATTGTTCGAGTGAAATGTCATCCAAATCCCTTACAGTCACTGGCTCACGGATTGTCAGTTCGATTGTACTGTCAGCACAAGAAAAGCGCTACAAAGGCTGTTATTCGAAGTCCAAGGTGAAGCCATTCATCGAGCTGTAAGCTCTCGATTCGTGCCTAAATATAGTACATATGTATAACTTCAGATACCATTGGATCCCGGTGGAAAGCAAATCAATACGGGAGGAATTCTGTATGGAGAAGAATCAATATCGTCCTTCTCTAAGAATGATCTAGTCATCAATGTACGCAGTACATTTTGCTTTGAATGATTGTATATTATAGAGAACTCAAAGAGGCGTTTCTGCATCATTGGGGTTTTCTCGACTTGTTTGGGTTCATAACCTTTCTCACCCTCTCTCAGAAAACGTGTGCATATTGCTTATTAATAATTCAATGAATGATTTATTCTTGTCTTGACTGCATATGAAAATCTTTATTTGTATAGCTATGACAACGCTTTCATCTTTCTCGATGAATAGCACCGAAAACTTGACGGGGTACACAGATGCTTTGAAGGAAAGGTCCGGGAAGAAATTCGATTTCGGGATTTTCCGCTAAACGGAGCGCAGGCCACACAGAGCTTATCCCAGAAACGTGCGAAAACCACAGAAAAACAGTGTTCTCCGGGTTATTTCAGCTATCAAGTAGTCAGAAAAGTGTGCCCGTCGTCCATGTTTCCAACCATTGTCAATTCTTCCTTCACCGAGCGCGGCGGAAATCGTCGACCAGCAGCGCAATGAACAAACCTCCGAATGGGCTTCACCTATATAGTTCAGGTTGACCAATCTAGCCCATATTTTGGAAAGGTCCAAAGTGTCTTAACTTTGCTTTTGAAGGCAGTGTTCACGATGGAAAACCGTGTTCTAGTTTTCGATGGCTTTGAGTAGGTTTGTACAAGAAGTAAAGGTTAATCGGGGAAACTCCCCACAAAACTCCAATACCGGAGAAAAACTGTTTAAAGGCACAGAACACCCAGAAAATCATTTTTTAGTTTTTATGCTGATCTTGGAGAGAGTCATACGCTGATCACAGTGGTATCCTTGAAATCGTCCGAGACCCCTTATGAATAGAATTATGGCTCCTTAAAGATGCTTATGATTTTAGGGTGGAAAATTGTTGGACGAGTTGTCCCAGGCCTGCATTTCTCTTAAAGACAGTGTTCACGACAATCTTCGATTCTGAGATTAATCGCAAAATCGAATGTTTGTCCTCCGGGTGGAACCAAAATGACGAAGAAATTGAGGAAAACGCCCCAGAAGAGCACGAAAACCTTTACTCTCACCTCACCTCTTTACTCTCACTGGAACTGTTCGTTGTGACAATAAAGTCTTTTGTGAACCCATCTTTTGTAATTCGCTACTCTCTGTTGCTCTGTTCTTTCCTTCGGACCCGAACTAACATTGTTTTGCCTGAAATATTCTGCCATTTTCGAATAAGCCCATTTTTTACCGGTGACAACCATCATGAACATGTTCATCCAACCGGACAACTAGTCCAGGCCTGAGACTGATGTCACTGAATAATGACGTTTTAGTGCGTTTCTTCAGAATTTCGGTAACACTCGGTAGCCAACGCATTGTTTTGAGTGGAAACCCCGGGAACGAAAATCATCGTGAACACTGCCTTTGATTCGCTATCTTTGCGCGAGAGCGAGCTAGGGTAAGGACACTGTCCGGTAATGGACAGAAGAACAACACTTGTTGAGAATTCATCCATCCATCTAGCCGCTATCTAGTTCGGAAATCCAGCAGGGGTGTGGCCCGTGGTGGTGAGCGAAGGAGGTCGGGCCTGTGGTGATTGCTTATACCTCGCTTATTTGAAGGAAATGAGATCTCGCACTTGACACGTATTATATAGGAAGGGTTTACCACACAATCACATAAAAATCACAAAATTCATGTCTGAGGGTGTACTGTGCCTTTAGAGAAACTTCTGAAATATTCAATTACGCCTACTTGGTGTGTTTCGGGGGACTGCGGACAAAGCGTCGATACTAAAATCGCGAATTGTTTTGCGCTTGAAAATTTTCAAAGGCAGCGTTCACGATGATCATCCTCATTGACTTTCCAAAGTTAAATGATAAGCGAGAAAGATCCTAGGCTCCCAGTGTCGAAAGAACGGTGGAAAACGAGCAAGGAGCTGCAAAATGACGCCTGCAAATAAGCGTTTTGGTGCCCCAGACACGCCCCGTGCCCCAAATCCGCCCCTCGAAAGGAACAAATGAAGACTCAGATTATAGGAATGATCAAGTGAAGGAAGTGCTGATAAGTGAGCTGTTTGCTTCATTGCACTAGTAGGTATCATCCTTCTAGCGGTCAACTCCTCCACGCTAAAAAATCAACGTAAACAAGAGAGGGCCTATTTTCGCTCGAAAACGCGTCTCCCGTGTCCTTTTCAAGCGTGCCTTGCTATATAGGACACCAGACCTTCCGTAAACCGCGGAGATATCGGAAGTGAAATTTATCGTGAACACTGCCTTTAATGGTAAGTGACTGTGTTTTCTGTGCCTTGTGCCGAAAACTCTTTAAAAATAAGATGGGTCAATGCACATGCTTGGGTTGTTCGGGTGTGAGAATCTTTCGCAATAAAGAATATTCTATGAAAATCGGCTACTGTTCTTCTGGCAAAACGAACACAGGACAACTGTTTTATGACGTGGGTTGGACGATGCAATGGGTCGGCTGGTGCACGAGATTTTTACGCACTTCGTGACTGTTTTTCTTTGTACTTCCGTTCTTAAACTTTTTAGAGGGACTCAAAGCTTACGTTTTTGCCAAAAAACACACACACACGTACACAAAAGGAGAAAATGTGCGAACGCGTGAATTCTGCGAGTCTTCGAGTTGATCTTCATCTTCTGGGATTTCATTAGGATGGCAAGTTGGACTTTTCTGAACATTTAAGAATAATACGTAGAAAGACGCAAGCTCGAACGTTTCAGATTTTTAAAAGTCTTTGCACGGAAGATGAGGAGATTCTGTTGAAGGCACACAAAACGTATGTCAGACCGATGACCCAAACTTGAACAACAGTGCTCTGTCCGTCTAAAAAGAAGGATATGGCACTGATTGAAAAAGTTCAAAACAATTACACAAAAACTGTTCATCCGTGCATTTGGATTTACATATTCGAGGATACCCCCCCCTAACGTGAGTATGAAACAACTCCATGAAACTGAGTAGCTTGGAATCGCGTCGAAAAGTGAGAGATGTGTGTATGGTGTTCAAGATGATATCAAGGATCATGAAAGTTGATGGTTCGCAATTCTAAATTCACGAACTCGTGGTAATTCAGTGGAAATTCCTATAGAAAACCAAGATTGGATCTTAGAGCCTTCAGCTTTACTTGTTGAGCGGACTCTGCATACGTGTCCTCAAAGGCACAGGACACCCAAAAAATTACTTTTCAGATTTCATGCTTATCTTGGAGAGAGTCACCTGTGGTATCTATGAAATCGTCCAAGACCCCCTTCGAACAGAGTAATGGCTCTTCAAAGATGCCTAGATTTTAAGGGGGAAAATTGGTGGACGAGTTGTTTTAGGCCTATATTTCTCTTCATTCTCAATCCTTGCGCGAAAGCAAGCCAGGATAAGGAGATAGCCCAGCAATGGACTGAAGAACGACGACTTATTACAATTCATCCATCCATCGAGCCGCTATCGAGTTCAAAAATCTGTTAGGGGGCCGGGCGTGTGGTGGTGAGCGAAGGGGCCGGGCCTGTGGTGGTCGCTTATATCTCGCTTGTTTGGAGGAAATGAGATCTGGCATTTGGCACGTGTTATACAGGAGGGGTCTTCTACACAATTGAATGAAAATCTCAAAATTCATATCTGAGGGTGTACTGTGCCTTTAAAGGCAGGCAAAGGCAATTCGTTTTTCTGTTTTTCCGTCTATCTCGAAAACGGTCCCATGCTGATTTCAATGATGTATCTGGAATCGTACAAGACCCCCTGGAAACGGAGTTATGGCCCCTCGAAATTCAGCTAGGAAAGCATTTTTGACGAGTTGTCCGAGGCTTGTAACTCCCGTTTTTTGAGTCCCCTGTTGAGGACAGAACAGAGATGCAGACCCGATTGAGAGCAAACGGTTGGCAGCTGGTCAACCTCACTGAGTTCCACTCCCAGCAGAATTCAGAGGGAAAAGAGTCAGTTCCCCTGCAAATTGATTCGCCACAGTGGAAAGTCGCGCGTGTGAGTGCGCAGCGGCTAGCGTGGGCTCGCGTTAGTGGCTACAGAACCGTGTTCCAACAGCTTAGAGTCCATGTAATCGTAAGTGCTAGCAAGGAATGGACGCTGTGCAAGCTCTGCTCTAACCCCTTGCCTGTGAGCATGCCAGTCCTGAAGCAGGACATAGTGCTTCATCAAAACAGAGAGCTCAGCGTGATCTAGATGCTTTGATTCCAATGCGCTGCGTCCAAACATGAACTCGACCTCATTGGGTAGGTGAGGATAAACGCAAGAAGTTGCACGGAGCTTCCCACGATATCCTGGCTTGATATGAGGGCAAGTGTTTTTCTTCGACGGAATCATTATCAAAAACCTTATTTTAATGACTGCGTGGGCTAGACGAGTATGACTCATTTCTTAATTTGGTACCCGTCAGACTTGTGGTGGAGTCAATCTTCTTGCCAGAATCATGGCCGAAAAGAAGGTGGAGTGTGATGGAGCTGCTCTCAAGCTGGAAGCCACGACATCATCTGCTGACCTTGTTTCAGAAGGCTCCAGAAGACACATGGTCAAACCAGAAAGTTCACACAAACTTCCCACAGAATGCCGTACGCGTGATTGGACATCCGAATGCGTACGTAGCGTTGTGGTATCGGCATGGAAAACCCGTTATGGGAAAAGCATGGAACGACTGCGGAGTCGTACAGGTGGGAGTACAACCTATCCCCGATTTTTTCAGCCATGTTTTGAAGAAAAGGGGCCAGCCCCACGCTGATGATAAGCATCGTCAAGGGCTTATGTGCTAGAGACGCCACAGAGCTTAACTATACGAGGGCCTCTAACCTTTTCCATACTCATGAAATCTTCATTTCAGTGCGCATTTGCAATAGACAACAGGGTATTTGTTGGAACAGAAGTGGGAGGTGGAACCATCCAGCTGTTAATATTTGAAGGGACCCATGTTCAAAACCAGTTCTATTACGAGTGGATTTTGTGGTCAACGTGGAAGGTGCGATGCCAATTTCTTTTATTTGAAAAAGACATAGTTCATATTCTCAACATGGTGACCCTCTCTCAGGCAAGTAGTAAGGAGTTACCAGTTGTTAGAGAGTTGGTTCGGTGCGGCTCAGCGACACCGATTTTTTGGAAAGAGAAAGGCGCACTTGGCAATTACGACATCGAGGCTCAGAAGGCAGACTTCGTACTCGATAATAAGTTCTTTGAGGTACAGATTTCTGGTTTTCAATAGCCTTTTAGCGACTAGATTTTTGCAGGAGGGATTCCAATCATTATGCCATGCTTCTACATGTACTTTTGCCTTTAGGTGACGGATGTCTCTTCGCTTGCTAACATGCTCGTGCTGGTTCGAAACGTAGGAGGAGGTCCACCAGGTTGTTCGTGTCCGCAGTGTGCGGTGAGATATCGCTCGACTACAAAATACATTATCACTCTGGAAGTTCCAAAGGAAGAAAATCACCTCAATTTTCGAATAAGTTCTTGGAGATGAGCAGCACATACATATAGTTCCCCCATATCCATAAAAACATGATCAGTGTTCTCTGAACAAGAGGAAAACTGAATCTGTTCTATTGCAGCTCGAGAACAAGGCATCGAAAAAGCCTTTAATGGTGAACGATTGGGGCGACTTCTGCTGTGGAAACCCATGGCCAATAGATAAGTAAGGAGAGACATTCATTTTACGAAATTAGAGCCGGCCAGTGTAAGTAAGCAGCGGAGGAGTCGGTGTTGTTCAAATATCTTTGCCGAACGTGACAATTCGTCATGCCCGACTGCTACATACGTTGTCTACAGTCGACATGGATCCTAATGATACTTTGCGTTCCCTATTGAAGTTTGGAGCAAACTCGGTGCTATATGCCATAGCGGCTCTATCCTAGCCTGGGGGCCACCCAATGATTTATTCATATAAATGAACAAAAATTTTGATAAAAGTTGCTTCATACCGCTATAAATCATTGTTACCATTAAACTCTATTTATCGCCGATCCCTGGATGGGGGAAGCCGCGAGGCCGCCATGATTGCTTTATCATGAAAGTAGAGCGGTCGTTTCTAACAAGCACGCTCATGCCGATCATTTTTTCCGCAGGGTTCCCGTAACCCTCCTTTAAAATTTTTCCAAGTGTCAGCATGGTTATGAGCACATCTTAATAGCCAACAAACATGTTTGCACAATTTCGACCTCCTCAGCCACTCCCCAGTGGCTTCTCGAGGAGAGCGGTGTGTGAATGAATGCATACCGCTCCTCCGCTCTTTTATACCCCGCATGTTATGAGCGTGTGTTTACATTCGTTATCATGTTTTGTTCAAGAATGGTTACGGTAGCCCTGCGGAAAAAGTGATCGGCATGGGCGTGCTTTTTCGTTTCTATGAAAACACAATGGTAGAATTGCTTGATTCCTTAGCTTCATTAAGGTTAGATATTCGTTAGATATTGAAGCTATACTGCGTTGAGATAGATGTAAAATCCCTTTATCCGCAACGTTTCGGGTCTTAGA
Organism: Aplectana chamaeleonis; assembly: GCA_029168955.1. Taxonomy (NCBI): domain Eukaryota; kingdom Metazoa; phylum Nematoda; class Chromadorea; order Rhabditida; family Cosmocercidae; genus Aplectana; species Aplectana chamaeleonis. The sequence goes on from JAPDOI010000108.1 coordinate 1,762,955, forward strand.
CCCTTCTTCAGACGGCTATAAACTTATGTATGTAGCAAAGAAAGATGCGGAGGCGGTAGGAACGTACTGGTGGGAAGGAGGGGGAGAAGAGAGTTCTCGCCGATGACCGACTCGCGACCCACAAGGACTGAAAAATGACCAATGCCCATGAGTAGGAATGGTGTATAGATGGCGGTGGTGTTCAGTCCTATCACGCTCTAATCTGTGTGTGATGTTAGCAGCCTCAGTGCCTCTCTCATTTCCTCCCTGTTGTTCATGGGGGGAAGGTGTCTCTTTATCTCTATGGCCTCTCTAATCTTCCTTTCAGCTGTGTCCGATATATTCCTGTGCACGATTTCGAAACTCATGCTCGGTATGTCTCCGAAGGTATGATAAGATGTCCTGTGCCTTGAGAACGCGCTGTTCGGGTAAGATTGGGGAGCCCGTAGCGCTCTCATGTGCTCATCAAGGCGATATCGTAAGGGCCTTCCAGTTTCTCCAATGTAGAACTGTCCACATGCCTCACATCGTACCCTGTAAACCACGTTCTGCATCTCACAGATTTTCGTGTTCCCTGTGCAGTAGGTACATCCGCTCCTTCTGCAACGATCTTCATAAGGGCGAGACGACGTGAGTAGCTGGCGGAGGGTGGGAGGGGACGGAAGACGAGACGAAGGGAAGGGCTGATCTACGGGCCGCCACGTTGACATCTTTGGCGAACGATTCGTTAACAAAGGGGATGGTTAGTGCAGTATTGGACAGAGGGTGACGGTATGGTCGCCAGGTGTGAATGTTGCTCTGCATATAACCGTTTTCATTCAATATTGCTGCCAACTGACTCTCCATCTCCTCCTTTTTATGGGTTGATAGGCTCCTCGCTGTATATACCAAATTCTTGACCACATTGTTTTTCATGAATGAGGGGTGACAGCTACGCGAATGGATTAGCACGTTTTTCGATGCAGGTTTCGTGTACCATGCAGTCTGAACCTGATGATCCGAAATCCTTATTCGTGTGTTCAGGAACGGTAGGTACTCGTCCGATCCGGGTTCTTCAGCTGTCAACTTTATTGAATCATGGCGTGAGTTCAGATTCGATAGAACACTACGGAGCGCTCCTTGTTCCTTTGCTGCAATGAATATGTCAATGAATATGACGACATATTCATTGCAGCAAAGGAACAAGGAGCGCTCCGTAGTGTTCTATCGAATCTGAACTCACGCCATGATTCAATAAAGTTGACAGCTGAAGAACCCGGATCGGACGAGTACCTACCGTTCCTGAACACACGAATAAGGATTTCGGATCATCAGGTTCAGACTGCATGGTACACGAAACCTGCATCGAAAAACGTGCTAATCCATTCGCGTAGCTGTCACCCCTCATTCATGAAAAACAATGTGGTCAAGAATTTGGTATATACAGCGAGGAGCCTATCAACCCATAAAAAGGAGGAGGTGGAGAGTCAGTTGGCAGCAATATTGAATGAAAACGGTTATGCAGAGCAACATTCACACCTGGCGACCATACCGTCACCCTCTGTCCAATACTGCACTAACCATCCCCTTTGTTAACGAATCGTTCGCCAAAGATGTCAACGTGGCGGTCCGTAGATCAGCCCTTCCCCTTCGTCTCGTCTTCCGTCCCCCTCCCACCCTCCGCCAGCTACTCACGTCGTCTCGCCCTTATGAAGATCGTTGCAGAAGGAGCGGATGTACCTACTATACTTTGACCGAATCGAATGATTCGAAAAATCATTCGATTGAAAAAGTCGACTTCGAATTATTCGAAAAGTCGAATATTCGAAAAAGGCAAATTCCCGAATCATTCGAAAAGTCGAATATTCGAAAAGTTTAAAATCCCGAATTATTCGAGAAGTCGAATATTCGAAAACGTCAAAATTCCGAATTATTCGAAAAGTCGAATATTCGAAAAGTTCAAAATCCCGAATTATTCGAAAAGTCGAATATTCGTAAAGTGTAAAATCCTGAATTATTCGAAAGTCGAATATTCGAAAATTTACGGAAACATTCGAATGAATTCGATAGTCGACTATTTCGAATAAATTGATTTTCCAAAACATTCCATTGACCCACGAGCCGGTTGCGCGCCAAGGATCACACACCTATGATTTGCGCACACTGACGCAAATCATAGGTGTGTTCCGAAATCAAGGTGGAGCGAAACTATCAATGATGACTCACTCATGTGGCACGCGACTCGAAAGCATAGGTTCGTTGGAGTGGAGACAGTATTCCGAGAGGTGAAGGTTGTTTAGAATACCTGGGTGGGGCATTGTGAATGTTCCCTATAGACTTGCAACTTCAAAATTTGACGTTTCCTTAATCCTCTTTTTCTTGCATTCAATATATTTTTATTTTTATTCATTAATTTTTAAACATTTTTACGTTAGATGAACTCCTTTAGAAACTCACTATTCTTAATCAAATGATCTGCCTAGTTCATGGGAAAATTTCCTTCAAGCTGTTTTGGAGTCAAAATTTTCCCGAAAATCTTTCCAAGCGAATTTTGAAAAACTACAAATTTTTAGCTCACAACATTTTTGCCCTACAAGATGGATCTCTGAACGGAGCTGTTCCCAGAATCTTCATGAATTTTGCGTCGAATACCGTTTTCAATGTGAGAGAATTACGTTTCAAATCTCTCAGCCGATTTCACTTTATGAAATAACGTTTTTTTCGCCAAAGGCAATCATTTTTTCATCCATAACTTTTTTACCCTAGAAGATAGCGCTTCGGAGAAGACTGCTTCCAAAATCCCCATAAAAATCTACATTGAACAGCGTTTTCACTTTCTTAAAATACGTTTTCCGCTCTTCGAGCCGATTTCAGTTTATAAAGAACATTTTTTCGCCTGAAATTATCGGCTTTTCGTCCATAACTTTTTTGTGCTTTGAGATAGACCTTTGGTGAAGGTTGTTTTCGGAATCCCTATGGAATTCTACGTCGACTGATGTTTCCAGTTTAGAAAAATATTCTCTCGATCCATCAGCCTGATTCATTTTACGAAACATTGGTTTTTCGCCTATAACTCTTTAACCGTTGAACTTAGGGGTGAAGGTAGTTTTTGAAACCTACGTAAAACTCTGCGTGGAATGGTATATCGGGTTCTTTACTTTGCTTGCCCCATAAGCCAGCCAGGTCGATGAAGCCGAGCTCCATAGTCATCTTCATAGGGTGCTCTAGCCTCTATGCTTTAAATAAGAGACGCAGAATTCTGCTGGATCCAACAACGGGACTCGGCTCCATCGAACTGGCTGGCTTATGGAGCAAGCAAAATTAGGAACCCCATATATCAATCAACGCAGAATTTCACGTAGATTTCAAAAACATTAATACCAGGACTCCATCTTGAACGCTTAAAGAGTTATGAGCGAAAATCCGGTGTTTCGTAAAATAAGTTAGGCTGAAGGATTGAGAGAATATTTTTCCAAACTGTAAACATCATTCGACGTAGGACTTTATGGGATTCCAAGAACAACCTTCACAAAAGATCTATCTCTAAGCACAAAAAAGTTACGTATGGAAAACCGGCAATGACACCCATCAAATCTTGAAAATGACTTGCATGAGTGTTGGGTCACTTTCATTCTTTTTCGAGGCGTTTCACCGGTTGTCAGCGGTTTTCCCAATGGTGAAGGTTCCCCCCTTCATCTGCCCAGCGGTGAAGTTTGGTGGAGTACATGGCTCCACCCAACGAAGCTATGCTCGGAAGGAGTCCTCACCATAAGGCGGCGTTCAGAGCTCATTCGCGGCGCCACGCGAAAACTGTGAACGTCGCCCAAGGCCTAGTCCGTACTTGCGTCGCGGCTACGGTGTCGCGTTGTAGGAACCTGTACAACCCGCCGCAGCCAGCGCAGTACTCAGTCACGCCTAGCATTGACAGTCATCGCGCGCGGCTAATCCCGTGCGAGCTGCTATGCGCGGCGGTGTCTCATCTGTGTCGCGGCCAATTTACACCTTTCCACAATGTGCGCGCTGTTTAGCGCCAGCTGGGGTGGCATGCATGAACGCTTATGAGGAGGTCAGGGAGCCGCTCCGCGTTCTACGTGCAAAGCGTCAAGCCAGAGATTACCCGAAGAACATGCCGTCCCCATTGTTCAACCTCACGACGCACGATGAACTCCTCGCCCACCTGTTTTTGTTCAAATTTGAATCCTGCTTACCTCCTACCTTTTTTTTAACTTGTTCCTGATACATAGTTAATAAATCTTTTAATGATTTTCCAGTTTGGTTCTAGGAGTTTGCAGAAATCCAGCTGTTTTAGATAAGGATTGATTCGAAAAACAGCTGTTAGGCGGCGGGTTCGCTGTGCGTGGTGAGGTCGCGTCCCGACGTCAAGGGGACGGCAAGTTTTTTGGGTCACCTCTGGCTCGACGCTTCGCACGTAGAACGCGGAGCGGCTCCCTACCCCTCATAAGCGCTCATGCATGCCACCCTTGAACCGTGTGTCGAGCCGTCGTGCACTGCACTACGACACCGTGACGCAAGCGACAGACATCCGCCCTGGGAGGCAGGAATACCCTCGATGCCCTAGCAGCTCGCAGGGAGGAGCTTGGCCTGCGTTGCGGCTCGTTGCTGATGGCCATCACCGCATCGATTACCAGGTGCCCGGGCTGGGGCCGGAACACCACACAGCCACCCGTACACCTCTTATCAAAACGAGCCGCAACGCAGGCCAAGCTGCGGCTTTTGAAATGAACATACCCTCGATGCCCGAGAAGCTCGCAGGGCCAACGCAGGCCCTGCAAGCTTCTCGGGCATCGAGGGTATGTTAATTTCAATTTTTTTTGAAGGTAACGACCATCGGCCATTTGAAGGTTTTTATTTTCCCGAGTACTACCATGGGTTTCTTCGTGATTTCGATCATTTCAAATTCTCTTTTTTTCATGATTTTTTCATGCAATGCGCTATTCCTTGTCCAAGTGATGTTCGCATTGATATTGATAAAAAGAAACGCTCCATTTGAGAATAAAAATCGCGAAAATAGAAAAAATGACAATAAATTTCACAAAAACTGGCGCTATTCCACTTTTTGAAATTCAGTTGAAACTGTTCGCTCGGGACTGCTGCCAGGATTAAATTGGGTGGTCAACCCAAATATGAGATTTGTTGGGCGATTTTCAAAAGAGTGTGCAAGGTCACACCAAAACGTCTATATCTTCATCGGTAGCTAAATGTGCTGGATTTATGTAGGCGCAACCTTGCCTAGAATGGGTCTTTTTGAGTGCTGATCAAGATGTAATTCACCATCGGCTCAAGATTTTTCGTGGATCGCGAATTTTTTCGGTGTATAAAAAGTCACTCAGCCAGAATGGGTGATCAGTGTCTTGAAAGCCTGAATAGATAGAATTTCAGTCCACTCTACAACTGAACAAAATCATCTCACACACAGCTTAACCAATTAAAAAGGGGTAGGAGTAGTTAGTAGAGTGTTCCAGTTCTGCTTTGACTTGCAAAATAAATTTGCGATCTCGTATTTTATTAAAAACATATTTAATTCTTTCATACATCTGATCGTCTTCGCCTTTGCCATTCACTTCATCGCCTCCACTCTTCTCTACTGCCTTATACCCCTTCCCTCCACACTTGCGCAGCTCAGACCCCCGGCGTAAATATCCACACCCCGCGCCGTACCCTGGGCAGGACGAAAACAAAGTCCAGCTCCAAGTTAAGCACCCACAAATGAACCTATTTTAGATTACAGAACATTAGGCCCTATCATTGAGAGGAGATGAAGCTGCACTCTACCAAGAATATAATATGTGCATTCGGTAGTGGGCGCAATATTGCGTCAACTCTATTTGCAGGCGATCATGTCGCTGAGGACTCTCTGTTGCGGCGACGCCGTCGCACACGCGACGAAGTATGCACAACGCCTGAGGACTCTCTGTCGCGGTAACCCCGTTGCACCCGCGACGACCCCGTCGTTTTTGCGGCGACCCATTCGCACCCGCGACGAAGTTTGCACTAGGCCTAAACGCGGCACGCGCGGGAGGAGCGGTGAACTATGAAACATCTCACCGCGTGGCACGCGCGAGAAACAACTATCCTCTGGTTCCGAGCCAGATTTACTCTGTTTCCTCGCGCACTTATGCGGGGCGAGGGTAGAGACAGCGAGAAATTGTGGGGAGAAGGAGACGCAGCAAACGCACGCAGACGCACGCGACGAACGGAACCAAATCACACTCGAAAACAGAGGATATGAAATCTCCGGCGCCACCGCGCGGGTTAAAGGTGGACCTTAACTCTGACATGCACAGAAATTTCTGGTTTGCACTTGCGTATACGGTACCGTAAGATAGTCTCATAATTCTCAAAGGCAGTGTTCACGATAAAACTCGTTCTCGAGGTTTTAGTGCGGAACACCAAGTTGGCAGATGCTGGAGGGGATATGGTCGAAGAAAGCAGCGAAAACGGGCCACAAATCGATAAAAAACGGCTTCGAAATTTATCCAAGTGCGCCTACCTACCCCGGTCCGTTAGAAATCGTTATTCTAGCTTATTCTAAACATTTTCCTTGGCTGTTTTTTCAATATTAGTTACCTCGCGACCAAAGAAGCCCATTTTGGGTCGAACTCGAGTGCGATATTCATCGTGAACTCTGCCTGCAATGTTGGAGTGGACCTAAACAGAGAAGGAAGTATTGATTGAAATGGCGAAAACGTTATGGCTGTTCGGGTGGTACCGCTATGGCAGCGCTGAATGGGCGGCTCGCGCGTCTCGCGCGGTGAGAACTTTCTTAGTCCACCGCGCTTCCAGCGCGTCACGCACGTGCCGCGCTTGCGGCGAGGACTGTGAAAGATGCCTAAGGGGTCGTTTGTACTCCCGCCGCCGAGCGACACGGCACAGTGCATTTCTGTAAGGCGTCGTTTATACTTCCGCCGCTGAGCGGTGCGGCGAAGTGCAACTCTGTAGTATCGATCGTGCCGCGCCGCGTGATCGATATTGTAGGATTCCCCTCCCCCGCCCCGCCCGGCGGCGGAAGTATAAACCACGCCTAAGACGACGGCGGGTTTCAATAGTTTATTTGTGAAACAGGTGCCCGAGTTATTGTTTTGTACTTACTTCCTATCGGAATTAAATAATGAGAAGCAGTTGTTTGCATTATTTGCCGCACAAACCTAATAATTCGTATATTTTTTTGATAAAGACAACCGTCCCGTGAATAGTTTGTTTGCTTCCCTATTCGAAAGTTAGGTTCAATCCCAAAAGAAAGATAGAATATGCTAGCTGAAGTAATACACCTTTTCTTCTGAAAAGTAGTGGGAATGACAAAATATTTTTTTGACCTACTCGAAAAGTCGAATGAAAAAAATTCGAAAAATCATTCGACAGTCGATTGAAAAAGTCGACTTTTTATTCGAAAAGTCGGATATTCGAAAAGTTCAAAATCCCGAATTATTCGAAAAGTCGAATATTCGAAAAGCTTCAAATCCCGAATTATTCGAAAATTCGAATATTCGAAAAGTTCAAATTCCCGAATTATTCGAAAAGTCGAATATTCGAAAAGTCCAAAATCCCGAATTATTCGAAAAGTCGAATATTCGAAAACTTCAAAATCCCGAATTATTCGAAAAGTCGAATATTCGAAAACTCCAGAATTCCGAATTATTCGAAAAGTCGAATATTCGAAAAAAGTCTGAAAATGTAAAAGTATAGTACCTACTGCACAGGGAACACGAAAATCTGTGAGATGCAGAACGTGGTTTACAGGGTACGATGTGAGGCATGTGGACAGTTCTATATTGGAGAAACTGGAAGGCCCTTACGATATCGCCTTGATGAGCACATGAGAGCGCTACGGGCTCCCCAATCTTACCCGAACAGCGCGTTCTCAAGGCACAGGACATCTTATCATACCTTCGGAGACATACCGAGCATGAGTTTCGAAATCGTGCACAGGAATATATCGGACACAGCTGAAAGGAAGATTAGAGAGGCCATAGAGATAAAGAGACACCTTCCCCCCATGAACAACAGGGAGGAAATGAGAGAGGCACTGAGGCTGCTAACATCACACACAGATTAGAGCGTGATAGGACTGAACACCACCGCCATCTATACACCATTCCTACTCATGGGCATTGGTCATTTTTCAGTCCTTGTGGGTCGCGAGTCGGTCATCGGCGAGAACTCTCTTCTCCCCCTCCTTCCCACCAGTACGTTCCTACCGCCTCCGCATCTTTCTTTGCTACATACATAATTTTATAGCCGTCTGAAGAAGGGTCTAAGACCCGAAAGGTTGCGGATAAAGGGATTTTACATCTATCTCAACGCAGTATAGCTTCAATATCTAACAACGGTAGATATGGAGAAACAACCGCTCCGCTCCCAAGATAGCGAGATAATATCTACAACGCGCCACAAAATTATAAAATTCAAACCGCAGATTCTTTTCACAGTAACCCAATGGACATGATAAGAGTATTGAAAACAATTCCATTCATTTATCGTCATGATGAAGTGCTGGTCGGTGGAATGATGTCGTGTTCCGTGTAAGGAATTCATTCCAGTTTTCATGAAATAAGGTTTCGTATGAGCGTGCGGTACACTAAGGAATTTCACACCGAGGTACTCGTCAAGTTGGAAGACTTGCAGCTTTCCCCAACTGCTGCATAGGATAGCCCGTTAGGCCCTTATGGGTGAAGCTCTGGATTCTATCGGAGCTTGACCTACTTCAGTTTTTGCCCAATTTCCTGCGCTTCAACGCTTCCCAACTGTTGCTCTCGACAACACTCACCAATCAGTCATGTAGAACCACGTTCCGCAAGTATCGGAGTGAATTCCGCCCGAGGAGCATGATATCATTCCACCAACCCACATTTTATTGCGAATGTAAATGGGATGCAGATGTGTTCCTTCAGTCTTATCATGTCTATTGGGTTACGGTGGATGAAATCTGCGGTTTGAGTTTTATAATTCTGTCAACGCGCCTTCCTGGAGATACAAACCATAAATGCCATCGTTCTCGGAGCCCTATTTCGGTCCGCGATTGCAGACTACAGCTGTTGCATCATGCGCAACGTGATAATCGTGCTGGGAGAAAGGTGAATCGTGGCGCTCTCGGACAGTGCTGGAGTCTGTTCCCACGGAAGAAAAAGTGGAGGCTCGACGCAATTGGGCGCAAGATCGTTCAATTAATAGTCACAACGCTCACCCTTTAACGCTACCTGCGGTCGGCTTCCTCTTCCACGGTCATAATCCAAATCACACTTACAGTCGGCACGGGTTGACTGATACAGACGATTATAGTTGAATTGCCAACGGCACAGAATTCTCACGGTAAACACAATTGATGATACCCAATTGATAAAGGGTAGGGTATAAAAAATGAAGAGCGGTGTGTTACATTAATTACATTAGGCCGTCTTCCTACAGAGGTAGGCGGCTGAGGCCCCGGTCATAGTTGGTGCTATTTGCTTCTGCATCCCCCCCCCCGCACCCCCAACACCCCCGCACCGCCCAACACTACCCCGGTCGATACGTATGTTTAAAATGATGGAGTGAGGTTGAGAAAATCACTCGATGCATCCAACTAGATATGACGATGATTACGTGGCCAACAGGATTGCACCTGTTCAGAGAAATAGTGAAGGCGAGTATGGTGAAGTCACGGAGGTAGCAGTAAGGTTAGCTTTCTAGTGATACGCAATGTTTTATCATCGACCCACCCACCCGGTGATTTTCTCATCCGCCGTCATCCACGTATTGCATGGATATCGACCGCGTCGGATACATTGAGTGATTTTCTCAACCTCACTCCATCATTTTAAACATACGTATCGACCGGGGGGTGCGGGGGGGTGTGAATACCGGTATGGAGCTTCGGGGGTCGGACCTGCTCCGCGCGCGGTCGCGGCGCGGCTCAGCTAATCACGATCATTTCAGCCCCATCGCATCTCTCATTCGCGAAACGAATGAGGAATCAACAAGTGCTAATGGTAATACAACTAGTTACATTGAAACAATGACAAACAAACAAAACAAAAAATTACAAAGGGAGATTAACATTAGTGTTTAAAATGGCATGTTCGTTAAGCTGCACGTGTTGTGTTCATTCACGGCGTAACGCGCCAATATTACGCCGTTTTTTCTATTTTCTCCGCTATTTTGGGCCGCGGATGATTCAAGTATTGGTGGCATCTTTCCTGCGATTTCTTTGGGTGCAAAGCTAGTTGGTGACAGCCACTCACGTTTCAGACATGAAAATGAAACACGATAGATTTAGCCTCCACGCAGGGGATTTCCTCCCCTGAGCGACGGTGCAGCCGCAGGCTGCATCGTCCACATAGGGTTCTAACTGATTTCCACCCCCGAAATATCCGATACACGATAGATTCAGCCTCCACGCAGGGGATTTCCTCCCCTGAGTGACGGTGCAGCCGCAGGCTGCACCGTCCACATCGGGTTCTAACTGATTTCCACCCCCGAAATACCCGATACACGATAGATTTAGCCTCCACGCAGGGGATTTCCTCTCCTGAGCGACGGTGCAGCCGCAGGCTGCACCGTCCACATAGGGTTCTAACTGATTTCCACCCCCGAAATACCCGATACACGATAGATTTGGCCTCCACGCAGGGGATTTCCTCCCCTGAGCGACGGTGCAGCCGCAGGCTGCACCGTCCACATAGGGTTCTAACTGATTTCCACCCCCGAAATACCCGATACACGATAGATTTAGCCTCCACGCAGGGGATTTCCTCCCCTGAGCGACGGTGCAGCCGCAGGCTGCACCGTCCACATAGGGTTCTAACTGATTTCCACCTCCTGAAATACCCGATACACGATAGATTTAGCCTCCACGCAGGGGATTTCCTCCCCTGAGCGCGGTGCAGCCGCAGGCTGCACCGTCCACATAGGGTTCTAACTGATTTCCACCCCCGAAATACCCGATACACGATAGATTTAGCCTCCACGCAGGGGATTTCCTCCCCTGAGCGACGGTGCAGCCGCAGGCTGCACCGTCCACATAGGGTTCTAACTGATTTCCACCCCCGAAATACCCGATACACGATAGATTTAGTCTCCACGCAGGGGATTTCCTCCCCTGAGCGACGGTGCAGCCGCAGGCTGCACCGTCCACATAGGGTTCTAACTGATTTCCACCTCCTGAAATACCCGATACACGATAGATTTAGCCTCCACGCAGGGGATTTCCTCCCCTGAGCGACGGTGCAGCCGCAGGCTGCACCGTCCACATAGGGTTCTAACTGATTTCCACCTCCTGAAATACCCGAAACACGATAGATTTAGCCTTCACGCAGGGGATTTCCTCCCCTGAGCGACGGTGCAGCCGCAGGCTGCACCGTCCACATAGGGTTCTAACTGATTTCCACCCCCGAAATACCCGATACACGATAGATTTAGCCTCCACGCAGGGGATTTCCTCCCCTGAGCGACGGTGCAGCCGCAGGCTGCACCGTCCACATAGGGTTCTAACTGATTTCCACCCCCGATATACCCGATACACGATAGATTTAGTCTCCACGCAGGGAATTTCCTCCCCTGAGCGACGGTGCAGCCGCAGGCTGCACCGTCCACATAGGGTTCTAACTGATTTCCACCCCCGAAATACCCGATACACGATAGATTTAGCCTCCACGCAGGGGATTTCCTCCCCTGAGCGACGGTGCAGCCGCAGGCTGCACCGTCCACATAGGGTTCTAACTGATTTCCACCTCCTGAAATACCCGATACACGATAGATTTAGCCTCCACGCAGGGGATTTCCTCACCTGAGCGACGGTGCAGCCGCAGGCTGCACCGTCTACATAGGGTTCTAGCTGATTTCCACCCCCGAAATACCCGATACACGATAGATTTAGCCTCCACGCAGGGGATTTCCTCCCCTGAGTGACGGTGCAGCCGCAGGCTGCACCGTCCACATAGACCTTTGTGAAGCATGGTCTCACATTGTATGTTCTTCCGGTGACGCCTTGGAACGCTTGTGCTCATTTTTTTCATTCACATTCGGTTTTTGTACCATGTTCATGAGATTGCATGTATTAAACAGCTCAACGTTCAGGTTATATTCATGTGTGACTCGTTTTTACTCGTTTGAAAGCATCCAAGTTATAAAATTTAATAAATAATCGGCGTTCTGGTGGCTATTGACGGTTTTTGAGTAGATTGCTCTCAAAATAATACTCTGCTCAATTTCGTATACGAAATCATCTCATATGTTGACATTGCTGACGATTGGTCCACTGCCGAGAGCCTTTGTGCCGAGGGATTGCTGCCGAGCCGTGTTCAGCGCATATCCGCAACGCGACCGCGCGCGGAGCAGGTCCGACCCCGAAGCTCCCTACTCGCACTCGGGGGGTGTTGGGGGTGCGGGGGTGCGGGGGTGCGGGGGGGAGCAGGGGATACACCGAGTGATTTTCTCAGCTTCACCTCACCATGTTGTTCATACGTATCGACCGGGTGGGTGTTGGGGGTGTTGGGGGGGTGTTGGGGGTGCGGGGGTGCGGGGAGATACACCGAGTGATTTTTGCATCCCATTTCCAATGCATTCTGTGTGTATCGACCGGGCTGGAGGCGTCGGCTCATCCAACTATGACCGGGGCCTGAAGCTCTAAACAGACTAGGGAGTAGGGAAGCAGCCTCACCGGTGATACAGCTATCAATATATCGGGCCCTGAATATTGAAAACTCTGGAAATAAAAGTTTCCACATTTTCGTGAGAATTTAGTGCCGTTGGCAAATTATAAGTTTGTGGCTGATACTCTGTGTTCCTTATTGTGTGTGGGCGCAAACTTCTCAGGTACTCAGGACGACGGCCGGCGAACCTTTCCCAGCTGGCCCGCGGTCTCCGTCCTCCGGCCGCCCGCTTTTGGTTCGCCGGCCAGCCGTATGTCGAACAAGCACGCTCATGCCGATCATTTTTTTGCGCAGGGCTAGCGTAACCTCCTTTAAAAATTTTCCAAGTGTCAGCTTGGTTATGAGCAAGCACATCGTAATAGCCAACAAACATTTTTGCACAATTTCGACCTCGACAGACACTACCAGTGGCTTCTCGAGGAGAGCGGTGTGTGAATGAATGCATACCGCTCCTCTGCTCTTTTATACTCCGCATGTTATGAGCGTGTGTTATCGTTCGTTATCATGTTCTGTTCAGGCCCCGGTCATAGTTGGATGAGCCGACGCCTCCAGCCCGGTCGATACACACAGAATGCATTGGAAATGGGATGCAAAAATCACTCGGTGTATCCCCCGCACCCCCAACACCCCCAACACCCACCCGGTCGATACGTATGAACAACATGGTGAGGTGAAGCTGAGAAAATCACTCGGTGTATCCCCCCGCTCCCCTCCGCACCCCCCAACACCCCCCCCCCGCACCCCCCGGTCGATACGTATGTTTAAAATGATGGAGTGAGGTTGAGAAAATCACTCAATGTATCCGACGCGGTCGATATCCATGCAATACGTGGATGAGAAAATCACCGGGTGGGCGGGTCGAAGATAAAACATTGTGTATCACTAGAAAGCTAACCTTACTGCTACCTTCGTGACTTCACCATACTCGCCTTCACTATTTCTCTGAACAGGTGCAATCCTGTTGGCCACGTAATCATCGTCATATCTAGTTGGATGCATCGAGTGATTTTCTCAACCTCACTCCATCATTTTAAACATACGTATCGACCGGGGTGGTGTTGGGGGGGTGTTGGGGGGTGCGGGGGGGTGTTGGGGGGTGCGGGGGGGTGCGGGGGGGGATGCAGATGCAAATAGCACCAACTATGACCGGGGCCTCAAGAATGGTTGCGGTAGCCCTGCGGAAAAATGATCGGCATGGGCGTGCTTTTGTATGTCGACGGCCCGCCGACCTTTACCAGATGGCCCGCGATCATTGTGTTATTGTTAACCTCAAGCATGTCATACCGGCCCCACGGCGGAGAAACGCCCCGCCTCGGTCCGCCGTAGTCTGCGGTGAGGAACCACACTCCCCGAAAAGCACGCCCATGCCAATCATTTTTTCCGCAGGGCTACCGTAACCATTCTTGAACAAAACATGATAACGAATGTAAACACACGCTCATAACATGCGGGGTATAAAAGAGTGGAGGAGCGGCATGCATTCGTTCGCACACCGCTCTCCTCGAGAAGCCACTGGGGAGTGGCTGGGGAGGTCGAAGTTGTGCAAACATGTTTGTTGGCTATTAGGATGTGCTCATAACCAAGCTGACACTTGGAAAATTTTTAAAGGAGGGCTACGGTAGCCCTGCGGAAAAAATGATCGGCATGAGCGTGCTTGTCCCTCCCCGCGGATCACGGCAAAAACCGCCACCCCCCACAGCCGTGGAGATACCCCTATCCCCTCAGCGGTCAAAAATATGCTGGCCTCCGGAGAGTGACTCGAAGTCACCTTCCAGGACCGCCATTAGAATGCCGATTGAAGACTCTAGTGAGATGAGGCGCCTTTTATACCGGCTGTGCACGTGATAACCACGTCACGACGTGATCAGTCGTGATCACTATCAATTGTCTTTCAAACCGGCCGAATTGAAGATGGCGTGGCGTATTTTGTGGCTCGCGGGCGAGCCAATATCCGCGCTGCGTGTGCGTCGCATGCAGCATGGTTCGCAGCTGGTCGGCACCCTCGAAATGTGGGGCGCCGGCCGTCGTTTTCGGCATAGAGGTTCGCTGGCCGTCGCCCTGAGTACCTGAGTTGGTCCTCACATTTTATAACATGCGTGCACCGAGTTTGCGCCCATATACAATAAGGAACGCAAAGTATCAGTGCAATCCGTGCCGACTGTACCTGTTCTGGTTTCCTTTCGGATTAGACGGCCAACTTTGAGTTTTTGGTTTGTGCTTTCTTCCGCTTATGCTCGGTTCATAAATCTGACTTGTTGCGAGAACAAACTAGACGCAAAATTATCTAACTGTTTTGCTTTGCTACGGATTAGTATGATTTGGAAATGAAACATTTGTGAGAAGCTCGTTAAAAGAAGTGAAATGTCTTATGCTACTGATTTGGCATGGGAATAAACTCGAAAGAAGCCCTAAAAACTCAGTGAAATGATTCATCGTTGCTTTGGCTGTGCACTTGTTTACTAAACAACAAAAATTGAGTGTGAGATTGAAAAACCAAATCACGCACATCTTACTAAGCACACACATTTATTCGTGTGACTGCAATTCTCTTAGTTGACAACATTCGCATAGACACATTACGTGATGTTATTTCCACTTTCATTAATTGATAGTCAATCGGAAGCGAACGCGTCAAATAATTTAGTGATGCTTGAAAATAAATATTTCTGAATGATTGAGGTGGGAGACGCAACATAGTTTTCCAAAGACCTGAGACTTGTTAACCTAAACTGCAAGCGTTAGGTTGATTTCAGAAGAGATGTGCGTGATTTGGTTTTTCAATCTCACACTCAATTTTTGTTGTTTAGTAAAGAAGTGCGCAGCCAAATCATTGATGAATCATTTCACTGAGTTTTTAGCGCTTCTTTCGAGTTTATTCCCATGCCAAATCAGTAGCATAATACATTTCACTTCTTTTTACGAGTTTCTCACAAATATTTCATTTCCAAATCATACTAATCCGTAGCAAAGCAAAACAGTTAGATAATTTCACTTTATTTTAGCAAAAGTTTCCTTTCAAAGGCACATTACACCCTCAGATATGACTTTCGTATGTCCATGCAGTTGTGTAATAGACCCCTCTTGCATAACACCTGCCCACCCCTTCTAGCACCACCACAGTTCACACCCTTTTTCATGGTTCCCGAACCCAATAACGACTAGATGAACGGTTGAATCACAACCGCGTTTTCGATTTTCACTCCCTTGCCTGTCCTCCCGGTTGGGTCGAACACACGATCCCTAACACTTGGCATACTCGCAGTTGGGTCCCGCCCTCTTTTCCCGGCGCTTGGCGCTTTTTAAGTCGAGTTTCACACACTTTCCCCGGCGCTTGGCGCACTTCCAGTTGGGTCCCGCACGCTTTCCTCGGCGCTTGGCGTACCCAAAGTTGGGTCCCGCACACTTTCTCCGGCGCTCGGCGCTTTTTATTTGGGGTCCCGCACAGGTTCCCCGTCGCACACTTTTAGTTGGGTCGCGAACACGTTCCCCAGCGCTTGGCGCACTTTGGTTGGGTCCCGCACACGTTCTGTGGGGTTTGGCACACTTCCAGTTGGGCACCGCGTACGTTCCCCGGCGCTCAGAACAGCTCTAGTTGGGTCCCGCATACGCTTCCCGGCGCTTGGCGCACTTCTACTTGGGTCCTGACCCGTACTCCGGCTCTTGGCGCACGTCTAGTCTGGTTCCGAACACGTTTCTGGCGCTTGGCGTACTTCTAGTTGGGTCCCGAACACGTTCCCCGGCGCTCAGCACTGTTCTAGTTGGGTCCCGCATACGTTGCCCGGCGCTTGGCGCACTTCCACTTGGGTCCTGCACACGTTCCCCAGCGCTTGGCGCACCTCAACTTGGGTCCTGCACACGTTCCCCGGCGCTTGGCGCACTTGAAGCTGGGTGCCGCACATGTTCCTGGCGCTCGGCGCACTTGTAGTTGTGTCCCGCACACGTTGCCCAGCGCTTGGCGCACTTCTACTTGGGTCCTGCACACGTTACCCGGCGCTTGGCGCACTTCTGTTTGGGTCCCGCACACGATTCCCGTCGCTTGGCGCACTTCTACTTGGGTTCTGCACACGTTCTCCGGCGCTTGGCGCACTTCTACTTGGGTTCTGCACACGTTCTCCGGCGCTTGGCGCACTTCTGTTTGAGTCCCGCATACGTTGCCCAGCGCTTGCCGCACTTCTACTTGGATTCTGCACACGTTCTCCGGCTCTTGGCGCACTTCTAGATGGGCCCGCACACGTTCTCCGGCACTTGGCGCACTTCTAGTTGGGTCCCGCATAAGTAGCTCGTTGCTTGGTGCACTTCTACTTTGGTCCTGCACACGTTCCCCGGCGCTTGGCGCACCTTTATTTGGGTCCTGCACACGTTCTTCGGCGCTTGGCGCACTCATAGCTGGGTTCCGCACACGTTCCCGAAGCTTCGCGCACTTCTAGATGCGTCCCGCAATAAACGGTGTGCATACGGTTCCTGATGGACGAGAAGCAGACCTACCCTAAGGCCCCGGTCAGACTTCGTCGAAAAACCTGCTGAGTCCGACTGAGTCCGGTTGCCCCCAGCGCCAACCAACTCCTCTGCGAAACACGCAATTGATAGTGACGATTATCACCTCAGCTGTGAATCGGAACGTGTTTGGTGGCTAATTTTTCATGTTTTCAACATGTCTGAAACTGATTTCCGTATCAGCAGTACGTGGGGCAGAGCACAGACGGCGAGAGTCAAGATGCGGCGGGACTCGGCAGGTCGCAGTCGGCCGAAAAAAGGGCACCCAAATCATGTGAAAAACACCTATATCGACCGGATGGGGTGAGGATGATTTCGGTGGGACTCAGTGGGACTCAGTAGGACTCAGTCGGACTCAGTCGGTGCATTGGCCCCGCCACTTGTACGCATGAGAAATATCAGTATCGACCAGGGGGATTGCGGTGGGCATCAGACGGTCGCAGTCGGACTCAGTGGGTTGATTTTTTTACACCCGTCTTCCACGAATTCGATGCGTATCGACCCGGTGGGACTCAGTAGATCCACCGACTATGACCCGGGCCTAACCCTTGCAATCAATTCACTCTTATCACAATACCACTCCATTTCTCTCAGTTGGCCAACCATGTTTTTATCATTCAAAGTTTCACCGGACTGACACACACACACACACACACACACACACACACACACACACACACACACACACACACACACACACACACACACACACACACACACACACACACACACACACACACACACACACACACACACACACACACACACACACACACACACACACACACACACACACACACACACACACACACACACACACACACACACACACACACACACACACACACACACACACACACACACACACACACACACACACACACACACACACACACACACACACACACACACATACAACACACACACACACACACACACACACACACACACACCACACACACACACACACACACACACACACAGCACACACACACACACACAGACACACACACAGACACACAAACACAGACACAGACACACAGACACAGACACACACACAGACACACAGACACATAGACACAGACACAGACACACAGACACAGACACACAGACACAGACACAGACACACAGACACGTAGACACAGACACAGACACACAGACACAGACACAGACACACAGACACAGACACAGATACACAGACACACAGCCTCACTCACAGACACACATGGACACGTATACATACAGATACACAGACACACATGCACACACATACACACACACACACAGACACAGACACACAGACACAGACACACAGACACAGACACAGACACAGATACACAGACACACAGCCTCACACACAGACACAGACACACAGACACACACAGACACACACAGACACACACAGACACACACACACACACACACATACACACACACACACACATTTTAAAATTCACAAATTTTTCCATATCTCGAGAACCACAAAGCGGATTTTTCTAAAATTTGGGCAGTGTTAAGAACCTTTACTGCTCTACATTTTGTGAAAATGCCAAGTTCGGAACTATCTTCCAAACCGAGATTCTTTAACGAGGGGTTTGCGCAGAAGCAATCCTTTTCCAAATCAGGTGCGCGCTTCGCGCGCACCACAATACCGTGCGGTACCGATTGCCAAGAAGCCAAAACATGTTTTTCAACTTCCACTTGAGAGTTTGAGTCGGTCGGTATGATATAGAAATGCAATTGATATTATAAGTTCATGCTCTAGCAACAATCGGTACCGCACGGTATTTGGAGTTTACATGAGAACAAATACTAGTCGCTTTCAGGCCCATTATGAAAGCTCTGAATCGTTCTCTCAAGACTCCTCGAGGTCCGCAGGAACAGTTTGTAGCCTTGTGGTACAGGCATGGTAAGCCCTGTATGGGACGAGCTTGGAATAGCGGAGGCAAAATAGATGCTTCATTTGTTGAGTACGTTCGGGGAGTTCGATGTTTAATCGTCCTTGACAATTTTCTTCAAAACCCTTTACTTCAGCTCTGGACATGAGTTCACAGGCCGTGTGATCGGATCAATGCAGATGCTCGTGGAGCTACCAGCAACTGCGGCAGGATTTGAATACTGCTGGCTTCCATACGAACAGGTTTGTCATAAAAAGCTAATCACATTTCATTCTGTTTTCTCAGTGAAAGTCCACTACTGCTCTTTAGGCCTCACGCTATATTGACAAAGACTTTGCACCTGTTCATTTAAGTTATGTTGCACCGTGCGTCGTTCAAGTTGATTCATTCGAACAACTAGGTAACTGCAAGATAGCACTAAATTTAGCTCTAGTTTCTGCGAAAAATCTGGAGACAATCTCTGTTCAGGATCAGTAAATTTGAAGAAGGAACACGTCGAAGTTGCTTTTGAAGGTCGCGTCATCGCATTGGATGGACCGAAAATACAGAAGCTTTTGGTAATTCGCAAGTAACCAAGTTACTACAAAGAGAAAAAAAAGACATTCTTTGCAGGTATTGTGCAGAAAAGATCGTGACGACACTATGACAATTTAATAGAATGAATAAGTGCACTCCTCAAACGATAAATCTTTAACGATACGCCTTAATCATCACCCCTCCCCTCCTAGTTCTCTTGTGTGACCCCACATTCGTTGTGTTGGAACGGGCATTACTTCACATAACGATCTCGCTCGCGCTGTCCATACTAGAGTTTACAAAAGCATACAATCGTTGATTCATGTATTTGGCGATTTTAATGAATGCTTTGTCCATTTTTCATGTTGTTGCTCCTTGAAGAAATAAATGCTAATCGAAGTCTTGACAAAATGCTGGAGTGGTACACCCCACCGTCCAAGTTCGAACCGACGAAATACCAACAGAAGTGAGGCGACAGTACTGTAACACCTAGAACAAAATGTTCAAGCCTGTAGGAAGAACTTAAATGAAACTTCTAGGCAAGCATTCATGAACGCAAACCAATAGTCACACCTGAGTTTGCCTCTGGGAAATTACATGGTATTTTCACCGCGAATCCAGCTGCAACCCATTATTTGCCTTTCATGTCTACTTGAAATTTAACATGCAGAGCCGACGTGTTAGTCAACCGAAAACAATTTGATTTGATTTGATTTATTACACAGTAGAAGCATGTAAAAGACAAACAACAAACGAAACACGTAAACGGCAAGTTAAAGAGACTAGGAATGGTAGGACACTAATAAGGCATGGATTGAATAAACTGACTACAAGGCATACACCGGCACCATGAAGGAATGAGATCTCATAAACATCGCTCCAGGAAAAATAAGTACCATAACCTAACTTTATGAGGCGGTTCTAATGGTATACTGCTCATTTCTCTAACTTCAGTGTGAGTGGGTGACCTCTCTGTGCGGGTTGCGCGCGGTAAGTTATCAAAACCAAATCTAGGTGCGCGCTTCGTGCGCACCATAATTTGCTAACTCATACATTAACATGAAACTAATTAAAAACACAACGAATCACGCTACGTAGATGTACCCAATTGTGTACGGAGCCAACATGAGCAAAACTACATTTATTAAATTGACAATGGACACTGTCGCAATATACTTTGGAACGCGGGACCTTTACATGTATACTGTCTTGGGTGACATGTTGAGTAAGAAAACAGTCAAGCAGTGGATAAGTGGTCCACGATGGCTTCGCGTCGAGTCAAATGTTCCTCGTGACAAGAACGATAGTTAAGTGCGCCAGAACGGGGTTGCAGTAATCTCATTCGAGTTGGCTCTAGAATTACGAGTGCGAGTAGGGAGCTTCGGGGGTCGGACCTGCTCCGCGCGCGGTCGCGTCGCGGACATGCGCTAAACACGGCTCGACAGCAATCCCTCGGCACAAAGGCTCTCAGCAGTGGAGCAATCGTCAGCAATGTCAACATATGAGATGATTTTGTATACGAAGTTGAGCAGAGTATTATCTTGAGAGCAATTTACTCAAAAATCGTCAATGGCCACTAGAACGCCGATTATTTATTAGATTCTATAACTTGGATGCTTTCAAACGAGTAAAAACGAATCACACATGAATATAACCTGAACGTTGAGCTGTTTAATACATGCAGTCTCATGAACATGATAGAAAAACCGGATGTGAATAAAGAAATGAGCACAAGCGTTCCAAGGCTCCCGCATGACGTTCGACGTAACAAAGAAAGCGTATTAGATGTAAATTTGTCACACAACAGCAGCAATCAATATGAAAACTACTTGCCATATCGGACTAGACCGTTAAATTAACCAGAAAATGGGGGAAATCGAATAATTGCTCCCAACCATCCTGCAGAATACTCATAATCCGGTGCACTTTTTCGTTTTGGAGTTTATTTTTCCGAATACCAAGTTTTTGAAATACAATTGAAATTCGCTTTTTTCCCTTGAGAATAGACCAACACCGGAAGAACATACAATGTGAGGCCATGCTTCACAAAGGGGTGCTGCTTTGCAGCTTAGCCACTCTATCACAGGATCTTCCGTCAATCCCCTGCGTGTAGGCTAAATCTATCGTGTATCGGGTATTTCGCGGGTGGAAATCAAGTTGAACCCTGTAAGGACTGTGCAGCCTGCGGCTGCACCGTCACTCAGGGGAGGAAATCCCCGCGTGGAGGCTAAATCTATCGTGTATCGGGTATTTCGGGGTTGGAAATCAATTTGAACCCTATGTGGACGGTGCAGTCTGCGGCTGCACCGTCGCTCAGGGGAGGAAATCCCCTGCGCGGAGGCTAAATCTATCGTGTATCGGGTATTTCGGGGGTGGAAATCAATTTGAACCCTATGTGGACGGTGCAGTCTGCGGCTGCACCGTCGCTCAGGGGAGGAAATCCCCTGCGCGGAGGCTAAATCTATCGTGTATCGGGTATTTCGGGGGTGGAAATCAGTTTGAACCCTATGTGGACGGTGCAGTCTGCGGCTGCACCGCCGCTTAGGGAGGAAATCCCCTGCGCGGAGGCTAAATCTATCGTGTATCGGGTATTTCGGGGGTGGAAATCAGTTTGAACCCTATGTGGACGGTGCAGTCTGCGGCTGCGCCGCCGCTTAGGGAGGAAATCCCCTGCGCGGAGGCTAAATCTATCGTGTATCGGGTATTTCGGGGGTGGAAATCAGTTTGAACCCTGTGTGGACGGTGCAGCCTGCGGCTGCACCGTCGCTCAGGGGAGGAAATCCCCGCGTGGAGGCTAAATCTATCGTGTATCGGGTATTTCGGGGTTGGAAATCAATTTGAACCCTATGTGGACGGCGCAGCCTGCGGCTGCACCGTTGCTCAGGGGAGCTAATCCCCTGCGTAGAATCTAAATCTATCGCGTACCGGGTAATTCGGGGGTGAAAATCAGTTTGAACCCTGTGTGGACGGTGCCGCCTGCGGCTGCACCGTTGCTCAGCGGAGGGAATCCCCTGCGTAGAGGCTAAATCTATCGTGTATCGGGTATTTCCGGGGTGGGAAACAGTTTGAACCCTGTGTGGACGGTGCCGCCTGCGGCTGCACCGCCGCTCAGGGGAGGAAATCCCCTGCGTAGAGGCTAAATCTATCGCGTATCGGGTAATTCGGGGGTGGAAATCAGTTTGAACCCTGTGTGGACGGTGCAGCCTGCAGCTGCACCGTCGCTCAGGGGAGGAAATCCCCGCGTGGGGGCTAAATCTATCGTGTATCGGGTATTTCGGGGTTGGAAATCAATTTGAATCCTATGTGGACGGCGCAGCCTGCGGCTGCACCGTTGCTCAGCGGAGGGAATCCCCTGCGTAGAGGCTAAATCTATCGTGTATCGGGTATTTCGGGGTTGGAAATCAATTTGAATCCTATGTGGACGGCGCAGCCTGCGGCTGCACCGTTGCTCAGCGGAGGGAATCCCCTGCGTAGAGGCTAAATCTATCGTGTATCGGGTATTTCGGGGTTGGAAATCAATTTGAATCCTATGTGGACGGCGCAGCCTGCGGCTGCACCGTTGCTCAGCGGAGGGAATCCCCTGCGTAGAGGCTAAATCTATCGTGTATCGGGTATTTGCGGGGTGGGAAACAGTTTGAACCCTGTGTGGACGGGGCAGCCTGCGGCTGCACCGCCGCTCAGGGAGGAAATCCTGCGTAGAGGCTAAATCTATCGTGCATCGGGTATTTCGGGGTTGGAAATCAATTTGAATCCTATGTGGACGGCGCAGCCTGCGGCTGCACCGTTGCTCAGCGGAGGGAATCCCCTGCGTAGAGGCTAAATCTATCGTGTATCGGGTATTTCGGGGTTGGAAATCAATTTGAATCCTATGTGGACGGCGCAGCCTGCGGCTGCACCGTTGCTCAGCGGAGGGAATCCCCTGCGTAGAGGCTAAATCTATCGTTTATCGGGTATTTCCGGGGTGGGAAACAGTTTGAACCCTGTGTGGACGGTGCCGCCTGCGGCTGCACCGCCGCTCAGGGGAGGAAATCCCCTGCGTAGAGGCTAAATCTATCGCGTATCGGGTAATTCGGGGGTGGAAATCAGTTTGAACCCTGTGTGGACGGTGCAGTCACAGGCTGCACCGTTGCTCAGCGGAGGGAATCCCCTGCGTAGAGGCTAAATCTATCGTGTATCGGGTATTTCCGGGGTGGGAAACAGTTTGAACCCTGTGTGGACGGTGCCGCCTGCGGCTGCACCGCCGCTCAGGGGAGGAAATCCCCTGCGTAGAGGCTAAATCTATCGCGTATCGGGTAATTCGGGGGTGGAAATCAGTTTGAACCCTGTGTGGACGGTGCAGTCACAGGCTGCACCGTTGCTCAGCGGAGGAATCCTGCGTAGAGGCTAAATCTATCGTGTATCGGGTATTTCCGGGGTGGGAAACAGTTTGAACCCTGTGTGGACGGTGCCGCCTGCGGCTGCACCGCCGCTCAGGGGAGGAAATCCCCTGCGTAGAGGCTAAATCTATCGCGTATCGGGTAATTCGGGGGTGGAAATCAGTTTGAACCCTGTGTGGACGGTGCAGTCACAGGCTGCACCGTTGCTCAGCGGAGGGAATCCCCTGCGTAGAGGCTAAATCTATCGTGTATCGGGTATTTCCGGGGTGGAAACAGTTTGAACCCTGTGTGGACGGTGCCGCCTGCGGCTGCACCGCCGCTCAGGGAGAAATCCCCTGCGTAGAGGCTAAATCTATCGCGTATCGGGTAATTCGGGGTGGAAATCAGTTTGAACCCTGTGTGGACGGTGCAGTCACAGGCTGCACCGTTGCTCAGCGGAGGGAATCCCCTGCGTAGAGGCTAAATCTATCGTGTATCGGGTATTTCCGGGGTGGGAAACAGTTTGAACCCTGTGTGGACGGTGCCGCCTGCGGCTGCACCGCCGCTCAGGGAGGAAATCTCCTGCGCGGAGGCTAAATCTATCGTGTATCGGGTATTTCGGGGGTGGAAATCAGTTTGAGCCCTGTGTGGACGGTGCAGTCACAGGCTGCACCGTCGCTCAGGGGAGGAAATCCCCGCGTGGGGGCTAAATCTATCGTGTATCGGGTATTTCGGGGTTGGAAATCAATTTGAACCCTATGTGGACGGTGCAGTCTGCGGCTGCACCGCCGCTTAGAGAGGAAATCCCCTGCGCGGAGGCTAAATCTATCGTGTATCGGGTATTTTGGGGGTGGAAATCAGTTTGAACCCTGTGTGGACGGTGCAGTCTGCGGCTGCACCGTCGCTCAGGGGAGGAAATCCCGTAGAGGCTAAATCTATCGCGTATCGGGTAATTCGGGGGTGGAAATCAGTTTGAACTCTGTGTGGACGGTGCAGTCACAGGCTGCACCGTCGCTCAGGGAAGGAAATCCCCGCGTGGGGGCTAAATCTATCGTGTATCGGGTATTTCGGGGTTGGAAATCAATTTGAACCCTATGTGGACGGTGCAGTCTGCGGCTGCACCGCCGCTTAGAGAGGAAATCCCCTGCGCGGAGGCTAAATCTATCGTGTATCGGGTATTTTGGGGGGTGGAAATCAGTTTGAACCCTGTGTGGACGGCGAAGCCTGCGGCTGCACCGTTGCTCAGGGGAGCAAATCCCCTGCGTAGAGGCTAAATCTATCGCGTACCGGGTAATTCGGGGGTGAAAATCAGTTTGAACCCTGTGTGGACGGTGCCGCCTGCGGCTGCACCGTCGCTCAGGGGAGGAAATCCCCTGAGTAGAGGCTAAATCTATCGTGTATCGGGTATTTCGGGGTTGGAAATCAATTTGAATCCCATGTGGACGGCGCAGCCTGCGACTGCACCGTTGCTCAGCGGAGGGAACCCCCTGCGTAGAGGCTAAATCTATCGTGTATCGGGTATTTCCGGGGTGGGAAACAGTTTGAACCCTGTGTGGACGGTGCCGCCTGCGGCTGCACCGCCGCTCAGGGGAGGAAATCCCCGCGTGGGGGCTAAATCTATCGTGTATCGGGTATTTCGGGGTTGGAAATCAATTTGAACCCTGTGTGGACGGTGCAGTCACAGGCTGCACCGTCGCTCAGGGGAGGAAATCCCCGCGTGGGGGCTAAATCTATCGTGTATCGGGTATTTCGGGGTTGGAAATCAATTTGAATCCTATGTGGACGGCGCAGCCTGCGGCTGCACCGTTGCTCAGCGGAGGGAATCCCCTGCGTAGAGGCTAAATCTATCGTGTATCGGGTATTTCGGGGTTGGAAATCAATTTGAATCCTATGTGGACGGCGCAGCCTGCGGCTGCACCGTTGCTCAGCGGAGGAAATCCCCGCGTGGGGGCTAAATCTATCGTGTATCGGGTATTTCGGGGTTGGAAATCAATTTGAACCCTGTGTGGACGGTGCAGTCACAGGCTGCACCGTCGCTCAGGGGAGGAAATCCCCGCGTGGGGGCTAAATCTATCGTGTATCGGGTATTTCCGGAGTGGGAAACAGTTTGAACCCTGTGTGGACGGCGCAGCCTGCGGCTGCACCGCCGCTCAGGGGAGGAAATCCCCTGCGTAGAGGCTAAATCTATCGTGTATCGGGTATTTCGGGGTTGGAAATCAATTTGAATCCTATGTGGACGGCGCAGCCTGCGGCTGCACCGTTGCTCAGCAGAGGGAATCCCCTGCGTAGAGGCTAAATCTATCGTGTATCGGGTATTTCCGGGTGGGAAACAGTTTGAACCCTGTGTGGACGGTGCCGCCTGCGGCTGCACCGCCGCTCAGGGGAGGAAATCCCCTGCGTAGAGGCTAAATCTATCGCGTATCGGGTAATTCGGGGGTGGAAATCAGTTTGAACCCTGTGTGGACGGTGCAGTCACAGGCTGCACCGTTGCTCAGCGGAGGGAGTCCCCTGCGTAGAGGCTAAATCTATCGTGTATCGGGTATTTCCGGGGTGGGAAACAGTTTGAACCCTGTGTGGACGGTGCAGTCTGCGGCTGCACCGTCGCTCAGGGGAGGAAATCCCCTGCGTAGAGGCTAAATCTATCGCGTATCGGGTAATTCGGGGGTGGAAATCAGTTTGAGCCCTGTGTGGACGGTGCAGTCACAGGCTGCACCGTCGCTCAGGGGAGGAAATCCCCGCGTGGGGGCAAAATCTATCGTGTATCGGGTATTTCGGGGTTGGAAATCAATTTGAACCCTATGTGGACGGTGCAGTCTGCGGCTGCACCGCCGCTTAGAGAGGAAATTCCCTGCGCGGAGGCTAAATCTATCGTGTATCGGGTATTTTGGGGGTGGAAATCAGTTTGAACCCTGTGTGGACGGTGCAGTCTGCGGCTGCACCGTCGCTCAGGGGAGGAAATCCCCTGCGCGGAGGCTAAATCTATCGTGTATCGGGTATTTTGGGGGGTGGAAATCAGTTTGAACCCTGTGTGGACGGTGCAGCCTGCGGCTGCACCGTCGCTCAGGGGAGGAAATCCCCGCGTGGAGGCTAAATCTATCGTGTATCGGGTATTTCGGGGTTGAAAATCAATTTGAACCCTATGTGGACGGCGCAGCCTGCGGCTGCACCGTTGCTCAGGGGAGCAAATCCCCTGCGTAGAATCTAAATCTATCGCGTACCGGGTAATTCGGGGGTGAAAATCAGTTTGAACCCTGTGTGGACGGTGCCGCCTGCGGCTGCACCGCCGCTCAGGGAGGAAATCTCCTGCGCGGAGGCTAAATCTATCGTGTATCGGGTATTTCGGGGGTGGAAATCAAATTGAACCCTATGTGGACGGTGCAGTCTGCGGCTGCACCGCCGCTTAGAGAGGAAATCCCCTGCGCGGAGGCTAAATCTATCGCGTATCGGGTAATTCGGGGGTGGAAATCAGTTTGAACCCTATGTGGACGGTGCAGTCTGCGGCTGCACCGCCGCTTAGGGAGGAAATCCCCTGCGCGGAGGCTAAATCTATCGTGTATCGGGTATTTCGGGGGTGGAAATCAGTTTGAACCCTGTGTGGACGGCGCAGCCTGCGGCTGCACCGTTGCTCAGGGGAGCAAATCCCCTGCGTAGAATCTAAATCTATCGCGTACCGGGTAATTCGGGGGTGAAAATCAGTTTGAACCCTGTGTGGACGGTGCCGCCTGCGGCTGCACCGCCGCTCAGGGAGGAAATCTCCTGCGCGGAGGCTAAATCTATCGTGTATCGGGTATTTCGGGGGTGGAAATCAATTTGAACCCTATGTGGACGGCGCAGCCTGCGGCTGCACCGTTGCTCAGCGGAGGGAATCCCCTGCGTAGAGGCTAAATCTATCGTGTATCGGGTATTTCCGGGGTGGGAAACAGTTTGAACCCTGTGTGGACGGTGCCGCCTGCGGCTGCACCGCCGCTCAGGGAGGAAATCTCCTGCGCGGAGGCTAAATCTATCGTGTATCGGGTATTTCGGGGGTGGAAATCAATTTGAACCCTGTGTGGACGGCGCAGCCTGCGGCTGCACCGTTGCTCAGGGGAGCAAATCCCCTGCGTAGAGGCTAAATCTATCGCGTACCGGGTAATTCGGGGGTGAAAATCAGTTTGAACCCTGTGTGGACGGTGCCGCCTGCGGCTGCACCGTCGCTCAGGGGAGGAAATCCCCTGCGTAGAGGCTAAATCTATCGTGTATCGGGTATTTCGGGGTTGGAAATCAATTTGAATCCTATGTGGACGGCGCAGCCTGCGGCTGCACCGTTGCTCAGCGGAGGGAATCCCCTGCGTAGAGGCTAAATCTATCGTGTATCGGGTATTTCCGGGGTGGGAAACAGTTTGAACCCTGTGTGGACGGTGCCGTCTGCGGCTGCACCGCCGCTCAGGGAGGAAATCCCCTGCGCGGAGGCTAAATCTATCGTGTATCGGGTATTTCGGGGTGGAAATCAGTTTGAACTCCTGTGGACGGTGCAGCCTGAGGCTGCACCGTCGCTCAGGGGAGCAAATCCCCCTGCAGAGGCTAAATCTATCGCGTATCGGGTAATTCGGGGTGAAAATCGGTTTGAACCCTGCGGACGGTGCAGCCTGCGGCTGCACCGTCGCTCAGGGAGGAAATCCCCTGCGCGGAGGCTAAATCTATCGTGTATCGGGTATTTCGGGGTGGAAATCAGTTTGAACCCTGTGTGGATTTGCGGTGCAGTCTGCCGCCTGCTCAGGGAGCTGCACATCGGGTATTTCGGGTGGAAATCAAGTTTGAACCCTTGACGGTGCAGTCTGCGCACCGTTGCTCAGCGGAGGAATCCCCTGCGCGGAGGCTAAATCTATCGTGTATCGGGTATTTCCGGGTGGAAACAGTTTGAACCCTGTGTGGACGGTGCCGCCTGCGGCTGCACCGCCGCTCAGGGGAGGAAATCCCCTGCGTAGAGGCTAAATCTATCGCGTATCGGGTAATTCGGGGGTGGAAATCAGTGTGAACCCTGTGTGGACGGTGCAGTCACAGGCTGCACCGTCGCTCAGGGGAGGAAATCCCCGCGTGGGGGCTAAATCTATCGTGTATCGGGTATTTCGGGGTTGGAAATCAATTTGAATCCTATGTGGACGGCGCAGCCTGCGGCTGCACCGTTGCTCAGCGGAGGGAATCCCCTGCGTAGAGGCTAAATCTATCGTGTATCGGGTATTTGCGGGGTGGGAAACAGTTTGAACCCTGTGTGGACGGTGCCGCCTGCGGCTGCACCGCCGCTCAGGGAGGAAATCTCCTGCGCGGAGGCTAAATCTATCGTGTATCGGGTATTTCGGGGTGGAAATCAATTTGAACCCTATGTGGACGGCGCAGCCTGCGGCTGCACCGTTGCTCAGCGGAGGAATCCCCTGCGCAGAGGCTAAATCTATCGTGTATCGGGTATTTGCGGGGTGGGGAAACAGTTTGAACCCTGTGTGGACGGTGCCGCCTGCGGCTGCACCGCCGCTCAGGGAGGAAATCCTGCGCGGAGGCTAAATCTATCGTGTATCGGGTATTTCGGGGTGGAAATCAATTTGAACCCTGTGTGGACGGCGCAGCCTGCGGCTGCACCGTTGCTCAGGGGAGCAAATCCTGCGTAGAGGCTAAATCTATCGCGTACCGGGTAATTCGGGGTGAAAATCAGTTTGAACCCTGTGTGGACGGTGCCGCCTGCGGCTGCACCGTCGCTCCAGGGAGAAATCCCCGCGCGAGGCTAAATCTATCGCGTATCGGGTATTTCCCGGGGTGGAAATCAGTTTGAACCTCTGTGTGGACGGTGCAGCCTGCGGCTGCACCGCCGCTCATGGAGGAAATCCCCTGCGCGGAGGCTAAATCTATCGTGTATCGGGTATTTTCGGGGTGGAAATCAGTTTGAACCCTGTGTGGACGGTGCAGTCTGCGGCTGCACCGTCGCTCAGGGGAGGAAATCCCCCTGCGTAGAGGCTAAATCTATCGCGTATCGGGTAATTCGGGGGTGGAAATCCAGTTTGAACCCTGTGTGACGGTGCAGTCTGCGGCTGCACCGTCGCTCAGCGGAGGAAATCCTGCGTAGAGGCTAAATCTATCGTGTATCGGGTATTTCGGGGTGGAAATCAGTTTGAACCCTATGTGGACGGCGCAGCCTGCGGCTGCACCGTTGCTCAGCGGAGGAAATCCCTGCGTAGAGGCTAAATCTATCGTTTATCGGGTATTTCCGGGTGGGAAACAGTTTGAACCCTGTGTGGACGGTGCCGCCTGCGGCTGCACCGCCGCTCAGGGAGGAAATCCCCTGCGCGGAGGCTAAATCTATCGCGTATCGGGTAATTCGGGGTGGAAATCAGTTTGAACCCTGTGTGGACGGTGCAGTCTGCGCTGCACCGTTGCTCAGCGGAGGAAATCCCCCTGCGTAGAGGCTAAATCTATCGTGTATCGGGTATTTCGGGCGTGGAAATCAGTTTGAACCCTGTGTGGACGGTGCCGCCTGCGGCTGCACCGCCGCTCAGGGAGGAAATCCCCTGCGCGGAGGCTAAATCTATCGTGTATCGGGTATTTCGGGGGTGGAAATCAGTTTGAACCCTGTGTGGACGGTGCAGTCTGCGGCTGCACCGTCGCTCAGGGGAGGAAATCCCCTGCGTAGAGGCTAAATCTATCGCGTATCGGGTAATTCGGGGATGGAAATCAGTTTGAGCGCTGTGTGGACCGTGCAGTCGCAGGCTGCACCATCGCTCAGGGGAGGAAATCCCCGCGTGGGGGCTAAATCTATCGTGTATCTGGTATTTCGGGGTTGGAAATCAATTTGAACCCTATGTGGACGGTGCAGTCTGCGGCTGCACCGCCGCTCAGGAGAGGAAATCCTGCGCGGAGGCTAAATCTATCGTGTATCGGGTATTTTGGGGTGGAAATCAGTTTGAACCCTGTGTGGACGGTGCAGCCTGCGGCCGCACCGTCGCTCAGGGAGGAAATCCCCTGCGCAGAGGCTAAATCTATCGCGTATCGGGTAATTCGGGGGTGGAAATCAGTTTGAACCCTGTGTGGACGGTGCAGTCACAGGCTGCACCGTTGCTCAGCGGAGGGAATCCCCTGCGTAGAGGCTAAATCTATCGTGTATCGGGTATTTCCGGGGTGGGAAACAGTTTGAACCCTGTGTGGACGGTGCCGCCTGCGGCTGCACCGCCGCTCAGGGAGGAAATCTCCTGCGCGGAGGCTAAATCTATCGTGTATCGGGTATTTCGGGGGTGGAAATCAGTTTGAACCCTGTGTGGACGGTGCAGTCTGCGGCTGCACCGTCGCTCAGGGGAGGAAATCCCCTGCGTAGAGGCTAAATCTATCGCGCATCGGGTAATTCGGGGATGGAAATCAGTTTGAGCCCTGTGTGGACGGTGCAGTCACAGGCTGCACCGTCGCTCAGGGCAGGAAATCCCCGCGTGGGGGCTAAATCTATCGTGTATCGGGTATTTCGGGGTTGGAAATCAATTTGAACCCTATGTGGACGGTGCAGTCTGCGGCTGCACCCCCGCTCAGAGAGGAAATCCCCTGCGCGGAGGCTAAATCTATCGCGTACCGGGTAATTCGGGGGTGAAAATCAGTTTGAACCCTGTGTGGACGGTGCCGCCTGCGGCTGCACCGTCGCTCAGGGAGCAAATCCCCTGCGTAGAGGCTAAATCTATCGCGTACCGGGTAATTCGGGGGTGAAAATCAGTTTGAACCCTGTGTGGACGGTGCCGCCTGCGGCTGCACCGTCGCTCAGGGGAGCAAATCCCCTGCGTAGAGGCTAAATCTATCGCGTACCGGGTAATTCGGGGGTGAAAATCAGTTTGAACCCTGTGTGGACGGTGCCGCCTGCGGCTGCACCGTTGCTCAGCGGAGGGAATCCCCTGCGTAGAGGCTAAATCTATCGTGTATCGGGTATTTCGGGGTTGGAAATCAATTTGAATCCTATGTGGACGGCGCAGCCTGCGGCTGCACCGTTGCTCAGCGGAGGAAATCCTGCGTAGAGGCTAAATCTATCGTGTATCGGGTATTTCCGGGGTGGAAATCAGTTTGAACCCGGTGTGGACGCAGCGGCGTGCGGCAGCACCCGCGCTCAGGGGAGGAGAGCCCCCCGTGGGGGCTAAATCTATCGTGTATCGGGTATTTCGGGGTTGGAAATCAATTTGAACCCTGTGTGGACGGTGCAGTCACAGGCTGCACCGTCGCTCAGGGAGGAAATCCCGCGTGGGGCTAAATCTATCGTGTATCGGGTATTTCGGGGTTGGAAATCAATTTGAATCCTATGTGGACGGCGCAGCCTGCGGCTGCACCGTTGCTCAGCGGAGGGAATCCCCTGCGTAGAGGCTAAATCTATCGTGTATCGGGTATTTCCGGAGTGGGAAACAGTTTGAACCCTGTGTGGACGGCGCAGCCTGCGGCTGCACCGCCGCTCAGGGGAGGAAATCCCCTGCGTAGAGGCTAAATCTATCGTGTATCGGGTATTTCGGGGTTGGAAATCAATTTGAATCCTATGTGGACGGCGCAGCCTGCGGCTGCACCGTTGCTCAGCGGAGGGAATCCCCTGCGTAGAGGCTAAATCTATCGTGTACCGGGTAATTCGGGGGTGAAAATCAGTTTGAACCCTGTGTGGACGGTGCCGCCTGCGGCTGCACCGCCGCTCAGGGAGGAAATCTCCTGCGCGGAGGCTAAATCTATCGTGTATCGGGTATTTCGGGGGTGGAAATCAATTTGAACCCTATGTGGACGGGGCAGCCTGCGGCTGCACCGTTGCTCAGCGGAGGGAATCCCCTGCGTAGAGGCTAAATCTATCGTGTATCGGGTATTTCCGGGGTGAGAAACAGTTTGAACCCTGTGTGGACGGTGCCGCCTGCGGCTGCACCGCCGCTCAGGGAGGAAATCTCCTGCGCGGAGGCTAAATCTATCGTGTATCGGGTATTTCGGGGTGGAAATCAATTTGAACCCTGTGTGGACGGCGCAGCCTGCGGCTGCACCGTTGCTCAGGGGAGCAAATCCCTGCGTAGAGGCTAAATCTATCGCGTACCGGGTAATTCGGGGTGAAAATCAGTTTGAACCCTGTGTGGACGGTGCCGCCTGCGGCTGCACCGTCGCTCAGGGAGGAAATCCCCTGCGTAGAGGCTAAATCTATCGTGTATCGGGTATTTCGGGGTGGAAATCAATTTGAACTTATGTGGACGGCGCAGCCTGCGGCTGCACCGTTGCTCAGCGGAGGGAATCCCCTGCGTAGAGGCTAAATCTATCGTGTATCGGGTATTTCCGGGGTGGGAAACAGTTTGAACCCTGTGTGGACGGTGCCGCCTGCGGCTGCACCGCCGCTCAGGGGAGGAAATCCCCTGCGTAGAGGCTAAATCTATCGCGTATCGGGTAATTCGGGGGTGGAAATCAGTTTGAACCCTGTGTGGACGGTGCAGTCACAGGCTGCACCGTCGCTCAGGGGAGGAGATCCCCGCGTGGGGGCTAAATCTATCGTGTATCGGGTATTTCGGGGTTGGAAATCAATTTGAATCCTATGTGGACGGCGCAGCCTGCGGCTGCACCGTTGCTCAGCGGAGGGAATCCCCTGCGTAGAGGCTAAATCTATCGTGTATCGGGTATTTGCGGGGTGGGAAACAGTTTGAACCCTGTGTGGACGGTGCCGCCTGCGGCTGCACCGCCGCTCAGGGAGGAAATCTCCTGCGCGGAGGCTAAATCTATCGTGTATCGGGTATTTCGGGGGTGGAAATCAGTTTGAACCCTGTGTGGACGGTGCAGTCTGCGGCTGCACCGTCGCTCAGGGGAGGAAATCCCCTGCGTAGAGGCTAAATCTATCGCGTATCGGGTAATTCGGGGTGGAAATCAGTTTGAGCCCTGTGTGGACGGTGCAGTCACAGGCTGCACCGTCGCTCAGGAGGAAATCCCCGCGTGGGGCTAACTCTCTCGTGTATCGGGTATTTCGGGGTTGGAAATCAATTTGAATCCTATGTGGACGGCGCAGCCTGCGGCTGCACCGTTGCTCAGCGGAGGGAATCCCCTGCGTAGAGGCTAAATCTATCGTGTATCGGGTATTTCCGGGGTGGGAAACAGGTTGAACCCTGTGTGGACGGTGCCGCCTGCGGCTGCACCGCCGCTCAGGGAGGAAATCCTGCGTAGAGGCTAAATCTATCGCGTATCGGGTAATTCGGGGGTGGAAATCAGTTTGAACCCTGTGTGGACGGTGCAGTCACAGGCTGCACCGTTGCTCAGCGGAGGGAATCCCCTGCGTAGAGGCTAAATCTATCGTGTATCGGGTATTTCCGGGGTGGGAAACAGTTTGAACCCTGTGTGGACGGTGCCGCCTGCGGCTGCACCGCCGCTCAGGGGAGGAAATCCCCTGCGTAGAGGCTAAATCTATCGCGTATCGGGTAATTCGGGGGTGGAAATCAGCTTGAACCCTGTGTGGACGGTGCAGTCACAGGCTGCACCGTCGCTCAGGGGAGGAAATCCCCGCGTGGGGGCTAAATCTATCGTGTATCGGGTATTTCGGGGTTGGAAATCAATTTGAATCCTATGTGGACGGCGCAGCCTGCGGCTGCACCGTTGCTCAGCGGAGGGAATCCCCTGCGTAGAGGCTAAATCTATCGTGTATCGGGTATTTGCGGGGTGGGAAACAGTTTGAACCCTGTGTGGACGGTGCCGCCTGCGGCTGCACCGCCGCTCAGGGAGGAAATCTCCTGCGCGGAGGCTAAATCTATCGTGTATCGGGTATTTCGGGGGTGGAAATCAATTTGAACCCTATGTGGACGGCGCAGCCTGCGGCTGCACCGTTGCTCAGCGGAGGGAATCCCCTGCGTAGAGGCTAAATCTATCGTGTATCGGGTATTTCCGGGGTGGGAAACAGTTTGAACCCTGTGTGGACGGTGCCGCCTGCGGCTGCACCGCCGCTCAGGGAGGAAATCTCCTGCGCGGAGGCTAAATCTATCGTGTATCGGGTATTTCGGGGGTGGAAATCAGTTTGAACCCTGTGTGGACGGTGCAGTCTGCGGCTGCACCGTCGCTCAGGGGAGGAAATCCCCTGCGTAGAGGCTAAATCTATCGCGTATCGGGTAATTCGGGGGTGGAAATCAGTTTGAGCCCTGTGTGGACGGTGCAGTCACAGGCTGCACCGTCGCTCAGGGGAGGAAATCCCCGCGTGGGGGCTAAATCTATCGTGTATCGGGTATTTCGGGGTTGGAAATCAATTTGAACCCTATGTGGACGGTGCAGTCTGCGGCTGCACCGCCGCTTAGAGAGGAAATCCCCTGCGCGGAGGCTAAATCTATCGTGTATCGGGTATTTTGGGGGTGGAAATCAGTTTGAACCCTGTGTGGACGGCGAAGCCTGCGGCTGCACCGTTGCTCAGGAGCAAATCCCTGCGTAGAGGCTAAATCTATCGCGTACCGGGTAATTCGGGGTGAAAATCAGTTTGAACCCTGTGTGGACGGTGCCGCCTGCGGCTGCACCGTCGCTCAGGGAGGAAATCCCCTGCGTAGAGGCTAAATCTATCGTGTATCGGGTATTTCGGGGTTGGAAATCAATTTGAATCTTATGTGGACGGCGCAGCCTGCGGCTGCACCGTTGCTCAGCGGAGGAAATCCCCTGCGTAGAGGCTAAATCTATCGTGTATCGGGTATTTCCGGGTGGAAATCAGTTTGAACCCTGTGTGGACGGTGCCGCCTGCGGCTGCACCGCCGCTCAGGGAGGAAATCCCCGCGTGGGGGCTAAATCTATCGTGTATCGGGTATTTCGGGGTTGGAAATCAATTTGAACCCTGTGTGGACGGTGCAGTCACAGGCTGCACCGTCGCTCAGGGAGGAAATCCTGCGTGGGGGCTAAATCTATCGTGTATCGGGTATTTCCGGGTTGGAAATCAATTTGAATCCTATGTGGACGGCGCAGCCTGCGGCTGCACCGTTGCTCAGCGGAGGGAATCCCCTGCGTAGAGGCTAAATCTATCGTGTATCGGGTATTTCCGGAGTGGGAAACAGTTTGAACCCTGTGTGGACGGCGCAGCCTGCGGCTGCACCGCCGCTCAGGGGAGGAAATCCCCTGCGTAGAGGCTAAATCTATCGTGTATCGGGTATTTCGGGGTTGGAAATCAATTTGAATCCTATGTGGACGGCGCAGCCTGCGGCTGCACCGTTGCTCAGCGGAGGGAATCCCCTGCGTAGAGGCTAAATCTATCGTGTATCGGGTATTTCCGGGGTGGGAAACAGTTTGAACCCTATGTGGACGGCGCAGCCTGCGGTTGCACCGTTGCTCAGCGGAGGGAATCCCCTGCGTAGAGGCTAAATCTATCGTGTATCGGGTATTTGCGGGGTGGGAAACAGTTTGAACCCTGTGTGGACGGTGCCGCCTGCGGCTGCACCGCCGCTCAGGGAGGAAATCTCCTGCGCGGAGGCTAAATCTATCGTGTATCGGGTATTTCGGGGGTGGAAATCAATTTGAACCCTATGTGGACGGCGCAGCCTGCGGCTGCACCGTTGCTCAGCGGAGGGAATCCCCTGCGTAGAGGCTAAATCTATCGTGTATCGGGTATTTCCGGGGTGGGAAACAGTTTGAACCCTGTGTGGACGGTGCCGCTCTGCGGCTGCACCGCCGCTCAGAGGAAATCTCCTGCGCGGAGGCTAAATCTATCGTGTATCGGGTATTTCGGGGTGGAAATCAGTTTGAACCCTGTGTGGACGGTGCAGTCTGCGGCTGCACCGTCGCTCAGGGAGGAAATCCCCTGCGTAGAGGCTAAATCTATCGCGTATCGGGTAATTCGGGGTGGAAATCAGTTTGAGCCCTGTGTGGACGGTGCAGTCACAGGCTGCACCGTCGCTCAGGGAGGAAATCCCGCGTGGGGCTAAATCTATCGTGTATCGGGTATTTCGGGGTTGGAAATCAATTTGAACCCTATGTGGACGGTGCAGTCTGCGGCTGCACCGCCGCTTAGAGAGGAAATCCCCTGCGCGGAGGCTAAATCTATCGTGTATCGGGTATTTTGGGGGGTGGAAATCAGTTTGAACCCTGTGTGGACGGCGAAGCCTGCGGCTGCACCGTTGCTCAGGGGAGCAAATCCCCTGCGTAGAGGCTAAATCTATCGCGTACCGGGTAATTCGGGGGTGAAAATCAGTTTGAACCCTGTGTGGACGGTGCCGCCTGCGGCTGCACCGTCGCTCAGGGGAGGAAATCCCCTGCGTAGAGGCTAAATCTATCGTGTATCGGGTATTTCGGGGTTGGAAATCAATTTGAATCCTATGTGGACGGCGCAGCCTGCGGCTGCACCGTTGCTCAGCGGAGGGAATCCCCTGCGTAGAGGCTAAATCTATCGTGTATCGGGTATTTCCGGGGTGGGAAACAGTTTGAACCCTGTGTGGACGGTGCCGCCTGCGGCTGCACCGCCGCTCAGGGGAGGAAATCCCCGCGTGGGGGCTAAATCTATCGTGTATCGGGTATTTCGGGGTTGGAAATCAATTTGAACCCTGTGTGGACGGTGCAGTCACAGGCTGCACCGTCGCTCAGGGGAGGAAATCCCCGCGTGGGGGCTAAATCTATCGTGTATCGGGTATTTCGGGGTTGGAAATCAATTTGAATCCTATGTGGACGGCGCAGCCTGCGGCTGCACCGTTGCTCAGCGGAGGGAATCCCCTGCGTAGAGGCTAAATCTATCGTGTATCGGGTATTTCCGGAGTGGGAAACAGTTTGAACCCTGTGTGGACGGCGCAGCCTGCGGCTGCACCGCCGCTCAGGGAGGAAACTCCCTGCGTAGAGGCTAAATCTATCGTGTATCGGGTATTTCGGGGTTGGAAATCAATTTGAATCCTATGTGGACGGCGCAGCCTGCGGCTGCACCGTTGCTCAGCGGAGGGAATCCCCTGCGTAGAGGCTAAATCTATCGTGTATCGGGTATTTCCGGGGTGGGAAACAGTTTGAACCCTGTGTGGACGGTGCCGCCTGCGGCTGCGCCGCCGCTCAGGGGAGGAAGTCCCCTGCGTAGAGGCTAAATCTATCGTGTATCGGGTATTTCCGGGGTGGAAATCAGTTTGAACCCTGTGTGGACGGTGCCGCCTGCGGCTGCACCGCCGCTCAGGGAGGAAATCCCCTGCGCGGAGGCTAAATCTATCGTGTATCGGGTATTTCGGGGGTGGAAATCAGTTTATACCCTGTGTGGACGGTGCAGTCTGCGGCTGCACCGTCGCTCAGGGGAGGAAATCCCCTGCGTAGAGGCTAAATCTATCGCGTATCGGGTAATTCGGGGGTGGAAATCAGTTTGAACCCTGTGTGGACGGTGCAGTCCCAGGCTGCACCGTCGCTCAGGGCAGGAAATCCCCGCGTGGGGGCTAAATCTATCGTGTATCGGGTATTTCGGGGTTGGAAATCAATTTGAACCCTATGTGGACGGTGCAGTCTGCGGCTGCACCGCCGCTTAGGGAGGAAATCCCCTGCGCGGAGGCTAAATCTATCGTGTATCGGGTATTTCGGGGGTGGAAATCAGTTTGAACCCTGTGTGGACGGTGCCGCCTGCGGCTGCACCGCCGCTCAGGGAGGAAATCCCCTGCGCGGAGGCTAAATCTATCGTGTATCGGGTATTTCGGGGGTGGAAATCAGTTTATACCCTGTGTGGTCGGTGCAGTCTGCGGCTGCACCGTTGCTCAGCGGAGGGAATCCCCTGCGTAGAGGCTAAATCTATCGTGTATCGGGTATTTCCGGAGTGGGAAACAGTTTGAACCCTGTGTGGACGGCGCAGCCTGCGGCTGCACCGCCGCTCAGGGGAGGAAATCCCCTGCGTAGAGGCTAAATCTATCGTGTATCGGGTATTTCGGGGTTGGAAATCAATTTGAATCCTATGTGGACGGCGCAGCCTGCGGCTGCACCGTTGCTCAGCGGAGGGAATCCCCTGCGTAGAGGCTAAATCTATCGTGTATCGGGTATTTCCGGGGTGGGAAACAGTTTGAACCCTGTGTGGACGGTGCCGCCTGCGGCTGCACCGCCGCTCAGGGGAGGAAGTCCCCTGCGTAGAGGCTAAATCTATCGTGTATCGGGTATTTCCGGGGTGGAAATCAGTTTGAACCCTGTGTGGACGGTGCCGCCTGCGGCTGCACCGCCGCTCAGGGAGTAAATCCCCTGCGCGGAGGCTAAATCTATCGTGTATCGGGTATTTCGGGGGTGGAAATCAGTTTATACCCTGTGTGGACGGTGCAGTCTGCGGCTGCACCGTCGCTCAGGGGAGAAATCCCTGCGTAGAGGCTAAATCTATCGCGTATCGGGTAATTCGGGGGTGGAAATCAGTTTGAACCCTGTGTGGACGGTGCAGTCACAGGCTGCACCGTCGCTCAGGGCAGGAAATCCCCGCGTGGGGGCTAAATCTATCGTGTATCGGGTATTTCGGGGTTGGAAATCAATTTGAACCCTATGTGGACGGTGCAGTCTGCGGCTGCACCGCCGCTTAGAGAGGAAATCCCCTGCGCGGAGGCTAAATCTATCGTGTATCGGGTATTTTGGGGGGTGGAAATCAGTTTGAACCCTGTGTGGACGGCGAAGCCTGCGGCTGCACCGTTGCTCAGGGGAGCAAATCCCCTGCGTAGAGGCTAAATCTATCGTGTATCGGGTATTTCGGGGTTGGAAATCAATTTGAATCCTATGTGGACGGCGCAGCCTGCGGCTGCACCGTTGCTCAGCGGAGGGAATCCCCTGCGTAGAGGCTAAATCTATCGTGTATCGGGTATTTCCGGGGTGGAAATCAGTTTGAACCCTGTGTGGACGGTGCCGCCTGCGGCTGCACCGCCGCTCAGGGAGGAAATCCCCTGCGCGGAGGCTAAATCTATCGTGTATCGGGTATTTCGGGGGTGGAAATCAGTTTATACCCTGTGTGGACGGTGCAGTCTGCGGCTGCACCGTCGCTCAGGGGAGGAAATCCCCTGCGTAGAGGCTAAATCTATCGCGTATCGGGTAATTCGGGGGTGGAAATCAGTTTGAACCCTGTGTGGACGGTGCAGTCACAGGCTGCACCGTCGCTCAGGGCAGGAAATCCCCGCGTGGGGGCTAAATCTATCGTGTATCGGGTATTTCGGGGTTGGAAATCAATTTGAACCCTATGTGGACGGTGCAGTCTGCGGCTGCACCGCCGCTTAGAGAGGAAATCCCCTGCGCGGAGGCTAAATCTATCGTGTATCGGGTATTTTGGGGGGTGGAAATCAGTTTGAACCCTGTGTGGACGGCGAAGCCTGCGGCTGCACCGTTGCTCAGGGGAGCAAATCCCCTGCGTAGAGGCTAAATCTATCGTGTATCGGGTATTTCGGGGTTGGAAATCAATCTGAATCCTATGTGGACGGGGCAGCCTGCGGCTGCACCGTTGCTCAGCGGAGGGAATCCCCTGCGTAGAGGCTAAATCTATCGTGTATCGGGTATTTCGGGGGTGGAAATCAGTTTATACCCTGTGTGGACGGTGCAGTCTGCGGCTGCACCGTCGCTCAGGGGAGGAAATCCCCGCGTGGAGGCTAAATCTATCGTGTATCGGGTATTTCGGGGGTGGAAATCAGTTTGAACCCTGTGTGGACGGTGCAGTCTGCGGCTGCACCGTCGCTCAGGGGAGGAAATCCCCTGCGTAGAGGCTAAATCTATCGCGTATCGGGTAATTCGGGGTGGAAATCAGTTTGAACCCTGTGTGGACGGTGCAGTCTGCGGCTGCACCGTCGCTCAGGGCAGGAAATCCCCGCGTGGGGGCTAAATCTATCGTGTATCGGGTATTTCGGGGTTGGAAATCAATTTGAATCCTATGTGGACGGCGCAGCCTGCGGCTGCACCGTTGCTCAGCGGAGGGAATCCCCTGCGTAGAGGCTAAATCTATCGTGTATCGGGTATTTCCGGAGTGGAAAACAGTTTGAACCCTGTGTGGACGGTGCCGCCTGCGGCTGCA
Organism: Aplectana chamaeleonis; assembly: GCA_029168955.1. NCBI lineage: Eukaryota > Metazoa > Nematoda > Chromadorea > Rhabditida > Cosmocercidae > Aplectana > Aplectana chamaeleonis. The sequence continues at coordinate 1,803,744 of JAPDOI010000108.1, forward strand.
CCGCCGCTCAGGGAGGAAATCCTGCGTAGAGGCTAAATCTATCGTGTATCGGGTATTTCGGGGGTGGAGATCAGTTTGAACCCTGTGTGGACGGTGCCGCCTGCGGCTGCACCGCCGCTCAGGGAGGAAATCCCCTGCGCGGAGGCTAAATCTATCGTGTATCGGGTATTTCGGGGGTGGAAATCAGTTTGAACCCTGTGTGGACGGTGCAGCCTGCGGCTGCACCGTCGCTCAGGGGAGGAAATCCCCGCGTGGAGGCTAAATCTATCGTGTATCGGGTATTTCGGGGTTGGAAATCAATTTGAACCCTATGTGGACGGTGCAGTCTGCGGCTGCACCGTCGCTCAGGGGAGGAAATCCCCGCGTGGAGGCTAAATCTATCGTGTATCGGGTATTTCGGGGTTGGAAATCAATTTGAACCCTATGTGGACGGCGCAGCCTGCGGCTGCACCGTTGCTCAGGGGAGCAAATCCCCTGCGTAGAGGCTAAATCTATCGCGTATCGGGTAATTCGGGGGTGGAAATCAGTTTGAACCCTATGTGGACGGTGCAGTCTGCGGCTGCACCGTCGCTCAGGGAGGAAATCCCCTGCGCGGAGGCTAAATCTATCGTGTATCGGGTATTTCGGGGGTGGAAATCAGTTTGAACCCTATGTGGACGGTGCAGTCTGCGGCTGCACCGTCGCTCAGGGAGGAAATCCCCTGCGTAGAGGCTAAATCTATCGCGTATCGGGTAATTCGGGGGTGGAAATCAGTTTGAACCCTATGTGGACGGTGCAGTCTGCGGCTGCACCGTCGCTCAGGGGAGGAAATCCCCTGCGTAGAGGCTAAATCTATCGCGTATCGGGTAATTCGGAGGTGGAAATCAGCTTGAACCCTGTGTGGACGGTGCAGTCTGCGGCTGCACCGTCGCTCAGGGGAGGAAATCCCCGCGTGGAGGCTAAATCTATCGTGTATCGGGTATTTCCGGGGTGGAAATCAGTTTGAACCCTGTGTGGACGGTGCAGTCTGCGGCTGCACCGTCGCTCAGGGGAGCAAATCCCCTGCGTAGAGGCTAAATCTATCGCGTATCGGGTAATTCGGGGGCGGAAATCAGTTTGAACCCTGTGTGGACGGTGCAGCCTGCGGCTGCACCGTCGCTAAGGGGAGGAAATCCCCGCGCGGAGGCTAAATCTATCGCGTATCGGGTAATTCGGGGGCGGAAATCAGTTTGAACCCTGTGTGGACGGTGCAGCCTGCGGCTGCACCGTCGCTCAGGGGAGGAAATCCTCTGCGTAGAGGCTAAATCTATCGCGTATCGGGTAATTCGGGGGTGGAAATCAGTTTGAACCCTGTGTGGACGGTGCAGCCTGCGGCTGCACCGTCGCTCAGGGGAGGAAATCCCCGCGTGGAGGCTAAATCTATCGTGTATCGGGTATTTCGGGGTTGGAAATCAATTTGAACCCTATGTGGACGGTGCAGTCTGCGGCTGCACCGTTGCTCAGGGGAGCAAATCCCCTGCGTAGAGGCTAAATCTATCGCGTATCGGGTAATTCGGGGGTGGAAATCAGTTTGAACCCTGTGTGGACGGTGCAGTCTGCGGCTGCACCGTCGCTCAGCGGAGGGAATCCCCTGCGTGGAGGCTAAATCTATCGTGTATCGGGTATTTCCGGGGTGGAAATCAGTTTGAACCCTGTGTGGACGGTGCCGCCTGCGGCTGCACCGCCGCTCAGGGAGGAAATCCCCTGCGCGGAGGCTAAATCTATCGTGTATCGGGTATTTCGGGGGTGGAAATCAGTTTGAACCCTGTGTGGACGGTGCCGCCTGCGGCTGCACCGCCGCTCAGGGAGGAAATCCCCTGCGCGGAGGCTAAATCTATCGTGTATCGGGTATTTCGGGGGTGGAAATCAGTTTGAACCCTGTGTGGACGGTGCAGTCTGCGGCTGCACCGTCGCTCAGGGGAGGAAATCCCCTGCGTAGAGGCTAAATCTATCGCGTATCGGGTAATTCGGAGGTGAAAATCAGCTTGAACCCTGTGTGGACGGTGCAGTCTGCGGCTGCACCGTCGCTCAGGGGAGGAAATCCCCGCGTGGAGGCTAAATCTATCGTGTATCGGGTATTTCGGGGTTGAAAATCAATTTGAACCCTATGTGGACGGTGCAGTCTGCGGCTGCACCGTCGCTCAGGGGAGAAAAACCCCCGCGTAGAGGCTAAATCTATCGCGTATCGGGTAATTCGGGGTTGGAAATCAATTTGAACCCTATGTGGACGGCGCAGCCTGCGGCTGCACCGTTGCTCAGGGGAGCAAATCCCCTGCGTAGAGGCTAAATCTATCGTGTATCGGGTATTTCCGGGGTGGAAATCAGTTTGAACCCTGTGTGGACGGTGCCGCCTGCGGCTGCACCGCCGCTCAGGGAGGAAATCCCCTGCGCGGAGGCTAAATCTATCGTGTATCGGGTATATCGGGGGTGGAAATCAGTTTGAACCCTGTGTGGACGGTGCCGCCTGCGGCTGCACCGCCGCTCAGGGAGGAAATCCCCTGCGCGGAGGCTAAATCTATCGTGTATCGGGTATATCGGGGGTGGAAATCAGTTTGAACCCTGTGTGGACGGTGCCGCCTGCGGCTGCACCGCCGCTCAGGGAGGAAATCCCCTGCGCGGAGGCTGAATCTATCGGGTATCGGGTATTTCGGGGGTGGAAATCAGTTTGAACCCTGTGTGGACGGTGCAGTCTGCGGCTGCACAGCCGCTTAGGGAGGAAATCCCCTGCGCGGAGGCTAAATCTATCGTGTATCGGGTATTTCGGGGTTGGAAATCAGTTTGAACCCTATGTGGACGGCGCAGCCTGCGGCTGCACCGTTGCTCAGGGGAGCAAATCCCCTGCGTAGAGGCTAAATCTATCGCGTATCGGGTAATTCGGGGTTGGAAATCAGTTTGAACCCTGTGTGGACGGCGCAGCCTGCGGCTGCACCGTTGCTCAGGGGAGCAAATCCCCTGCGTAGAGGCTAAATCTATCGCGTATCGGGTAATTCGGGGGTGGAAATCAGTTTGAACCCTGTGTGGACGGTGCCGCCTGCGGCTGCACCGCCGCTCAGGGAGGAAATCCCCTTCGCGGAGGCTAAATCTATCGTGTATCGGGTAATTCGGGGTTGGAAATCAGTTTGAACCCTGTGTGGACGGCGCAGCCTGCGGCTGCACCGTTGCTCAGGGGAGCAAATCCCCTGCGTAGAGGCTAAATCTATCGCGTATCGGGTAATTCGGGGGTGGAAATCAGTTTGAACCCTATGTGGACGGCGCAGCCTGCGGCTGCACCGTTGCTCAGGGGAGGAAATCCCCTGCGCGGAGGCTAAATCTATCGTGTATCGGGTATTTCCGGGGTGGAAATCAGTTTGAACCCTGTGTGGACGGTGCCGCCTGCGGCTGCACCGCCGCTCGGGGAGGAGATCCCCTGCGCGGAGGCTAAATCTATCGTGTATCGGGTATATCGGGGGTGGAAATCAGTTTGAACCCTATGTGGACGGCGCAGCCTGCGGCTGCACCGTTGCTCAGGGGAGCAAATCCCCTGCGTAGAGGCTGAATCTATCGGGTATCGGGTAATTCGGGGGTGGAAATCAGTTTGAACCCTATGTGGACGGTGCCGCCTGCGGCTGCACCGCCGCTCGGGGAGGAGATCCCCTGCGCGGAGGCTGAATCTATCGGGTATCGGGTAATTCGGGGGTGGAAATCAGTTTGAACCCTATGTGGACGGCGCAGCCTGCGGCTGCACCGTTGCTCAGGGGAGCAAATCCCCTGCGTAGAGGCTAAATCTATTGCGTAACGGGTAATTCGGGGGTGGAAATCAGTTTGAACCCTATGTGGACGGTGCCGCCTGCGGCTGCACCGCCGCTCAGGGAGGAAATCCCCTGCGCGGAGGCTGAATCTATCGGGTATCGGGTAATTCGGGGGTGGAAATCAGTTTGAACCCTATGTGGACGGCGCAGCCTGCGGCTGCACCGTTGCTCAGGGGAGCAAATCCCCTGCGTAGAGGCTAAATCTATTGCGTATCGGGTAATTCGGGGGTGGAAATCAGTTTGAACCCTATGTGGACGGCGCAGCCTGCGGCTGCACCGTTGCTCAGGGGAGCAAATCCCCTGCGTAGAGGCTAAATCTATTGCGTATCGGGTAATTCGGGGGTGGAAATCAGTTTGAACCCTATGTGGACGGTGCCGCCTGCGGCTGCACCGCCGCTCAGGGAGGAAATCCCCTGCGCGGAGGCTAAATCTATCGTGTATCGGGTATTTCCGGGGTGGAAATCAGTTTGAACCCTGTGTGGACGGTGCCGCCTGCGGCTGCACCGCCGCTCGGGGAGGAGATCCCCTGCGCGGAGGCTAAATCTATCGTGTATCGGGTATATCGGGGGTGGAAATCAGTTTGAACCCTGTGTGGACGGTGCAGTCTGCGGCTGCACCGTCGCTCAGGGAGGAAATCCCCTGCGCGGAGGCTAAATCTAACGTGTATCGGGTATTTCGGGGGTGGAAATCAGTTTGACCCCTGTGTGGACGGTGCCGCCTGCGGCTGCACAGCCGCTTAGGGAGGAAATCCCCTGCGCGGAGGCTAAATCTATCGTGTATCGGGTATTTCCGGGGTGGAAATCAGTTTGAACCGTGTGTGGACGGTGCCGCCTGCGGCTGCACCGCCGCTCGGGAGGAGATCCCCTGCGCGGAGGCTAAATCTATCGTGTATCGGGTATATCGGGGGTGGAAATCAGTTTGAACCCTGTGTGGACGGTGCAGTCTGCGGCTGCACCGTCGCTCAGGGAGGAAATCCCCTGCGCGGAGGCTAAATCTATCGTGTATCGGGTATTTCGGGGGTGGAAATCAGTTTGAACCCTGTGTGGACGGTGCCGCCTGCGGCTGCACAGCCGCTTAGGGAGGAAATCCCCTGCGCGGAGGCTAAATCTATCGTGTATCGGGTATTTCGGGGTTGGAAATCAGTTTGAACCCTGTGTGGACGGTGCCGCCTGCGGCTGCACCGCCGCTCAGGGAGGAGATCCCCTGCGCGGAGGCTAAATCTATCGTGTATCGGGTATATCGGGGGTGGAAATCAGTTTGAACCCTATGTGGACGGCGCAGCCTGCGGCTGCACCGTTGCTCAGGGGAGCAAATCCCCTGCGTAGAGGCTAAATCTATTGCGTATCGGGTAATTCGGGGGTGGAAATCAGTTTGAACCCTATGTGGACGGTGCCGCCTGCGGCTGCACCGCCGCTCAGGGAGGAAATCCCCTGCGCGGAGGCTAAATCTATCGTGTATCGGGTATATCGGGGGTGGAAATCAGTTTGAACCCTGTGTGGACGGTGCCGCCTGCGGCTGCACCGTTGCTCAGGGGAGGAAATCCCCTGCGCGGAGGCTGAATCTATCGGGTATCGGGTATTTCGGGGGTGGAAATCAGTTTGAACCCTGTGTGGACGGTGCAGTCTGCGGCTGCACAGCCGCTTAGGGAGGAAATCCCCTGCGCGGAGGCTAAATCTATTGCGTATCGGGTAATTCGGGGGTGGAAATCAGTTTGAACCCTATGTGGACGGTGCCGCCTGCGGCTGCACCGCCGCTCAGGGAGGAAATCCCCTGCGCGGAGGCTAAATCTATCGTGTATCGGGTATTTCCGAAGTGGAAATCAGTTTGAACCCTGTGTGGACGGTGCCGCCTGCGGCTGCACCGCCGCTCGGGGAGGAGATCCCCTGCGCGGAGGCTAAATCTATCGTGTATCGGGTATATCGGGGGTGGAAATCAGTTTGAACCCTGTGTGGACGGTGCAGTCTGCGGCTGCACCGTCGCTCAGGGGAGGAAATCCCCTGCGCGGAGGCTAAATCTATCGTGTATCGGGTATTTCGGGGGTGGAAATCAGTTTGAACCCTGTGTGGACGGTGCAGTCTGCGGCTGCACAGCCGCTTAGGGAGGAAATCCCCTGCGCGGAGGCTAAATCTATCGTGTATCGGGTATTTCGGGGTTGGAAATCAGTTTGAACCCTGTGTGGACGGTGCCGCCTGCGGCTGCACCGCCGCTCAGGGAGGAAATCCCCTGCGCGGAGGCTAAATCTATCGTGTATCGGGTATATCGGGGGTGGAAATCAGTTTGAACCCTGTGTGGACGGTGCCGCCTGCGGCTGCACCGCCGCTCGGGGAGGAGATCCCCTGCGCGGAGGCTAAATCTATCGTGTATCGGGTATATCGGGGGTGGAAATCAGTTTGAACCCTGTGTGGACGGTGCAGTCTGCGGCTGCACCGTCGCTCAGGGAGGAAATCCCCTGCGCGGAGGCTAAATCTATCGTGTATCGGGTATTTCGGGGTTGGAAATCAGTCTGAACCCTGTGTGGACGGTGCCGCCTGCGGCTGCACCGCCGCTCAGGGAGGAAATCCCCTGCGCGGAGGCTGAATCTATCGGGTATCGGGTATTTCGGGGGTGGAAATCAGTTTGAACCCTGTGTGGACGAAGCCGCCTGCGGCTGCACCGCCGCTCAGGGAGGAAATCCCCTGCGCGGAGGCTAAATCTATCGTGTATCGGGTATATCGGGGGTGGAAATCAGTTTGAACCCTGTGTGGACGGTGCCGCCTGCGGCTGCACCGCCGCTCAGGGAGGAAATCCCCTGCGCGGAGGCTAAATCTATCGTGTATCGGGTATTTCGGGGGTGGAAATCAGTTTGAACCCTGTGTGGACGGTGCAGTCTGCGGCTGCACCGTCGCTCAGGGAGGAAATCCCCTGCGCGGAGGCTAAATCTATCGTGTATCGGGTATTTCGGGGGTGGAAATCAGTTTGAACCCTGTGTGGACGGTGCAGTCTGCGGCTGCACCGTCGCTCAGGGGAGGAAATTCCCTGCGTAGGGGCTAAATCTATCGCGTATCGGGTAATTCGGGGGTGGAAATCAGTTTGAACCCTGTGTGGACGGTGCAGCCTGCGGCTGCACCGCCGCTTAGGAGGAAATCCCTGCGCGGAGGCTAAATCTATCGTGTATCGGGTATTTCGGGGTGGAAATCAGTTTGAACCCTGTGTGGACGGTGCCGCCTGCGGCTGCACCGCCGCTCAGGGAGGAAATCCCCCCTGCGCGGAGGCTAAATCTATCGTGTATCGGGTATTTCGGGGTTGGAAATCAGTTTGAACCCTGTGTGGACGGTGCCGCCTGCGGCTGCACCGCCGCTCAGGGAGGAAATCCCCTGCGCGGAGGCTAAATCTATCGTGTATCGGGTATATCGGGGGTGGAAATCAGTTTGAACCCTGTGTGGACGGTGCAGTCTGCGGCTGCACCGTCGCTCAGGGGAGGAAATCCCCTGCGTAGAGGCTAAATCTATCGCGTATCGGGTAATTCGGGGGTGGAAATCAGTTTGAACCCTGTGTGGACGGTGCCGCCTACGGCTGCACCGCCGCTCAGGGAGGAAATCCCCTGCGCGGAGGCTGAATCTATCGGGTATCGGGTATTTCGGGGGTGGAAATCAGTTTGAACCCTGTGTGGACGGTGCAGTCTGCGGCTGCACCGTCGCTCAGGAGGAAATCCCCTGCGCGGAGGCTAAATCTATCGTGTATCGGGTATTTCGGGGTGGAAATCAGTTTGAACCCTGTGTGGACGGTGCAGTCTGCGGCTGCACCGTCGCTCAGGAGGAAATCCCCTGCGTAGGGGCTAAATCTATCGTGTATCGGGTATTTCGGGGTGGAAATCAGTTTGAACCCTGTGTGGACGGTGCAGTCTGCGGCTGCACCGTCGCTCAGGGGATAAAATCCCCTGCGTAGAGGCTAAATCTATCGCGTATCGGGTAATTCGGGGGTGAAAATCAGTTTGAACCCTGTGTGGACGGTGCCGCCTACGGCTGCACCGCCGCTCAGGGAGGAAATCCCCTGCGCGGAGGCTGAATCTATCGGGTATCGGGTATTTCGGGGGTGGAAATCAGTTTGAACCCTGTGTGGACGGTGCAGTCTGCGGCTGCACCGTCGCTCAGGGAGGAAATCCCCTGCGCGGAGGCTAAATCTATCGTGTATCGGGTATTTCGGGGGTGGAAATCAGTTTGAACCCTGTGTGGACGGTGCAGTCTGCGGCTGCACCGTCGCTCAGGGGAGGAAATCCCCTGCGTAGGGGCTAAATCTATCGCGTATCGGGTAATTCGGGGGTGGAAATCAGTTTGAACCCTGTGTGGACGGTGCAGCCTGCGGCTGCACAGCCGCTTAGGGAGGAAATCCCCTGCGCGGAGGCTAAATCTATCGTGTATCGGGTATTTCGGGGTTGGAAATCAGTTTGAACCCTGTGTGGACGGTGCCGCCTGCGGCTGCACCGCCGCTCAGGGAGGAAATCCCCTGCGCGGAGGCTAAATCTATCGTGTATCGGGTATATCGGGGGTGGAAATCAGTTTGAACCCTGTGTGGACGGTGCCGCCTGCGGCTGCACCGTTGCTCAGGGGAGGAAATCCCCTGCGCGGAGGCTGAATCTATCGGGTATCGGGTATTTCGGGGGTGGAAATCAGTTTGAACCCTGTGTGGACGGTGCAGTCTGCGGCTGCACCGCCGCTTAGGGAGGAAATCCCCTGCGCGGAGGCTAAATCTATCGTGGAGCGGGGATTTCGGGGGTGGAAATCAGTTTGAACCCTGTGTGGACGGTGCAGTCTGCGGCTGCACAGCCGCTTAGGAGGAAATCCCCTGCGCGGAGGCTAAATCTATCGTGTATCGGGTATTTCGGGGTTGGAAATCAGTTTGAACCCTGTGTGGACGGTGCAGCCTGCGGCTGCACCGCCGCTCAGGGAGGAAATCCCCTGCGCGGAGGCTAAATCTATCGTGTATCGGGTATTTCGGGGGTGGAAATCAGTTTGAACCCTGTGTGGACGGTGCCGCCTGCGGCTGCACCGCCGCTCAGGGAGGAAATCCCCTGCGCGGAGGCTAAATCTATCGTGTATCGGGTATTTCGGGGGTGGAAATCAGTTTGAACCCTGTGTGGACGGTGCCGCCTGCGGCTGCACCGCCGCTCAGGGAGGAAATCCCCTGCGCGGAGGCTAAATCTATCGTGTATCGGGTATATCGGGGGTGGAAATCAGTTTGAACCCTGTGTGGACGGTGCAGTCTGCGGCTGCACCGTCGCTCAGGGGAGGAAATCCCCTGCGTAGAGGCTAAATCTATCGCGTATCGGGTAATTCGGGGGTGGAAATCAGTTTGAACCCTGTGTGGACGGTGCCGCCTACGGCTGCACCGCCGCTCAGGGAGGAAATCCTGCGCGGAGGCTGAATCTATCGGGTATCCGGGTATTTCGGGGTGGAAATCAGTTTCAACCCTGTGTGGACGGTGCAGTCTGCGGCTGCACCGTCGCTCAGGGAGGAAATCCCCTGCGCGGAGGCTAAATCTATCGTGTATCGGGTATTTCGGGGGTGGAAATCAGTTTGAACCCTGTGTGGACGGTGCAGTCTGCGGCTGCACCGTCGCTCAGGGGAGGAAATCCCCTGCGTAGGGGCTAAATCTATCGCGTATCGGGTAATTCGGGGGTGGAAATCAGTTTGAACCCTGTGTGGACGGTGCAGCCTGCGGCTGCACAGCCGCTTAGGGAGGAAATTCCCTGCGCGGAGGCTAAATCTATCGTGTATCGGGTATATCGGGGGTGGAAATCAGTTTGAACCCTGTGTGGACGGTGCCGCCTGCGGCTGCACCGTTGCTCAGGGGAGCAAATCCCCTGCGTAGAGGCTAAATCTATCGCGTATCGGGTAATTCGGGGGTGGAAATCAGTTTGAACCCTATGTGGACGGTGCAGTCTGCGGCTGAACCGCCGCTTAGGGAGGAAATCCCCTGCGCGGAGGCTAAATCTATCGTGTGTCGGGTATTTCGGGGGTGGAAATCAGTTTGAACCCTATGTGGACGGTGCAGTCTGCGGCTGCACCGTTGCTCAGGGGAGCAAATCCAGTGCGTAGAGGCTAAATCTATCGCGTATCGGGTAATTCGGGGGTGGAAATCAGTTTGAACCCTATGTGGACGGCACAGCCTGCGGCTGCACCGTTGCTCAGGGGAGCAAATCCCCTGCGTAGAGGCTAAATCTATCGCGTATCGGGTAATTCGGGGGTGGAAATCAGTTTGAACCCTATGTGGACGGTGCAGTCTGCGGCTGAACCGCCGCGTAGGGAGGAAATCCCCTGCGCGGAGGCTAAATCTATCGTGTGTCGGGTATTTCGGGGGTGGAAATCAGTTTGAACCCTATGTGGACGGTGCAGTCTGCGGCTGCACCGTTGCTCAGGGGAGCAAATCCCCTGCGTAGAGGCTAAATCTATTGCGTATCGGGTAATTCGGGGGTGGAAATCAGTTTGAACCCTGTGTGGACGGTGCCGCCTGCGGCTGCACCGCCGCTCAGGGAGGAAATCCCCTGCGCGGAGGCTGAATCTATCGGGTATCGGGTATTTCGGGGGTGGAAATCAGTTTGAACCCTGTGTGGACGGTGCCGCCTGCGGCTGCACCGCCGCTCAGGGAGGAAATCCCCTGCGCGGAGGCTAAATCTATCGTGTGTCGGGTATTTCGGGGGTGGAAATCAGTTTGAACCCTATGTGGACGGTGCAGTCTGCGGCTGAACCGCCGCTTAGGGAGGAAATCCCCTGCGCGGAGGCTAAATCTATCGTGTGTCGGGTATTTCGGGGGTGGAAATCAGTTTGAACCCTATGTGGACGGTGCAGTCTGCGGCTGCACCGTTGCTCAGGGGAGCAAATCCCCTGCGTAGAGGCTAAATCTATCGCGTATCGGGTAATTCGGGGTTGGAAATCAGTTTGAACCCTGTGTGGACGGCGCAGCCTGCGGCTGCACCGCCGCTCAGGGAGGAAATCCCCTGCGCGGAGGCTAAATCTATCGTGTATCGGGTATTTCGGGGGTGGAAATCAGTTTGAACCCTGTGTGGACGGTGCCGCCTGCGGCTGCACCGCCGCTCAGGGAGGAAATCCCCTGCGCGGAGGCTAAATCTATCGTGTATCGGGTATTTCGGGGGTGGAAATCAGTTTGAACCCTGTGTGGACGGTGCAGGCTGCGGCTGCACCGCCGCTCTGGGAGGAAATCCCCTGCGCGGAGGCTAAATCTATCGCGTATCGGGTATTTCGGGGTGGAAATCAGTTTGAACCCTATGTGGACGGTGCAGTCTGCGGCTGCACCGCCGCTCAGGGAGGAAATCCCGCGCGGAGGCTAAATCTATCGTGTATCGGGTAATTCGGGGTGGAAATCAGTTTGAACCCTATGTGGACGGTGCAGTCTGCGGCTGCACCGTCGCTCAGGAGGAAATCCCTGCGTAGAGGCTAAATCTATCGTGTATCGGGTAATTCGGGGTGGAAATCAGTTTGAATCCTATGTGGACGGTGCCGCCTGCGGTTGCACCGCCGCTCAGGGAGGAAATCCCCTGCGCGGAGGCTGAATCTATCGTGTATCGGGTATTTCGGGGGTGGAAATCAGTTTGAACCCTGTGTGGACGGTGCAGCCTGCGGCTGCACCGTCGCTCAGGGGAGGAAATCCCCTGCGCGGAGGCTAAATCTATCGTGTATCGGGTATTTCGGGGTGGAAATCAGTTTGAACCCTATGTGGACGGTGCAGTCTGCGGCTGCACCGCCGCTTAGGAGGAAATCCCCTGCGCGGAGGCTAAATCTATCGTGTATCGGGTATTTCGGGGTGGAAATCAGTTTGAACCCTATGTGGACGGTGCAGTCTGCGGCTGCACCGTCGCTCAGGAGGAAATCCCCTGCGTAGAGGCTAAATCTATCGTGTATCGGGTATTTCGGGGTGGAAATCAGTTTGAACCCTGTGTGGACGGTGCCGCCTGCGGCTGCACAGCCGCTTAGGGAGGAAATCCCCTGCGCGGAGGCTAAATCTATCGTGTATCGGGTATTTCGGGGTTGGAAATCAGTTTGAACCCTGTGTGGACGAAGCCGCCTGGGGCTGCACCGCCGCGCAGGGAGGAAAACCCCTCCGCGGAGGCTAAATCTATCGTGTATCGGGTATTTCGGGGGTGGAAATCAGTTTGAACCCTGTGTGGACGGTGCAGTCTGCGGCTGCACCGTCGCTTAGGGAGGAAATCCCCTGCGCGGAGGCTAAATCTATCGTGTATCGGGTATTTCGGGGGTGGAAATCAGTTTGAACCCTATGTGGACGGTGCAGTCTGCGGCTGCACCGCCGCTTAGGGAGGAAATCCCCTGCGCGGAGGCTAAATCTATCGTGTATCGGGTATTTCGGGGGTGGAAGTCAGTTTGAACCTATGTGGACGGTGCAGTCTGCGGCTGCACCGTCGCTCAGGAGGAAATCCCCTGCGCGGAGGCTAAATCTATCGTGTGTCGGGTGTTTCGGGGTTGGAAATCAGTTTGAACCCTGTGTGGACGGTGCAGTCTGCGGCTCCACCGTCGCTCAGGGAGGAAATCCCCTGCGCGGAGGCTAAATCTATCGTGTATCGGGTATTTCGGGGTTGGAAATCAGTTTGAACCCTGTGTGGACGGTGCAGTCTGCGGCTGCACCGTCGCTCAGGAGGAAATCCCCCTGCGCGGAGGCTAAATCTATCGTGTATCATCGGGTATTTCGGGGTTGGAAATCAGTTTGAACCCTGTGTGGACGGTGCAGTCTGCGGCTGCACCGCCGCTCAGGAGGAAATCCCCTGCGCGGAGGCTAAATCTATCGTGTATCGGGTATTTCGGGGTGGAAATCAGTTTGAACCCTGTGTGGACGGTGCAGCCTGCGGCTGCACCGCCGCTCAGGGAGAAATCCCCTGCGCGGAGGCTAAATCTATCGTGTATCGGGTATTTCGGGGTGGAAATCAGTTTGAACCCTGTGTGGACGGTGCAGTCTGCGGCTGCACCGTCGCTCGGGAGGAAATCCCCTGCGCGGAGGCTAAATCTATCGCGTATCGGGTATTTCGGGGGTGGAAATCAGTTTGAACCCTGTGTGGACGGTGCAGCCTGCGGCTGCACCGCCGCTTAGGGAGGAAATCCCCTGCGCGGAGGCTAAATCTATCGTGTATCGGGTATTTCGGGGGTGGAAATCAGTTTGAACCCTATGTGGACGGTGCAGTCTGCGGCTGCACCGCCGCTTAGGGAGGAAATCCCCTGCGCGGAGGCTAAATCTATCGTGTATCGGGTATTTCGGGGGTGGAAATCAGTTTGAACCCTATGTGGACGGTGCAGTCTGCGGCTGCACCGTCGCTCAGGGGAGGAAATCCCCTGCGCGGAGGCTAAATCTATCGTGTATCGGGTATTTCGGGGGTGGAAATCAGTTTGAACCCTGTGTGGACGGTGCAGTCTGGGGGTGGACCGCCGCTCAGGGAAGGAAATCCCCTGCGCGGAGGCTAAATCTATCGTGTATCGGGTATTTCGGGGGTGGAAATCAGTTTGAACCCTATGTGGACGGTGCAGCCTGCGGCTGCACCGTCGCTCAGGGGAGGAAATCCCCTGCGTGGAGGCTAAATCTATCGTGTATCGGGTATTTCGGGGGTGGAAATCAGTTTGAACCCTATGTGGAAGGTGTAGCCTGCGGCTGCACCGTTGCTCAAGGGAGGAAATACCTTGCGTGGAGGCTAAATCTATCGTGTATCGGGTATTTCGGGGGTGGAAATCAGTTTGAACCCTATGTGGACGGTGCAGTCTGCGGCTGCACCGCCGCTTAGGGAGGAAATCCCCTGCGCGGAGGCTAAATCTATCGTGTATCGGGTATTTCGGGGGTGGAAATCAGTTTGAATCCTATGTGGACGGTGCAGTCTGCGGCTGCACCGTCGCTCAGGGGAGGAAATCCCCTGCGTAGAGGCTAAATCTATCGTGTATCGGGTATTTCGGGGTTGGAAATTAATTTGAACCCTATGTGGACGGTGCAGTCTGCGGCTGCACCGCCGCTCAGGGAGGAAATCCCCTGCGCGGAGGCTAAATCTATCGTGTATCGGGTATTTCGGGGGTGGAAATCAGTTTGAACCCTATGTGGACGGTGCAGTCTGCGGCTGCACCGTCGCTCAGGGGAGGAAATCCCCTGCGCGGAGGCTAAATCTATCGTGTATCGGGTATTTCGGGGGTGGAAATCAGTTTGAACCCTGTGTGGACGGTGCCGCCTGCGGCTGCACCGCCGCTCAGGGAGGAAATCCCCTGCGCGGAGGCTAAATCTATCGTGTATCGGGTATTTCGGGGGTGGAAATCAGTTTGAACCCTGTGTGGACGGTGCCGCCTGCGGCTGCACCGCCGCTCAGGAGGAAATCCCCTGCGCGGAGGCTAAATCTATCGTGTATCGGGTATTTCGGGGTGGAAATCAGTTTGAACCCTGTGTGGACGGTGCAGTCTGCGGCTGCACCGTCGCTCAGGAGGAAATCCCCTGCGCGGAGGCTAAATCTATCGTGTATCGGGTATTTCGGGGTGGAAATCAGTTTGAACCCTGTGTGGACGGTGCAGTCTGCGGCTGCCCCCCCGCTCAGGGGAGGAAATCCCCTGCGTAGAGGCTAAATCTATCGTGTATCGGGTATTTCGGGGGTGGAAATCAGTTTGAATCCTATGTGGACGGTGCAGTCTGCGGCTGCACCGTCGCTCAGGGGAGGAAATCCCCTGCGTAGAGGCTAAATCTATCGTGTATCGGGTATTTCGGGGGTGGAAATCAGTTTGAACCCTATGTGGACGGTGCAGTCTGCGGCTGCACCGCCGCTTAGGGAGGAAATCCCCTGCGCGGAGGCTAAATCTATCGTGTATCGGGTATTTCGGGGGTGGAAATCAGTTTGAACCCTATGTGGACGGTGCAGTCTGCGGCTGCACCGCCGCTCAGGGAGGAAATCCCCTGCGCGGAGGCTAAATCTATCGTGTATCGGGTATTTCGGGGGTGGAAATCAGTTTGAATCCTATGTGGACGGTGCAGTCTGCGGCTGCACCGTCGCTCAGGGGAGGAAATCCCCTGCGTAGAGGCTAAATCTATCGTGTATCGGGTATTTCGGGGGTGGAAATCAGTTTGAACCCTGTGTGGACGGTGCCGCCTGCGGCTGCACCGCCGCTCAGGGAGGAAATCCCCTGCGCGGAGGCTAAATCTATCGTGTATCGGGTATTTCGGGGTTGGAAATTAATTTGAACCCTATGTGGACGGTGCAGTCTGCGGCTGCACCCTCTCTCGGGGGAGGAAATCCCCTGCGTAGAGGCTAAATTTATCGTGTGTCGGGTATTTCGGGATTGGAAATTAATTTGAATCCTATGTGGACGGTGCAGTCTGCGGCTGCCCCATCGCTCAGGGGAGGAAATCCCCTGCGTAGAGGCTAAATCTATCGTGTATCGGGTATTTCGGGGTGGAAATCAGTTTGAACCCTGTGTGGACGGTGCAGCCTGCGGCTGCACCGCCGCTCAGGAGGAAATCCCCTGCGCGGAGGCTAAATCTATCGTGTATCGGGTATTTCGGGGTGGAAATCAGTTTGAACCCTGTGTGGACGGTGCAGGCTGCGGCTGCACCGCCGCTCAGGGAGGAAATCCCCTGCGCGGAGGCTAAATCTATCGTGTATCGGGTATTTCGGGGTGGGAATCAGTTTGAACCCTGGGTGGACGGGGCAGGCTGCGGCTGCACCGCCGCTCAGGGAGGAAATCCCCTGCGTAGAGGCTAAATCTATCGTGTATCGGGTATTTCGGGGTGGAAATCAGTTTGAACCCTATGTGGACGGTGCAGTCTGCGGCTGCACCGCCGCTCAGGGAGGAAATCCCCTGCGCGGAGGCTAAATCTATCGTGTATCGGGTATTTCGGGGTGGAAATCAGTTTGAACCCTATGTGGACGGTGCAGTCTGCGCCTGCACCGTCGCTCAGGGGAGGAAATCCCCTGCGTAGAGGCTAAATCTATCGTGTATCGGCTATTTCGGGGGTGGAAATCAGTTTGAACCCTGTGTGGACGGCGCCGCCTGCGGCTGCACCGCCGCTCAGGGAGGAAACCCGCTGCGCGGAGGCTAAATCTATCGTGTGTCGGGTATTTCGGGGGTGGAAATCAGTTTGAATAATATGTGGACGGTGCAGTCTGCGGCTGCACCGTCGCTCAGGGAGGAAATCCCCTGCGCGGAGGCTAAATCTATCGTGTATCCGGGTATTTCGGGGTGGAAATCAGTTTGAACCCTGTGTGGACAGGTGCAGCCTGCGGCTGCACCGTCGCTCAGGAGGAAATCCCCTGCGCGGAGGCTAAATCTATCGTGTATCGGGTATTTCGGGGTGGAAATCAGTTTGAACCCTGTGTGGACGGTGCAGCCTGCGGCTGCACCGTCGCTCAGGGAGGAAATCCCCTGCGCGGAGGCTAAATCTATCGTGTATCGGGTATTTCGGGGTGGAAATCAGTTTGAACCCTATGTGGACGGTGCAGTCTGCGGCTGCACCGCCGCTCAGGAGGAAATCCCCTGCGCGGAGGCTAAATCTATCGTGTATCGGGTATTTCGGGGGTGGAAATCAGTTTGAACCCTGTGTGGACGGTGCAGCCTGCGGCTGCACCGCCGCTCAGGAGGAAATCCCCTGCGCGGAGGCTAAATCTATCGTGTATCGGGTATTTCGGGGTGGAAGTCAGTTTGAACCCTATGTGGACGGTGCAGGCTGCGGCTGCACCGTCGCTCATGGGAGGAAATCCCCTGCGTAGAGGCTCAATCTATCGCGTATCGGGTAATTCGGGGGTGGAAATCAGTTTGAACCCTGTGTGGACGGTGCCGCCTGCGGCTGCACCCCCGCTTAGGGAGGAAATCCCCTGCGCGGAGGCTAAATCTATCGTGTATCGGGTATTTCGGGGGTGGAAATCAGTTTGAACCCTATGTGGACGGTGCAGTCTGCGGCTGCACCGTCGCTCAGGGGAGGAAATCCCCTGCGCGGAGGCTAAATCTATCGTGTATCGGGTATTTCGGGGGTGGAAATCAGTTTGAACCCTATGTGGACGGTGCAGTCTGCGGCTGCACCGTCGCTCAGGGGAGGAAATCCCCTGCGTAGAGGCTAAATCTATCGTGTATCGGGTATTTCGGGGGTGGAAATCAGTTTGAACCCTGTGTGGACGGTGCCGCCTGCGGCTGCACCGTCGCTCAGGGGAGGAAATCCCCTGCGTAGAGGCTAAATCTATCGTGTATCGGGTATTTCGGGGTTGGAAATCAGTTTGAACCCTATGTGGACGGCACAGTCTGCGGCTGCACCGTCGCTCAGGGAGGAAATCCCCTGCGCGGAGGCTAAATCTATCGTGTATCGGGTATTTCGGGGGTGGAAATCAATTTGAACCCTATGTGGACGGTGCAGCCTGCGGCTGCACCGTCGCTTAGGGAGGAAATCCTCTGCGCGGAGGCTAAATCTATCGTGTATCGGGTATTTCGGGGGTGGAAATCAGTTTGAACCCTATGTGGACGGTGCAGCCTGCGGCTGCACCGTCGCTCAGGGAGAAATCCCCTGCGTAGAGGCTGAATCTATCGTGTATCGGGTATTTCGGGGGTGGAAATCAGTTTGAACCCTGTGTGGACGGTGCCGCCTGCGGCTGCACCGCCGCTCAGGGAGGAAATCCCCTGCGCGGAGGCTAAATCTATCGTGTATCGGGTATTTCGGGGGTGGAAATCAGTTTGAATCCTATGTGGACGGTGCAGTCTGCGGCTGCACCGTCGCTCAGGGGAGGAAATCCCCTGCGCGGAGGCTAAATCTATCGTGTATCGGGTATTTCGGGGGTGGAAATCAGTTTGAACCCTGTGTGGACGGTGCAGTCTGCGGCTGCACCGCCGCTCAGGGAGGAAATCCCCTGCGTGGAGGCTAAATCTATCGTGTATCGGGTATTTCGGGGTGGAAATCAGTTGGAATCCTGTGTGGACGGTGCACTCTGCGGCTGCACCCCCGCTCAGGGAGGAAATCCCCTGCGCGGAGGCTAAATCTATCGTGTATCGGGTATTTCGGGGGTGGAAATCAGTTTGAATCCTATGTGGACGGTGCAGTCTGCGGCTGCACCGTCGCTCAGGGGAGGAAATCCCCTGCGTAGAGGCTAAATCTATCGTGTGTCGGGTATTTCGGGATTGGAAATTAATTTGAATCCTATGTGGACGGTGCAGTCTGCGGCTGCACCGTCGCTCAGGGGAGGAAATCCCCTGCGTAGAGGCTAAATCTATCGTGTATCGGGTATTTCGGGGTTGGAAATCAGTTTGAATCCTATGTGGAAGGAGCAGCCTGCGGCTGCACCGTCGCTCAGGGAGGAAATCCTGCGTAGAGGCTAAATCTATCGTGTATCGGGTATTTCGGGGTGGAAATCAGTTTGAACCCTATGTGGACGGTGCAGTCTGCGGCTGCACCGTTGCTCAGGGGAGGAAATCCCTGCGTAGAGGCTAAATCTATCGTGTATCGGGTATTTCGGGGTGGAAATCAGTTTGAACCCTGTGTGGACGGTGCAGCCTGCGGCTGCACCGCCGCTTAGGGAGGAAATCCCCTGCGCGGAGGCTAAATCTATCGTGTATCGGGTATTTCGGGGAGGGAAATCAGGTTGAACCCTATGTGGACGGCGCAGTCTGCGGCTGGACCGGCGCTCAGGGGAGGAAATCCCCTGCGTAGAGGCTAAATCTATCGTGTATCGGGTATTTCGGGGGTGGAAATCAGTTTGAACCCTGTGTGGACGGTGCAGTCTGCGGCTGCACCGTCGCTCAGGGGAGGAAATCCCCTGCGTAGAGGCTAAATCTATCGTGTATCGGGTATTTCGGGGTTGGAAATTAATTTGAACCCTATGTGGACGGGGCAGTCTGCGGCTGCACCGCCGCTCAGGGAGGAAATCCCTGCGTAGAGGCTAAATCTATCGTGTATCGGGTATTTCGGGGTTGGAAATCAGTTTGAACCCTGTGTGGACGGCGCAGCCTGCGGCTGCACCGTTGCTCAGGGAGGAAATCCCCTGCGCCGAGGCTAAATCTATCGTGTATCGGGTATTTCGGCTGTGGAAATCAGTTTGAACCCTATGTGGACGGCGCAGTCTGCGGCTGCACCGTTGCTCAGGGAAGGAAATCCCCTGCGCGGAGGCTAAATCTATCGTGTATCGGGTATTTCGGGGAGGGAAATCAGTTTGAACCCTATGTGGACGGCGCAGCCTGCGGCTGCACCGTTGCTCAGGGGAGGAAATCCCCTGCGCGGAGGCTAAATCTATCGCGTATCGGGTAAATCGGGGGTGGAAATCAGTTTGAACCCTGTGTGGACGGTGCAGCCTGCGGCTGCACCGCCGCTTAGGGAGGAAATCCCCTGCGCGGAGGCTAAATCTATCGTGTATCGGGTATTTCGGGGGTGGAAATCAGTTTGAACCCTATGTGGACGGTGCAGTCTGCGGCTGCACCGTCGCTCAGGGGAGGAAAGTCCCTGCGCGGAGGCTAAATCTATCGTGTATCGGGTATTTCGGGGGTGGAAATCAGTTTGAACCCTGTGTGGACGGTGCCGCCTGCGGCTGCACCGCCGCTCAGGGAGGAAATCCCCTGCGCGGAGGCTAAATCTATCGTGTATCGGGTATTTCGGGGGTGGAAATCAGTTTGAATCCTATGTGGACGGCGCAGCCTGCGGCTGCACCGTCGCTCAGGGGAGGAAATCCCCGCGTGGAGGCTAAATCTATCGTGTATCGGGTATTTCGGGGGTGGAAATCAGTTTGAACCCTGTGTGGACGGTGCCGCCTGCGGCTGCACCGCCGCTTAGGGAGGAAATCCCCTGCGCGGAGGCTAAATCTATCGTGTATCGGGTATTTCGGGGGTGGAAATCAGTTTGAATCCTATGTGGACGGTGCAGTCTGCGGCTGCACCGTCGCTCAGGGGAGGAAATCCCCTGCGTAGAGGCTAAATCTATCGTGTATCGGGTATTTCGGGGTTGGAAATTAATTTGAATCCTATGTGGACGGTGCAGTCTGCGGCTGCACCGTCGCTCAGGGGAGGAAATCCCCTGCGTAGAGGCTAAATCTATCGTGTATCGGGTATTTCGGGGGTGGAAATCAGTTTGAATCCTATGTGGACGGTGCAGTCTGCGGCTGCACCGTCGCTCAGGGGAGGAAATCCCCTGCGTAGAGGCTAAATCTATCGTGTATCGGGTATTTCGGGGTGGAAATCAGTTTGAACCCTATGTGGACGGCGCAGCCTGCGGCTGCACCGGCGCTCAGGGGGGGAAATCCCCTGCGCGGAGGCTAAATCTATCGTGTATCGGGGATTTCGGGGTGGAAATCAGTTTGAATCCTGTGTGGACGGTGCCGTCTGCGGCTGCACCGTCGCCTCAGGGAGGAAATCCCCTGCGCGGAGGCTAAATCTATCGTGTATCGGGTATTTCGGGGGTGGAAATCAGTTTGAACCCTATGTGGACGGTGCAGTCTGCGGCTGCACCGTCGCTCAGGGGAGGAAATCCCCTGCGCGGAGGCTAAATCTATCGTGTATCGGGTATTTCGGGGGTGGAAATCAGTTTGAATCCTATGTGGACGGTGCAGTCTGCGGCTGCACCGTCGCTCAGGGGAGGAAATCCCCTGCGTAGAGGCTAAATCTATCGTGTATCGGGTATTTCGGGGTTGGAAATTAATTTGAACCCTATGTGGACGGTGCAGTCTGCGGCTGCACCGCCGCTTAGGGAGGAAATCCCCTGCGCGGAGGCTAAATCTATCGTGTATCGGGTATTTCGGGGGTGGAAATCAGTTTGAACCCTGTGTGGACGGTGCAGTCTGCGGCTGCACAGCCGCTCGAGAGAAATCCCCTGCGCGGAGGCTAAATCTATCGTGTATCGGGTATTTCGGGGTGGAAATCGGTTTGAACCCTATGTGGACGGTGCAGCCTGCGGCTGCACCGCCGCTCAGGAGAAATCCTTCGCGCGGAGGCTAAATCTATCGTGTATCGGGTATTTCGGGGTGGAAATCAGTTTGAACCCTGTGTGGACGGTGCAGGCCTGCGGCTGCGCCGCTCAGGGAGGAAATCCCCTGCGCGGAGGCTGAATCTATCGTGTATCGGGTATTTCGGGGGTGGAAATCAGTTTGAATCCTATGTGGACGGTGCAGTCTGCGGCTGCACCGCCGCTTAGGGAGGAAATCCCTCGCGCGGAGGCTAAATCTATCGTGTATCGGGTATTTCGGGGGTGGAAATCAGTTTGAACCCTATGTGGACGGTGCAGTCTGCGGCTGCACCGCCGCTTAGGGAGGAAATCCCTCGCGCGGAGGCTAAATCTATCGTGTATCGGGTATTTCGGGGTGGAAATCAGTTTGAATCCTATGTGGACGGTGCAGTCTGCGGCTGCAACCGCCGCTTAAGTGGAGTAATTCCCTGCGCGGAGGCTAAATCTATCGTGTATCGGGTATTTCCGGGGTGGAAATCAGTTTGAACCCTATGTGGACGGTGCAGTCTGCGGCTGCGCCTGCTCAGGGGAGGAAATCTCTGCGCGGAGGCTAAATCTATCGTGTATCGGGTATTTCGGGGGTGGAAATCAGTTTGAACCCTATGTGGACGGTGCCGCCTGCGGCTGCACCGCCGCTCAGGAGGAAAATCCCCTGCGTGGAGGCTAAATCTATCGTGTATCGGGTATTTCGGGTGGAAATCAGTTTTGAATCCTATGTGGACGGTGCAGTCTGCGGCTGGCTCAGGGGAGGAAATCCTGCGCGGAGGCTAAATCTATCGTGTATCGGGTATTTCGGGGTGGAAATCAGTTTGAACCCTGTGTGGACGGTGCAGCCTGCGGCTGCACCGTCGCGCTCGGGAGGAAATCCCTGCGCGGAGGCTAAATCTATCGTGTATCGGGTATTTCGGGGTGGAAATCGGTTTGAATCCTGTGTGGACGGTGCAGCCTGCGGCTGCAACCGCCGCTCAGGGAGAAATCCTGCGCGGAGGCTAAATCTATCGTGTATCGGGTATTTCGGGGTGGAAATCAGTTTGAATCCTATGTGGACGGTGCAGTCTGCGGCTGCACCGTCGCTCGAGGAAATCCTGCGCGGAGGCTAAATCTATCGTGTGTATCGGGTATTTCGGGGTGGAAATCAGTTTGAATCCCTATGTGGACGGTGCAGTCTGCGGCTGCAACTGTCGCTCAGGAGAAATCACTGCGTAGAGGCTAATCTATCGTGTATCGGGTATTTCGGGGTGGAAATCAGTTTGAACCCTGTGTGGACGGTGCCGCCTGCGGCTGCACCGCCGCTTAGGGAGGAAATCTGCGCGGAGGCTGAATCTATCGTGTATCGGGTATTTCGGGGGTGGAAATCAGTTTGAATCCTATGTGGACGGTGCAGTCTGCGGCTGCACCGCCGCTCAGGGAGGAAATCCCCTGCGCGGAGGCTGAATCTATCGTGTATCGGGTATTTCGGGGTGGAAATCAGTTTGAACTCCTGTGTGGACGGTGCCGCCTGCGGCTGCACCGCCGCTTAGGAGGAAATCCCCTGCGCGGAGGCTAAATCTATCGTGTATCGGGTATTTCGGGGTGGAAATCAGTTTGAATCCCTATGTGGACAGTGCGAACTGCGGCTGCACCGTCGCTCAGGGAGAAATCCCCTGCGTAGAGGCTAAATCTATCGTGTATCGGGTATTTCTTCGGGGTGGAAATCAGTTTGAACCCTGTGTGGACAGTAGCCGCCTGCGGCTGCACCGTCGCTCAGGGGAGAAATCCCCTGCGCGGAGGCTAAATCTGTCGTGTATCGGGTATTTTGGGGGGGGGAAATCAGTTCGAACCCTATGTGAACGGTGCAGTCTGCGGCTGCACCATCGCTCAGGGGAGGAAATCCTGCGTAGAGGCTAAATCTATCGTGTATCGGGTATTTCAGGGGTGGAAATCAGTTTGAACCCTATGTGGACGGTGCAGTCTGCGGCTGCACCGTCGCTCAGGGGAGGAAATCCCTGCGTAGAGGCTAAATCTATCGTGTATCGGGTATTTCGGGGTTGAAATCAGTTTGAATCCTATGTGGACGGTGCAGTCTGCGGCTGCACCGGTGGCTCAGGAGGAAATCCCCTGCGTAGAGGCTAAATCTATCGTGTATCGGGTATTTCGGGGTGGAAATCAGTTTGAACCACCTATGTGGACCCGGTGCAGTCTGCGGCTGCCTGCACACCGGGCGTCGCTCAAAGGAGGAAATCCCCCTGCGTAGAGGCTAAATCTATCGTGTATCCAGGTATTTCGGGTTTGGAAATTAATTTGAATCCCTATGTGGACCGGTGCAGTCTGCGGCTGCACCGTCGCTCAGGAAATCCTGCGTAGAGCTAAATCTCATTGTGTGTATCTGTTGGGTGTTGTTCAGGGGTTGGAAATCAGTTTTTGTATATGAATCCCTGTATGTGGACGGTTGCCGCCTGCGTGCTGCACCGTAGGGAGAGAAATCCTCTGCGCGGAGGCTAAATCTATCGTGTATCAACGGGTATTTCGGGGTGGGAAATCAGTTTGAACGCCTATGTGGACGGGTGCAGTCTGCACGGCTGCACCGTCGCTCAGGAGAAATCCCCCTGCGTAGAGGCTAAATCTATACGTGTATCAGATTTATTTCGGGGGGTTGGAAATTAATTTGAATCCTATGTGGCATGGACTTTAGTGCGGTCTGCGGCTGCACCGTCGCTCCTCAGGAAATCCCCTGCGTAGAGGCGTTAAATCTATCGTGTATCGGGTATTTCGGGGTGGAAATCAGTTTGAGACCCTATGTGGACGGTGCAGCCTGCGGCTGCACCGTCGCTAACTTGAGGAAATCCTCTGCGCGGGAGGCTAAATCTATCATGTATCCGAATTATTTCGGGGTGGAAATCAGTTTGAACCCTATCATGGACGGTTTGCAGTCTGCGGCTGCACAAGTCGCTCAGGAGGAAATCCCCTGCGTGAGGCTTTAAATCTATCGTGTATTGCCCAGGTATTTCAGGTGGTTGGAAATTAGTTTGAATCCTGTATGTGGACGGTGCCAGTCTGCAGCTGCACCGTCGCTCAGGAAGGAAATCCCTGCGCGGAGGCTAAATCTATCGTGTATCAGGTATTTCGGGGGTGGAAATCAGTTCCCCGATCTAGGCCCAATTTGTCCACTTCATCAGCTCGTCCTGCGTCAGAGGCTAAATCTATCTCGTGTGTATCCCATGGGTATTTCGGGGTGTTGTTGTTGTTATCAGGGTTTTGGGTGAATCCTGTGTGGACCCAGGTGCCGCCTGCAGGCTGCACCGCCGCTTTCAGGAGGAAATCCTGCGCGGAGGGAAGGTGGCTCAAATCTATCGTTTGATGTATCCTCAGGGTATTTCGGGGTACCAGGGAATCCAGTTTGGTTTGGCAGAGAAGCAGACCCTAGTGTGGACGGTGCACTTGCCTGCGGCTGCTGCAAATCGCTCTGAGAGGAAATCCCTGCAGCGAGCTAAATCTGTCATCGTTATTGTATGTCAGGGTATTTCGGGGTGTGGAAATCGGTTTGAGACCCTATGTGGACGGAATTGCCGCCTTAAATCGGCTGCACTTTTTTCCTGCGCCGCTTGCAGGGAGAAATCCCCCTGCGCGGAGGCTAAATCTATCGTGTATCAGGTATTTCGGGGGTGGAAATCAGGAGGTTTAGAACCCTGTGTGGACCAGGTGCGAGTCACTGTTTGGCTGCGACGTCGCTCAGGGAGGAAATCCCCCTGCGTAGAGAAGCAGAAAATAGCGGCGGCGGCTAAATCTATCGTGTATCGGGTATTTCGGAGGTGGAAATCAGTTTAGAATCCTATATGTAGCGGACCAGGTGCCGCCTGCGGCTGCAACCGCCGCTCAGGGGAAATCCCTGCGCGGAGGCTAAATCTATCGTGTATCCCACTTGGGGTATTTCTGGGGTGGAAATCAGTTTGAGACCCTATGTGGACGGTGCAGTTTCCTTAGCTGCTGCCAACCTGCCGCTCAGGAGGAAATCCCCTGCGTAGAGGCTGGAAATCTATCGTGTATGTCGGGTAGCTCGGGGTGGAAATTAAATTTGAATTCGCCTATGGACGGTGCAGTCTGCGCGCTGCGCCTGTCGCTCCCAGGGAGGAAATCCCTGCGTAGAGGCTAAATCTATCGTGGGAAAGTGTATGTCGAAGGTGATTTCGGGGTGGGGAAGTATTCGGGTTTGGAATCTATGTGGACGGTGCAGTCTGCGGCTGCAACCTGCCGCTTGAAAGGAGGAAATCCCCTGCGCGGAGGCTAAATCTGGCATCGTGTATCAGGTGTTTCAGGGATTGGAAATCAGTTTGAACCCTATGTGGACGGCGCAGCCTGCCGGCTGCACCGTCGCTCGGGGAGGAAATCCCCTGCGTGAGAGGCTAAATCTGTATCGCGTATCAGCGGTACAATTGTTTCGGGGTGGAAATCAGGTTTGAACCTGTTGTTGACAGTGGGACGAAGAGTAGCGGCCTGCGGCTGCCTACCTTGCCGCTTTTTTTTTTTTTTTTTTTGCCTAGGAGAAATCTGATGACTAAATCTATCGTGTATCGGGTATTTCAGGGTGGAAATCAGTTTGAATCCTATGTGGACGGTGCAGTCTGCCGTACTGGTCGCTCGAAGGAGGAAATGCACTTCGTGGAAGCTAAATCTATCGATGTATCGGAATTATTTCGGGGTTGGAAATCAATTTGAACTCCTATGTGGACGGTGCCAGTCTGCGGCTAAACACCAAATGTCGCTCAAAGGAGGAAATCCCCTGCGTGGAGGCTAAATCTATCGTGTATCGGGTATTTCCCGGGGGTGGAAATTAATTTGACACGGGCCCTGTGTGGACGGTGCAGTCTGCGGCTGCACCGTCGCTCGGGAGGAAATCCACCTGCGTAAGGAGACAAAATCATATTCAGTGTATCGGGTATTTCGGGGTGGAAATCAGTTTGAATCCTATAATGGACCCGTAGGTGCAGTCTGCGGCTTTACCGTCGCCTCAGGGAAGGAAATCCCTGCGCGGAGGCTAAATCTATCGTGTATCGGGTATTTTGGGGTTGGAAATCGGTTTGAACCCTGTGTGGACGGTTTGCAGTGTCTGCGGCTTTGCACCGTCACGCTCGAGGAGTGAAATCCCCTGCGTAGAGGCTAAATCTATCGTGTATCAGGTATTTCGGGGTGGAAATTAGTTTTGAACCCTATGTGGACGGTGCAGCCTGCAGCCCTGCACCGTCGCTCTGGAGGAAATCCCCTGCGCTGGAGGCTAAATCTATCGATGTATCCCAGGTGTTCGGGGTGGAAATCAGTTTGAACCCTATTGTGGACGGTTTGCAGCCTGCGGCTGCACCGTCGCTCAGCGGAGGAAATCCTGCAGCGAGAGGCTAAATCTATCGTGTGTATCAGGTATTTCGGGGGTGGAAATCGGTTTGAATCCTATGTGTGGACGGTGCCGATAGTCTGCGGCTGCCTTTTTGCACCATCTCGCTCAAGGGAGGAAATCCCCTGCGTAGAGGCTAAATCTCATCGTGTATCAGGGTATTTCGGGGTGGAAATCGGTTTGAACCCCTATGTGAGACGGTACAGTCTGCGGCTGCACCGTCGCCTCAGGGAGGAAATCCCCTGCGTAGGAGGCTAAATCTACATCGTGTATCCTAGCGGGTATTTCGGGGTTGGAAATCAGTTTGAATCCTGTGTGAGACAGAGTGCAGTCTGCGGCTGCACCGCTGCTCAGGGAGGAAATCCTCCCTGCGTGTAGGCTAAATCTAATATATCCGATGTATCGGGTATTTCCGCAGGGTTCGGAAATCAGTTTGAACCCACTATGTGGACGGCTGACGGTCTGCGGCTGCACCGTTGCCTTAGGAGGAAATCACACCTGCGCGGAGGCTAAATCTATCGTGTATCCACTGTGATTGTTTCGGGGGTGAAATCATTTTCCAGAACCCTGTGTGGACAGGTCTTCAGTCCTGCGGCTGCACCGTCGCCATCAAGGGAGGAAATCACCCTGCGGAGGCTAAATCTATCGTGTATCAGGTAATTGTTCGGGGTGGAAATCAGTGTTTGAGACCCTATGTGTGGACGGCGCACACGCCTGCGGCTGCAAATCGCTTTTCAGGGGAGGAAATCCCTGCGTGGAGGCTAAATCTATCGTGTATCCCGGGTATTTCGGGGTTGAAATCAATTTACAGAACCCTATGTGGACGGTGCAGTCTGCAGCTGCCGTCCGGCGCTCGAAGGGAGAAATCCGCGCGGAGGCTAAATCATGGTGTGTGTATCGTGTATCCCGGGTATTTCAGGGGTGCGGAAATCGGTTTGAACCCTATGTGTGTTTGGACCATTTTCCAGGTGCAGTCTGCGGCTGCACACAGGCCTCAGCTCAGGGAGAGGCCCTGCGTAGAGAGAGGAGCTACAAATCTGTCTAAGTATTGTATCAGGTGTTGTTTCTAGGAGTTGAAATTAATTTGGAAGTCCTATGTAGACCCAGTGTTCAGGAGTGTTCTGTAGCCTCACACATAAGGAGGAAATCCCCTGCGCGGAGGCTCAAATCTATCCGTGTATCGGGTATTTCAGGGTGGAAATCAGTTTGAACTATACTATGTGGAGCGGTGCAGTCTGCGGCACACCGTCGCTCGAAGGAGGAAGTTCCCACCTCGCCTCACTGCGCGGAGGCTAAATCTATCGTGATATCGGGTATTTCGGGGGTGGAAATGTGAAGTTTGAAGACCCTGTGGTTTGGATTGTGGTGCAGCCTGCGGCTGCAACCATCGCTCATGGGAGGAAATCCCCTGCGTAGAGGCTAAATCTATCGTGTATCGGGTATTTCGGGGTGGAAATCAGTTTGTGAATCCCCTATGTGGGACGGTTTGCAGCCTGCTGGCTGCACCGTCGCTCCAGAGGAAATGCCTGCGCGGAGGCTAAATCTATCGTGTATCCCGGGTATTTCGGGGTTGGAAATCAAGTTTGAAGAACCCATGTGGACGGCGCAGTCTGCGGCTGCACCGTTGCTCGAAGGAAACTCCCTGCGCGGGGCTAAATCTATCGTGTATCCCCCAAGGGTATTTCGGGGTGGAAATCAGTTTGAAGACCCTATGCGGACGGCGCAGCCTGCGGCTGCTACCGTTGCTCAGGAGGAAATCCCTGCGCGAGGCCAAATCTATCGTGTATCCCAGTTGTTCGGGGGTGGAAATCAGTTTGAATCCCTATGTGGACGGTGCAGCTCTGCGGCTGCACTGCCGCCTGGCGGGAGGAAATCCCCTGCGCGGAGGCTAAATCTATCGTGAATCGGGTATTTCGGGGTGGAAATCGGTTTCAGATCCTATGTGGACGGCAGCGCCTGCGGCTGCAATCGCTCAAGGGAGAAATCCCCGCGTGGAGGCTAAATCTATCGTGTATCAGATATTTCGGGTTGGAAATCAATTTGAACCCTATGTGGACGGTGCGGTCTGCGGCTGCACCGTCGCTCAAGGGAGTGAAATCCCCCTGCGCAGGCTAAATCTATCGTGTGTCAATTATTTCGGGGTGGAAATCAATTTGAAC